>CM066033.1:339118432-340318432 GCA_033557465.1 Ichthyophis bannanicus | reverse complement strand
TTTTCCCGATAATATAGCCCTTGTTGTGATTCAATATTTTTAACAGCAGCAGTATACAAAAGCTGATTGTATTGAAAACGCAAGCGTTGTAAACGGAGTAAAATACATGGGTCAGTACGGGACGTGAGGAGACGCTCCCCAGCTTGTATCTGCTGCTCTAGAATCAGTAAATGCTGCTTTCTTTGTTTCCCCTGCCGAATTTGATAGCTAGTTATAGTGGCACGGATAGATGCTTTAAAACCCTCCCACCAAGCCCAGCCCGCTGTGTCATGGGGTGAGTTAAAATGAAAATAATCTTGGATAGCGGCCTTTATATCAACCTGAAAATCTTTTTGACCCAGTAGGGATCTATCAAAAAACCAAGCTCGGGGAGAATCGTCCCGCGCAGTGACACGTAATGATAAAGATATGGCAGCATGATCTGAAATATGGAGAGGATGAGTCCTAGTCGTGTCTACTTGAGAAATCAGTGCTTTGGAAATGAGAAAGAAATCTATTCTAGATTGGGAGTGATGGGGGGCAGAAAAGAAAGTGAACTCTAAGTCGGAGGGGTGAAGCAGCCTCCATATATCTACCAGCGCAAGATCTTGCATCAGAGCTGTAAGGGTAGCAAGACTCTTGGGTGGACTACTCGTTCTAGGCGGCTGTCTATCTATCAGAGGGTCTAACACTTGATTAAAGTCACCACCAAGTATTAATGGAGTATTGGCAGAGGCCTGTGCCAACTGCGCAATACTTGCATAGTAAGCAGGGTTGTCCACATTCGGGGCATAAATGCAAATACATGTAAATTCACTATCTCCAACCTTAAGATGTACTCGGGCCCATCTACCCTCCTTGTCAGCACTAGTATCAATTACAGTAGCTTGCAAAGATTTCTTAACCAGAATGGCTACCCCGCACCGTTTGGAAACGGCGGGAGAATAGGCAGCCACCATATAAGGCTTAACATTGAGTTTCAGTGTTTCAGCAGAGTTTAAGTGCGTTTCCTGAAGAAACGCTAAATCAGCATGCTCATGGCTAAGATAGCTAAGGATTTTCTTTCTTTTGATTGGACTATTAATGCCCTTTACATTGAGTGATAAGATTTTACATAAAGCCATTCAGACAAGTTAAAAATTCTGAGCATGATAGCGCACATAATTTCACAATGTCCCTCATATTGACTGTATCTGGCTGTACATATGGCATAAAAGAAAATAAGCTTAGATAATACAATGAAGCGCCCCACATTAAAAAAGAAAAACCGCAGCGCGGTAGAGAAGAAGCAGAACCCCAAAAATTACTGGCGACCATGTGTCTGCGGGGAGAAGCCCCAGAGAAGGCCAAAATTGAAAAAACACATAACCTGTAGGACTGTGCGTGCTCCGAATCCGACCGAGGCACACATCATGGAGGGATAGGAGACCACAAAACGAAAGTCATAGAAAGAAAGAAAGAAAGTCCAGGTAGTCCCTGTGCTTGACTATGACCGCCGCATCGGGCCCTTCAAAATGGCGGACAGAGCCGGCAAATAAAAGTCCACGTCGTTGGATTAGCGCATCTGCTCTGCTTCTTTGGAGTCTAAAAATGTTGATAGTAGATCAGGATCTTCGAATGTCCTGGTTTGGTTGTGGAGAGTCACTCGGAGCTTCGCGGGATACAACAGGCCAAAGCGAGCCTGTAGCTGTTGAAGTCGAGGGCGAAAAGCAAGGAGTTTCTTCCGTCGGTCAACGGTAGGCTTTGCCAAATCAGGGAAGAAGGAGACTTTGTGACCTTCAAATTCCAAATGATGGTTCGCCCGGGCAGCATTTAAAATTTGTTCCACTTGTTGATATCGTAGCAAGCGAAAGATAATAGGCCGGGGGGTCGTTCGGTTGAGCGCCATGTGGGTAGGAACACGGTGTGCACGATCGATTTCCAATTCTTTGTGAAAGGTGATCTTCAGCAAGGAAGGAAGAGTTTTGAGCAGGAATTCTCTCATATCTCCCGCTTCCACCCCCTCCGGTATTCCAATGAGCCTCACATTGTTGCGACGGGCTCGATTATTGCTATCTTCTAACTCTTTTTGAAGATTCTGTATCTGGCGCTCAGCCTTGTCCAGTGCGCCCAAGCGCACCGCGTGCGAGTCGAGGACCCCCGCCATATTGTCCTGCCGTAATGAGAGACTTTCAAGTCGGTCCTGGAGCACTCCAAAGTCTTCTCGCAGGGCTCTAAGCGCTTCTCCATTGGACTGCACCAATTCCTTCACGCCGCGCAGTTCCTCCAAAATCTCCAGGTGCATTTCGGGGTTTTCACGAAATGGAACCATCTTCTGTGGGGAGGACACCTCTGTTTTGGAGCGTTTTCCGTGAGAAGAAGAAGGAGACCCGAAGTCCAAGCGCGCTGGTTTATGGGCCGCCATCCCCCCCGAGGTACCCCAGTCAGCCCGGAGCGAAATAGTAAGTTTGTATAGGTATTAAGTCAGGATTCTAAGTAGGCCTCTCGGGAGCTTCAGCGCGAAGCGTCTTACCCGCTGGACATCAGGCTCCGCACATATTGAGATTTTTAAGCATTATGACAAAGATCTCTGATCACTTTAGTAGCCGCCCTCTGGACCAAATCCATCCTGTTTATATCCTTCTGAAGTTGAGATCTCCAGAACTGTACCCAGTTCTCCAAATGAGGTCTCTCTATAGATTTGTACAAAGGCACTTATACCTTCTTTTTCCTATGCATCCAAATTTTTTTTTTGCCTCTTTGGCCACTTTAAGATCTTCCAATACCATCACTTCCAGGTCCCACTCTTCTTTCTTGCATTGAAATACTTCACTCCCTCCATATACTATACTACTCCCTTGGGTTTTTGCAGCTCAAATGTGTGACCTTCAATTTTTTAGCATTAAATCTTAGTTGCCAAATTCTTGACCATTCTTCAAATTTCGCTGGCTCCCTCCTCAAGTTATCATACATTCCTGTTGGAGATTTGATACCAGCCTCACAGAGGCATATCTTTCCCAACAAATCTTCTGCAGTATCACTTACAAAAATGTTAAAAAGAACAGGACCAAGGACTGATCCCTGAAGCATGTCATTGGTGACGCCCCTATCTTCAGAGTGAACTTCATTTACTACTACCCTCTGTTGCCTCCCACTCATCCAGTTTCTTATCTAGTCAGTCACTTTAACAGCCATCACAAGGGCACTCAGTTTATTTATAAGTCACCAATGTGCTCTCCCCAATCCTATTCTCTGATCACCGAGTCAGACAAGACCTAGCTCTAATAAATCCATGCTGTCTCAGATTCTAAAATCCCTTGGATTTCATAAAATGAATCATCTTCAGCTTCAGAAGCATTGCCATTAATCTACTTACCACAGAGGTCAGACTAAATGGTCTGTAGTTACCAACCTCTTTCTTCCTTCCACTTTTATGAACAGGAACAAACGTTGCCCATCTCTAGTCCTACAAACAACCATTTAAGAGATCAGCCAATGGAGCCACCAGTACATCCCTAAGTTCTTTAAGTACCCTCGGATGAATCCCATCCTGACGTATTGCTTTGTTTACTTTTAATTTTGCTAGCTCCTTAAGAATACAGTCATCTGAAAGGTTTTCGATTTCTACCTCACTTCCATTCCTTTTGTATTTGTTTTCTGAGGTACTATTCCCATCCCTTCATCTGTGAACATAAACAGAAATATTTGATAAGCAGTTCCTCTTTCTCCTTATCAGCCTCTAAATATTCCTCCACTTCGCCCTTGAGTCTCACACAGTGGTGTTTCCACCCCCCAGGGTACCCAGGGCAGGCGCTCCTCCTTGCATCCAGTGCGCCGCTGTGCAGCGCTTCCACCCATCCCCCATCGGGCCCACACTTTGGAGGCAGCGCGGAAAATTTACCTTAAAGACAGGTGGCTTGTTGTGCTCCCGTACTGCCCTCAGTCCAAGTCCAGCTACTCTTCTCTCCCAGGCAGACTCCTTTTCCACTTATTTTTATTTACTTTCCTAACAAAAAGGTTTGTTGCCCTTAAAATGTTTCCTTTCAGTTTTACCCACTGTTGTTCTATTTCCCCAAGATGTTCCCATCCAGCTAATAACTCCTTGAAGTATTCCCCTATCTTTGCAAAGTTAGTTTTCCTGAAGTCTAGGACCCTCACTTTTGAACGCACCATCTCTGTCTGTTAGGGTTGCTAACTCTGTGAAAGAGAAAAAGCCGCCACCTGTTGTTACTTGCGCCCCTCTCCCGTCCTGCTCCACCCCCAGCAAATAACTGTAGAGAAGGTAGCAGTGCAGGCTTTAGTATCTGCAGGCCATATCAAGGGGGGGGGGGGTACAAGAGGTTACATTCTTCCACATCCATTCAGCACAGACCCTCAATACATATATGCTTTCTCCAGTGGCATAAATTCAAGTGAGGGGCCCCCAAGCAGAATTTGCTGTGTGAGCCCGTCATGATGGTGGTAAACATTTTTTAAAGTCACAGCGTGGCAAACATCTTTTCTACAATAAAGATGTTTGCCGCAGCAGCTCCCTCTGTCTCTCTGTTTACGCAGCTTGAGCTTTCCAAATATTTCCTGACATTCTATTTGCTTTCTTGACAACCATCACACACTCAGCCAAGGTTTTCAATCTATTAACAGAGTGACTTCAAGATCTTTTTCCTGCTTGGTGACTCCTAATACAAACCCCAACATCATGTACTTGCTGTATAGTTAAGATTTGTTTTCCCCAATTGCATCACTTTACAATTTTCTACATTAAATGTAATTTCATGTGTCATCTAGACACCCAGTACCCCAGTCTTACCAGACCCCTTGCAACTCCTCACAATCTACCCATGTTTTAATAATTTTAAATAATTTTGTGTCATCTGCAGGTTTATTCTCCTCACTCATCATTCCTTTTCCCAGGTCATTTATGAATATTTGCAAAAGCACCTGTCCCAGTACAGATCTCTGGGGCACACTACTACTAATCTTTCTCCATGTAGAAAATTGTTTCCTATTTTTTAACTAGTTCCCAATCCACAGTGGGACATTGCTGCCTATCCCATGACTTTTCCATTTTTTCAGACGTCTCTTACGAGGGACTTAGTCAAATGCCTTCTGAAAACCCAGCTATGCTATACATCGGATCATAGTTATCCACATGTATTGTGATGTGTATTCATTAGTGTGCATTCAGTCTTTTAGTGTGCCTTAAAAAGTGTAGTGCAGGCAAAATCAGTATATTTATTTATTTATTCACTGGTTCTTGATATCCCGCTTAAAGTCAATTTAGAACATAGAGCAGCTTGCAATAAAAATAAACAGGAAAAGCATACATAGTAAGACTCACAATAGATCAAAATACATAGACTTCAGTACTCCTCAACCACCCAGCATTGGCCTATGCTATCCAGGCCCAACCTTCCTGTCCTTACTGAGAGCTTTCTCAAACATCCAGGCCTCTGCGAGTTTCCTAAAGTGCAGATGGCTCTTCTCAGCATTAAATTGTTTGGCAACTGATTCCACAAATCCAGCACAAAACATTGGAAGCACCCATGCACTGAAGCTTTCAACCTTTTCAATGGAAAGCAAGGAATCTCCAACAAATCTTTTACACAAGGTTGAAGCAAGTTTGCCAGATGCAGTGGTTGAACAATCACCAAACACCAAAAGACCAAGCACAGAACCTTAAAGGATTGCCAGAGCAACTCCTTAAAAAGAGGCATGACATTATCATGTTCTAATTTCACAAAGTTCACCTTAGGAGTTGTTTTTAGCCCCAGCTGAAGTTTCTTCAGCTGGCACCCTAGTAAGCCCTGATACACAGCATTGCAGTAATCTATTGTGATGTTACCAAAGCATGAGTGACTGTTAAAAGACCCTTCCTATCAACAAAAGGATTCAATTTGTGGATTTCCCATAATGATGCAAATATACTCTGCACCATCCTTGACACCTGACCATCCATGTTCAATTGATCACACAAAAGTGATCAGAACACACGAAAGTCGTATGCACAACTTAGGTTCCAACTAAGTTATAAGTTTGACTTCACGATCAGCATTAGACCGCCTTTACTATACCATGCCATTTCAGTCTTATTAGAATTTAGCCTTAATCTACTACTGTGGAACCATGTAGCAACCTCCTGCAACATGATTGCTACATGTTTCCGCAGTAGTGGATTAAGGCTAAATGTTACCATATATAAACATGCAGTTGTAATATTGGTTACTACATACACCTTTATTAAATGCCATTTTAATTAAATTAAATTGTTTTAAATGCCAACTAATGTTTAATGTAATTCAATATTGCAATGTTCTGCTATATTGTTGTTTAAGTTCCTTGTAAACCGCCCCTGATCTCTGGAAGGGGCGGTATAAAAAAGCACTGAAATAAATAAATAAATAAATAAATTTTAATTATCTATCTAGATATGATTATGTAGTATAGTCAAACTAATGATGATTTGGGGGAGGGGTAATTTCTTAACTATGCACAAATAAATTACACACATAGGGTCCAATTCCATCCTGGACATCATAGCCCTCTGTGTGCCTGGGAGGGAGTTGCGATTCTGATCACATGGGGCACATCTAGCCCACGGGATCAGAATCACAAATAGGCCTGTATATGCAGGCCAGAACCCTGATTCCGTCTGGCCTGCATGTGCAGGCCTTGCCCGACTAACTCAGTCAGGGCTTTTCAATGGCTTTCCCTACAGCCTGACCCCTAATCTGGCCTCCCAAGGCCAGGTCGGGCTGCGGGGAATGCCCTCTGCCCCTTGGCACCCCTTTCCAGCCCCGGGCCTACCGTCCTTTGCTGACTGGGGAATTTATTCCACCTCCAAAGTGGAATAGGTTTCCCGTGCAAGCCACCAGCTCTGGACATACAGGGATGACATTAGAATTGGCCCTTTAAGTCTGGGGCTGACAGCTCCCACTGGCCGCCCTAATGCCGCCCCCTATCTGCCCCCATCTGCCCCTTTCCCGCCCATGTCTAACTTCCCCATACAACGCGCGGGGAAGGTAGACGTGTCGGGAAAGGGCCCGAATAGCAGGGATGGCCATCCCAATGAGACATCCATACCCGCTATTCGAGCTTCAGAATGACCCCTGTATCTTTCTCTATGTGCACTTTACCAGATTTTCAAAACGAACACATGCATGCATTCATTTTGAAATAATACCAGTACTGCAATGGGATCCTTTTACTAAAGTACGCTATGCAGTTATTGTGGGTCACAGCATGTGCTAGCTGCATGCTGTGACCCACAATAACAGTTAGTGCAGGGCCAACATAGCATAGCCCGATTTCTGCTTTGCACGTTGGGGTGATTAGTAAGCAGGTTAGAAGTGCAAAAAGGGTATAGTGAATGCCTTTTAGTCAGCGCGCTCATGCGAACTACAATGCTTGTAGAGCTAAGTGCACCCGTGCTAATTTTGTCACAACTTAAGGCATACTGCAGCGCACTAACTGATGAGAGCATGACAGAGGTGTTTCACCTAACATGCATAGTTTGGCACATTTTTGGCGCATTCAGTGCAAAACCACAATGCACTTTAATAAAAGGGCTCCTATGTCCTTAAATTTACACCTGCTATTTGGGTCAGGTATTTGGAGTGGAGGAGCAGTCTAGTGGTTACAGCACTGGTTTGGTAACCAAAAGACCAGCATTTGATTCCCCCTAGCATTCCTTGCGGCCTTAGGCAAGTCACTTAACCCTCCAAAGAAAGGCCTGGCAATCTACTTCTCATTACACTGCCAAGAGGCAGCATTGACTTAAAGGCACACTTTGCATTTGGGGTGCACACAGTTTCAGTGTTAGTTGACATGCATATGGTTAAATTTTCAAACATATGCCTGTAAGGTAAAAACCTTGCCCTAACCTTATCCCTGGGAAAGCCTCTGCTCCCTGCTTGTAAGAATATATGCATACAGGCAGTATGTGTGTGCGTTATTTTATAAAAACCCATTTCCATGAGTAAAGTATTATTTACCCGCATAAATGCTTTTAAAGAATCATTCTCTTGGTGTATGTGTACTTTAAAAACACAGACTTATTCTATCATGTTGTTCTTTGCTTGTAACTGTTACGCTGAAGAAAAAGTCTTATTTAAAAGTACTTTCGGGGTCTAAAGGTATTAAGTACATTTGCGAGGTCTAGAAGTAGGAAGAAGGTTGCAAAACTAATGCATGGTTCAAATGCATTGTGAGTAAATTAAACGTTTTAAAAGAGAAAAACGTATAAAAATAAATCAAAGATGGAAAAGAACTGATTAAGCAACAGTTTTGTAAGAATTGCTGAATGTTGTCTACCATCTGTCACATTCAGGGCCAGCCCATCCACTAGGTGAACTAGGCTGTCGCCCCCCCCCCCCCTCCTCCCAGCGAAGCAGCAGTTCATTGCTGCCTGACCCACCATGCTTCCCCCTCCTTCAGGTATCCATCTTCTCACCCGATGAAGGAGGGGGGTGCACGATGATGCCTCCACTGCGTCGGGCTTTAAAGTTCCCGCCAATGTTCCCTCTAATTTTCTGTAGGTTGTGTGCGCATAAAATATCAGCTGTGCAGCTTTTGAAGGAAGGTTAAATTTTTGTGCGCCACATGACGATACTCGGAGTTATATACTTTAAAATTTGACTACACGTCAGAATACAGTATGTACACCACATTGATTTTAATCAAATTAAATGAAAATAGATGATTACTAAATGAAGCGGAAAATTTCTAGTAATTACAATCACAACTTTTAAATTTTAAGACGTCTGTGTTGTTTTCTATCAGAATCAGAACTGTAATTTTTGTGCACTCTGTTGTAAAGTATGTGCGCTTGCTCGGTGAGGTGTGTGCGCGCGCACACGCGCACAGCTTAGAGGGAACAGTGGTTCCCACGCAAGCACACTCACGGCCTGCCACTCCTCCAGCTGCTCCTGCCCCCTCCAACAGGGAGGGCAGGAACAGCAGGCCGTGAGCATGCTAGCATGGACACTTTAAAGCCCAGCGCAGCATTGCTGTGCCACTCCCCCTCCCCCCAGATAGAAACATGGATGCTGGGAGTGGGGGGGGGGGGCAGCATTGAGGGTCTGCCTAGGGCAGCAGAAACCCTTGGGCCAGCCTTGGCCACATTCTGACTCAGTGCTACAGATAGCAAAGAAATATTTTGCTCTCAGGACTTATGTCTCAAGGCTCAGTTCATTGGTACTTTATGTGAATGTTAAGCAAGTTTTCCCCATTATGTCCTGTGTGAAAAGAGCCAAGTAGCAGGCCCAGAGAAGGTTTCTAATAAATAGAGTTGTCAATTTAAACAAACTAAAGTCCTTTTCACTAACCAATTTCTTTGCTGTACAGAAAGGAATAAGCAAACATCAACTTTTAAAATTCTTTAATTGATTCACTATAGCTGTTGGGCTACCCATTGATCTTTATCTACATATTTCACCAACCGCCAGAGGAGTTGATGATGTTTGCTACACTTTTATCATTATGGTGTTTCGTTTCTGAAATATAGTAATTGCAGTGTCTATATTATTATTACAGGTACATGTTTTTAGAAATCCAAAAAATATCCATACCATTTGTCCCTTTAGTGCATTGACCAGTTGTCTAGAGTTACAGAATTTCTAGAAGGAAAACAAAGCACACATTTATACTGTTAGGTTGTGTTTTTCCAATGTCCTCTATTTTTATGTGTAAGATGAGATGCAAATTCCATGCACAGTTTTATAAAGGCAAGCATTGCTTTTATGTGGGCAGAATTAAGGGACATATGGGGGTTTTGTGTGGAAATGCAATTCAGGTCCCAGAAAGAATCTCATAAAAAGACCTTCCTTTAGATTGCAGATGTCATTTTTAAGCAGCTATATTTTATGAAATGCCAGTATCAGGGTAATGCAATATAATTGTGTCTCCATCCAAATTATAAACAAAGTTCATCCAAAGATGTCATATTATAGCTCCAATATAAAGCTTTCAAGAAACAAATTTACTGATCAACATAATGCAGAAGAACATAGTCATTTTATGTAATATTGTCCACCCTGAGGAGAATAAGCTGGAATACTTTTAATAGATTTATGCACTTGGCACAGTATGAAGATTTTTTTCCACATTTGCTTTGGCTGTCTCGCCTTCCTCTGATTTCAGGTTTATTGCTTGATTTCCCATCAACACACTACACAAAGCATCAACTGTACTGATGGATCCGTTCATTTATTTTACTGGAAAATGTTAAATTTGGGGCTTTTTTTGAGAGGGTTCATGGTAGTATGGTGTACTTGGAAACCTTTCTCATTGCCTACTAAAAGTGACCCATGGTTCTCATATAGTTACGAAAGAGTCCTGCATATGAATACCAGCACCTTTTTTTCTAGGGAAAAATGCACTGACTAAATTAATTCCATTCCCAAGCTAATTATTTTCCATTTAATCCTGAGAGTTGTTCTCTCTCAAGGGAACCTTGAGTAACACACTGAAAAGCTTTCCATACATCATCATCACCTCCAGAATGTTCACTAACAGAATACAAGTTGAAAAGTGCACATTTAGAAGATAATTTTATAAACCTGTTCAATGCATAAACTGCTGATTTGCATGAATAAAAGGCCTAATAAAATTAGGTCAGGCTAAAAGTATACATAGTGCATTTAAAAGTATACTTGTAGAGTAGACGTGCTCAGTGGAGTAGTTTGCATTGAGCATGAGTAGAGTCAAGATTGCCATATCTATTTTATAAAATATGTGTGTACTTGTGCACCTTATGCACTAACATTTATCCCTGTTCCTGACGTGCTATTCCTGCAGGATATAGTCATATAGGGCCCTTTTACTAAATACTGCTAACCCGTTAATGCATGTTTTAGAGTGTGGTACCTGACAACGGTGGACGCTCACACGTGGGCAGGCCAGCTACCAGTCACTAAAATGCATAATAATCAGCCATCATGCATTTATTTATTTGTAAAAATTTGATATACTACCAAATAGTAGGCACATCATACCTGTTTACAAAAGCCATAAGAATTAAGGGAGGACAATAACTAAAATCAACAAAAAAGTCATGTAAACAGAGGACAAGGGAAATTCAGTGGAGGGGTGTGAAGTAGCACAGCAGTTTTCAAGAAAGAGACAACGGCAACAGGCTAACAAGAGGAAGAGTGAGAAAAGAAGAGGACCTATAGGGAAAGAACAAGCAATTACTGGAAGGCCTGTGTGAAAAGCCAGGTTTTCAAATATGTATGTATGTGTCTGCCAGTGGTATTTGTTAGGGTGTGTGTGTGTACCTGTGCATCTGGGTGGGGTGTGTTGTGTTTCAGAGGTGGGGTGTGTGTGTTCATGTCATGTGTGTCTTTGTGTCTACCTGTCTGCATTGGTGCGAATGTGGCTTCTTTCACCCTTTCTGTCCCTCTATCCTCTTACACCTACTCCCTGTCCCTCCTACCCTCATGTATTTTCTTTTTTCTACCTTGTGTCCTCTTGCATGCTCCCTCTCCTTCCTCTCCCTTCTTGCACTCTCTTCCTTCATTCCCTGCTGTCCTCCTCCTCCTCCCTCCCCACAGCTTTTCATAACCTTGGAATTTTGGGGTTTCCTTGCCTTTGCTGCAGGGGGAGATGGGCTCCTTTTCTTGTGCTGACAGGTTGGGTCCGCAGTCAGCACACTGCATGTTTTTGCACTGGGGCCATGATCGCTGCTGAAATGCGTCCCTACTATTTGCAGCTAATGGCCGTCACCCGTGGCTCCTTAAATGCTCCTCCCACTAGTTCTTTTTTATTCTGATGGCAGGGTCTGCCCTCCCCACCACCTTTAGCAGGTCCTTAAAAGTTCTAAAGAGAAAACGTATGTATTTGTCTGTTTGCGCATGCACAAAGAGATGCACACAGATGGACAGACAGACAAATGGATGGGCCCTTCCCAATAGATGCTATCACTTAATTGAAATGCACTTAATAATCTTCTAGCATACAAGACAGACTTTTCTTGCCCTTATTTATTTACTATATTTTTGTACATTTTCTTTTTAAAGAACTGTGTATCCATTTTTTTAACACTTCTTTCCTGAATCCATTTTTCAGTAGTTCATGCTGCATTCCTACTGTGTCTGGGATTGTTATTAAGACTGTAATGACAGCACTCCAACTTACTTAATTGTTTATGGTGGACATAAGTAGGATAGGTTTCAAAAACGTCAAAAGTTATTTTCCTTAATGAAAGAAAACAGAATAAAAAGTAGGCATAGGAAAATCTTTTAAATTGCCAAAGGTAGTGACTGAAAATCATGTTGGTACCATTATCCTAAAGACAACACACATGACATATCTACAGGATCAGTTTATGAAGTTGCTGACTCAAAGGAAAGCATTTGTCAACCTGCTTCGAGGCTTCAATAACATGAGAAGGTGACATTTTCCAGGGTAAAAACAATTCACAGACTAGGAGGGGTCATGATCTGAAGCTGCATGGAGAAATTTCACAAGACATATTAGAAAAGCCTTTTTCTGAAAGGGTAGTAGAAACAAACTATATGACAGAAAATTCATACAATCTCCTGGTAGTGATTTCGTGCGGACTGAGACTCCAGTATTCAGCTCAGGCAAATCTTAATATGTCATATCTTCACTTAACACATTGCTTCTTGTATCAGAGTTTTTCTGATACACCTTACTGTATATCGCACAGAGCTCAAGTAGCTTGCTGGCTAAGGGGCGGGCCAAAGGTGTTGCGGGGCCATGTGCGGAGATTCATTGTGGGGTCTCATTTGCATAAATATTTGCATATCCACTGGGCCTCATTTGTATTAATCTAATTTAGTTTATTTTAAAATGTATATGCTGCCCATCTCAAATTTTTAGCGGCTTTCAAAAGAGTCTTTCACAAGCATCTTTTTGGTCCTAACAATGACTTAGGGGTATGTTTACTAAACATTAATGTGCGTTAAGTGCCACTGTGCCCCTAGAAATAAATGAGTGTTGCTGCACTTAGCACACATTCAAATTTGTGAAAGCACATTAACCTTTCGTAAACATGTTTCTTAATGAGTGTTTGACAATTATTTGCTTCTGCAGTGAGGATAAAGAAAGGTTGCCATATTTCTGAATACTATCCTCCAGTGCCAACTGCCAGGTGCATTACTACAAAACCCTGCTCATTTAGAGCCCCTCTCAATATAGAAGATCCTGCATCATAACAGCTGTGCCAGAAAACTCACCAAACAATTCAAAACATCCAATGTTTTCAATGTGATTTTTTTTCTTTTTGTCGGAGCCGCTGTGCAAGAGGAGGCAAGAAATCACCCGCTTCGTTGAACAGCCTCTCCTTTTAATCATTAAATAATGTGAGTAAATTTTACATAACTTATCTGAAATGAGTTAAAGCTTCAATGATGCTTACTGAACTGTTCCAATGTGTTGAAACAGTTCCAGAAGCGGCATTGAAGCTTTAACTCATTTCAGATAAGTTATGTAAAATTTACTAATAATAATTTGTCTTGCTGTGACTATCCATTAGGTTTTCGTGGCAAAATACGGAAGTAGATTCTCAGGCCTTTCTTTCGCTCAGGTAATGCTAGTGTTATTGCTGTTATCACAGGAATGTGATCCTCTGCCACCAACACTGTCCCATTCTGCTGCTGCCCAGATGGGTGGTTTGTCTTAGTCTGGCACCTCAGCAAAGACCTGTCCATCTTGGGAGACCCTGCCAGTAGCTATGCTATTGATAGCTTAGCTCTCAGCATCACTGATGCACACAACCCCTCACAGCATAACAAGCTGCAAACCCGTTAATAAATTCAAAATAAAATACTTTTTTCTACCTTTTGTTGTTTGGGCATTTTTTTTTCAGTCACAATTGCCCCAGTCTTTCTCTTCTGTATACTTTGTGTCTTCTGCAAACTCTACATTGTCTGCTGTCCATTTGTCCTTTCTTCCTATTTTTTCCCATTTGCTGTCTACATCCACCTCTGACTTACTGATCCTTTGCTTTTTGTTCTTTTCTCCATTTCTTTCTTTCATTCATTCACTCAAATTTCAACCCTCTATCCTCAATCCCCTTTTGACTTTTCACCTAGCAACTTTCCATCTACTCTTCTAACCTCCAGCCAGCTCTCCCATTTCTCATCTCACTCCTTCGCTAGCCTCTAATTCCTCTCTGACTTTCACTCGCTCCCCATTACACATTTCAGCCCTCTGAAATCACCATCTTCCTCTCAAATATCTCCTTGCTAGCTTCCATCATGTCCACTAGTCCCCCCTCTCTCTCTCACCACCCCAATTCAGCATTTTCCAATCCCCTCACTCTTCTGCTTTACCCCCTAAAGTTCAGTATCCCATGCTTTCTCTTCCACCTCCCCAGCTCTTCCCCCCCTCCAACATAAGCCATCAGCTTTCTTTCCCCTTCCCCTTCTCCATCCTCACCCCCTGCAGTGGTCCAGTATCTCTCCTATTTCCCCTTCCAGCACAGAATCTTCTCACTCTCCCCCTGTTCCTCCCCATTCCAGGCCAATATATCCCTTCTCTCTCATAATTTAAATTCTCCACCTCTCTCTCTCTCTCTCTCTCTCTCTCTCTACATATATATATATATATATATACCCCTCCCCTCATATCCATTCATATTCTCCACATTCCCCAACATCAGTCCATTTCCTGTCCTAGCCCCCCAGTATCAGTGCTCCTCCAGTTGCAGTCCCTCCCAGCATCGGTTCCCTTCTAGTCCCACAAGACAGGAAGTGCCTCTGTTTAACCTCTATGAACTCAGCGGTACTGGCAGTTGTGATTTAGCACAGCCATGGGAGTTAAGGAAAATGTTCCTGCAGCTATACAGAGGTAAGCCAGGGAGCTAGTCCTTGGGCCTCACTGGCTCCCTCTTGAGCCAGTCAGGCACATGTGGGGCCTCTTGTAATGTAGGGTATGTGCAGGCAACATGCTTGCACATGCCTAGGGCCAGCCCTGTTGCTGACTATAGGCAGAGATGTCTTCAGTCTCCTTGACATCAGAGGCTGTGATCATATCCATGCCTTGACTTCACCTTTTTTGAGGGGTTTTTTTGCACAGGTAAACAGTAATTACCTACACATCAACCCATCTAAATCTGCTGCCATCTGGTTCACCTTCGGTGCCCCCATCCCACATTTGCTCCTCAGTTATCTGCCTCTCCAATACATCTTGTAACATCTCTCTGATACCTTGGGATTACTTTGGACTCTTCCCTCACCTTCCACCAGCACAGCTCCTTACTTATCCGCCGCTCCTTTGTTTCCCTCCACTAAATATGTGCCGTCAATCTTCCTTCTCTCCTTTATCTCTTACAACCCTTGTTCTGTCACTCATTATGTCCAGACTTGACTACTGCAATGTTATCCTTGCAGGTTTACCCCAATATCAGCTTCATTGATTACAGCTTATCCACAACACTGCAGCTCATCTTCTCATGCATCCCTCCCATTTTGATCATGTTACCCTCCTGCTCCTATACCAACATTGGCTCCACCTTAAATCCAGGGTCACATACAAAATACTCACCGTTATTCATAAGGTCACTCACACCAGTACCCCTCACTATCTTGTCGATCTCATTCACTTCCACGTTTCCCCTCACCTGCTCCCTTCCACATCTTGAGCTTACCCGTCACTCTGCCTTTTTCTTTCTGGGCTCCGCACTCTGGAACTCACTGCTTCTCACACTAAGAACTGAATTGTCTTTCCCCCATTTCAAGACCATGCTCAAAACCCACTTATTCCATTTTGCCTTTGACCTCCCCTTTCCTCTCCCCTGGTTGCCCTTCCTTCCTGCCTGCCTGGGTTTCCCTCTTTCTATCTCTATCACCCATAACTATTCCTTTACTCTCCTTCCTCTTTCCTGTCTACCAATGGCGTTCCTTTCAATCTTCCTGCCTGTAGCTTGCCTTTGATTTTGTGCACCGCTCTGATGCTTTTGCTTGGGCGGTATATCAAGCAGTAAAATAAAGATAAAGGTTCTTCATTATCTTTACGGCACATTCAGCTTTGCCATTAGCTTGTGAGTGCCTTGATGATTTAGTAACATGTTCAGATCCCCACTTAGCAGAACACTGTTTAAACTGCATACAAGTAAATTGAGGACCATTATCTGAGATCACTCGATCAGGTTGGTCATAGTGTGCAAGCTGTACTTTGCAATATTTAATTGTGGCTTTCGCAGACATGTTTGGGTGCAGTTCAGTTTCCCAAAAATCTTAATAGTGATCCACTATCAACAGGAATTATTTCCTAGCAAAGTTAAATAAGTCTATGCTGACATCTGCCATTGTTGCACTGGTATGTCATGTGACATCATCATTCCCTTCTGCTGCTCATGTGCATATTCATTACAAATGGAATAATTCCTCACAAAGTTCTTGATCTCACCTTGCATGTTAGGCCAGTTAAGGGTATCATGGGCCAGTTAGTAACATGCTTTACCACCAATGTAACCTGAGTGTATACATGCTAGCATCTCTGCGGTGATTTAGGTATGATTGAGATAGGCTATGGCCTAGCATGGCCTGCTACTATGAAAGGCCTGTAAGTTAGGCCTGGATCCTAACTCCCATTATAACTAGAAAAGAACCAAAAATCTGTGGAAAAATAAGAAAACTGTTTTTGAAATGCTTAATAAGAAGTTTTCATGAATTCATAAGTCTTCTATTATTCTCTTGTGTGTGAAAGAACAGAAATGTAGCAGTATATGCATTCCAGAAGCCAAAGTTAACCTTGCAGTAGAAAAGTAACGAGAATCAGAACTGTACCATTGTTCAAGCAATCCTAAGGAGGGGGCCGGTTGCTAGGCTCCGGAGGGATTTCTAATTGGACAAATGAAGGGAATGTATAACCAATGAGAAGTTTGCATGTATCGAGTGAAAACCAATAGAAAGCTTCCATGTATCAAACTGAAAAAGAGGTATAAAAAGTTATGTCTCTGTATAAACTTTTGCTCAGTACCTTTTGAAGCTTTGTCTGACTGGGCCTTGTGCACAATAAACTGACTTGGACCCTGTCAATCGACTCCTGGACTTATTCATTGACTGCACTTTGCTACAGCATACTCACCCTGAACCCTTTCTATAAGTTGCCATTTTGTATGCTGATTTCATCCCCAAATGACCAGTATTCCCTAATTTAGCTGCTGTTTCCTCCTTTGAGTCTGACCATCTAGTTAGGACTACAGACTTTAGTGTATGCAAGATATCATCTCTTGGGGTGTGCTATATTGTGGCAGGTGAAGGCCTGTGATCCACAGTGTCTGACATAAGCAAGCAGGCCTAACTAGCTTGACCTGTAAATGAAGTCTGTGGAGAGGCCCATAGGAAGCACATCCCCCAATATGCTGCTATAGAATTAGAATTCAGAAAAGTATTGAATTTAGCTTAGACAAGCAGAACAGATGGAAAAATACAGAAAAATATGTTTAAAACTGCTGATAGAGAAGTTACAGAGGCCCTGCTTTCCTACACGTACTAACTAGCCCAATAGCCTTGAAAGTAGGAAAGTAACAAGTTGGTGAACTGACCATTGTAATTGGGACTAGAAGGGGGGTGAGCAGGTGCTGAGCCCACTCAAAGAACATAATTGGATAATCATATCAGTACCGGGACCAATAGAAGAGGTACGGGAGGTACGGGAGGTTACCGGGACCAATGAAATGTTTTTCTATACCTAGAATGGAGTAAAAATCTATAAAAGTTGTTGTATTGCCAGAGAACATTGCTCAACCATTTTGAATTTGATTCTGCTTGAGACTTGTGCACAAATAAATGATTTGGACCTTCTGAACAGACTCCTGAAGCAAGGTTACTTACATTTTTGCTGTTTTAGGGGAACTTTACTGGAGCACAGTAGGTTGCTGAACTCTGTAACCTCCTCAGATTCAGAAACTGCTAACACCTAATCAGGAGTTAGTGGGCCTGTTTCCTGAGTGCAGTTGAAGCCTGCATAAAAGGCTCCTGTGCCCTGCCCTTTTGAGGCTTTCCTAACCAGGGCTCCACACATCAAACAGTAAGTAAGGATTTGAGGGTTTCTTTGTTTGTTTGTTTGTTTTTTTATTACATTGCTAGCTCTCTGACTGGGAGTTCTTAAAAGGGTTTTGTGTATACTTTTTAAAAGCAAGGTTACTTACATTTTTGCTGTTTTAGGGGAACTTTACTGGAGCACAGTAGGTTGCTGAACTCTGTAACCTCCTCAGATTCAGAAACTGCTAACACCTAATCAGGAGTTAGTTCCGTCCCTACCCACCCCGACTCCCACCCACCCCTAGTAAGCAGTCTTGCTTTATAGGGCACCTCCCCCTTTAGCAAATCACAGTGAATTGGACCGGCACATATTGAATATAATTAAAGAGATTTAACTGCTTTTTCTCTGAAAGGACAGCTGCGAAACCAGCTGGTACTTGGTAGATCTCTCTCTTTTTCTTTAACAGATACCTAAGCTCAACAAACAGAACAATGGCTGGGAAAAATCATCTTGCTAAAGCTGTTGCCCCCGTTACAGCTTCTGCCTCGGTCCAGACAGAGGTCTTAATGCCAGTTGAAGAACCGGTTCCATGTGCAGGGTGCCTGCATGCTGAAGGTCTGAGGAAATAAGTGGAGGAACTCAGAGAGGAGGTGGCGAGGCTGAGGAGCATTCAAGACAGTGAGAAGTACATTGATGAGATGCTTCTTGCAGCAACCAGGCTCTCCAGCACAGGAGAAGATGGCTGCCAACAGAATGTCGATGGTTGGACAAAAGTCACCAGAGCCTGCAAAATCACCAATCCAACTTCTCCAGCCCTTGAATTGAAGAACCATTATGCAGCCCTGGAAGTGGAGGAGGTGAAAGCATCCCTGGAAAGGGAAGAACCAGAGTTCAAGTACCCCATAGTTGCGGAATCAGTGACCAGAAGGAAACGAAGGGTAGTGGTTGTTGGAGACTCTCTTCTGAGGGGTACTGAGGCGTTCATCTGCCGACCAGACTTGATGTCCAGAGAGGTATGCTGTCTGTCTGGTGCCAAAATCCAAGATGTTACGGAGAGTTTGCCGAGACTCATCAAGCCCACTGACTATTACCCAATGTTGCTAATCCATGTTGGAACAAATGATACTGCCAGGTATACCTCGGAATGTATCAAAAGTGACTTCATGGCTCTGGGACAGAGGGTGAAGCAGGTAGGTGCACAGGTGGTGTTCTCTTCAATCCTCCCTGTTGAGAGTAAAGGCCAAGGCAGAGAGGCTCGCATCCTGGAGATGAATGCATGGCTGCGTGGATGGTGTCTTCGAGAGCGTTTTGGTTTCCTAGACCATGGGATGCTGTTCCAAGGGTTGCAGAGCAGAGATGGCATCCATCTGTCCAAGAAAGGTCAACACATCTTTGGTAGTAGACTGGCTAATCTACTGAAGAGGGCTTTAAACTAGATTCGTTGGGGATGGGTGAAGAAAGCCCCCAGGTAAGTGAAAGCCCCCAGGTAGGTGATACATTAAATACCTTTATGGAAATGGGTAACAGGGGTAACACATGGAAAGCAGTGTGTATTAATGCCCGTAGCATGGGAAATAAGATCCCTGAAGTTGAAGCTTTGGTGGGAGTTGCTGACTTGGATTTAGTGGCAGTTACAGAAACATGGTTCACAGAAAACCATGACTGGGATGTAACTATACCTGGCTATACTTTATTCAGAAAGGACAGGGTAGGAAGAAGGGGAGGAGGAGTGGCACTATATGTAAAAACTACTATTAAAGCTTTGGAATTACAGAGCTTAAAAGGGAGAGAGGAGGCATTGTGGGTTAAACTAGAAAGAGGGAAAGAGAAATCTATTTGCATTGGTGTGATATACAGACCTCCCTCACAAGAGGAAGAGGTGGACAGAGAGTTAATTGAAGACATACGCAGCATTGCTAGGAAAGGGGAAGTGCTACTGCTAGGAAATTTCAATATGCCAGATGTTGATTGGCACATTCCTGTTGCAGTATCCTCTAGAAGTAAGGAGATCCTGGATTCTCTACAGGGAGAACTATTCAGGCAATTGGTAACAGACCCCACACGTGAAGGGGCCATACTGGACTTGGTGCTTACCAATGGTGAAAGTGTTTCTGATGTTGTAGTGGGAGATCATTTTGCATCCAGTGATCACCAGATGGTGAGGTTCAGTATTAGGACTAGGGCTGTTAGAATCCATTCCAAGGTGAAGATCTTAGACTTTAGGAAGACTAACTTTGCGAAGATGGGCCAATACCTCAGGGAGTCATTAGTGGGATGGGAACAGCTGGGGGATGTAGAAAAACAGTGGGCAAAGCTGAAAGGGGGTATTTTAAAGGCAACCAACATTTTTGTTAAAATGGTAAATAAAGGCAAAAGGAACAGGAGACCGCTATGGTTTTCGAAGGAAGTAGCTGAAAAAGTGAAGAAAAAGAGGGAGGCCTTCATGAAATACAAGAGATCACAGAGAGAGGAAGACAGGCATCTGTATTTGGAAAAACTTAGAGAAGCTAGCAAAGTAGTCAAGAAGGCAAAGATTCAAAAGGAGGAGGAAATAGCCAATGCATTAAAATGGGGGCTAAGACATTTTTCAGATATATTAGTGAGAAGAGGAAGGGCAAAAGTGGTATTGTCAGACTCAAGGATGCAGGGGGGGAATATGTAGAAGCTGATAAGGATAAAACGGAATTGCTTAACAAATATTTTTGTTCTGTGTTCACAGATGAAGAACCAGGAGCAGGACCTCAGAAAACACCCACAAATAAGAACAGAAGCGAGGGACATCTTGAACAATTTTCAGAAGACTGTGTTCATGAGAAACTAGCTCAACTTAAAGTAGACAAAGCGATGGGACCGGATGGGATACACCCTAGAATACTGAGGGAACTTGGGGACGTTCTAGCAGCTCCACTGACTGACCTTTTCAATGCCTCGTTGGAGTCGGGAGTGGTGCCAAAGGACTGGAGAGAGGCTCATGTGGTGCCTTTACATTAAAGCGGAAGAAAGGATGTGGTTGAAAACTACAGGCCGGTTAGTTTAACTTCAGTGGTGAGTAAATTATTGGAAACGCTGCTGAAAGAGAAAATAGTGAGGTTTCTGGAGTCCGGCGGATTACAGGATCCGAGGCAGCATGGATTCACCAGAGGCAGGTCTTGTCAGACAAATCTGATTGATTTCTTTGACTGGGTGACCAGGGAGTTGGACCGAGGGAGAGCTCTAGATGTGGTGTATTTAGATTTCAGTAAAACCTTTGACACTGTTCATCACAGGAGACTTATAAACAAACTGAGCACCCTAGGGATGGACCCTAAAGTTACTGCTTGGGTTAGAAATTGGTTGGGTGGGAGGCGACAAAGAGTACAAGTAAATGGAGCTCACTCTGAGGAGAAGGATGTTACCAGTGGTGTGCCCCAGGCATCTGTCCTTGGTCCGATTCTTTTTAACATCTTTGTTAGTGATATAGCGGAAGGGCTGTCGGGTAAGGTTTGCCTCTTTGCGGATGATACCAAAATCTGTAATAGAGTAGACACCCAGGAAGGTGTAGATAACATGAGGAGGGATCTAGCTAAGCTTGAAGAATGGTCTAGAATTTGGCAGCTGGGATTTAATGTTAAAAAATGTAAGGTCATGCATTTGGGCTGCAGCAATCCAAGGGAGCAATACAGTATAGGAGGTGAAGTACTTTTGTCCACTAAAGAAGAGCGGGACCTCGGCGTTGTTGTGTCTGATGATCTTAAAGTAGCTAAACAGGTAGAAAAGGCGACGGCAAAAGCTAGAAGGATGCTTGGGTGCATACGGAGAGGAATGGCTAGCAGAAAAAAGGAGGTGATAATGCCTCTGTATAAGTCTTTGGTGCGACCTCATTTGGAGTATGGTGTGCAATTCTGGAGACCGCACCTTCAAAAGGATGTGAACAGGATGGAGTCGGTGCAGAGGGTTGCTACTAAAATGATTAATGGGCTTCATTATAAAGCATATGAGGACAGACTTAAGGATCTTAATATGTACACCTGAGAGGAAAGGCGGGATAGAGGTGATATGATTGAGATGTTTAAATACCTCCGTGGCATAAATGTTCAGGGAGAGAGCCTCTTTCAATTGAAAGCAAGTTCTGCTACGAGGGGACATGGGATGAGGGTGAAGGGAGATAGATTCAGGAGTGATATGCGGAAATATTTCTTTACGGAAAGAGTAGTGGATCCATGGAATAGTCTCCCAGTGGAGGTGGTGGAGATGAGGACAGTGACTGAGTTCAAAAAAGCATGGGACCAACACAGAGGATCTCTAAAGGTAAAAAGTGGACTGTTGTAGTTGCTGTTATGGAAGGACAGACTAGATGGGCCTTGTGGTCTTTTTCTGTCATCATGTTTCTATGTTTCTATGTTTCTATTGGTTTGTCTGCGCTCTGCTGCTACATATTCTTGGTGCGTTGGCCGGGAAGGTGTGGTATTAGAGGGTATATAGGGCAATATACCACGACTTTCAGCCTCTACAGGTTTGGTTCTGCCGGGATCGCGCCCTTCCGATGGGGGCTCGCTCCCTGGCACCACCGGTCCCTTGCATCGGAGGGAGCTGGCCGGACCTCGGCGGATGCCGGGCCCGGCTGGAGCCAACACCTCGAACCCGAGTGAGGGGAGTCCGAGGTCCAACTCATGCGCTTGCTTGGGAACTTTGAGGACCGGATCCGGTGAGTAAAGTTTTGATTTGTTATGTCTAGACAGATAAGAAAGAGCAGTGCTGCCATTTGAATATGGAACTTGGAAATTGGTAAGAGAGCTCTCAAAGACGGGCCGATTAACCCCGCATGGGTATTCGCAGGGCAAAACCCCCGTCTTCTTGTATTTTGAAATTTGAACAAGACTAGTCAGAATAGATAGAAATGAATGCATTCTTGGGATATGTTGCTAGCATGATTGTGTGAATGAAGTGTGAATGAGAGGTCTGGCAGCACGGACCAAGCAAAGGCGGACCCCTGAGTAACGCAGTTCCTGACCGGGCGACCGCGTTCAGGTCGTAAAAAGGGGGAAGCGATTGTCGTCTTGTCTTGTTATTTGTTTTCCCTATATGTTTCTAGGGCCGTGAGGACCCCTTACCCACGGTCCGTCCTCCTTTTCCCTTTTGTCTGTTGTTGCACGCACACATCGAAATGGGAGGGGCGGGGTCTACTAGGATCACTCCATTAGAATGTATGATTGCACATTTTAAAGAAGGATATTCCGGAGATTATGCTATTAAAATGACTGCAGCTCGTTTACAGATTTTGTGTACTAGGGAGTGGCCCGATCTAGACCCTACCTGGCCCCGAGAGGGAACCTTTAATGTAGGAATTATTCAGTTAGTGCACCGTAGAGTGCGAATAGCGCACCCCGATCAGTACCCCTATATGGATTCCTGGTTAAGTATTTGTGAAGATCCGCCCCCATGGGCGAAGCGCTGTTATGAAGAGCAGTGCAGAATAATGTTAGCAAAGACAGATTATAGTCAGAAAATAGAACAGCCTAGAAAGAAAGGGAAAGGTGAGAAATCCAGGAAGAAACCCATCCTGGTAGATCCTGATTCCCCAGAAATGATTACCTGACAGCCCCAAACCCAGCGCCCAGTGAGAGTAGCCCCATGTCCTGCCCCAGAGCCCCGGAGACAGCAGGAACGGGACCCAACCCCTGAGCCATTACCCAAAGAGCAGGTAGATGAGCTCCCTTTAATTGAAGAAGATGATTCTACCGAGACAGAAAAAGGAGAATCAGATACAGAAACAGAAAAGGAAGAAACTGAAAATTCCCCAAGTGATACTGATAGTGTAAAAGCGGCTGCTAGTGTTAGCTTGCCAGCAAAAAGTAAATCTAAAGTAAAGCATGAAGAGAAGAAGAAAATAACCCCTGACAAGAATATTACGAAAATATCTCTTAGATCCCAAAAGACATCTACTGCCAAGATGATGCCTTTACGGCAAGTCCCGGGAATACCCGTAAGAAATGAAGACAATGAGGTGGTACCGGGACCCCTAAACTATGTGTATGTCCCCTTCTCCACTTCTGATTTGTTGAATTGGAGGACACATTATGCCTCCTATACCAATAAACCCCAAGAACTTACAGAATTAGTGAATACTATTATGGAAACTCACCAACCAACATGGGCAGATTGCCGCCAGCTCCTGTCCACCTTATTTACTACAGAGGAGCGGACACGAATTAGAAAAGCAGCTATTGACTGGTTGGCAGATAACCCTGTAGCGCCAGGGGAAGGGGCAGAAAGAATAGATAATCGGGAAGCGGCCCAGAGAGAATTCCCGAATGAAGACCCCCGATGGGATCCAAATACAGAAAGAGGATCTAGAGCCCTAGCTCGTTTTCGCCAAGGCTTTATACAGGGTCTGAAAAGGGGGAGCCAGAAAGCTATGAATCTTTCCAAAGTTACTGAAGTTACCCAAGGCATAGATGAGAGCCCAGCAGTGTTTTATGAAAGATTAACTGAAGCATATAGAATGTATACTCCCTATGATCCCGATGCACCAGGAAGCTTGTGCATGGTAAATTCTGCTTTTGTAAATCAATCACAACCAGATATTAGATGAAAATTACAGAAATTAGAAGGGTTTGCAGGCATGAATGCAACTCAGTTATTGGAAGTCGCTCATAAAGTGTATGTGAATCGTGATAATGAAAGGCAGAGAGAATGTGATCGAAAGATGAAGAAGAAAGCTGATTTTTTTGGCTGCGGCCATAGTTGAACAGAAAAGGGGAGGTATTCCTAGTCGACGGAGCAGAGGAAGGGGGCGGGGCCGAGGTGGAAGCCGGCCCCAGCTAGGCGTAAACCAATGTGCCTACTGCAGGGAGGAAGGACATTGGAGAGATGCATGCCCACAACTTGAAGACGCCCACCAAGATGACGAAAACAATTATCAATGGAGAGAAGAAAGACGAGGCCGTCCCCGAAACCGCGGAGGAGCCAATCGAGAACAATACCAGCAAGAAAGAGGAGAAGCCGTACAAGCATTGGCCACGACAGCCCATGATGAAGATGACGTGGATTAGGACAGACCGGGCTCTGAATTTGCTTTAGGTCTCCAGGAGCCTATGGTCGGAATACAAATAGGAGACCAAGTTATGAACTTTATGGTTGATACTGGAGCAGAACATTCAGTAGTAGACAAGAAAATAGCCCCATTCTCCACAAAAGCAGTCACCATTGTAGGAGCAACTGGTGCCAAAGCTACAAAATCTTTTCTTCAGAATCGCATATGCAGTCTAGGAGGACAGCAAATAACTCATCAATTCCTTTACATGCCTGAATGTCCAGTGCCATTACTGGGACAAGATATGTTAGACAAGCTACAAGCCCAAATATCCTTTACCGAAAGAGGAGAAATGCAAATGACCGTGAATTCTTAAGCCAAGCCAGCAGGAATAATGCTGCTTACAGTTCCCCGAGAAGAAGAATGGAGATATTACAGTGATGAATCTGCCCAAGATACCTATTTTGAACAAACTTTGAAAAGCATTGATGCACCACCTGGAGTATGGGCAGAAGGCAGTCCTCCAGGCCTAGCCAAACATATAGCTCCAGTAATTGTAACTCTCAAGCCTGGTGCTACACCAGTACATGTCAAGCAGTACCCTCTCCCAAGAGCTGCAATTGAAGGCATCCACCGCCACTTGCAAAGATTACTAGAACATGGCCTACTAAAAGTATGTCAATCCCCATGGAACACTCCACTTCTGCCAGTGAAAAAGCCTGGAACAGATGACTACCGCCCAGTACAAGATCTAAGAAGAGTGAATGAAGCAGTTGAAACCATACATCCAGTTGTACCCAATCCTTACACTCTTCTAGGACTGATACCTGCTGAAGCTACCCATTTCACTGTTCTGGATTTAAAGGATGCATTCTTTTGCATAAGATTAGCCCCTACAAGTCAATTGATATTTGCATTTGAATGGCAAGACCCTATCTCTGGAAGAGGGGGCCAACTTACTTGGACACGATTACCCCAAGGATTCAAGAATTCGCCTACCATCTTCAGTGCTGCACTGAGTCAAGATCTTTCAAGCTATTCAGTGGCCCCGGGGAAGAGAGTACTTCTCCAATACGTGGACGATCTGCTGATAGCTGCGATATCAGAAAGTGAATGTATACAAGCCACCAAAGATCTCTTGCAGTTACTAGATGAAGCTGGATACAAGGTTTCCAGAGCAAAAGCACCATTATGTCAAAAAGAAGTGAAATACTTAGGTTTCCGTATAACTCAAGGAAGCCGAAGATTAGGCAGAGAAAGAAAAGAAGCAGTATGCAGAATTCCAACCCCAACTACCAGAAAGCAAGTCAGAGCCTTTCCGGGAGCGGCAGGATATTGCCGAATTTGGATTCCCAACTTTGCTCAAATTGCCAAACCACTGTATGAAGCCACAAAAGGAGAAGAAAAGTCGCCACTGGAGTGGGGACCTGAGCAGGATACAGCCTTCAAGACGTTAAAGGAAGAATTGATGTCATCACCAGCACTTGGACTACCAGATGTTCACAAGCCTTTCCACTTGTTTGTACATGAAGCACAAGGAAATGCCTTAGGCATGTTGACTCAAAAATTGGGAAATTGGGAACGACCTGTAGCATACCTATCGAAACAATTGGACACTGTGGCCAAAGAATGGCCACCTTGCCTGAGAGCAGTTGCAGCTACAGCATTGTTAGTGAGTGAAGCAGATAAGCTCACACTAGGACAGAATCTACGAGTCACTGTGCCACATGCAGTCCTTGCCCTTATGGAACAGAAAGCAAATCATTGGCTCACCAATTCCCGAATGTTGAAATATCAGAGTATGTTATGTGAAAACCCACAGATCCAATTGGAAGTGAGCCATGCCTTGAACCCAGCCACATTGATACCCATTAGTGAAGAACTCCCAGAACATGACTGTATAGAAGTCATGGAAACTGTATTCTCAAGCCGACCTGACCTGACAGATGTGCCCATAGACAATCCTGATCAAATCTATTACGTAGATGGGAGCAGTCTCATCATCGATGGACGACGCTGCGCTGGTTATGCAGTAGTCACTCAACATGAAGTCGTTGAATCATCAGCCCTTGCATCAGGCACATCAGCCCAGAAAGCAGAATTAATAGCACTTACTTGAGCATTACTGCTAGGTGCAAAACTTGTGTTAAATATCTACAGACTCTAAGTATGCCTTCACCACCCTACATGCCCATGGAGCTCTCTATAAAGAACGAGGGCTCATCACGTCCGGAGGAAAATCAGTCAAGTATGGCCCAGAGATACTAATGTTACTTGATGCAGTATGGGCCCCAACTCGTGTAGCTGTCATGCACTGTAGAGGACATCAAGCGGGAAAAGGAGAAGTTGCTCGAGGAAATAGGTTTGCAGATGCCTCAGCACGACAAGCAGCCATGACAGGACAAATTACACCACAAGCCATGCCAATGCAGGCAGCATTGTTTCCAGTACCCTTGAACTTATGGACACCACGATATACCACCAAAGAATTAGATTACTACTGTAACAAGGAAGATGGAGTACTGAAAGATGGGTGGATTGAGCTGCCACCAACAGAGGGCAGTCAACCCCCAGGACGAATAGTAATCCCTGAATTGTTATGCCCAGCTTTTGTCAAAGCCTTCCATGAAGCCACCCACTATGGAAAAAGTGCTATGGAAAAAGCACTCAGAGCGCACTTCTGCATCACCATGTTATCAGCCCTATCAGCTTCAGTAGCACGCCAGTGTCTAATTTGTGCCAAAAATAATGCCAAGCAAGGTCCCACACCAGCACCCCGAGTTCAGTTAGGAGGTGTAACCCCCATGCATCACCTGCAAATTGATTTTACTGAAATGCCAAAAGCCAATGGATATCACTACCTATTAGTATTAGTTTGTACTTTCTCTGGGTGGGTAGAAGCCTTCCCAACCAGAACTGAGAAAGCCCGAGAAGTCACCAAAGTTTTACTGAGAGAGATTGTCCCTAGATTTGGAATTCCAGCAGTGATAGGGTCAGACAATGGGCCCTCATTTGTTTCTCAGATTACTCAACAGTTAGCAAAAGCTTTGCAGATACAATGGAAGCTTCACACTGCATACAGACCCCAGAGTTCAGGGAAAGTTGAGCGAATGAATCGTACCTTAAAAGCCCAAATGTCTAAGCTTTGTCAGGAGATACGCCTGAAGTGGCCCCAAGTGCTCCCAATAGCTTTACTCAGAATACGCTCAGCTCCTGTAAAGTCAACAGGATTTTCCCCTTTTGAAGTTCTGTATGGTAAACCCCCACCAATAGTGCAGGGAATTAAAGGAAGTCTAGCCCAAATTGGCTCAGAAATAACCAGGCAAGAACTCCTAGCTCTTAGTTTTGTTCTGCAGACTCTCCATACGTGGATCCAAGACCAGTTGCCTATCAACTTGACGGAACCCTTGCATCCCTACCAGCCTGGTACCTCGGTGTGGATCAAATATTGGAAGAAGACACCGCTGGAACCCCATTGGAAGGGACCATACACCGTCATCCTGTCTACCCCAACTGCAGTAAAGGTAGCAGAGATCAATTCCTGGATCCACCACAGCAGAGTCAAGCCCGCAGCTGATCCAGAACCTGAGCAGTGGACAGCAGAGCAGCATCCTGATGCACCTTTGCGAGTTACTCTGAGATGGCAACCAGCAGCTTAGACACTTTGTCACAGTGCCCTGCAGTAGCCAAGTCTTTCGAAGAGGATTGCTGTTTTCCATACAGCAAGAGTTTGTTTCAACGAACCTCATGTGTGTGATTTTACACACTACTTTGATGTTACATTGATTGACCATATTTCAAAAGCCAACTGAAATTGATAAGTTGGTTAATGTGTGATGGACAACTTGAGAATCTTCAATCAACACTCAGCACCCGTTGAATTGCTTCATTAGCAAACGGGACGAAGAAAAGAACGTCGTGATCAAGATTTTCAAGCTGAGGATTCAGAAGAACTCCAATCAACATGTATCTTTATCTTTGCTTTGCCCTGGTTGCCTGTTTTGGAGGCTTTGAACTGACTCATGCCTTGCCTCCATGCACTGCTTGCATTACTTCTACTCGAACTGGACTAAAAGTAACTCAGACTTTGATTTATCACTCTTACTATTCCTGCACTGGTAAAGTAACTTGGTGTATTTATAACACCACTGAACTGAATGTCTGTACCAAGGGTAAATCTAAAGTATGCTTCAATCCACATCAGAATCCATCCTATTATACCTTAGAAATGCGATGGAAAAATGCAGATGGACCCTTAATTAACGCCACACGTCAACTAACAGATCCTAGTAAAGATGCTATTTTGTATTTTGATGCTTGTGAAGTAATCAACAGAGATAGTCGTTCTAAGTGTGGTGATTGGGAAAAAACATACTCGCAGAGTGGCAAATATATGTGTCCAGAAGGGTCCACTGAATGGGAAGCATGTACAGGAAAGAAAGTTTCAGCCAATGTATATAGTAAAGCTCCAGAATCAGATTACTTCTGCCCAAAGTGGGAATGTGTTTTTTATGCTACTTGGATTGGTATGGTATGGAATAAAGATAATCGAATGGCTACATTACGGAAACCATTACATGTCAAAGACCTAGACAAATGTAAGAAAAATGCTTGCAATCCTTTAGAGTTAGTCATACAAAGACCTGAAAATTGGAAACAAGGATTCCGATTTGGTTTACGAATTGATGGAACTGGATCAGATCCAGGAACCATAGTATATATAAAATTAAATACACAAGCCCATAGATCATCCAAGCATCAAATCCATGACACATTCTATGAAATCATGCATGTAAATAAGTTTGATATGCCCCATCCTTCCCAGAATTTATTTTTGGAATTAGCTGGAGCAGTAGTATCCAGTCTAAACATCTCAGATTGTTGTTTTTGTGGGGGGACACGAATGGGTGACCAATGGCCATGGGAAGCCCAAGAATTAAATTACTCAATGACTTACAATCAGACTGAAATACACAAGACTACCAGCGAATGGGTGTTAGCGCACACAATAGTTGGACGTCTTTGCTATGCCAGAACTGGACCCCAGTTCAAACAACAGGTAGGACAGCTGGTCTGTCTTAGCCAAAAGTTCTATAATGACACCATCAAAAAGACGTCTTGGTGGTCAGGAATTAAAGAACCTGAACCCCCTAACCCATTAGCCAGATTCCCTGAACTTGCTCACTTATGGACTAATCTTGCCAAACCTCATGCCTGGCAAGCCCCACCTGGCCTATATTGGATCTGTGGAAACCGAGCATATGCCTGACTCCCTACATACTGGGGAGGAGCATGTGTCTTAGGAACTATCAGACCTTCCTTCTTCCTTCTAAACACAGAACATGGAGAACAGTTAGGATACCCAGTGTACACTACTAATCACAGACATAAAAGAGCATTGAGACAGAAGAGAGCACCCCTCCAGATAGGCAAGTGGGAGAAGTGGAAGGGTGATGATTGGCCACCAGAAAGAATCATTGATTATTATGGGCCTGCCACCTGGAATGATGATGGTATGTGGGGTTATCGAACCCCAGTCTATATGATTAATCGTATTATCCGCTTACAAGCAGTAGTTGAAATAATAACCAATGAAACTAGCCAAGCTCTCACACTTTTAGCTAGACAAAGTACTCAAATGCGCACTGCTATATATCAGAATCGTTTAGCACTTGATTATTTGTTAGCAGCTGAAGGAGGAGTATGTGGTAAACTGAATTTAACCAATTGTTGCTTAAAAATAGATGATAAAGGTCAAGTAGTTGAAGAAATTGCTGAAACTATGCGAAAAAAAGCTTATGTGCCAGTACAGACTTGGCATTCACTAAAGTTTCCTAACTGGTTTGATAATCTTTTCTCATGGATAGGAGGACTTAAGACTTTCCTTATACTAATGCTAATAGCTGTTGCTGTAATTTTCTTATTGCCATGCATAATCCCATGTTGTATGCGTTCTATTCATAGTGTTATTGAAAATACAGTTGAGCGGAAGACCGCAACTAAGATTATGGCCTTATACCAACCCAAACCTCCTATATATAGTCGGAATCCTCTGACCATAGTATAACTATTTTGAAGTGATTTAATTCTCACACCTTATTAAGTAATAGGGTGAGATTAATCAAAGGTGGGAATGTGGCAGGTGAAGGCCTGTGATCCACAGTGTCTGACATAAGCAAGCAGGCCTGACCTGTAAATGAAGTCTGTGGAGATGTGGCAGGTGCAGGCCTGTGATCCACGGTGTCTGACATAAGCAGGCCAGCATGGCTAGCTTGACCTGTAAGTGAAGCCTGTGGAGAGGCCCATAGGATTGCACATCCCCCAATATGCTGCTATTGTAAGATAGAACTCAGTAGAAGTATTGAATTAGCTTAGGTAAGCAGAACTGAGAGATGGAAAAATACAGAAAAACATGTTAAAAAGTTACTGATAAGAAAAAGTACATCTGCAAGGAATATAATTGGGAGTGCTGACAGATGAGTTGCAGAGCCCTGCTCCTCTGCATGCACAAATTGGCTATATGGCCTTGAGAGTGTGAAAGTAACAAGTTGATGAACTGACCATTGTAATTGGGACTAGAAGGGGGGTATGCAGGTGTCATGCCCACAGAAGGGACATAATTGGATAAACTTATCAGTACCGGGACCAATGGAAGGGGTACGGGAGGTACGGGAGGTTACCGGGACCAATGAAATGTTTTGCTATACCTAGAATGGAACAGAAGTCTATAAAAGTTGTTGTAATGCTTGAAAACTTTGCTCAGCCATTTTGAAATTGACTGGTTCGAGACTTGTGCACAAATAAATGATTTCGACCTTCTGAACAGACTCCTGGTATCATTGGTTTGTCTGCGCTTTGCTGCTACATATTCTTGGTGCATTGGCCGGGAAGTTGTGGAATCAAAGTGTATATAGGGCAATATACCACGACTTTCCGCCTCTATAGGCTTGGTCCTGCCGGGATCGCGCCCTTCCGACGAGGGCTGCTCCCTGGCGCCACCGGTCCCTTGTATTGGAGGGAGCTGGTCGGACCTTGGCGGGTGCCGGGCCCGGTTCGAGCCAACGCCTCGAACCCGAGTGAGGGGAGTCCGAGGTCCAACTCATGCGCCTGCTTGGGAAGTTTGAGGACCGGATCCGGTGAGTATAGTTTTGATTTGGTGTCTAGACAGAAATAGAAAGAGCAGTACTGCCATTGGAACTTGGAATTTGGAATTTGTAATCTTGAGATATTGGGAATTGGTAAGAGAGCTTGATCACCTCTCAAGGAAGGGCCGAGTAACCCCGCATGGGAATTCGCCGGGTGAAACCCCCAGCCTTATTGTAATTGGGAAAAAGACTAGTCAGAATAGATAGAAACGAATGCATTCTGGGATACGTTGCTAGCATGATTGTGTGAACGAAGTGTGAATGAGAGGTCTGGCAGCACGGACCAAGTGAAGGCGGACCCCTGAGTAGCGCATTTCCTGACCGGGCGACCACGTTCAGGTCGCGAAAAGGGGGAAGCGATTGTCGTCTTGTCTTGTTATTTGTATTCCTTATACGTTTCCAGGGCCGTGAGGACCCCTTACCCACGGTCCGCCCTCCTTTTCCCTTCTGTCTGTTGTTGCGTGCACACATCGAAATGGGAGGGGCGGGGTCTACTAGAAACACTCCATTAGAATGTATGATCGCACATTTTAAAGAGGGATATTCAGGAGATTATGGTATTAAAATGACAGCAGCCCGTTTGCAGATTTTGTGTACTAGGGAGTGGCCCGATCTAGACCCCATCTGGCCCCGAGAGGGAACGTTTAATGTAGAGATTATTCAATCAATACACCGTAGAGTGCGGATAGCGCACCCCGATCAGTACCCCTATATAGATTCCTGGTTAAGTATTTGTGAGGATCCGCCCCCCTGGGCGCAGCGCTGTTATGAGGAACAGTGCAGGATAAGGTTAGCGAAAACAGATTCTAGACAGAAAACGGAACAGCCTAAAATGAAAGAGCAGGATAAGAAGTCCAGAAAGAAGCCCATCCTGGTAGATCCTGATTCCCCAGAGATAATTCCAAGACAGCCCCGAACCCCAGGTCCAATAAGAGTAGCCCGGCGTCCTGCCCCAGAACCCCAGAGACGGCCGGAGCGGGAGCGGGACCCAACCCCTGATCCCCCTCCTGGAGGGCAAAGAGAGGAATCAGCTGAAGACGAGGATGCCATAAAAAGCGAGTCAGAAGTAGAGGGAGAAGAGGAAGAAAAAGAGAATGCCCAAAGTGAAGATGATAGCGTACAAGCGGTTGCTAGTGCCAGCGCGCCAGCAAAAGATACACCCAAAGTGAAACCTGTTGAGAAAGCAAAAGTGGTCCCCGGGAAGATAATTAAGAAAACAGTCCTTAGATCCCAAAAGACAGTTCCCGCCAAGTTGCTGCCTTTACGGCAAGTCCCGGGAGTGCCCGTAAAGAATGATAATGATGAAGTGGTAGCGGGACCCCTAACTTATGTGTATATCCCTTTCTCTACAACTGATTTATTAAATTGGAGGTCGCATTATGCCTCCTATACTAGTAAGCCCCAGGAGCTGACAGAATTAGTAACTACTATTATGGAAACTCACCAACCCACTTGGCCAGATTGCCGCCAGCTCCTGACCACCCTATTCACGACAGAAGAACGAGCAAGAATTAGAAAAGCAGCTATTGAGTGGATGGCAGATAACCCTGTAGCTCCGAGACAGGGGCAGAATATAATAGACCGTCGGGAAGCAGCTCAGAGAGAATTCCCGAATGAAGACCCCCATTGGGATCCAAATACAGATGAAGGATCCACAGCCCTAGCCCGTTTTCGCCAAGGCTTTTTACAAGGCCTGAAAAGGGGGGGGAAGAAAGCTATGAACCTTTCCAAAGTTGCAGGAGTTATCCAAGGTATAGATGAGAGCCCAGCAGATTTTCATGAAAGATTAACTGAAGCATACAGAATGTATACTCCCTATGATCCCGAGGCACCAGGAAGTTTATGTATGGTGAATTCTGCTTTTGTAAACCAGTCTCAACCAGACATTAGACGTAAATTACAGAAATTAGAAGGGTTTGCGGGCATGAATGCAACACAGTTACTGGAAGTCGCTCATAAAGTGTATGTGAATCGTGATAATGAAAGACAGAGAGAATGTGATAGAAAGATGAAGAAGAAAGCTGATTTTTTGGCTGCGGCCATAGTTGAACAGAAAAGGGGAGGTGTCCCTAATCGACGGAGCAGAGGAAGAGGGCGGGGTCAAGGCGGAGGCCGGACCCAGAAGCTAGGCGTGAACCAATGCGCCTACTGCAGAGAGGAAGGACATTGGAGAGATACGTGCCCGCAACTCGAAGACGCCCAGCAAGATGACGACAGCAGTCATCAGTGGCGAGAAGAAAGATGAGGCTATCCCCGAAACCGAGGAGGAGCCAATCGAGAACAATTCCAGCGAGAGAGAGGAGGAGGAGCCATTCAAGCATTGGCCACAATGACCCATGATGAAAATGACGTGGATTAGGACAGACCGGGCTCCCAGTTTGCTTTAGGTCTCCAGGAGCCTATGGTCGGAATACAAATAGGAGACCAAATTATGGACTTTATGGTTGATACTGGAGCACAACATTCAGTAATAGACAAAAAGATAGCCCCATTCTCTACAAAAGCAGTCACCATTATAGGAGCAACTGGTGCCAAAGCCACAAAATCTTTTCTTCAAAATCGAATATGCAGTCTAGGAGGACAGCAAATAACTCATCAATTCCTTTACATGCCCGAATGTCCAGTGCCATTACTGGGACGAGATATGTTAGCCAAGCTTCAAGCACAAATATCCTTCTCTGAACAAGGAGAAATGCAAATGACAGTAAATCCCCAAGCCAAACCAGCAGGAATAATGCTGCTGACAGTTCCCCGAGAAGAAGAATGGAGGTATTACGTTGATGACTCCATCCAAGACACCTATTTTGAACAAACTTTAAAGAACATCGATGCACCACCTGGAGTATGGGCAGAAGGCAGTCCCCCAGGCCTAGCCAAGCATATAGCTCCAGTGATTGTAACCCTTAAGCCTAGTGCTACACCAGTGCACGTCAAACAGTACCCTCTCCCAAGAGCTGCAATTGAAGGCATTCATCGCCACCTACAAAGATTGCTCGAGTATGGCCTACTAAAAGTATGTCAATCCCCATGGAACACTCCACTTTTGCCAGTAAAGAAACCTGGGACAGATGATTACCGCCCAGTACAAGACTTAAGGAGAGTAAATGATGCAGTCGAAACTATACATCCAGTTGTACCCAATCCTTACACTCTTCTAGGACTGATACCTGCTGAAGCTACCCATTTCACTGTACTGGATTTGAAAGATGCATTCTTTTGCATAAGATTAGCCCCTGTAAGCCAAATATTGTTTGCATTCGAATGGCAGGACCCCATCTCTGGAAGAGGGGGCCAACTCACCTGGACAAGATTACCCCAAGGATTTAAGAATTCACCTACCATCTTTAGTGCTGCACTGAATCAAGACCTTTCAAGCTATCCAGTAGCCCCGGGGAAGAGAGTGCTTCTCCAATACGTGGATGATCTGTTGATAGCTGCCATATCAGAAAGTGAATGCATACTAGCCACCAAAGACCTCTTGCAGTTACTAGATGAAGCTGGATACAAAGTTTCCAGAGCCAAAGCACAGCTATGCCAAAAAGAAGTGAAATACTTGGGTTTTCGTATAACCCAAGGAAGCCGAAGATTGGGCAGAGAAAGAAAAGAAGCAGTATGCAGAATTCCAACTCCAACAACCAGAAAGCAAGTCAGAGCCTTTCTGGGAGCGGCAGGATATTGCCGAATCTGGATACCCAACTTTGCCCAAATTGCCAAACCACTGTATGAAGCCACAAAAGGAGAAGAGAAGTCGCCACTGGAGTGGGGACTTGAGCAGGATACAGCCTTCAAGACGTTAAAGGAAGAATTGATGTCATCACCAGCACTTGGACTACCAGATGTCCACAAACCTTTCCACTTGTTTGTACATGAAGCACAGGGAAATGCCTTAGGCATGTTGACTCAGAAATTGGGAAATTGGGAGCGACCTGTAGCATACCTATCGAAACAATTGGACCCTGTGGCCAAAGGATGGCCACCATGCTTGAGAGCAGTTGCAGCTACAGCGCTACTAGTGAGCGACGCAGACAAGCTCACACTAGGACAGAACATACGAGTCACTGTGCCACATGCAGTCCTTGCTCTTATGGAACAGAAAGCAAATTATTGGCTCACCAATTCCCGAATGTTGAAGTACCAGAGCATGTTATGTGAAAACCCACAGATACAACTTGAAGTGAGCCATGCCTTGAATCCAGCTGCCTTGATACCCATCAGTGAAGAACTCCCAGAACATGACTGTATCGAAGTCATGGAAACTGTGTTCTCCAGTCGACCCGACTTGACAGATGTGCCCATAGACAATCCTGACCAGATCTATTACGTTGATGGGAGCAGTCTCATCCTTGATGGACGACGCTGTGCCGGATATGCAGTCGTCACTCAACACGAAGTAGTTGAATCATCAGCTCTAGCCTCAGGCACATCAGCCCAGAAAGCCGAATTGATAGCACTCACCAGAGCATTGCTGTTAGGAGAAAAACTTGTGCTGAATGTATATACAGATTCCAAATATGCTTTCACTACCTTGCATGCCCATGGAGCTCTCTATAAAGAAAGAGGACTCATCACATCCGGAGGAAAATCAGTCAAATATGGTCCCGAGATATTGATGTTACTTGATGCAGTTTGGGCCCCAACACGTGTAGCTGTCATGCATTGCAGAGGACACCAAGCAGGAAAAGGAGAAGTTGCCCGAGGAAATAGATTTGCAGATGCCTCAGCACGACAAGCAGCTATGACAGGACAGATTGCCCCACAAGCTATGCCAATGCAAGCAGCATTGTTTCCAGTACCTTTGAATTTATGGACACCACGATATACCACCAAAGAATTGGATTACTACTGTAACAAAGAAGATGGAATACTGAAAGATGGATGGATTGAGCTGCCACCAGAAGAGGGCAGTCAACCTCCTGGACGAATAGTAATTCCTGAACTGTTAGGACCATCTTTTGTCAAAGCTTTCCACGAAGCTACCCACTATGGGAAGAGTGCTATGGAAAAAGCACTCAGACCACATTTCTACATCCCTCTGTTGACAACCATATCAGCCTCAGTAGCACGTCAATGTCTAACCTGTGCCAAAAATAATGCCAAGCAAGGCCTTATAACGGCACCCCGAGTTCAGTCAGGAGGTGTCACCCCCATGCACAACCTCCAAGTTGATTTTACCGAAATGCCAAAAGCCAATGGATACCATTACCTATTAGTGTTAGTTTGTACTTTCTCTGGGTGGGTAGAAGCATTCCCAACCAGAACTGAGAAAGCCCGAGAAGTTACCAAAGTCTTAATGAGAGAGATTGTCCCTAGGTTCGGAATCCCAGCAGTAATAGGGTCAGACAATGGACCCTCATTTGTCTCCCAAGTTACTCAGCAGTTAGCAAAAGCTTTGCAGATACAATGGAAACTCCACACTGCATACAGACCCCAGAGTTCAGGGAAAGTTGAGCGAATGAATCGTACCCTAAAAGCCCAAATGTCCAAGCTTTGTCAGGAGACACACTTGAAATGGCCCCAAGTGCTCCCCATAGCTTTACTCAGAATACGCTCAGCTCCTGTAAAGTCAACAGGATTTTCCCCTTTTGAAGTTCTGTATGGTAAACCCCCACCAATAGTGCAGGGAGTCAAAGGAAGTTTAGCCCAAATTGGTTCAGAAGTAACCAGACAAGAACTCCTAGCTCTTAGTTTTGTTCTGCAGACTCTCCATACGTGGATCCAAGACCAGTTGCCTATCAACTTGACGGAACCCTTGCATCCCTATCAGCCTGGTACTTCGGTGTGGATCAAAGATTGGAAGAAGACACCGTTGGAACCCCATTGGAAGGGACCGTACACCGTCATCCTGTCTACCCCAACTGCAGTAAAGGTAGCCGAGATCGACGCCTGGATCCACCACAGCAGAGTCAAGCCCGCCGCTGATCCTGAACCAGAGCAGTGGACAGCAGAACAGCATCTTGATGCACCCTTGCGAGTTACTCTGAGACGGCAACCAGCAGCTTAGACACTTCATCACAAGTGCTTTGCAGTAGCCAAGTCTTTCGAAGAGGATTGCTGTTTTCCATGCAGCAACAGCTTTGTTTCAACGAACCCAATTTGCGTGTGATTTGACACACTACTTTGAGACTACATTGACTAAGCCAGACTTCACCAGCCAACTGAAATTGCTAATAAGTTGGTTAATGTGTACTGGACAACCTGAGGATCTTCAATCAACACTCAGCACCCGTTAAATTGCTTCATTAGCAAACGGGACGAAGAATAAAAGACCGTCGTGATCAAGATCAGCAAGCTGAGGATTCAGAAGAACTCCAATCAACCTCAACATGCATCTTTACTTTTGCTTTGCTTTGGTTGCCTTCTTTGGAGGTTTTGAACAGACTCATGCTTTACCTCCATGCACTGCTTGCATTACCTCTACTCGAACTGGACTGAAAGTAACTCAGACTTTGCTTTATCATTCTTACTATACCTGCAAGGGAACAGTAACTCGGTGTATCTATAACACCACTGAACTAAATGTTTGCACTCATGGCAAAATTAAAGCATGCTATAATCCGCATCAGAATCCATCCTATTACACGATGGAAATACAATGGAAGGATGCAGATGGACCTATATTAGCTGCTACACCACCACTTAAGGACATTACTAAACCTGCTGTTTTGAATTTTGATGCATGTAATGCTATTAATAGAGATAGTTATTCCACCTGTGGTACATGGGAGAAAGCGTATCGAAATGACCATAAGTACATGTGTCCAGAAGGTGCCACAGGATGGAGAAAGTGTACAGGTAAAAAGGAACCAGGCTATAGTACTGCCCCAGCAGCAGACTACTATTGCCCGTATTGGGAATGTGTTTTTTATGCTACCTGGAATACTGGTGTAACTGATGAGAAAATAGATAAACGAATGGCTACTTTAACCAAGCCAACCACAAATGATAAATGTCAGAAAGATGCTTGCAACCCCTTACACTTACGTATACACAATCCCTATGCTTGGAAACAAGGATACAAGTTTGGTTTACGTATTGCTGGAGGGGCAATAGATCCAGGAACCATTGTATATATCAGATTGAATACCCAAGCCCACAAGTCATCCAAATATCATATTCATAATACCTTTTATGAAGCTATGCATGTAAAGAAGTTTGAGATCCCACATCCTTCACAGAATCTATTCCTAGAATTAGCTGGAGCAGTAGTATCTAGTCTTAAGATCTCAGATTGCTATTTCTGTGGTGGGACCCAAATGGGAGATCAATGGCCATGGGAAGCCCAAGAATTGAATTATTCTATGACTTACAATCAGACTGAATTACACAAGACTACCAGTGAGTGGGTGCTAGCGCACTCAATCGTTGGACGTCTTTGCTATGCCAGAACTGGACCCCAGTTCACCCAGAAGGTAGGACAGCTGGTCTGTCTTAGCCAGAAGTACTATAATGCCACGACCAAAAAGACAGCATGGTGGTCAGGAATCAGACACCCTGAACCTCCTAACCCATTAGCCAGATTTCCTGAACTTGCTGGTTTATGGACTAACCTTGCCAAAGTCCAAGCCTGGCAAGCCCCACCTGGCCTATATTGGATCTGTGGAAACCGAGCATATGCACAACTCCCGCCACACTGGGGAGGAGCATGTGTCTTAGGAACCATCAGACCTTCCTTCTTTCTTTTAAACACTGAACATGGAGAACAATTAGGATACCCTGTTTACACTACCCACCGACACAAGAGAGCATTAAGACAGAAAAGAGAAGCCTTACAGATAGGCAAGTGGGAGAAGTGGCAAGGTGATGATTGGCCACCAGAAAGAATCATTGAGTATTATGGACCTGCCACTTGGAATGATGATGGTATGTATGGTTATCGTACTCCAATCTATATGATTAATCGTATTATTCGCTTACAAGCAGTAGTTGAAATAATAACTAATGAAACTAGTCATGCTCTTACGCTCTTAGCTAGACAAAGTACTCAGATGCGCACTGCTATATATCAGAACCGCTTAGCACTTGATTATTTGTTAGCAGCTGAAGGAGGAGTATGTGGTAAACTGAATTTAACTAATTGCTGTTTGAAAATAGATGATAAAGGTCAAGTAGTTGAAGAAATTGCTAAAGATATGCAAAGACATGCTTATGTGCCAGTACAAACTTGGCACTCATTGAAATTTCCTAACTGGTTTGCTAACCTCTTTTCATGGGTGGGAGGATTTAAGACTTTCATTGTTCTAGTACTAATCCTTGTTGCTGTTATCTTTTTATTACCATGTTTAATCCCATGTTGTATGCGTTCCATTCATAACACTATTGATAGTACAGTAGAGCGGAAGACCGCAACTAAAATAATGGCTTTATACAAAGCTAGTCCTAGTCAAAATCCTTCAATCATGATGTGATTCTTCTAAAGGTGATTTAACTCTCACACCTTATTAAGTAATAGGGTGAGATTAATCAAAGGGGGGAATGTGGCAGGTGCAGGCCTGTGACCCATGGTGTCTGACATAAGCAGGCCAGCATGGCTAGCTTGACCTGTAAATGAGGCCTGTGGAGAGGCACATAGGATTGCACATCCCCCAATATGCTGCTATTGTAAGATAGAACTCAGTAGAAGTATTGAATTAACTTAGGTAAGCAGAACTGAGAGATGGAAAAATACAGAAAAACATGTTTAAAAGTTACTGATAAGAAAAAGTACATCTGCAAAGAAATAATTGGGAGTGCTGACAGATGAGTTGCAGAGCCCTGCTCCTCTGCATGCACAAATTGGTTCTATGGCCTTGAGAGTGTGAAAGTAACCAGTTGATGAACTGACCATTGTAATTGGGACTAGAAGGGGGGCATGCAGGTGCCATGCCCACTGAAGGGACATAATTGGATAAACTTATCAGTACCGGGACCAATGGAAGGGGTACGGGAGGTACGGGAGGTTACCGGGACCAATGAAATGTTTTTCTATACCTAGAATGGAACAGAAGTCTATAAAAGTTGTTGTAATGCTTGAAAACTTTGCTCAGCCATTTTGAAATTGACTGGTTCGAGACTTGTGCACAAATAAATGATTTGGACCTTCTGAACAGACTCCTGGTATCATTGGTTTGTCTGCGCTTTGCTGCTACACTTACAGATGCAAAGGTCACAGATTTAATTCCAGCAATAGCATCCCAGTGAAGTGTGCAGTCTCCATTAGCTGACAGTACACATTGCCAGCCAGACCACAGATCCCTGAATGCAGCAGGATTCTCTGGCCTCAGAGGCTGGACTGAGTTACATTCTCCCAGCTGGAACTCACCAACATAGGAATCCTGCACCAGCTTCCAGGACCTGCTTCTTGGGCAATTCAATGCAAAGGGGTGGTTAAGCAGATCCTGTCACAGGTAACCTGCCAATATTTGTCCAAATTCAGCAGCCCCAATGCTGTACCAAGGCAAACTTGGATGAATCCAATGCATGTTGCAGTCAGATATGTAATCAGCAGGCAGGGTGACTTGCAACCACATGCACAACTTAGCCTACCCACAGATGACCCCAGTGACATCAGCACTGAATGACCATTTTTGGACATTACATGGTCACAGGTTCCATGCCAGGACCAGCTCTGAGATAGCAATCTGCAAGGTGTTGGTTTTCTATGCCATTTTCATTTATCATCAATAATGCACTGTTCCCCAGGTATCTTTTGATTCTCATGTGACCATCTGCCAATCATGGCTGCACATTCCCAATTGCATCAGAGGAAAAATGTGTGGATGGCAGCACTGCGCGGCATTCTCTCTCAAGGGTCTAGCCTATAAGTCCCCAGATCCGGCCCATAAGCCAGATCCAGACCTGGGGTCACACCAATGAATGCAGGGAGATGTAGTGAATACATCTCTATTGAACCCATCTGAAATTTGCTGCCTAATACTCCCTGCATACAATTGATTCTAAGCCAGGACTGGGTCAAGGATGTCATGTGCATCCGGTGCCAGTAGGAAACCCCAGTTGGAACATGAGGCATTGACAACCCATGTCAAATTATCTTGGCTCCAACCCAGGTGTGTGCCAGTGCTATGGAAGCCCACTGAAGCGTACTGCTTTGAGTCCTTCATTGTACACAGTGTGTGACCCACTATAGATCCTATAGTTCATCATGACTGTATAGTCACAACAGCTGGACCTCCTGACCATCTCACACCAGGATACTCCAAACTCCCTAACTCTGACCAACCTATAGCACTGTGGTTCCACTGTCAGCAGGGTCAGCACTGGGAATTGATCCAGTACCTGGACTGAGATTATTGGGCACAACATTCCACAAAATAACCCTGTTGTGTATTAGGCCATGTGTACACTGTGATCCTTCCCAATGGCCACCCCATAGCTCCCCCTGTCCTGAGGCCACTTGTCATATGTATCAGTCTTTCCACTGCAAGAATCACACAGGCAAGGGCTTCACAGCCACATATGCAATGTATTTAACACTCGCTAATTTCCTCCCCACAGGTGATGCAGGATATGGATGCAGGACCTGGTTGCTGACCCCTGTGAGGTTCCCAAGGACATGTGCAGAGCTCATGTATAATGAGGCACATGCTGAAATCTGCTCTGTCATAGAGCACACCTTATGTTGAAAAGTCGCTTTAGGTGTTTGGACAAATCTGGTGATGCCTTACAATAACCGACTTCTCACTGTGGCTGAGATCATAGTGGCCTGCTGCATACTACACAACGTTGCAATCAGGCATAGAATCCTAGTCAATATCAATCCAGACCTTGAGGATGATCCAGAGTGCTGGCCTGCATGTGCCATGGAGAACACAGGGGCAGGTATCCAGGCCAGAAGACAGCTCATACAGCAGCTGTTGCCTGTGAGTATACCCTATGTAAACTCATAGCCACACTAACTGATATATCCAAACATTGTGCCTCTACATGCCACACCAGCATGCTCATTTGTAGTATCTATTATGTTACAGAGGCCCGGATGCGTGAGGAAGACCTGGCACAGCTGCTGCACTCTGCAGTCACGTGGATACTGAGGTAAGAACCAAGGCTCCACCTATATCTGCATGCTAATATAATGTTTCTGTCAATCCCAGGGGAAGCATAACATATCTGGGTCACCACCATGTCATTGACATCACTAACAACATATATGTGCTTCATCAGGGACCTACAGATAAATGTTGATGAGATGGGTGGCTGCTAGAGGGGGATGTGCAGATAACTGTTACAGGACCCTAATACAAGGATCTGATAATAATGTTTCAAAGAAAGATGTGCAGTGGTGGGGGTGCAGCTCAACATTTACATGGACATATGTAAGCAATTCATGTGAAAATAAGTCACAAAAATAAAGGAGAACCTGTAAGGAGGATAATGCCAATAGTAAAGATTCAGGGGAACTTAGTTTACTTAACAGTGGAAAACATCAGTTTTGTACAATGTAAAACTGTTATGACATGAACAAAGGTGTCCACAACGTATACAGGATAGGACTATTCTGCTGAACCCTGAGCTAGGAGATCAACATTATTGTGTGGAAACTATGATGTGTGAACCATATGTTCCCAAAGAGTTGTCTGGCTGTGAACAAACTGAAGTATGAGAGAGAAGCTGTGTGGTTAGCAGCCTCCCTTGTAAATTCCACAATGACCTATTAAAAAGTACAACAAAGTGCTCATGTCTATATAAAAGTCTTAAGTATTTTGTCTGCACCTAAGAGATGCAAGAACAGGGGACAGCTAGCCAATCCCCAGCCAGGATGACACCCTCCCCTGAAAGAAAAAGATCAGTAGGGTGTGTAATGATGATGGCTAGCAGAATAAAATAATGGGCCTCTGTTGTGCATGGCCAATATGAAGGTGAAGTCAAAAATGGGGAGGAAGCCCTGGATGATCCGCATGCAGGTATCAATTGGGCCGATGCTGCAATTCCGGCCGACACTGTCAGCAATGGTGCATCCTGCCCCACCTCAGGATATGTCAGTGCTGTGAATGTCAGTGTCCCAAGCATCATGCCAACATGGACTCAGTAACCATACTTTGTTTCACAATATCTTCTGATTACTCTCCCGGTGAAAACAATGACTGTGGAGCAAGCTGTGAGGATATCGACTATCACTGACTGGCAACTAGAGGTAATGCAAGGCTCATCCACAGTTCCAGACACATTGTGAAACGTACTGAGCCAATCCACAGCTTTCAGTGTCCATTGGAGAGAGCTCCTGAATTCAGCTGTCACGCTGCCAAATGCATTGTTCTGTGTCAAGATGATGTGGATGTCCTTGAAGTGTCTAAGCACATGTTGCCCCTTTTGGCTCGAGTTGACTAGTGGCCAGAGTATGGGCTAAGCATGTCTGTGTCACTGGCGACCATGTACTCCTTGAACATTCTACCAAGCAAAAACAGCAACACTGCCACACAAATAAGCAGAAAAGAACCAAGCCAAGGAAAATGGGCAGAGAGTTCACATGAATACTTTTATTAATCCATCACCAGATTTAACATGGTTTGGCCACTGTTTTAAAGATTTAAAAAAGTATTCGTGTGAACTCTCTGCCCATTTTCCTTGGCTTGGTTCTTTTCTCCTTGAACATTCTGTCATTGTCAGAGCACTCAAGAGCTGAGGTGGATTCCCCATCATCACATATGGAGACATCAGCTGTGAGACTGTACAGAGACTGGTGTCTATGATTCATCAGTAGATATTCAAATGTCAGTGTGCTGGTTGGTACTGTATGAGTGCATCTCAACATAGCTGGGGACAATATAAAATATGGATGAGAATATCAATTGTTAGGGCACGTAGTCTTCCCAAGGGGGGGGTCTGTGTTATGTCAGCTATTCACACACCTGCCTAATCAGATGTGACACTACCCATGACATGTATAATCCGCCATATGCATAGTCAGTGTGCATACTAGTTAAGCAAGTGCCCACTTTGCAAGCGAAGTAGCATTGACATGTTGCAGTTGATATTGGTCTGTTTGCAGCTTCTGGGTTTGCCAGCTGGTTGGTCTACTTAGGGTAGAACCATCATAGTTCAATAACCAACATACCACATTTTGTGAGCTAGTGCAAACAAAAACATAGAGATATCCAAAGTGACTGTGGGGGTCTCTCTGTAGGTGGCTCTAGTGGTCACCAGGCGCTATATGTACTGAGGGTCTGTTGCATTCAATGGGTGTGCAACACACATACTGCATGATTGCCTCCAGTGATACCTTGTCATGCCCGTGTCTGTATCTATTGGTCGATAACATCTACATGTGTTACCTTGCCCCACCTCCACAACTGTATATGAACATATGAATGGACTGTGCTCCACATGGTTTTAGCTGATGACTCACAGCCACTGGGGGTGCATGATGGCAGAACTTTCTGCTTGGCTGAATGGATTGGACTACATCACCAGGCAACCAAAGTCCAGATTAGAGACTGCCTGTTGATGGTCAGTAAGATTGTACAATAGGAGAACATGTGACATTGATACCATATGTGTTGATCTAATGTCTAAGGTCACCAGTTCTGCCATCTGTGGAGATGCTAAGGAAAGACATGTGGCCTATGTGACCAAATGACCATAAGAAACATTTGCCCATGACCTGGGCATACCATATGATCCAGAGCGTTCTTTCTTGGGGTCCATGGTCCAATCCTGTCCAGTCATGTATGGGACATCCTGACAGGAATCCTTGTGAGATCACTGGATGTGTTTATTGAGCGCATGGGCCTCTCATGGCAGAGTTGTTTAGCAGGCAGACAGGATTATGTAGCAGATCCAGACCCCACAGGAAATGTAACTGGTGTCAGTAGGTCTAATTTAGTCTGAGCTCCCTAGGGTTAACCAAACTTGGAGGAAGGAGATGTGACCCCTCTGCCCAGGATCCCTGCTATGGGGCCTGTTCAAGTGTTCAGATATCCTTGTCATGTTCCCATGTTTTATAAAGAGGCAGGAGTCCCTTGGGTTCTGGTCAGTGAGGGAGGGTCATAAGCAGAAATGTCTATCCCATCTGGGTAATGGTACCAGAAGTCACAACCAATAATTGATGTTGAGAAGAGGCGGTGTTCTGTGATAAATGATGTCCCACACTATGTAAGAATCCTGGAGCCTAAGCAATTGAACACTGATGTCTAATGTGCCTGGTAGAGAAGGGTTCAGTTATGGGTTCCCTGTCCATGCCAGGACAGCTGTTGAGAGTATGGACCGGGTTCTCTGAAGAACTCAGGGCACATCATTGGCTAGCATTCTGAGGAAAGTCAAAGTACCGAGCAATGAATGTCCCCACCCAACAGTCATAGCTCCACTAGATATGCTAAGATGGTGTGGAATGGAAAAGCAGAACATTCCACCCTCTCAGATGATATCATAAATGAGGGATCTAGCAGGCAGCCATGGGGGGGAACCATGAAGGACAAAATCCATAGGGTGGGACTATGGGAAATGGATCTATAAGACCTATCTGACCTGTACTAACACAGAATATGGAAGTCCCAAACATATGCAGCAAGGATGGTATTCGTGCCCTAGATGTCATAAGATCATAAGATCATAAGATATGCCATACTGGGTCAGACCAAGGTCCATCAAGCCCAGTATTCTGTTTCCAACAGTGGCCAATCTAGGTCATATGTACCTAGCAGTTTCCCCAAGAGACACAAGTTCCACAATGCTTGTACTGGGTCAAGCATTGATATCTTCGGTAACTTCTTAATAATGGTTTATGGACCTTTCCTCCAGGAACTTGTCCAAACCTTTTTTAAACCCAGCTACACTAACAGCCTTTACTACATCCTCCGGTAACAAATTCCAGAGTTTGATTACACGTTGAGTGAAAAAATATTTTCTTTTATTAGTCTTAAATAGTTTACCCTGTAGCTTCATTGCATGTCCCCTAGTCTTTCTATATTCTGATAAGGTAAACAATCGATCTACGTTTACCCGTTCCACTCCGTTCATTAATTTATAGACTTCTATCATATCTCCCCTCAGCCGTCTCTTTTCAAAGAAGCCTGGTCAACCTGAGCGGTATGGCAGATAGGTGAGAGACGTACCTAGAAGTGACCATTGTGTCATTCCATAGACATCTGCATATAGCTGCCGGAAGACATTACCACAACCTGAGAATACCTGAAATGAGACAAATGGGTTGTATTGCTATGTTGAACATCTCCATGGACTCAAACTATGCAGAATGTGTCTCTGATAGGTGATCCTGTCAGTGACCACAACAAGTATCTAGCCATTAGGTGTGTCATCTCATGCTGGCAGAACCATGTATGTCCCCTGTGTCCACAGATCCTTTGTCATGGACCACACTGGTCTTTATCTGCCATCATATACTATGTTACTATGTTACTACGTGATGGGGTATGCCAGAAGGACCTTTGAGATGACTGCTGATATCTCAGATAGTATCCTGAGCTGGTTCCAGAGAGCTAACACTAGAACCCAATCTGTAAACAGTATACTGGTGTTGACTGTGGGAATAGAAACATAGAAACATAGAAATATGACGACATGGCCTATCTAGTCTGTCCTTCCATATCAACAACTACAACAGTCCCCTTTTTACTTTTAGAGATCCTCTGTGTTTGTCCCATGCTTTTTTGAATTCAGTTACTGTCCTCATCTCTACCACCTCCACTGGGAGACTATTCCACGGAATGTGAAGGGTAGATAGCGATGGTGATTGTCCTGTTTCTTGGTGTTCTATCCAGCAGCTGCAGTCTCATCTGAAAGTGATGCCATGAATGTCGTCATTTCAACCAGTACCAAATTCCCATTCCATAGGAGGTCACATCATGATCGTTCAAGCCCATTGAGACATAGTGGCAAGAACCTTTTCAGATCATTTGCAACATCCCAGGCACAGAATGTATTGACACACCTAACGTGTGAAACTTAAAACAACAATATCCAGATAGTGACCAACAAGACACCTACCTAAACAATGATACCTTCTGGATATTGTTGGAGTGATAGATGCAGAGAAGTGGCAAACATTGTCCTGAGCAATCATGTGGCTGCAGAGTGGGATAGTCAGAGGGGTTTTCAGACATGGATGTAATGTTAGTCAGCCTTCACTGTAATTGGGCCTGTGTGAGTGGTGTGGATGCACATGAATCAACACCTCATAGCTGCCCACTGTGTCAAAGGATGACCTAGCCTCTCCTCCATGCTGGCTGGGCCATCTGTGCTGTGGCATTGCTGGTTCCCTTGGTGGTGGTGCCAGTGGAGTGCAGCTGGGCCAGACCTCAACCAACTGCGTGATGGGGAGCCAGCACTTGTGATGCTGCTCCCCTCTTTCCTCCACATGTCTGCCCATGCTTATGGCTGCAGATGTGAGATTAAAGGTGTCAATGCTGATGGACAAAGAATCATGTGAGATCCCACAGATCAAGGTCCACTCATCCGATGTGACAACTACCAATGGAAATGGGACCTGCAAGGCACCGTGCGTGCATGTCCCACAGGACTTGTGACAGTTAGAACTAACATTTGATATAGGATGATTTGTGGTGTGAGATAGGCACCCACCTGTGCGTTGGTGATGAGTCATTTTGTCAGTTGAGATATCCAAAGGGAGAGCTCAGAACAGGGTGTATTGACTCCACCAGGTTCCACTCTGTGAGACCAGATATACCAATGGCCATGTTGGAAATGCATGGAGGCGAGGAAGGGATGCACATCATACATCTGTAGAAAATGCCCCCATCTCATGGTCAGTCATCTTGTGGGCTGCCATGTCACAGCTCTGCATTAGCAGGCCATTGGCCACAGACCTGTCTGTGATGCCAAAATGACACATCATGTATGGGTGTGCCTCATATAGCACAGCCTATAACACTCTGGTGTATGTCCCACACAGTGCACTAGTGTTGGGATACAGACCCAACATGTGCAGGTATCGTGCTGACAAACTCCAGTGCTGAACATGGAAACATAAAAATTGTTTGTGTGCATGAGAGAACAATGTCACATGTCAGGGTGCACAGCACAAAATGGGATGTGCAGAGGAATAGTCGCCTGGCAGTCCAAATATACAATCAATGGACACCACATGATGTGTGTCAGCCCCCACCAGTGCTAATGTGGTCACCATAAGTGGCACCCCTATATGTCCATGTATGTTATTAGATCATCTGAGGTGGCAACAGTGAAGACACATGGTTCCCATAGTGATCTGCAGGATGTGTCTCACACAATGTCAGTGTGATGATGATCACCAATGGCAAACAATGGCTACACGGTAGCTTGCTGGGTTGTCCCAAAGGGGTGCAGAGATCCACTCAGTCACCGCCATCATCATCAGGTGCAGCTCAGGGACAGGCGGTTCTCATCTGTACATATTGTCTTACAGCAGCTATACATACACGGTCCCACTGATGTACTCTGTGGGCCTGATTCCATCCCGGACATACAAGCCCTCTGTGCGCCCTGCTGGATCTGGACACACAGAGGGAGTTGCGATTCTGATCCCACGGGACACGCCTAGCCCCATGGGATCAGAATCATGAACAGGCCTGTAGGTGCAGGCTAGGACCATGATTCAGCCCAGCCTGCATGTATAGGCCTTGCCTGACTAACTCAGTCTGGGTTTTACAATGGAGCCGCGGCACCATGGCGTCCAGTTGCCATGGCACTACAGCTTCATTGTAAAGCCGTGATCCCTGGCCACTGGCTCCTGCAATGCTTTCCGTGCAGCCCGATCTTTGATATGGCCTCCTAAGGCCAGGGTTGGACTGCGGGGAATGTCTTTGGGCACCCCCTGTCCCTTCCATGCACTTAGCCTCCAATCCCTCAGCGACTAGGGAACTTATTCCACCTCCGAGGTGGAATAAGTTCCCCATTCAAGTTGCCGGTGCCAGAAGTACAGGGTCGACATTAGAATCAGCTCTGTACATCGGGGGCCGATGACTACCCACTGCCTGCCCTAGCGCCACCCCCAATCCGCCCCTTTCCTGCCCCGTCTACCTTCCCCGTACAACATGCAGGGAAGGAGGACAGGGCTGGGAAAGTTCACAAGTAGCAGGGATGGACATCTATCCCCACTATTCATTGCTCAGAATGACCCCCTATGTGTCTGGGTAACCCTTAAGGATGTCTGACTACTGATGCATGCCCAGCTGTCTGATATCAGCTTGCACAAACAATGTGAACATCAATGTCTTGGCTCCTGAATGTATGGAGCCTTCATGATTTGCCAGGCCTGTAGTTTTGGGCTCAGTCATACAGGTTGTGATCAGCATTGTACAGCAACCATACAGAGTGCGGGAAGTGTGCCATGAAAGGTATCAGTGTATCCAGGCAGTGTCTGATCATCCAGGCAGTGCTTGATCATGGATCCTTGGCCTGGGACTTCCTGGTCTTCCATGACCCCTCCTCAGGTGTGGTGGGAGATTGCCTTTCAATTTACCACCTTGCAGCTTCCTGTTATGCCCTCTAGTTTTACAGCTTCCCTGTCTTTGGAAGAGGTTTGTTTGTTCATTATTTCCCTTGAAGTATTTAAAGGGATGAATCATATCTCCCCTGTCCCTCCTCTCCTCCAAAGTGTACATGTGTAGATCTTCAAGTCTCTTCTCATAAGGCTTCTGACGCAGGCTCCAAATCATTTTGGTCGCCTTCCTCTGAACAGTTTCCAGTCTTTTTACATCCTTTGCAAGATATGGTCTCCAAAATTGAACACAGTATTCCAAGTGAGGCCTCACCAGTGACTTGTACAGTGGCATTAGTACCTCTTCCTTTCTGCTGGTAATTCCTCTTTGTATGCAGCCCAACATCCTCCTGGCTTTTGCCACCGCCTTGTCGCACTGTTTTGACACCTTGAGATCTTCAGAAATAATCACACCAAGGTCTTTCTCCTGATACGTGCACACCAACCTCTTGCCCCCTTTTGCATACATTTCCCTTGGATTTCTGCTACCCAAGTGCATTACTCTGCACTTCTTTGCATTAAATCTCAATTGCCAAGCATTAGACCATTCTTCCAGCTTTTGTTAACCACTCCCTCGGGGGAGTCCACTCTGTTGCAAATTTTTGTGACATCTGCAAAAAGACAGACTTTTCCATTCAGTCCTTCAGCAATATCACTCACAAATACATTGAACAGTGCAGGGCCCAGGACCGACCCCTGGGGCACCCCGCTAATCACCTTTCCTTCATCCGAGTGAGCTCCATTTACCATCACCTTCTGTCGTCTGTCAGTCAACCAATTTCTGATCCAATTTACCATCTTTGGATCCATCCCCAAGCTACTGAGTTTATTGATAAGCCTCCTATGGGGAACAGTATCAAAGGCTTTGCTGAAATCCAGGTAGATTACATCCATCACATGCCCCTGATCTAGTTCCGTGGTCACCCAGTCAAAAAATTCAATCAGATTTGTTTGGCATGATTGTCCTTCGGTAAAACCATGTTGCCTCGGATCTTGCAACCTGTTGGTTTTGAGAAACTTCACTATTTGCGCTTTCAGGAGCGCCTCCATTACTTTTCCCGCCACTGAGTTAAGGCTCACATGCCTGTATTTTGACACTTCTTCCCTGTCACCACTTTTGTGTAGAGGTACGACATCAGCCATTCTCCAGTCCTGAGGAACCTCTCCTGTTTCCAAGGATCTGTTGAAAACATCCTTTAATGGCCCTGCAAGAACCTCTCTGAGCTCTTTCAGTATCCTGGGATTTATACCATCCGGTCCCATGGCCTTGTACACTTTCAGTTTTGCAAGGTGTTCTAACACTTCATCTTCTGTGAATGGTGTGGTATCTACTTCATTCCTATTTTTATATTTGGAAGTCACAGGTGGTCCTTCTCCAGGTCTTTCTTTAGTAAAAACAGAGCAGAAGTACTCATTTAGCAATTTTGCTTTTTCAATGTTACTTTCCACGAGTCTGTTCTCAGCACTTCTGAGTCCTGCAATTCCACCTCTGATTTTCTTCCTTTCCCGAATATACCTGAAGAAGGTTTTATTGCCACACTTGACATCTTTAGCCATATTTTCCTCTGCCTTTGATTTTGCTATCCTTATTTCTCTCTTTGTCTCTTTGAGTTTGATCCTGTATTCATTTCTGTGTTCCTCTGTGTGTAAGCTTTGGAATTTTGCGAAAGCTGTGTTTTTAGCCTTTATTTGAGCAGCCACTTCTTTGGAAAACCAAATAGGTTTTCTTCTCTTGTTTTTGTTTACTTTCTTACATATTTATCTGTTGCCCCTTTTACTGCCACCTTTAGTTTAGCCCATTGCAATTCCACTTCCCTTATCTCCTTCCACCCTGTCAGGTCTTCCTTTAGGTACTCGGCCATTTTATTGAAGTCGGTGTTTTTGAAGTTTAGGACTTTGAGCTTGCTATGATTGGCCTGTACCATGGCTTTTATCTCAAACCACACCATGTAATGATTGCTGCTGCTCACAGGGGCACTCATGCAGACATTTGACATGCTATCACCGTTGGTGAGCACTAAATCCAGCGTTGAGCTTTCCCTGGTTGGTTCCATCACCATTTGTCTAAGTAACGCATCTTGGAAAGCATCCACAATTTTTTTGCTTCTTTCCAGATTTGTAGAAGGAGTAATCCAATCCACATCAGGTTGATTAAAGTCACCCAATATGATTGCTTCCACCTTTGTGGCTATCTTAGCAATATCTATAATCAATTCATTATCTATCTCTTCAATTTGTGTCGGAGGTCTGTAGACTACAGCAGTATGGATGACAGTGCCATCTCCTCTTTCCAACACAATCCAAATTGCTTCTTCTTTTCCCCATGCCCCCTGCATTTCAGTAGCTTTAACATTGCTTTTGACATACAAGGCTACTCCTCCTCCTCTTCCATTTTCTCTGTCTCTTCAGAATAGATTATAGCCAGCTATGGCTATATCCCAATCATGCGATTCATTAAGCCCTGCTTCTGTAATGGCCACAATGTCCAAATCTCTTTCCACCATTAGGGCTTCCAGGTCTGGAATTTTGTTGGCTAAGCTTCGAGCATTTGTGCTCATTGCTTTCCAGCATTTAACTGGCTTGTGTGTATTTTGCATGGATTTTGTTCTGCCCACATCTTCCCACTTGTTTTTGATGTGTGGTTTAAAAGTGTGGCTGTTTCTAATTTTAATCTGCTTTTGCAGGGGGTGACGTCCAGAGCTTGACCTTCCACATCCGTCACCTCCTTTTTCTAGTTTAAATGCATATCCACATACTGCTTGAATTTTTCACTCAGGATTCTTTTCCCTGTGACAGAGAGATGTAGTCCATCAGCACAGTATAGTGTCTTGTTGTTCCATCTGTTACCCCAGTCGTCAATAAATCTGAATCCTTCTTGTTTGCACCAGGTCTGGAGCCATGTATTAAAGCTGTTAATGCGATACAGCCTTTTTGCCCCCTTACCAAGAACAGGTAGAACCTCTGAGAATGCAACACTGCCATAACCAGCACCAACATCCAGGACACACACATTATAGAAGACAACCTCACCTGTTGTATGTTACCTTGGAGCAGACAACCAACAAAAGGTTCTGTAGGCCGAAAGCATACCACGACATTAGGTGCGCTCTTATCAATGCACGTTCTGCCCGCAATAAATGGCCAGTCATTACAGACTTAATAACCACTTTTAATCTAGATGATGATCACCGAAACATGGATCACGGACACAGACACCACCATTTGAAATCAAATCACACCCCCTAATTTCTCAATCCATACTAGCAATAGATCTAGTAAGAGAGGGGGCGGGGTCCTCATACTATCAAAAACCGAACTGCAATACTGGACAGTCCAGTCTAGAAGTATGCAACAGTTAGACACAATCACCATCACAAACAAACACAATTCCTTCAACCTTATCTACAGGGCACCAAGCTCCACCTTTGACGAGATATCCAACATAATTGATTTAGCTTGTAACCCTGAAAACCCCTCTAAACAAAACTGGCTATTGGGAGACTTTAATCTAGCCTCCATACAACCTACTCTGTCCAACGCATTTCTAGAAGCAATGACCAACCTTAACTACACCCAGATTGTAACTGATCCCACCCACCAGCATGGGAACATTCTTGACCTAGTTTTCGCCCCAGTCACATCCACTGACAGGAGGGACCAATTTAATCCCATCATCACTCTGGTCCCATGGTCAGATCACAGCCTGATAACATTTCAGGTCCCATCTCCTCTCAACACTCATGACCGACCAAAATCAGAGAATGTTCCAAACCTATGCCGCTTCAGACCATTTGATAGGGAAGTGCTGGCTAAACATGTCATCCCAAAGCTCTCTCAACCGTCGAACAACCTCAACGACATGATCTCCACTTGGAATGACACTCTAATGCGGTATACTCACCAACCTCCGTTGAATGATCACGTCAAACCCAAGAACAATGCCACCAAAAGGCGAACAGCCCCCTGGTTTTCTCCTGAACTAAAGAAGTCCCCTACTTCACCTGAGAAAACTCGAGAGAAACTGGAGGCACACCCATAGTAATGACGATCAAACCACCTACCTAGCCTACTTGAAAATCCACTGAGAAGCAATTTGGAACAGGAGGAAGGAATTCCACTCAGATCTCCTCAGTCACGAGAGCCACGAGAGCTCTTCAACTTGGTAAAATCCTTACCCAAAGAACCTTCCCCACCACAGGTTGAGCAAATACAACCCCAAGCATATGCCAACTATATGCAATCCAAGACCATCAAAGCAATTAATGCCACCTGTCCAGGAATACCTCAACCTTCCCTACTTCTACAACCACTCGAAAAGTTCTCTCCCCCATCAGCGTCCAACATCGAAGACATTATTGCTAGCATCAATAGCACCACAGCACCAAATGACCTCTGCCCAGCACACTGGATCATAGCAATGCGATCAGAACTCACCCCAATCATAGCAGAAATCGCACATCAATCCTTCATAACAGGAAAGTTCCCAACAACACTCAAGCAGACCTCCATTCGACCACTGTTGAAAAACAACCAGCTTGACCCAGAAAAGGTAGATTCCCACCGGCCGATTTCCAGTATCTCGCTGCTAGCCAAAATTCTAGAGAAAGTGGTCCTGATGCAAATCCAACAACATATAGACACCGCATCCCCCCTAGACCCCTGCCAACATGGGTTTAGAGAAGCCCATGGTGTTGAAACACTCCTGATTTCACTAATCAACAATCTCGTCTGTGGCTTAGACAACATCAAATCTGGCTTTGTTCTGATTTTCCTGGACATTGCAGCAGCATTTGACTCAGTCGACCATGTACAACTACTAACTCGGCTCCATGATAAGGGGATTCATGGTCTAGCCTGGGATTGGTGCAGATCTTATCTCGAAGACCGATGGCAGCAAGTCAGGATTGGATCTAATACATCAGAACCGTTCCAACAAAAGCAGGGAGTACCCCAGGGTTCCTCCCTCTCCGCGCTTCTCTTCAACATTTACATGCAGCCAATCTGCAAAATCACCCGTGCCTTCGGAATATCATGCCTTATCTATGCAGATGACGTCCTGATGTCTTCACCTTTCAACGTCACACTCCCAGATTACACGAACCTAGTTGATTGCTTCAACGCAGTAACAAACTGGCTCCTCAACCAGAACCTAAGGATAAACTTCAAAAAAACTGAGGTTCTAACCATCACAAGAAACAAAAATTTCTCTCCTCCCACATCCCTAACTGTGAGAGACACAGAGCTACCAGTCAAATCAGCTATACGCTACTTGGGAGTAATACTCGATCAGCAGCTAAACTTTAAAGAACACATAAGTCGCACAGTAAAATCTGTCTATTACAAGATCAAGACCCTTCGCCACCTCAGACCCATGCTAGATCCCGACAGCTTCCACACAATATTTCAAGCTCTAGTTATACCCCATTTTGACTACGCTAATATTGTACTCCAAGGCCTCCCCAAAAACACACTTAACCCTCTTCAATTAGCGATGAATGTCGCTGCCCGTGTATTAGTTGGGACATCAAGAAGCGATCACATATCCCCCATCCTAAGAGATCTACACTGGCTACCGATAAGTTGTAGGATCTCTTTCAAGGTTCTACTAACCACATTTAAGGCTATAAACAACATAGCGCCCCCATCAATCTCCATGCTCATCTCCCAACCCACCAACAACAGATCCAAGAGGTTGCATCACACTAATACACTCAAAACGCCAAAATACTCCACAAAATGGGCACAATCCACCAACAAACGGGCATTTGTGTCCTACGCACCCAGTTCATGGAACAACCTCCCACATAATATCAGAGCAATCAAGGACATCACTCAATTTAGAAAAGCCCTCAAGCACCACTTGTTCATCACGCACTTTCACAATGCTCCAATTCCCCCAGCGCCGCATAGCATCACAAACATCATCCCACAACCTGATAAGTTAAAAGCTTACACTAGTTAAGTAAGAGGAAGTGGTCCGTAAATGGAATGCACACTTAATCTCAATCCCTGCTCCACATGTGTAACATTATTGTCACATCAGTATGTAATTTGTACATAGTTTTCCCTGTTCTCTCTCCAAGTTTTCCTCCCTGTTCGATGTAAACTCGAGAGTGCCCTGTGGTCCTCGAGTCGTTCTGTTAATTGTAAACCGCACTGATGATAAAGAGCGTGGTATAAAAGAAATGTTAAATAAATAAATAAATAGATAAAAACAATGGGCTTGAGTTTCTCTCCCAGAGATTGGAAGACCTTTTGGACTGTAGAGGCACTGTTTCTAGCCAGGACACTTGTGCCCAAGAGGAAAACAACATCAGGTTTGGAGTGTTTACTTTCTGCGCTAAGTACTTCAATAACTTGGTTTGTATTCCTGCTGGCTGAAGAGCCTGGGAGGCACTTGACTATCTTCTCTCCTTTGAACTGTGTTCCCAAGTTGGTGCCACTGATGATGGAATCACCAAGTAGTAGTTTGCTGTTTGGTGAGGTTTTCTTCATATTTTGTCCTTTAGCAGGAGATTGGGCATTGTCTGTCTCATTTAAGGGCCCTTCAGTTTCTTTGGATTGGGCATCCTCATTTGCCAAGGCAGAGAAGGCATTATGCAGGGATATCTCCTGATACATAGGTTGTCTCTGTGTCATAGGTCACAGTCTACCAGAACCCACTGTGATCCATTTGTTCCTGGGGTGTTTGATTCTTTGTGGGAGCGGTGGTGGACATTATTCAGTTTGTAACCTAGAAGAGGTACGCTTCATTGCAGCCAGTTCCTTCCTCAATTCCTCGTCCTCATTAGCCAAGGCAGAGAAGGCATTATGCAGGGATATCTCTTGATGCATAGGATGTCTGTGCATTACAGGTCGCAATCTACCAGAACCTACTGTGATCCATTTGTCCCTGGGGTGTTTGATTCTTTGTGGGAGCAGTGGTGGACATTGTTCAATTTGTATATTCTAAGAGGTGCGCTTCATTGCAGCCAGTTCTTCCCTCAGTAGGGTCACCACTTTATGCATGGCAGCTAGGTCTTCCCTTAGTAGAGTCAGTTCTTTATGCATGGCAGCTGACCTGAGGCACAGAGGACAAGCTCTTAGGTTCCAAATGATTCATCATGGAATGAATGTACTGCAGTTATTGCACTGAATACACCACATGCTGAATAAGCAGTCCTAGAAGGAGAAGAGGAAGAAGAAGAAGAAAGGAAGAAGAAGATGTGGGCTTTAACCCAAGTTAAAAGGATAGATGGCAATGTATGTGATCACTATAGAGGCAATGCAGCCCCTGGGGTGGGTGGGGTAAGGGGTAGGGTGGGTGGGAACCTAAGTGTTTCTGGTCAGTAGGCTGTTACTGAACTGGGGGCACCCACAGATATCTGCTCCAAGGCTACCCAGGAAAACAGTCAGTCAGTCAGTCAGTCAGTCAGAATATCCCCAAGCTTAATGTATAACCACAGTTAAACTTTATATTAGCAATATCCCCAAAACAGACAGTTAAACTCTATATTGGTAGCTAGAAACCAGCAGAGATAAGAAAGAAAATTATGGTCTTAGCTTTTGGCTTTCTGAGGCTCCACAGCCCATGCAGACTGCCTCAGACCGGTATGTGTGGCCAGGTGTAAGATGGTCTAAAATTAGCCCCTCCCTGAGAACAAACTTTCACCCCCTCCCTGAGAGCAAGCTTTCTCCAACAGAGCGCAACAATTAAACCTTGTTATCTGGATACTCAGGTCCCAGTAGGCTGAATATCCCCAAGCTTTAATGTATAGCCACAGTTAAACTTTATATTAGCAATATCCCCAAAACAGACAGTTAAACTCTATATCGGTAGCTAGAAACCAGCAGAGATAAGAAAGAAAATTATAGTCTTAACTTTTGGCTTTGTGAGGCTCCACAGCTCATGCAGACTGCCTCAGACTGGTATGTGTGGCCAGGTGTAAGATGGTCTAAAATTAGCTGCTCCCTGAGAGCAAACTTTCACCCCCTCCCTGAGAGCAAGCTTTCTCCAACAAAGTACAAGAATTAAACCTTTGTAATCTGGATACTCAGGTCTCAGTAGGTGGAATATCCCCAAGCTTTAATGTATAGCCACAGTTAAACTTTATATTAGCAATATCCCCAAATCCAACAGTTAAACTTTATATTAGCAATATCCCCAAAACTGACAGTTAAACTCTATATTGGTAGCTAGAAACCAGCAGAGATAAGAAAGAAAATTATAGTCTTAGCTTTTGACTTTGTGAGTCTCCACAGCTCATGCAGACTGCATTTGTTCAGATATTAGAGATAGTTATGCTTATTTTGATTTTATCCTGTTGCTATATAAGGATCCACTGTGTCTTTCCCATGCCATTTTGAATTCTGTAACTGTGTTTGCCCCCATCACTTCCATTGGGAGAGCATTCCAAGCATCCACCACCCTTTCAGTGAAAAAGTATTTCCTGACATTGCCTTTCAGTTTACCCCCTTGCAGCTTCATGTTATGCCCTCTAGTTTTACAGCTTACCCGTCTTTGGAAGAGGTTTGTTTGTCCATTAATACTCTAAGTATTTAAAAGTCTGAATCATATCTCCCCTGTCCCTCCTCTTCTCCAGAGTGTACATATTTAGGTCTTCAAGTCTCTTCTCATAAGTCTTCTGACACAGGCTCCAAATCATTTTGGTTGCCTTCCTCTGAACCACTTCCAGCCTTTTAATATCCTTTGTGAGATACGGTATCCAAAACTGAACACAATATTCTAAGTGATTCCTCACCAGCGACTTGTACAGTGGCATTAGTACCTCTTCCTTTCTGCTGGTAATTCCTCTCTATATGCAACCCAACATCCTTCTGGCTTTTCCCACTGCCTTGTCACACTGTTTCGTCACCTTGAGATCATCAGAAACAATCACACCAGCATCTTTCTCCTGGTCTGTGCACATCAATCTCTTGCCCCCTATCACATACAATTCCCTTGGATTTCTGCTTCCCATGTGCATTACACTGCACTTTTTCACATTAAATCTTAACTATCAAGCTTTGTAGATCTTTGTAGATCATTCTTCCAGCATTGTAGATCTTTCCCTATGTTCTCCACTCCCTGAGGGGAGTCCACTCTGTTGAAAATGTTGGTGTCGTCTGCAAAACGACAGACTTTTCCATTCAGCACTTCAGCAATATCACCCACGAATATATTGAACAGTACCGGTCCCAAGACCGAACCCTGGGCCACATGGCTAATCACCTTTCTTTCACCTGAGTGAGTTCCGTTTACCGTCACCCTCTGTTGCCTCTCAGTCAACCAATTTCTGATCCAGTTCACCATCTTGGGACCCATCCTCAAGCTGTTGAGTTTATTGATAAGCCTCCTATGAGGAACAGTATCAAAGGCGTTGCTGAAATCTAGGTAGATCACATCCATCGCATGCCCTTGATCTAGTTCTCTGGCCACCCAATCAAAGAACTCGATAAGATATGTTTGGTAAGATTATCCTTTGGTAAAATCATGTTGCCTCAGATCATGCAACCTGTTGGTTTTGAGGAAGTCCACTATTCGCTCTTTCAGGAGTGTCTCAATTAATTTTCCCTCCACCGAGGTAAGGCTTACTGGTCTGTAGTTTGTCACTTCTTCCCTATTACCACTTTTGTGGGGAGTTACCACATCAGCCCTTCTCAAGTCCTGTGGAACTTCTCCTGTCTCCAAGGATGTCTTAATAACATCCTTTAAAGGCCCTGCAAGAAGTTCTCTGAGCTCTTTCAGTATCCTGGGGTGTATCCCATCTGGTCTCATAGACTTGTCCACTTTCAGTTTTGCAAGCTGATCTAACACATCATCTTTTGTGAATGGTGTGGTATCTACTCCATTCCCATTTGTATATTTGTCAGTCACAGGTGGTCCTTCTCCAGGATTTTCTATAGTGAAAACAGAGCAGAAGTATTTGTTTAGCATTGTCGCTTTTTCAATGTTACTTTCCATGAATCCGTTCCCAGCACTTCAGTCCTGCAGTTTCACCTCTGAGTTTCCTCCTCTCCCGTATATACCTGAAATTAGTCTTGTCGCCACACTTCACATCGTTAGACATCTTTTCTTCTGCCTTTGATTTTGCTATCCTTATTTCTCATTTTGTCTCTTTTAGTTTTATCTTGTATTCTTTTCTATGTTCCTCTGTTTGCAAGCTTCTGAATTTTGTGAAAGTTGTGTTTTTTCCTTTTGTTTGTGCAGCCACTTCTTTGGAGAACCAAATAGGTTTCCTTTTCCTCTTGTTTTTATTTACTTTCCTTACTTATGTATCTGTTGCATCTTTTATGGCTTTGTCTAGTTTAGCCCACTGCAATTTCACTTCCCTTAACCCCTCCCATCCTACTAATGTTTCCTTCAGGTACTTGGCCATTTTACTGAAGTCAGCGTTTTTGATGTCTAAGGGGTATGTTTACTAAAGCACGGTAACGTAGCAGCAGCTATGTTAATGAGCGTTAAGCAACGTTAATGCGGGTTAACGTTACCAGATGCAATGGTAATGCATGTTAACGTCTCCGGCTGCGGTAAGTCCTGCAGAGGGTGGAGAGAGGGCGGTGAGAAGGGGTCAATGGGTGGGGAGTGGGCTGGGATAGGCTCCTGCTACACTAACACGGGGAAATGAAGGACCAAACATTACAGCGAGGGAAAACCTGTTGTTAGATGCACATTTGTAGGAGAGAGAAACCATTTGTGTCAGAAATGTACAGCATAGGCAGGGAGCCCAAATAAAGTGATAGTAGTGCTCCATTTTCAGCAACCGCTTAGTGCCTAAGTATGAAAGGCCGCTATGGTGATGGTGCAAATGGGGCATAAGGGGCTGCAGGCAGGAGATGCAGTGGGGGCAGCTGGGGCACAGGGTGGACTAGGCCTTTGCCTAGGTGGTACATAGGAACACAGACACTGGAAATCAACAAGATAGCAGCTGACCAACGCCAAACGTGCCCAGTAGTCTGTGTTCCACAGTGTCCCATCCAGGGGACATTACCCAGCAAATACCCCAAAGGTCACACAGGTACCACTATGCCTGTAATAGGGCAATCAGTGCACATCTGGGGACCACTCTAACAAGAATCCACAGACCTTACCCAGGTTGTATCCCAAACAGTTCGTAGACCCAGCTAACTGAACACTCTTTAATGCAGCCCCTAGTAAGGCATTGCAAGGTGTGGCCACACATTGTCAGAAACATATATACACCCAGTAGGCCAAACTAGGTACACCGTACCTGAGGTGCATGCTCTAGTCTGTCCATAGTCTGCTGTCACAACACAATCTACCAACATCTACCTGGTCCACACTAGCCAATAGTTGCCAGGGCACCAAACTGACATCCCCCCAGCCATCTCTCCCTCATGTGGAAGGGACATAAAATTTGGCAGGCAGAGATGGGGGGGATGTGTAGATGTCCGTGTATGCCCCCCCGCCCCAGACCCCGCACCCTAGACACCCGCCTACCTGCACAGTGGATGGCCTGGGACTGCGCACTATCAACACCGACAGCATATGGGCATGGCAGCATGGCAGGGGGGGTGTTTGTGCTGGAGGGGGCAGTGGCACCTGCCTGCAGTAGACCTAGGCCATGCCCCGTTCCAGTACGTGGTGTGGAGCGCAACAGAAAAAATCTGTCTGATGAGAAGTAAAGGTAGCCCCAGGGACTGATGTGCTTCTTTGGCAACAGTGTGGTGCAGTACCAGTGTGATCCTGCAAAGCATTTCCCTATGTTTTACCCTACAATGCAGATACATCATCAAAATGTGCAATCACCAAAGCAGCGGTCAACAGGGGGGCTACAAACACCCACTCACACAGGCTCCACTATCCAAAGAGTCAGGCTGTTAGCTCCAGCACAGAGTTGCAGTTATCACCTGAGCACTACTAGCTCCTCCATACCTTAGCAATGCCGGCACTGTGATCAGGACCAGTGTGGTGGGCAGGGCTGCCAACCACCCCTATCACTGCACAATGCTGAAATAGGAGTGTGTGTGTGTATGTCTATCCATTGTTTTGTGGCTGCCTACTCCTCACTGGGCCCACAATGCTTACACTGTTTCCAGCATCAGCCTGTAAATGTGCATAATGAGGAGCAAGGTATTGTGGGTATGGACCGGACAGGGCGGACTGGGCAGGATGCATCTGCACAGGGTGTAGGGCAATGGCTGGGACATTGTAGTGCCCGACCACCACCTGCATGGACAAGGTGGCCACATCACGTCTTGCTGGGAGGACACACTCACTCTGACCGACAGTGACCATGGCATGGCTATGTTCCCACATAGTGCTACATAGTACCTGTCTCAGATGATATATGTGTATCCCTGTTTATGGAGGACCAATCACTGAGGCACCTGCCGGGTGTTTGTGCCATACACCCCAGGTTTGGGTGCGCATTGTTCCACTGTGAACATGCAATATAGACTGGCTAGCAGAGTGTCTGCAGTTAGTTTGTGCATGGCTGCAACACCTGGCATGGTGCCGCAGCTACAGTCTGTCTGTGCCTGTTGCTGGTGAATGTCAGACCATGGTTGGGGGCTGCAGAGGCTCCTAGTACTACTGTTGGTCTGCCAGGGGCCTAGCAACTGGTCCACATCTTGTCTGACCCCCCTGATTAAATCCACAACCAAAGGCACCTTAGGTCTAAGGTACCTCAAGGATGGTAAGATGCATCAGGTTGACAAGCATAAACTGGAAGGCAGGAGAACAGTTGTAACCCTAAAACTGGAGGAAGCACAGAGGAAGGACAATGGATAGGTAGTAAGGTGCCTCGTCCTGTTTACTGTAGTGTGTGCAGTACTGTGGCGCTACGTGCATTGCAGTGCCGCAGACGCGCAGTGCTCAGAATAACATGTTTGACGTGTGTTTGGAATGTGCGTTGTTATGTGCCATAACCTGACCACATAACCTAAGGCGCTTAAATGTATCTCATAAGGCACATAAGAAGGTCTGTAACGTCATGCGCGTTATTGTGCGCGCTGCACGTCAGATGCTCTGCAACACGCATACGGCGCAATACTGCATCATAATATAGCAGATACGATGGCCACTTGGTGAAACATATTTGCATTGCGCTTGTTGTGGTTGGTTAGGATAGCGGTTACAGATGTGTGCTGAGCCACCATATGTTGTGGGTTTGATTCCCACATGTTCCTTTGCTTTGCTTTGCTTTTCTTTTCTTTGCTTTTCTTGTGTTCTGCTAACCTTACCATACAATAGCTCCAGCTTCATCACTTCTCCACACACCCTTCCTTCTCTTCACTGTACACTGCAGTGTCCCCTCCATGCAGCTTATCCGTCACATGCTAGCTGTTACATACGGTCCCTTTCTTTGGGCTGTCTGGGTGGGCAGTTGGTTCATTGGTTTGATATTGGTGTTGCTGAGTTGTGTTTGGGTTCTTCAGTGTACTGGTTCGATTCCTTAATACTCCTTTTTTGGATCTCTTGCCCATTTTGCCCTTGTACACATACCATCCACATGGCTGGCCCTTCAGACCGACCCCTGACGCCCTTTCCGTTTAATTTGTTTACTCTTCTGCATGCTGTTTTCACTGCACAACATTTCATGGTGTGTGTGCATGTGTTTATCTGTGGCTCATGTCCCCATTACAGACTGCGATATCAGCTGCCTGTGATCTATGGCCTTACACCTATGGCTCCGTTTCTCATGGGGGGGGAGTGTTTGGACCCACCCTCTGGGGCTCAGGGTGGGAAACAGGATCTCCCACCAATAGATCCACATTCTACCTCCCTGCAATGGTAGCAGTAGAGGGGACCATCAACCCCAGCCCTGCTGGGGAACAGACACCCTACAGAGCAGGCAATGCAGAGCTGTACACATCCATAAAGCAATAGCAGACAGACAGTAGGCATGGAAATGCTCAGCTGGGGAACAGACACCCTACAGAGCAGGCAATGCAGAGCTGTACACATCCATAAAGCAATAACAGACAGACAGTAGGCATGGAAATGCTCAGCTACTGCCACCCCCCCCCCACCACCCCCCACCCCCACCCCCCCCCCCCACCCTGCTGGTGGTAGACCAGTCTTGTTAGCGGCTTCTCCTAGCAACCCTTTCTCCAGGCCAGACCTGAATTGGGGCCAGTCTTTCCCCAGTACTAAGGGATGAGGGAGCTTAGGGACTATAGCGACAACTACTTCTTGCTCCAAGCCTAAGCCCTTCACTTTCACCTTGGTTAAGGGGTATGCTGACGTGGCTCCATGTACACACTTTATCTTAATGGAGTGCTCAGATTGGGTTGGGGTCTGCTCACTATGTGCCTGTATATCTGTCCACAGTTGGGCCGATATCATAGACTGCTCTGCTCCTGAGTCCAGGAGAGCTTCGGTGGGAATGCCCTCGACCTCCACAGTTAGCAGGAATCCCTCCCCCTCGTCCTTGCAATGGGTGGAAACCAGAACTGTCCTGGCCTTGCACTCCCTACTATAGTGGCCAACTTCCCCACAGGAAAAACATTTACCCTGAGCATTCATACATTTCCTCCTGGGTTTTACACCTATGACCTCTCTTGACAAAGTGTTCCGTGTCCTTTCTGAAACTCCAGGCTCAGGATTGTTTGCACCACCCACCTTCATCTGGCCGACCAACCTGGCCTCAAGAAAACGTTCTGCCAGTGAGGTGGCTTCCCTGGTGGTTTTACAATCCTGGAGGATCAGGAAGGACTTTAGTTCGGGAGGAACAGCATCTACAAATTGCTCTAACACTATGCAATCAAGAAGTGAATCAATAGATTTCCCTTGTGGTTCTAACCACTTCCAAACCAGGTTTTTTATCCGGTGGCATAAGGCCCTTGGCGTCTCTCCCAGTTTCAATTTACAGGCCCTCAGCTGGCATCTGTAAACCATTGGGGTAAGACCCAATCTATCTTTTATGGCCTTCTTCATTTCAATATAAGAGGAGGCAAGATCATTAGGCATTGCCTGGTATGCAGCCAAGGCTTCACCCGTAAGTGAGGCTGCGAGGTGAAGTGCCCATTGGTCTTCCGGCCACCCGCTTAATTGAGCCACTCTCTCAAAAACATCTAAATAATTGTCCACATTGTCATCCTTGGTTAGAGGGCTAAAAGAAAAAATACCCTTCCCCGGTAGTCCCAGTCCTTGTGATGCTCCCAAAGACGTGGTCACACTCCTGAGGGCATCTGATGTTTTTCTGTGCTCTCCTAACCAGTCTGTCATCAGTGATAGGAGCGGTTGCTGCTGATCCTGCATCATGGTGGCCATGCGTTCCTGAGCCTTAGCGGCCTCTTCCTGCTGCTCCCGGAAACGCTCAGCAACCCAGCCAATCAGATTTGGCTGCTCCATCTCTCCGCTGATGCTGTGAAAAAAACAAACACAAACACACCAAGTGCGGCTCTTCCACACACAGGCTGTTTCCCAATTCAACTGAGGACTACAGTACCCCACCCTGGCAGGCAATCCTACGCTGACCCAGCTTATCTACTGGTTACCTGCCAGCAGGGTAGACTCAGCTCATCAAGGTAGGCACCCTCCTGGAAACACTGCTCCGGTCCTCCTTCCGCTGTCCGTCTGGTCCTAGGGCTGCTGCAGCTCCTCCGTGGCCTCTCCGGACTCCTCCCAGGCCCTCCTTACTTCCGAATATAGGCTTAAAAAAAAATCCAATAAACTACGCCAATCCTGTCACCGCCTCCCTTGCCCAGGCGGTTGCCTAAGGCTTGGGAACGGGCAGTCAATATATTTATTTGTTCTAAGTGCCTATTTCTTGTAGTTGTGTAATAATCCAGCTGAGATGGTAATTATAGGCTACACAGGATTTTTATTATTTTCAGCCAAAGGAACTTTAAAGATTCCAATTATCAGGATAAGGTAAGGATATTTTCCAACAGCATCAAACAAAGGCAAACTCGTTTCTCTTCAGCTTTGGCACTTAAATGAAAACACAGTATCTCCTCATACTATAACCAAACACAGCACTAAAACTCCGGTGCAAAAAGAATTAGAAAAAAAACCTCATCTTCTTTCATAGCTTTAAAACAAACAGAAGTTGTTACATTTCCAAGCAGGCAAACTTCTGTTACACATTGGTTTTTCTTTCCTTTCACCAAGTAATTCCTTCAGCTTGTTGTATCTCAGGCTTTCCACTTTCTAGCATACAAATGCTCACACTCTCAGCTACGGCTTAAAACTTCAGGAACCTTATTTGCATATTTCCTAGCCGTGCTCTCTTGAAGGAGCAGCTACCAGGTTTAAAGCTTCTGCAAATGTTCTAGCCTTTCTCAATGCCTAGAGGCTACTGAACATTCCATTTCCTCATCAGAATTCTCCTCTATTAAACCAGGCATCTCTATTTCCATACTCTCCAGGTCAGAGTCTGCTTGAGAGGCACAGGATTCAGACTCCAAACTATCTGGCTTTAATCCCTTCAGGATTTCTAAGACTTTAGTCAAGGCAGTGTCCTTCCTTCTCTGAGGAATAGTATAGCAGTTAGAAAGTCTCTTAGCTTTTAAGGAGTTAATAGAAGGCTTTAGGCTGCTCACCTTATCTTTTGGAATCAAGAACTTAACAGGCTTTACTGCTGAAGGCTCATGCTCCATGCATACTTCGGGGGAAGGGCTTCTGCTGCCAACATGGCTGACCAACTCCCCTGGGTAAGCTTTCCTTCTACAAGTATGTCTCCTGTCTCCCTTACAGGGCCCTGGGTTAGCTCCAAATCCTCTGGCTGGCTCTGCCCTTCTCCCAGAGGTTTCCAATGAAGCTCCCTTGACTCTCTGGGTACCTTCTTTGCGTGGTTCTCCAGAGCTTCTAGGACCTCCTCCCCTCCTGGGACGTTCTGACCTGTTCCAAGCTGCACTGGAACCAGAACTAGGAATCCTTGTCAAGTGTTTCCCTTCACGGTTCTCAAACCTCCCTCTGAGTTCAGACTCCTCTCTGTCCTCCTCTGCTGCTTCTTCTCCCCTGAGTACACTCTCTAGCAGTTTATATGAGTGCTTTCCCCTTCGGCTTCCTGGCCCCACCCCCAGCTGTCCCTCGTGAGCAGGGTTGGTAACCATGGAGCTGGGGTGTGTCTCCTTGCTACCTGCTTTCTGTGGAGAGTTTTTTTCTAGTTCAGAAGTTTTAACCCTTAAACGTCTGGTTCTTTTCCTACTATCTGGGGAAAATGCCTGTTTTTTCCCTCTTTCTCTATTCTCTCTGCTTTCTGTGCCATCACAATACAGGGCTACTCCTCCTCCTTTTCTATCCTCTCTATCTCTTCTAAATAGATTATAGCCATCTATGGCTATATCCCATTCATGTGACTTGTTAAACCATGTTTCTGTAATGGCCACAATTTCCAAGTCATTTCCACTATTAGGGCTTCCAGATCAGGAACTTTGTTGGCTAGGTTTCATGCATTTGTACTCATTGCTTTCCTGCATTTGTTGAATGGCTTGCCTGCCTTTTTCATGGGTGTTGTTCTACACACTCCTTCTCGCTTGCCATTGATGTGTTGTTCAAGTCTGTGGCTGTTTCCAATGTTGTTTTTCTTTTGCTGGGAGCAATGTACTGAACTTGTCCTTCTCCATCCGTCACCCCCTTTCCCTAGTTTAAATGCTTGTCCACATAATGCCTGAATTTTTCACTTAGGATCCTTTTTCCTGCGGCAAAGAGATGTAGTCCATCAGTACAATGTAGTCTCTTGTTGATCCATATGTTTCCCCAGAAGCCTATATATCTAAATCCTTCTTGTTTGCACCAGGTTTGGAGCCATGTATTAAAGTTGTTTATGCGATTCAGCCTTTCTGCTCCATTTACCATGAGCAGGTAGAACTTCTGAGAATGCTATAGTGTTATCAATGGGCTTGAGCTTTTTTCCCAAAGTCTGGAAGTCCCTTTGAACTGCAGAGGCACTGTTTCTAGCCAGGTCATTTGTACCCAAGTGGATGACAATATCAGTTTTGGAGTGCTCACTTTCTGCACTAACTATACCAACAATTTGGTTTCTATTCCTGCTGGCTGAAGAGCCTGGGAGGCATTTGACCATCCTCTCTCCTTTGAGCTGTGCTCCCAAGTTGGTTCCTCTGATGATGGAATCTCCAATGAGTAGTATTTTTCTGTTTTGTGATTTTTTTCTTCCTATTTGGTACATTATCAGTAGATTTGGCATCAAGTCTATCATTTGAGGGCTCTTCAGTTTCCATCAATTGGGCACCCTCATTATCCAAGGCAGAAAAGGCATTATGCAAGAATATCACTTGATGTGTAGGGTGTCTCTGCATTACAGGTCGCAATCTACCAGAGCCCACTGTGATCCATTTGTTCCTGGGCTGTCTGATTCTTTGTGGAAGTGGAGGGGAATTTTGTTTGGTTTGTAATCTAAAGAAGTGTGTTTAATTGCAGCTAATTCCCCCCTTAGTAGAGTCAATTCTTTATACATAGCAGTTAACTTGAGGCATATAGGGCAAGCTCTTAGGATCCAAATGATACTTCTTGGAATGAAAGCACCACAGTTATTGCATTGAATACACAACATTCTGACTCAGCTGTCCTAGAAGAAGAAAAGAAGAAAAGAAAAAAAAGTGGGTTTAACACCAAATTAAAGGCAGACGTCAGTGTATATGATGACTATATAGGCAATGCAACCCAGGAGTGGGTGGGGTGAGCGGTAGAGTGGCGGAAACGTAAGTGTACCTGGCCAGTAGACCTTCTATGAACTAAGGGCATACTCAGATATCTGATTTAAAGGCTATGCAAGGAACGTAGGCAGGCTGAAGATCCCTAAAAACCTATATGCAACAGGAAAAGGTTATCAAAAGACAGGCAATGATAAAGTTTGAAAGTCTTAGCTGAGTGTGTAGTCTCTTGAAGTTCTGATAAGTAGACTGGTTCAGGTATTTGGTCAGTGATAGAGCAGCTTTAATTTAATTAGCCCCTCCCTGTAAGGCAGGCTTGCAACAGACAAAGGAAATTAAAAAATTCAAACTGAAATCTTATTGCTATGTATCAGCCTACTAAGCAAAGGTCCCTGTAACCTTAAAATTATACCCTTGTTTGCAAATTTTAAGTAGGAGACCTAAGTAGAAGACCAGGCCTAGCTGCCAGTCAAAAAGCAATGTATATTTCTGTTCCAAGTAGCTATATATCACAAGTGTTCCTGGCCAGTAGACCTTCTAAGAACTGAGGGGACACATTTGTACTACTTTATCATTTCTGTCAAAGTGGTTGACAATGTATACTTGGTAGCATTCATTAATCAGGGACACTAATAACTTGGAGTTAGCTAACTCAATGGATGGTTAGGTAACCTATATGAGGCCTCAAGGAGTGCTGGTGGGACTTGAACCATGAGTCCCTGGTTCCCCAGCCAGTGTGCTAACCATTAGACTAGACCTCCACCCCTAACATAGAGCCCAGACTCTACCAACCTGGGTGCACATTCTAGAAACATAGAACCATGATGGCAAAAAAAGACCACATGGCTTATCTAGTCTGCCCTCCCATATCAACTACAATAGTCCCCTTTTTACCTTTAGAGGTCTTCTGTGTCCGTCCCATGCTTTTTGGAATTCAGATACTGTCCTTGTCCCTACTACCTCCACTGCGAGACTATGCCATGCACACTCCAGTGGTGCTGAGATCATGGTGCTTGTTCACAACAGTCTGTCAATGCTGTGTAGAGCATCCACAGCAGAATGGTGTTGTGGGCACACTACCCCCCTGCCATGTGTGTTTGCAAACAGCATGTGAGGGGACAGTCCTTGCGGCTATTACCAAGGTTAGGTTGCAATGTAACACACTTTGACAGAAGTGATATAACAAATCTGTTACATAGATTAAATCTATAAAGAAGGTGTACTGCCTTGCAGCTTCATTATATGCCCTCTAGATTTACAGTTTGCCCTTCTCTGACAAAGGTTGTTTGTTCTTTGGAAGGTCTGTATCATATCCCCCCTGTTCCTCCTCTCCTCTAGGGTATACATATTTAGGTCTTCATGCCGCTTCTCATTCGTCTTCTGGCACAGACTCCAATTCATTTTGGTCTGCTTCCTCTGAACCATTTCATATTTTGTTATGCGCTGACTGCCACAAGATTGGCAGGGAAGAGGCCCGTGTTCAAATGCAGAAAAGGATTCCTGAGCCACATATTGCTGTTCTGGATTTGTTTGCTTGCAGCATGTTGTCAACGATGTTGTATTATTGATAGCCATTAAAGCACATTTTTGCCCAAAAGCTGTTTCACGTGCTTTTGGCTATATCTATTTTATTTATTTATTTATTATTTATTCGCTTTTATATATCACACTATTTAGTATCAGAGCGGTTTACAGGAAACGTGAACAGTCAAGCAACTTTACATAGAACAGGCATAAAACATCAAACAAGCAACTCAAACAGCTTTACATCAAACAGGCATAAACAGCGAATCTAAATAACATAAGGCAGATAAATAGTGACAAATAAATGAGTCAACATAAGGGATAAGGTGCGAGAGGGAGAAAAGGTGTAGAGGAAGGGGAAGGGGGTGGATCAAGGCAGGGGAAATGGGGAGGGGATGGGAGAACTAATTACATGTTGTGCTGCCGGGTCTTAGGTATAGTCTGTGTAAGTGAAGAGGCCAGCGTAATAGAGCCATTCTTATGTGGTCATAAGCCAGCTGGAAGAGGTGAGTCTTTAATGCCTTTCTGAATGTAGATTGGTCCACAATGACTCGGACTGAGGCAGGAAGGGCATTCCAGAGAGTAGGTGCATATAAAGAGAAGGTGCGGTTTCTGACGGCCTTAGTGCAAGTCCTTATTGTTGAAGGAGTGACCAGGGTGTTCACCATGTTAGATCTTCTCGTTCTGTTATCTGGGGTATGTTGAACAATTGCTGACAGGGAGGATGCAGATGAGTTTTGAATAATCTTAAATGTGAGAAGAAGAGCTTTATAGGTCAGACGCCTAGATATGGGGAGCCAATGTAGTTGCATCAAGATGGGTGAGATATGCTTGTACCTGGCGACACCTTGGAGTGACCGGGCAGCTGTATTCATGGCCAGTTGGAAAGGTTGGAGGATGTGTTTTGGGATGCCATGAAGAATAATATTTGCATAATCAAAGTGTGGGAGGATGAGAGCTTGGAAGACCAAGCAAAAATCTGAGGGGTCGAGGAGTGGACGTATATGATGGAGGGTCCTTATCTTCTGGTAGACGGCTTTGATAACACTATGTATATGTGCAGCCTCTCACTTGGTTTGCAGCTTGTCGTGCTGTGAGGGCTTGTGTGCATCAGTGATGCTGAGAGCTAAACTATCAGTACTTTAACTACTGGCAGGGTCTCCCAAGATAGACAGGTCTCAGCTGAGGTGCCAGACCAAGACAAACCACCTATCTGGGCAGCAGCAGAATGGGATAGTGTTGACGGCGGAGGATCACATTTCTGTGACAACGGCAACAACACCAAACTTAAACTGCGCGGAGGAAAGGCCCGGCAATCTACTTCTGTATCTTGCCATGAAAACCCAATGGATAGTTACAACAAAACAAATTGTGCTATAGTGCTGGAAGATGAGACCCCCAAGTCGGAAGGCACTCAACTAGCTACTGGGGAAGAGCTGAAGACTTTTCAGAGTAAAGCCAGCATTTATGATGTGGTTGGATCAAAGCCCTCGGGACGTCTGACTGCTGATGTAGCTGCGCATGAAATGAGAGTCAGAAGCTGTAAAGATGTCTTACACATTGGAACATGGAACGTACGAAGCATGAACCAAGGGAAGTTGGAGGTGGTCAAGAATGAAATGGAACATGTACAACTTGATCTGTTGGGTGTCAGCAAACTGAAATGGACTGGCATCGGGCACTTTGCATCAGATGATCACATGGTCTACTATGCTGGAAATGAAAGACAAAGAAGAGATGGTGTTGCATTTATAATAAAGAAGAAACTTGCAAGAACTGTAATGAAATACAATGCAGTCAGTGAACGCTTAATCTCTATTCGTCTACGAGGAATGCCTATCAACACAACTATAATTCAAGTATATGCCCCAACAACAGCTGCAGAAGAGAATGAAATTGAAGAGTTCTATGAACAAGTACAAGCTGAAATTGACAGAACATGCAAACAGGATATCCTGATAGTCATGGATGACTGGAACGCAAACGTTGGCAACAAAGAAGAAGGCAAAGCAGTTGGAAAATATGGACTTGGCAAAAGAAATGAAGCTGGAGAAAGACTGATAGAATTCTGCAAGACCAACGATCTATTCTTCTCAAACACCTTCTTCCAGCAACACAAGCGGCGACTGTACACATGGACTTCACTCAATGGATTGTATAAAAATCAAATTGACTACATCTGTGGAAGTCAACGATGGAAAAGCTCTGTAACATCAACAAAGACAAAACCTGGAGCTGACTGTGATACAGATCATCAACTACTAGTATGCAAACTCAAGCTAAAGTTGAAAAAGAGCAAACCATTCATGAATGCAGCAAAATATGACCTTGAGAATATACCACTGGACTTTAAAGAATGACTGCAAAATCGATTTGCTGCTTTAGATACAAATGACAGAGCTCCAGAAGAGTTATGGAATGACATCAAGAAGGTTGTGTTGGAAGAAAGCGAGAAGTCTCTACAAAAGGTGAAAAAGAAAAAACGGCCAAAATGGATCCCCTATAGCAAACAGGAAAGCTGTTACATTTCAGAGGTCCAACCACTCGATGTCCCGGTTTAATCCATTGGGGGAAATGGTCCGCAAAATAAAAATCCATCGTTGTTCCAATCTGCGCAGTCTAAACGTACGGTCCCCACCTCGGGGATCCGCCAGCACATAATCTATCACCGTCCATTTCAGATGTTCAAAATCATGATGACAATCTTGACAGTGTTGTACTACCGGAGCTGTCAGTATTGACTGTCGGATGCGTGAGGCATGTTCCCCCATTCGGATTCTTATAACTCATGTAGTGCTCCCTACATACCGTTTTGGACAGGGACATTCTAAGAAATAAATCACAAAACTCGAAGCACAAGAAGTCCACCACCTTCGATGGAAGACACGACCAGACCGTAAATCAGACCAAGACGGCCCTGGAATGGTAGTTGCACAGTATCTACACGCCGCACATGCCGCATGAAAACTAGTGGTTGGACCTCTGACATGTAACAGCTTTCCATTTTGCAATAGGGGATCCCGTGATGTGTGGGAATTCCCCTATGTGTGATGGGTTCTTTGACATTGGGCGTTTCTATAATTGGCCTACCTTTGAACAGATATCCCTGACGTCACCAGTCAACAATCTGGCATTTTTTGTCGGTTAGATAAATGGATGGACGCACTTTAATTCATCGGGGGCACTTGAGACAGAGGCTTCAGCTTCGAAACGTGAATGCCGTGTGTGATTGATCAGTTAAGTGTGATCTTTTATTTTGGCAAAATAGAAGAACGTATTGAATGAACATTAGGAAAATTCTGATTAAAAGGGGCATGTACTGCATGGGAGGGAGAGGGTGTTCCTCTTTCTCTTGCGGTTTATGCCCAACAAAAATAAATAATGGTTTCTGATTGGGTTTTGCGGTATTCCCTTTGACTTTAATATAAGGAGTGGCGGCAAGGTAGCAAGGATCTGTATCGCGTGATAGTGGGCGCCGTGGCACGTTAACGCGCGTTAACCCTAAGTTCATGCCAGCACAATATTAGCAGCTGTAACGATGTAGCCCACTGGTTACTGCAATGACTGTGGAGGCAGAGGTCATGAGTTCAGTCCCATAGTGGTGTTCTGTAAGATGGCTGTCTGATGCAATTCCTCTTAAACTAAATCAGTGCTGTCTGAGGCATTTCCCTTTTTAAGTTAAATCAATGCTGCCAGCAAAAACACCCTCACAGTGCCGTAACATATGGTGCCACATAAGGCGCCCTATAAGGCACTCCATAAGGCACATTATAAAGTGCCCTGTCCGCCAAGGCGCCTTCTAATGTGCCCTATAGGGCACTTTATAGGGCGCCTGATAGGGTGCCTTATGAGGCACCTTAAGGTTACAGCACTGTGAGGGTACATTTTGCTGGCAGCACTGATTTAAATTAAAAGGAAAAGTCTCAGACAGCCTTATTAAATAACACCAATGTGGGATCAAACCCATGACCACTGCCTCCACAGCCATTGAAGTAACCAGTGGGCTACATCTCTATAACTACTAACACACCGCTGGCTGGCTACAGAAAGACTGCAGGTCACCATGCAAACTGTCTGCTGTGGCTACCAGGATAAGGTAAACCCACCCATACCCATGACTACAGCTGATCACAAGATGGTGTATGCACCCCCACAGCACCTCGGCCTGGTAGGGGAAACTGACCATATGTGTTACTGACACAGAATAGCTACAAACCGTGACATTGTGCGGGTCCTGTGATCACCCTGAGGGTGAGGTGTGGTGCCCAGCACCAGGTCCGCAGCACCTGGCTTGGCTGAGATAGGCTATGCTGAAGGTCCCCATCAGTGCGTGATAGGTAATCTTTGCAGACACACCTAGGATACACCTGTGTCCATCTGTATTTCCCAGTCACGTCTAGCAGTTGTAGACTATGATGCACCCAGAATAGTGCATATCCTGTGTGGGTGCCATCGTCACATGTTATAGGTGAAGTGGGGTGTTTGGACCCAAAAGCAGATTATGTAGCACCACCCAACCCGCCCTCTGTGGCTCAGGGTGAGGGAGAGGATCTCCCAGCAACAGATCCACATTCTACATCTCTGCAATGGTGGCAGTAGACAGGACCATCAACCCCAGTCCTGCGGGGGAATAGGCACCCTACAGAGCAGTCAATGCATATCTGTACACATTACATAAGGCAATGGTAGACAGGCAGAATGCTGGAAAAGCTCAGCTGCCCCCCACCACTATCTGACATTCACCAGCAGAGAGCACAGTCAGTCTCCACCCTGCAAGCTGTTCCAACCATACACATGCTAACTACAGGCAGTCTGCTAGCTAGTACATAGTGCATGTTTCTGGAGAAACTGTGTGCACTCAAAAATGGGATGTGGGCACATGCACACCAAGCAGGTATGTCAGTGATTGGGCCACAGAAAAAGGAACCCATAAACATCACTTGTAAGAAAAATTGCATAGTACTATGGGGGAACCTAGCCATGCCATGGCCACTGCTCAGTCAGGGTGAGAGTGACTTCCCAGCATGACATGTTCTGGCCACCCTGTCCGTGCAGGTGGTGGTCGGGCACTACAATGTCCCAGCCATTGCCCTATGCCCTGTGTAGATGCATCCTGCCCAGGCCACCCTGTCCGGCCATGCCCACAGTACCTTGCTCCTCATTATGCACATTGGCAGGCTAACACTGGAAACAGTGCAAGCAGTGTGGGCTCAGTAAGGTGTAGGCAGCCACAACACACTGGATAGACATACACACACTCCCGCATCTATGCCAGCATTGTGCAAATATTTTATTAATTTGTTTATACATTTTTCTATACCGCCTCTTCCAGAGATCAGTGGCGGTTTACATAGAACAATAATACTTAATAATAGAGAACTATTTTTATTTTACATTATTATTAGAACATTTTTTTAACATTTAACCCGTTAAACATCAGAACAATTAGAACTGAAGCAATAAGAGTGCCGTAACATAGAACTATTTACACTGAGAATGAATGACTGTATTCAGTTAAATGCTCGAGATGGATTTATGACTATGCGATTGGGCATAAGAGATATAAGAGTATGGGGTATGTTTACTAAACCTTCTTAATGTGCACTCTGTGACATTACCACGCGTTAAGGTGCCTTAACGCATGTTAATGGCGCTTTATCAGGCGCTCAGGTACCTTAGTGTGCGTTAACGCGCGCAGCGGCGCAAATGAGCGCTGAAGGCGGGGAAAGGCTCCCAGAGGGCGGAGGAAGGCTCCCCAGGGGCGGAGAGAAGGGGTCAATGGGTGGAGAGTGGGAGGGGAGAGGCTCCCCGCACACTAACGATGTGAAATCCGAGGCTCAAAACTAACGCCAGTGAAACCCTGGCGTTAGAGCTGATTTAAAGGGCAGAGAAACCATTTCTGTCAGCAATGTTCAGCAAAACCAGGGAAACCTACAAAAAAGGATAAGTGTGATACATGTGCAAGGAACAAAAGTGCAAAGAAACATTGAAAATGACCCCAACAAAATATAAAAAAAATATAAGCAAGCTGGGCAATAGTGATATTAATGGGAACATCAAAAAGCACTCCCGAGAAAGCTCAAAAAAAAAAATATGAATTTTGGAAGGGTCTACGCTCCGTCCCCATACAAGGTGAATGATCCCACAGTGCCATTGCGCTCATCAGGGTTTCCCTCTCCATTGGACAGGTTTCCTATGGGGTGCACATGTTCCACAACAGCAGGGCGGGCATGTCGGAATGGGCAACTGGACAGATGCTGGGAAAGGGGACACAGAGGGCTGCAGATGGCACATACTGTACTGCAGCTGGGCCACAGTGCGGACTAGGGTGATACCTAGGTGGCCCATAGGAATGCTGAAACAGTAGAGCAGCCAGACAGCAACTGATGAGGGCCCAGCATTGGCACGAGTGTGCTTCCCACAGTGTCACAGGGGATAGTACCCAGTAGGGACCACCAAGGGCACAGAACAGTGGCAGGCGGTGCTGGGGGGAAGCGTCGACACCTATGCAGGCACCCCTACCCCAGAACCCGCACCATAGGCAGCCGCCTACTCGCACACTGGATGGCCTGAGACTGTGCTCCACCAGCACCACCAGCAGAAGGGCATGTCAGCAGGGTAGCAGAGGGGCACTAGTGGTGGAGGGAGCAGTGGCAGCTGCCCAGAGCAGACCATGGCCTAGCCCTGTGTAGGTGGGTGCCATGCACTGCAACAGACAGGCCCCGTCTGATGAACAGTCATGGTATCTCCAGGGAATGTACTATCCCTGTGGCAACGTGGTGGTGCAGTGCACACAGCCAGTGTGTTCAGGAGCAGAAGGTCACAGGTTCAAGTCCCAGCTGTGGTTTCTGCCAACCCAGCCCCCATTTTTTACCCACTACTAAAACGTGCTAATACAGACAGAACCTTTAGCAAACAGGAAAGCTGTTACATTTCAGAGGTCCAACCACTCGATGTCCCGGTTTAATCCATTGGGGGAAATGGTCCGCAAAATAAAAATCCATCGTTGTTCCAATCTGCGCAGTCTAAACGTACGGTCCCCACCTCGGGGATCCGCCAGCACATAATCTATCACCGTCCATTTCAGATGTTCAAAATCATGATGACAATCTTGACAGTGTTGTACTACCGGAGCTGTCAGTATTGACTGTCGGATGCGTGAGGCATGTTCCCCCATTCGGATTCTTATAACTCATGTAGTGCTCCCTACATACCGTTTTGGACAGGGACATTCTAAGAAATAAATCACAAAACTCGAAGCACAAGAAGTCCACCACCTTCGATGGAAGACACGACCAGACCGTAAATCAGACCAAGACGGCCCTGGAATGGTAGTTGCACAGTATCTACACGCCGCACATGCCGCATGAAAACTAGTGGTTGGACCTCTGACATGTAACAGCTTTCCATTTTGCAATAGGGGATCCCGTGATGTGTGGGAATTCCCCTATGTGTGATGGGTTCTTTGACATTGGGCGTTTCTATAATTGGCCTACCTTTGAACAGATATCCCTGACGTCACCAGTCAACAATCTGGCATTTTTTGTCGGTTAGATAAATGGATGGACGCACTTTAATTCATCGGGGGCACTTGAGACAGAGGCTTCAGCTTCGAAACGTGAATGCCGTGTGTGATTGATCAGTTAAGTGTGATCTTTTATTTTGGCAAAATAGAAGAACGTATTGAATGAACATTAGGAAAATTCTGATTAAAAGGGGCATGTACTGCATGGGAGGGAGAGGGTGTTCCTCTTTCTCTTGCGGTTTATGCCCAACAAAAATAAATAATGGTTTCTGATTGGGTTTTGCGGTATTCCCTTTGACTTTAATATAAGGAGTGGCGGCAAGGTAGCAAGGATCTGTATCGCGTGATAGTGGGCGCCGTGGCACGTTAACGCGCGTTAACCCTAAGTTCATGCCAGCACAATATTAGCAGCTGTAACGATGTAGCCCACTGGTTACTGCAATGACTGTGGAGGCAGAGGTCATGAGTTCAGTCCCATAGTGGTGTTCTGTAAGATGGCTGTCTGATGCAATTCCTCTTAAACTAAATCAGTGCTGTCTGAGGCATTTCCCTTTTTAAGTTAAATCAATGCTGCCAGCAAAAACACCCTCACAGTGCCGTAACATATGGTGCCACATAAGGCGCCCTATAAGGCACTCCATAAGGCACATTATAAAGTGCCCTGTCCGCCAAGGCGCCTTCTAATGTGCCCTATAGGGCACTTTATAGGGCGCCTGATAGGGTGCCTTATGAGGCACCTTAAGGTTACAGCACTGTGAGGGTACATTTTGCTGGCAGCACTGATTTAAATTAAAAGGAAAAGTCTCAGACAGCCTTATTAAATAACACCAATGTGGGATCAAACCCATGACCACTGCCTCCACAGCCATTGAAGTAACCAGTGGGCTACATCTCTATAACTACTAACACACCGCTGGCTGGCTACAGAAAGACTGCAGGTCACCATGCAAACTGTCTGCTGTGGCTACCAGGATAAGGTAAACCCACCCATACCCATGACTACAGCTGATCACAAGATGGTGTATGCACCCCCACAGCACCTCGGCCTGGTAGGGGAAACTGACCATATGTGTTACTGACACAGAATAGCTACAAACCGTGACATTGTGCGGGTCCTGTGATCACCCTGAGGGTGAGGTGTGGTGCCCAGCACCAGGTCCGCAGCACCTGGCTTGGCTGAGATAGGCTATGCTGAAGGTCCCCATCAGTGCGTGATAGGTAATCTTTGCAGACACACCTAGGATACACCTGTGTCCATCTGTATTTCCCAGTCACGTCTAGCAGTTGTAGACTATGATGCACCCAGAATAGTGCATATCCTGTGTGGGTGCCATCGTCACATGTTATAGGTGAAGTGGGGTGTTTGGACCCAAAAGCAGATTATGTAGCACCACCCAACCCGCCCTCTGTGGCTCAGGGTGAGGGAGAGGATCTCCCAGCAACAGATCCACATTCTACATCTCTGCAATGGTGGCAGTAGACAGGACCATCAACCCCAGTCCTGCGGGGGAATAGGCACCCTACAGAGCAGTCAATGCATATCTGTACACATTACATAAGGCAATGGTAGACAGGCAGAATGCTGGAAAAGCTCAGCTGCCCCCCACCACTATCTGACATTCACCAGCAGAGAGCACAGTCAGTCTCCACCCTGCAAGCTGTTCCAACCATACACATGCTAACTACAGGCAGTCTGCTAGCTAGTACATAGTGCATGTTTCTGGAGAAACTGTGTGCACTCAAAAATGGGATGTGGGCACATGCACACCAAGCAGGTATGTCAGTGATTGGGCCACAGAAAAAGGAACCCATAAACATCACTTGTAAGAAAAATTGCATAGTACTATGGGGGAACCTAGCCATGCCATGGCCACTGCTCAGTCAGGGTGAGAGTGACTTCCCAGCATGACATGTTCTGGCCACCCTGTCCGTGCAGGTGGTGGTCGGGCACTACAATGTCCCAGCCATTGCCCTATGCCCTGTGTAGATGCATCCTGCCCAGGCCACCCTGTCCGGCCATGCCCACAGTACCTTGCTCCTCATTATGCACATTGGCAGGCTAACACTGGAAACAGTGCAAGCAGTGTGGGCTCAGTAAGGTGTAGGCAGCCACAACACACTGGATAGACATACACACACTCCCGCATCTATGCCAGCATTGTGCAAATATTTTATTAATTTGTTTATACATTTTTCTATAACCGCCTCTTCCAGAGATCAGTGGCGGTTTACATAGAACAATAATACTTAATAATAGAGAACTATTTTTATTTTACATTATTATTAGAACATTTTTTTAACATTTAACCCGTTAAACATCAGAACAATTAGAACTGAAGCAATAAGAGTGCCGTAACATAGAACTATTTACACTGAGAATGAATGACTGTATTCAGTTAAATGCTCGAGATGGATTTATGACTATGCGATTGGGCATAAGAGATATAAGAGTATGGGGTATGTTTACTAAACCTTCTTAATGTGCACTCTGTGACATTACCACGCGTTAAGGTGCCTTAACGCATGTTAATGGCGCTTTATCAGGCGCTCAGGTACCTTAGTGTGCGTTAACGCGCGCAGCGGCGCAAATGAGCGCTGAAGGCGGGGAAAGGCTCCCAGAGGGCGGAGGAAGGCTCCCCAGGGGCGGAGAGAAGGGGTCAATGGGTGGAGAGTGGGAGGGGAGAGGCTCCCCGCACACTAACGATGTGAAATCCGAGGCTCAAAACTAACGCCAGTGAAACCCTGGCGTTAGAGCTGATTTAAAGGGCAGAGAAACCATTTCTGTCAGCAATGTTCAGCAAAACCAGGGAAACCTACAAAAAAGGATAAGTGTGATACATGTGCAAGGAACAAAAGTGCAAAGAAACATTGAAAATGACCCCAACAAAATATAAAAAAAATATAAGCAAGCTGGGCAATAGTGATATTAATGGGAACATCAAAAAGCACTCCCGAGAAAGCTCAAAAAAAAAATATGAATTTTGGAAGGGTCTACGCTCCGTCCCCATACAAGGTGAATGATCCCACAGTGCCATTGCGCTCATCAGGGTTTCCCTCTCCATTGGACAGGTTTCCTATGGGGTGCACATGTTCCACAACAGCAGGGCGGGCATGTCGGAATGGGCAACTGGACAGATGCTGGGAAAGGGGACACAGAGGGCTGCAGATGGCACATACTGTACTGCAGCTGGGCCACAGTGCGGACTAGGGTGATACCTAGGTGGCCCATAGGAATGCTGAAACAGTAGAGCAGCCAGACAGCAACTGATGAGGGCCCAGCATTGGCACGAGTGTGCTTCCCACAGTGTCACAGGGGATAGTACCCAGTAGGGACCACCAAGGGCACAGAACAGTGGCAGGCGGTGCTGGGGGGAAGCGTCGACACCTATGCAGGCACCCCTACCCCAGAACCCGCACCATAGGCAGCCGCCTACTCGCACACTGGATGGCCTGAGACTGTGCTCCACCAGCACCACCAGCAGAAGGGCATGTCAGCAGGGTAGCAGAGGGGCACTAGTGGTGGAGGGAGCAGTGGCAGCTGCCCAGAGCAGACCATGGCCTAGCCCTGTGTAGGTGGGTGCCATGCACTGCAACAGACAGGCCCCGTCTGATGAACAGTCATGGTATCTCCAGGGAATGTACTATCCCTGTGGCAACGTGGTGGTGCAGTGCACACAGCCAGTGTGTTCAGGAGCAGAAGGTCACAGGTTCAAGTCCCAGCTGTGGTTTCTGCCAACCCAGCCCCCATTTTTTACCCACTACTAAAACGTGCTAATACAGACAGAACCTTTAGCAAACAGGAAAGCTGTTACATTTCAGAGGTCCAACCACTCGATGTCCCGGTTTAATCCATTGGGGGAAATGGTCCGCAAAATAAAAATCCATCGTTGTTCCAATCTGCGCAGTCTAAACGTACGGTCCCCACCTCGGGGATCCGCCAGCACATAATCTATCACCGTCCATTTCAGATGTTCAAAATCATGATGACAATCTTGACAGTGTTGTACTACCGGAGCTGTCAGTATTGACTGTCGGATGCGTGAGGCATGTTCCCCCATTCGGATTCTTATAACTCATGTAGTGCTCCCTACATACCGTTTTGGACAGGGACATTCTAAGAAATAAATCACAAAACTCGAAGCACAAGAAGTCCACCACCTTCGATGGAAGACACGACCAGACCGTAAATCAGACCAAGACGGCCCTGGAATGGTAGTTGCACAGTATCTACACGCCGCACATGCCGCATGAAAACTAGTGGTTGGACCTCTGACATGTAACAGCTTTCCATTTTGCAATAGGGGATCCCGTGATGTGTGGGAATTCCCCTATGTGTGATGGGTTCTTTGACATTGGGCGTTTCTATAATTGGCCTACCTTTGAACAGATATCCCTGACGTCACCAGTCAACAATCTGGCATTTTTTGTCGGTTAGATAAATGGATGGACGCACTTTAATTCATCGGGGGCACTTGAGACAGAGGCTTCAGCTTCGAAACGTGAATGCCGTGTGTGATTGATCAGTTAAGTGTGATCTTTTATTTTGGCAAAATAGAAGAACGTATTGAATGAACATTAGGAAAATTCTGATTAAAAGGGGCATGTACTGCATGGGAGGGAGAGGGTGTTCCTCTTTCTCTTGCGGTTTATGCCCAACAAAAAATAAATAATGGTTTCTGATTGGGTTTTGCGGTATTCCCTTTGACTTTAATATAAGGAGTGGCGGCAAGGTAGCAAGGATCTGTATCGCGTGATAGTGGGCGCCGTGGCACGTTAACGCGCGTTAACCCTAAGTTCATGCCAGCACAATATTAGCAGCTGTAACGATGTAGCCCACTGGTTACTGCAATGACTGTGGAGGCAGAGGTCATGAGTTCAGTCCCATAGTGGTGTTCTGTAAGATGGCTGTCTGATGCAATTCCTCTTAAACTAAATCAGTGCTGTCTGAGGCATTTCCCTTTTTAAGTTAAATCAATGCTGCCAGCAAAAACACCCTCACAGTGCCGTAACATATGGTGCCACATAAGGCGCCCTATAAGGCACTCCATAAGGCACATTATAAAGTGCCCTGTCCGCCAAGGCGCCTTCTAATGTGCCCTATAGGGCACTTTATAGGGCGCCTGATAGGGTGCCTTATGAGGCACCTTAAGGTTACAGCACTGTGAGGGTACATTTTGCTGGCAGCACTGATTTAAATTAAAAGGAAAAGTCTCAGACAGCCTTATTAAATAACACCAATGTGGGATCAAACCCATGACCACTGCCTCCACAGCCATTGAAGTAACCAGTGGGCTACATCTCTATAACTACTAACACACCGCTGGCTGGCTACAGAAAGACTGCAGGTCACCATGCAAACTGTCTGCTGTGGCTACCAGGATAAGGTAAACCCACCCATACCCATGACTACAGCTGATCACAAGATGGTGTATGCACCCCCACAGCACCTCGGCCTGGTAGGGGAAACTGACCATATGTGTTACTGACACAGAATAGCTACAAACCGTGACATTGTGCGGGTCCTGTGATCACCCTGAGGGTGAGGTGTGGTGCCCAGCACCAGGTCCGCAGCACCTGGCTTGGCTGAGATAGGCTATGCTGAAGGTCCCCATCAGTGCGTGATAGGTAATCTTTGCAGACACACCTAGGATACACCTGTGTCCATCTGTATTTCCCAGTCACGTCTAGCAGTTGTAGACTATGATGCACCCAGAATAGTGCATATCCTGTGTGGGTGCCATCGTCACATGTTATAGGTGAAGTGGGGTGTTTGGACCCAAAAGCAGATTATGTAGCACCACCCAACCCGCCCTCTGTGGCTCAGGGTGAGGGAGAGGATCTCCCAGCAACAGATCCACATTCTACATCTCTGCAATGGTGGCAGTAGACAGGACCATCAACCCCAGTCCTGCGGGGGAATAGGCACCCTACAGAGCAGTCAATGCATATCTGTACACATTACATAAGGCAATGGTAGACAGGCAGAATGCTGGAAAAGCTCAGCTGCCCCCCACCACTATCTGACATTCACCAGCAGAGAGCACAGTCAGTCTCCACCCTGCAAGCTGTTCCAACCATACACATGCTAACTACAGGCAGTCTGCTAGCTAGTACATAGTGCATGTTTCTGGAGAAACTGTGTGCACTCAAAAATGGGATGTGGGCACATGCACACCAAGCAGGTATGTCAGTGATTGGGCCACAGAAAAAGGAACCCATAAACATCACTTGTAAGAAAAATTGCATAGTACTATGGGGGAACCTAGCCATGCCATGGCCACTGCTCAGTCAGGGTGAGAGTGACTTCCCAGCATGACATGTTCTGGCCACCCTGTCCGTGCAGGTGGTGGTCGGGCACTACAATGTCCCAGCCATTGCCCTATGCCCTGTGTAGATGCATCCTGCCCAGGCCACCCTGTCCGGCCATGCCCACAGTACCTTGCTCCTCATTATGCACATTGGCAGGCTAACACTGGAAACAGTGCAAGCAGTGTGGGCTCAGTAAGGTGTAGGCAGCCACAACACACTGGATAGACATACACACACTCCCGCATCTATGCCAGCATTGTGCAAATATTTTATTAATTTGTTTATACATTTTTCTATACCGCCTCTTCCAGAGATCAGTGGCGGTTTACATAGAACAATAATACTTAATAATAGAGAACTATTTTTATTTTACATTATTATTAGAACATTTTTTTAACATTTAACCCGTTAAACATCAGAACAATTAGAACTGAAGCAATAAGAGTGCCGTAACATAGAACTATTTACACTGAGAATGAATGACTGTATTCAGTTAAATGCTCGAGATGGATTTATGACTATGCGATTGGGCATAAGAGATATAAGAGTATGGGGTATGTTTACTAAACCTTCTTAATGTGCACTCTGTGACATTACCACGCGTTAAGGTGCCTTAACGCATGTTAATGGCGCTTTATCAGGCGCTCAGGTACCTTAGTGTGCGTTAACGCGCGCAGCGGCGCAAATGAGCGCTGAAGGCGGGGAAAGGCTCCCAGAGGGCGGAGGAAGGCTCCCCAGGGGCGGAGAGAAGGGGTCAATGGGTGGAGAGTGGGAGGGGAGAGGCTCCCCGCACACTAACGATGTGAAATCCGAGGCTCAAAACTAACGCCAGTGAAACCCTGGCGTTAGAGCTGATTTAAAGGGCAGAGAAACCATTTCTGTCAGCAATGTTCAGCAAAACCAGGGAAACCTACAAAAAAGGATAAGTGTGATACATGTGCAAGGAACAAAAGTGCAAAGAAACATTGAAAATGACCCCAACAAAATATAAAAAAAATATAAGCAAGCTGGGCAATAGTGATATTAATGGGAACATCAAAAAGCACTCCCGAGAAAGCTCAAAAAAAAAATATGAATTTTGGAAGGGTCTACGCTCCGTCCCCATACAAGGTGAATGATCCCACAGTGCCATTGCGCTCATCAGGGTTTCCCTCTCCATTGGACAGGTTTCCTATGGGGTGCACATGTTCCACAACAGCAGGGCGGGCATGTCGGAATGGGCAACTGGACAGATGCTGGGAAAGGGGACACAGAGGGCTGCAGATGGCACATACTGTACTGCAGCTGGGCCACAGTGCGGACTAGGGTGATACCTAGGTGGCCCATAGGAATGCTGAAACAGTAGAGCAGCCAGACAGCAACTGATGAGGGCCCAGCATTGGCACGAGTGTGCTTCCCACAGTGTCACAGGGGATAGTACCCAGTAGGGACCACCAAGGGCACAGAACAGTGGCAGGCGGTGCTGGGGGGAAGCGTCGACACCTATGCAGGCACCCCTACCCCAGAACCCGCACCATAGGCAGCCGCCTACTCGCACACTGGATGGCCTGAGACTGTGCTCCACCAGCACCACCAGCAGAAGGGCATGTCAGCAGGGTAGCAGAGGGGCACTAGTGGTGGAGGGAGCAGTGGCAGCTGCCCAGAGCAGACCATGGCCTAGCCCTGTGTAGGTGGGTGCCATGCACTGCAACAGACAGGCCCCGTCTGATGAACAGTCATGGTATCTCCAGGGAATGTACTATCCCTGTGGCAACGTGGTGGTGCAGTGCACACAGCCAGTGTGTTCAGGAGCAGAAGGTCACAGGTTCAAGTCCCAGCTGTGGTTTCTGCCAACCCAGCCCCCATTTTTTACCCACTACTAAAACGTGCTAATACAGACAGAACCTTTATTGCAGATGACGTAAACATGCACAAAACATCTACATTTTACCCTACAGAGCACAGACACCATAAACAGGCGCATTACCTAGAGCAGAGTCTCCCAAATGCAGTCCTGGAGGGCCAAACACCATTCAGGTTCCATGCTGCCTCTAATAAAGATGCCTGTGCTGCATATCTATGCACCGCCCCCATGGTATGCAGATGTATCTCATGCATATTTATGAGGGACAGCATGAAAACCCGAACAGTGTTTGGCACAACAGGACTGGAGTTGGGAACCTCTGCCGTAAAGCAGCAGCCAACAGGGGCAGACACACCCACACCCACAGGCTCCATTAGCCAATGCCTCCTGGAGAGGCAGGACATTGGGCCCTGAGTGCATCTCCCAATACTAGCACTTGCATACCGTAGCAATGCCACCCTAAACCTGGGAATACGGTATACAGCTATCAAAAGGTAGCTATGATTACTGGCAGATAGCAATTCCTACGTTAAGCACGGTTTGCTGATTGAGCTCCATCTTAGCAACCTTTCTGATGTCTGTGGAGTGTGCTTCAGGTCTGGTGTCTGACAGTGTTTACCACCCTGGGGAGTGACCCCCAACAGTATTGCATACCATATCCATGCCTGCACTGTGCCCAGGACTGGTGTGGTGGCCAGGGCTGCCAAACACCTCTATAGTAGCACAATGCTGGCATAGGTGCGGGAGTGTGTGTCTGTCTATCCAGTGTGTGGTGGCTGCAAACACCCTCCACAGCCCACACTGCCAGCACTGTTGCCAGTATTGGCCTGCCAATGTGCATAATGAGGAGCAAGGTACCAAGGGCATAGCCCGGACAGGGTGGCCTGGCCAGGATGCATCTACACAGGGCATAGGGCAATGGCTGGGACATTGTAGTGCCCGGCCACCACCTGCACAGACAGGGTGGCCACAGCATGTTCTGCTGGGAGACCACTCTCACCCTGACTGAGCAGTGACCACGACATGGCTAGGTTCCCCCACAGTGCTATGTAGTATTTCTTTCATGTGATATTTATGGGTTCCCTTTTGGGGCCCAGTCACTGATCTATCTGCTTGGTGTGTATGCTGACATCCCAGTTCTGGGTGCACGTATTTCCACCAGGAACATGCACTATGGACTAGCTAGCAGACTGTCTGCAGCTGGTATGTGTCTTGCTGGAACGCCTTGCAGGGTGCAGTGACTGAAGGCTTGCTGCAGGAGAATATCAGATAGTGGTGGGGTGCAGTTTAGCATATCCAGGCCTAATGTCTGTCTGCTATTGCTTTATGGATGTGTATAGAGCTGCATTGACTGCCCTGTAGGGTGTCTGTTCCCCAGCAGGACTGGGGTTGATGGTCCCCTCTACTGCCACCATTGCAGGGAGGTAGAATGTGGATCTGTTGGTGGGAGACCCTTTTTACCACCCTCAGGCCCAGAGGTGGTGGTGGTGGGGGGGGGGGGTGGTACATAATCCTCCTATGGGTCCATAAGGGCTAAACCTTGACTGAGAAATACAGATGTATCCAAGCTGTGTCTGCAGACACTACCTATCTCACCCATTAGCACTGCTGGGGTCCTGCAGCATGGCCTTTTTCTGCTGTGGACCTGGTGCTGGGCGCCCCACCTCACCCTCAGGGTGAGTACAGTACCTGCACAATGTGACGGTGTGTAGCTACACACGGGCAGTTCCCCCTAACAGGCCGAGGTGCTGTGGGGGTGCATACCCCATCTTGTGATCATCTGTAGACAGCTGATTTGCATGTGCAGTGCATCATGGGTATGGGTGGGTTAACCCTATCCTGGTGACCACAGCAGACTGTTTGTGTGGTGAAATGCAGTCCTTCTGCAGCCAGCCAGGGGCTTGCTAGCAGCTATGGAGCTGTAGCCCACTGGTTACTTAACTGCTTGTACAGCCAGAGGTCATGGGTTCAACCCCACAGTGGGGCTATTTGATAGGGCTGTCCGAAGCATTGTCTATTTTTAATGTACATTAGTGCTGCCAGCAAAACACCCTCAGGGTACTGTAACCATAGGGTGCCTCAGAAGGCGCCTTATAGGGCACCCTATAAAGCGCCTTCTGAGGCACCTTATGGTTACAGTCCGTATAAGGTGCCTTATAAGGTGTCCTATGGAGCGCCTTAAGGGTGCCCTATAGGGGACATTATAGGATGCCGTGGCGGACAGTGCACTTTATAATGTGCCCTATGGAGTGCCTTATAGGGTGCCTTATGTGGCACCTTAGGTTACGGCACGTGAGGGTGTGTTTGCAGGCAGCAATAATTAAAATACCTCAGGAAACAATACTTACATGTCAAAGCTGATGCCTCAACCAGCCTTATGCATTAGGCACACTGGGGGATCAAACTCATTACCCCTGTATCATCAGTCAGTGTATTAACCATTGTGCTACACTTCTGTTTCTATGCTTGGATGTCTGTGCGCCTTCTTACTGCGTGGTAGATTACCGCGCGATAACGTGCTTAGCGGCGCTTTGCCCGATAATGTGCGCAACAGCGCGCGTTATTGCGCGCTAATCCCGTTTTGCTACTTTAGACTGAAATGCCCATTCCTTATATGGCATCCTGCACACTAACGCCGGGCGCACATTAAGAAGGTTTAGTAAACATACCCCTATGTCTAGGTAGGGTCAATGTATGGTTGTTGTTCAGTGTTCATCTGTGTAGTCTGAACATTATCATTTATTTATTTATTTTATTTATTTATTTAACATTTCTTATATACCGCGCTATTTGTCATCAGTGCGGTTTACATTGTAACAATAAAACACATAGGCCAGTTAATTTGGCTTTTGTTTACAGATAACAGGGAGTTAACATGGAGGTAAACAAGGTGAACTATATACAATCTTTGAAACTACCTGTAGGGACATATGTCAGCTTTATGTTGAAAGTTGTGATAGTGCAGGGTGAAAAGGTGAGTTTTTAGTTCCTTTCTAAATAATTGAAGGTCTTTGATTTCTCTGAGCTCGATTGGGAGGTTGTTCCACAACGTTGGTGCAAAGAATGAAAAAGCAGAATTACTTGTCTTCCGACTTGCTTTTCGAATGGTATTCGGGACTAGTAGCATGTGTAAGTTTGCTCTTCTTCTTGATCTGTTTTCATGTGAGATATTGATGAGCATAGACAGGAAAGACGGTGCTATTTTATTAAAAATCTTGAATGTGGTAACTAAGGTTTTATAGATAATTCTATAAGACACGGGTAGCCAGTGAAGAGAGTAGAGAATAGGAGATATGTGCTCAGTTATTTTCGCTTTGTAGATGATTCTTGCTGTGACATTTTGCGCTAATTGTAATGTGTGTAGATTTTTTTTAGTGGTTCCTTGAAGAATGCCATTGCAGTAATCTAGATGAGGCGTTATTAGAGTTTGGACCACTGATCTGAAGTTGGTGCTATCTATTAACGGTCATAACTGTTGGATCGTCCTTAACTTATAGTATATGGCTTTAACAGTCTGTTTTATGTGTTGTGTAAGGCTGAGAGTCCTGTCGAGTGTGATTCCTAGATATTTGATTTCTTCCTTAACTGGTATGAGAGTCTTTCCGGTGTTAATTTCAGATGGTGGGGTAAAGTTTGTGTTTCTTGTTATAAAAATTGCTTCTGTTTTCTTAAAATTAATATTCATGTTCATTGATTTCAGCCATAATTCCGCTTCTGATAGGCATTGGTATACGTATTGTTGTAATCAGGGTTGGACACATCGAAAGGTGAGTATAACATGATATCGTCTGCATAGATGTGGTAATTTATCTTGTGACGTTTAAATATCGTACAGATAGGTTGAAGGTACAGATTAAACAATAGAGCTGAGAGGGCGGATCCTTGAGGGATCAAATATAGAGGTTTGTGGCAACCCTGGCCGCCACACCAGTCCTGGGCACAGAGCGGGCATTGCTATGGTACACAAATGTTGGGGTCACTCCCCGGGGTGGTAAACACTGTCAGAAGCAAAAACTGAAACACACTCCACAGATATCAAAAAGGTTGTTATGATGAATCTCTGTCAACAAATCGTGTTTAACTTAGGATTTGTTATCTGACATTAATCATAGCAACCTTTTGATATATGTGGAACGTGTTCCCAAGTTTAGGATGGCATTGCTAAGGTATGCAGGTGCCAGTATGGGGAGATGCTGCTCCGCGCAGGGCCCAACAGCCTGACTCTCCATGAGGCTTTGGATAGTGGAGCCTGTGGGTGTGGGTGTGGGTGTTTGTGCCCCTGTTAGCCGCTGCTCTAGGGCAGAGGTTCCCAACTCCAGTCCTGGTGGGCCAAACACTGTTCAGGTTTTCATGCTGTCCCTAATGAATATGCATTTGCATACAATGGGGGTGGTGCATACAAATGCAGCACAGGCATATTTATTGGGGACAGCAGGAAACCTGAATGGTGTTTGGCCCTCCAGGACTGCAAATGGGAAACTCTGCTCTAGGGATTGCAGATGTTTATGGTGTCTGTGCTCTGTAGGGTAAAATATATGTTTATTTTATCTGCAATAAAGGTTCCGTCTTTATTACCACGGTTTAATACTGGGGAAAATATGGGGACAAGGTTGGCAGGAGCCACAGCTGGGACTTGAATTTGTGACCTTCTGCCTCTCAACACATTGGCTGTGTGTACTGCACAAAACTGTTGCCACAGGGGCAGATTATTCCCTGGGGATACCATGACTGTTCGTCAGACAGACCTTATCTGTTGCAGTGCACGGCACCCACCTAAACGGTGCTTGGCCGTGGTCTGCTGTGAGCAGATGCCACTGCCCCCTCCGCTACCAGCACTCCTCCACCACCATGCTGACATGCCCTTCTGCCAGTGGTGCTGGTGGTGCGCAGTCCCAGGCTGTCCAGTGTGCAGGTAGGCGGTTGCCTATGGTGCGTGATATGGGATGGGGTGCCTGCATAGACATCAACACTTCCCCCTGGCACCGCCTGACAATGTTATGTGCCCTTTGGGGTACTTGCTGGGTACTGTCCCCTAGGACACTGTGGGACACACACTCGTGGCCATGTTTGCCCTTGGTCAGTTGCTGTCCTGCTGGTTTTCCGCTTCCACATTCATAGGCATCTGCCTAGCTCACCCTGTGCCCCAGCTGCCACACTGCATGTCCCGCCTGCAGCCCCCTGTACCCCATTTGCAGCCTCACTGTAGTGCCCTCTTGTACTTGGGCACTATGATGTTGCTGCACATGTATCACTACTATCACTTTTCTTGGTTTCCCTGACTTTGCTGCACATTGCTGACTGAAATGGTCTCTCTCCCCTGCAAATGTGCTTCTAGCGTTGAGGTTTTCACTGGTGCTAATTTTTAGACCTTCATTTCACGGCGTTAGTGTGCATGAGGCCTCTCCCCGCCCACTCTCTGCCCATTGACCCCTTATCTCCACCCCTGGGGAGCCTTATTCCGCCTTCTGGGGAGCCGTACTTCACCCTCTGTGCACCTTACCACCGCAGGAGACGTTATCATGCGATACGTAACGTTCTCACATGGTAATGCACCTTTATCATGCGATAACATCACGTATCGCGTGATAACATCTCAGCTGTGACATTAGCGCCGTTTAGTAAACATACCCCATAGTCTCAAAATGGGTCTGCACCTTAATGTAAAGAAGACAAAGATCATGACAACTGGCATAATCAACAGGTTCATCGTTGAAGGAGAAGAAATTGAAATTGTGAACAACTTTAACCTACTTGGATCAACTATCAATAAAGAAGCAACAAAAGCAGTCAAGACATCAGACGACACATTGCTCTTGGCAGAATGGCTATGAAAGACCTAGATAAGATTCTCAAGAGCAGAGATATCTCTCTCCATACAAAGATTTGACTTGTTCAAGCCATGGTATTTTCAATAACAACACATGGATGTGAAAGCTGGACAGTGAAAAAGATAGTCCAACACTAAGGCACAACCCCACGCAAACAGACAACACCAGTACAAAACGTGGAGTACTTAGAAGGATGTATTTTTATTGAAATTCATATGCCACTGGCCCGACACAGGCCATATTTCACTGCCTTCATCAGGGGCTTGAAGTGGACTTAGAAACTAAAAACATATAAATTAAAACAATTACATAAAATCATTAGATTCAACTAATATAGACGTAATAACCTTAGAATGATACCATAAAATGGCTATATAAATAGAGACAAATAAATAATAATCAATAATTAATAATCTTACAAATAATCTTATGCTGATTGTTTGTAAGATTATTAATTATTGATTATTATTTATTTGTCTCTTTATATGTAGCCTTTTTATGGTATCATTCTAAGGTTATCACGGCTATATTAGTTGAATCTAATGATTTTATGTAATTGTTTTAATTTATATGTTTTTAGTTTCTAAGTGCACTTCAAGCCCCTGATGAAGGCAGTGAAAGACGGCCTGTGTCGGGCCAGTGGCATATGAATTTCAATAAAAATACATCCTTCTAAGTACTCCACGTTTTGTACCAGTGAAAAAGATAGACAGGAAGAAAATTGATGCTTTGAATTATGGTGCTGGCGGCGAATACTGTGTATACCATGGACTGTCTAAATAACAAACCAGTCGGTACTAGAAGAGATCAAACCTAAGCTTTCTTTAGAAGCTCAGATGGCAAGACTTTGACTTTCATACTTTGGACACATCATTCGAAGAGAGAGATCATTAGAGAAAGACATCATGCTTAGCAAGATAGAATGTCAATGCAAAAGAGGAAGGCCAGCAATGAGATGGATCGATACAATAACAGCAGCTACAGGTACCAGTATATCTACAATGAGCTGCCTGACTGAAGACTGAACACAATTTAGGATAGCTATCCAGAGGGTCACCATGAGTAGACTCTGACTCGACGGCACTTAACAACAACAACAACATATATGCAGCCATGGTCAAATGTTGATCTAAAATTACTCCCAGGTAGCAAACTTCTGGCTTGGTCATGAGTTCAACATCTCTCATCCACAAGGAGGATGGTGGGGTAAAAGATTGGTCTCTGGCTATAAATAAGACCTCAGTCTTCCTGCAGTTAACCTTCAGGTTATGTGTGGCGAGCCAATCAGAGACAGCGTTGAAGCATTTCGAAATGATTGAGAAGTAAGGGCTGTCAAGAGAGAATGGGGTGTAGAGTAAAACATCATCTGCATAAATGTGATATAGTATGTTGAAGGACTTGATTATTGTACAGATTGTCTGTATGTAGACGTTGAAAAGCAAAGCTGAGAGCGACGAGCCTTGTGGGACTCCTTGCGTTTGCTTGAAGGTGCTTGAAGACTGTGTTCCCAAGCAGACCTGTTGCTGGCGACCCATCAAGTATGATCTAAACCAGCTGAGGGCAGAGTTCCATATACTCTTTTGTTGTAGGCGGCCAAGGAGAAGGTTGTGGCTGACAGAATCGAAGGCAGAGGCTATGTCCATGAAGATCAGGATGAATCCCTGCCTCTTCTTATCTAAGCCAGTGGAGAGCCTATCAAGGAGAGTTACAAATAGGGTTTCCACCCCATGCTGCTGGCGGAATCCATGCTGCTGTGGGTCAAGAGGGGCATGGGAGTCAATGTGGTCCTGGACCTGTTGCTGGACAATCTTTTCTAAGATCTTGGTCAGGAAGGGTAGGCTGGAAATTGGTCTGTATAAGCTGATGTCTGAAGGGTTTGATATATTGTTTTTTAGCAGAGGTCTGATGGAGGCAGATTTAAGGGACACTGGAAGAGTGCCTGTGGATAAAGAGAGGTGTATTATTCTGGAGATAGCTGCGCTCAGGTTGGATCTTGCTTGCTTAATCCAGAATGCTGGGCAAGGATCAGCTGTGGAGGTTGAGGTGTTGATTGTGCCGATGATGTTTTCTATTTGTTCAGCTGAGTATAGGTAGAAAGAATCAAGAGTAGGTATCGGTGTATCGCCTGTGGGGGGAGGGGGGTTCAGGAAAGGTATGTCCATCATCAAGCTTCACTGAGAGCGATATAATCAAATTCATCTTGCTCTGGAAATGAGGAAAAATCAGTCAGGCTTGGGGTAATTGCTGGTAGGTTCTTGGATGAATTACTTGTCAGGGATCTAACAATGCTGAAGAGCTCACGGGGCTGGTTAAGGAAATGCATAAGGATGTTAGTATGGTATTTCCTTCTCTTGAGATTGAATGCTATTCAGTGTTCCTGTAGTTTGACCAGGTAGGCAACGTGGTCTACGTCATGCCTAGAGTGCCTCCAGCGTCGCTCAAGCTTTCTGAGGAGTAATAAGGATTCACGAAGATCAGAGGTGAACCATATTGCTGAGTGCTTCCTCCTGGTGGGTTTAGTGGAAGGTGGAAGGAGTGAGGCTTTAGCTAGGGTGTTGATTCAAGTTTCTATTAGCTCAACCAGATCATTGGTATCAGGGTTGAGGTCATCAAGGATGTTTATGAGAAATGTTTCCTTATCAAAGGGTCTGAAGCAATGTCTGGAGGCTGAAGGATTAGGGTTAGATGGTGGCTGGTCACCTCCGGGGACTGTAGGAATACGGAACAGTATGGCATTATGATCAGACCAGGGGACAAGAAGGACAAGTGGAGGGTCTTGGCTGGTTAGACTGTGGAGGGGTGAAGGAGCAAAGATGAGGTCAAGGGTGTTGCCTGCCGAGTGAGTGGGTGTATGTATCAGCTGATGGTAGTCGAGAGCTTTCATTGCATTGAGGAAGGCAGAGGAGTGCTTGGTAGAGAGGGATGGGAGATTGAAGTCACATAGCAGCCAGAGTGCTTTGTGTTGGGTGTTCATATCGCAAGCTAGGTCAAGAATAGTGGCCAGCTCATCAGCACGTGTAGATGGTGAGCGGTAGAACAGACAGGCGATAGGAATTTATTAAAAATCCGAATGTAGTCAAGGTTGGCTGCACTCTGAGAAGAGTTGCATTGGAGGTGGAGGTTGCTTCTGGCAATAATGAGGATTCCGCTGCCTCTCCGGCTTGCTCTCGGGCAATTAAAGAGGTCATAGCCTGGTGGCATAAGCATATTGGTAAGGACCATGTCCACCTCAGTCATCCATGTCTCAGTGACGAAAAGCAGATTCCATTGCTCGATGAAGCCAGTGAGGATGGGCCATTTATTGCGGATGGAACAAGCATTTATGAGCATACAGTTCAGGTGGTGAGGGAGAGGAGATTTCCTTCTGTTAGTTTCTGGCAGGGTTTGGCAGATTATATGAATAAGCTGTCGCTGGTGCACAAAAGGAACAGATCTTCTGTAATTAAAAGTGTCAGTATGGTGTAAAGGGGGGATTAGATCATGCTGATGAGAGTAAGATTCCGCCCAGGTGATAAGAAGGTCTAAGTAGCACAAGGCCAACAATAACGTATGACCCCATGTCATTGTGCTGCTGAGCAAGTTATGAAGGTTAGGAAAAGGCAATGGATTGAGGAAGTGCTCTCAAGAAAGCTAAACAGAGCTTTAGGGAGTAGCCTCAGTGGACTGAGATAGGGTAAAGGTTAGGGGGAGCAATGTAGGTTGCTTCTGTGTACTGTTACCTCGCAGAGTTGATGATAAGAGGGTGGCGGGTCAGTTTCAGGTCTAGTGGGATTGCGTTCAAGTCAGTGTAGGGCTGCAGCTGCAGCTAGACTAATGGGGAAATAGAGGGGCTGTGAGATGCCAATGGTATGGGCACTCAGGACCATGCTCAAGGGCCACGCCTAAGGGCCCTCTGGCGAGGCCCTCAGGCGCGGGCCCACCAGGCATGGGTGACGGGTTTAAATTGCTGGATGGGGCCCTGATTGGCCTGCAGCAGTGAATCAAGGAGGGGCTACACTTCCCACTCCCTTGTCCGCCGATCGGGGCTCCAGTGGACTGGAGGCTGCTGCTGTGTCCTGTGCCCAATGGCGCAATGGGTTTAAATTGCTGGATGGGGCCCTGATTGGCCTGAAGCAGCAGATCAGGGAGGAGCTACGCTTCCCGCTCCCTCGTTGTTCACCGATTGGGGCTCCGGTGGACTGGAGGCCGCTGCTGTGTCCTGTGCCCGGTGGCGCAATGGGTTTAAATTGCTGGATGGTGCCCTGATTGGCCTGCAGTGGGGAGGAGCTATGCTTCCCGCTCCCTCATATGTGTAAAGATCTTATAAAATATCAACTGGCATAAACATACATGTGTTGGCATGAATGTGCTTCCTTTGGTAGTAGATGTGGCTGAGGTGTGGTCTGGGGTGATTATGATTACTAAGAAATACATGCAAACTCTAAAACAGTATAAAGATACCATAAATACAAGAAAAATAGAATATCACACAGCATTAATAACTAAATCGCTAAACCAACCAAGAGAGCTTTTTTCCATAGTAAAAACACTCACCAAAACTCACACCCATGAAGATGACAACATAGTAATGCACCCACAAAAGTTCGCAAACTATTACATAGATAAGCTTATTCATCCATGCCAGAATGAGATCCCAATGGACTCCCCTGTACCCAAGCCCACAACCTCAAACTTACATTGTAACTAAACGTGGACAAAATATTATTACTAACATCAACACCACTACCTCACTCAATAATCCTTGCCCGGACAGTTGGTTAAAATCAACAAAATATGAATTCTCACCAATCATCTGTGAAATAGTTAACTCCTTGCTGAACCAAGGATACATGCCCAATGCACTGAAGCAGGCAACAATCTGACCCATACTGAAAGCCGCAAACTCAGACAAAAACCTACCAAATTCAATCTCAAGCTTACCCTTCCTAATGAAGGTTATAGAAAAAGTTGTACAACTACAACTTCAAGATTTTATTGAAATTAATGCCCCACTAGATGAGAACCAGCATGGGTTTAGACCTCAAAATAGTGTCGAAACCCTGATGTTATCCCTACTTGACAAGCTCATGCGTGGCCTGGACTCTGGTAAACAGGCCTTCATAATGATTTTTATAGACATAGCGGCTGCATTTGACAGTATAAATCATAATCTACTAATAAACACACTAAAATACATTGGACTCCAAGGAACAGTCATACCATGGTTCACATTTTACCTAAATAACTGAACCCAACAGGTTCAAATAACCCAAAAATCCTCTTCAGCCTTCCCACAGAAACAAGGTATCCCCCAAGGATCCTCCCTTTCCACCCTTTTTAACATTTACATTCAGCCAATCAGCAACATATTTAAAATACATAACATCAGATATCATCTTTATGCGGATGATATCATGATGTACCTGCCATTGGATACTACTAACCTGGACTTCTCCGCAATAACCACATGCATGGCTGAAATAACAAACTGGCTCAACACTCAGAATCTCAAAATCAACCTCAAGAAAATTGAAGTGCTATTTATCTCAAGAAACCCAAACATCATCACCCCCAGTAAAATCCTTCTACAAGGAATAGAAATAGAAGTTTCGGAGAAAGTTAGATACCTAGGAGAAATATTAGATAAGAACCAGAGCATGATTCCACACATAAAAACTGTTACAAAAAATATATACTTTAAACTGAGAACAATTCAGCGCCTCAGACCACTCTTGGAAGACCACGACTTTAGGACTGTATTACAATCTCTAATAACCCCTCTCACTTGTAATAGTATCCTCCAGGGACTCCCCCCCAAAAAACCACACACCAGCTCCAACTAGCGCAAAACCTTGCAGCAAGTATAGCATTAAACTCAAGGTGCACAGATCATATCAATCCTATACTCTGTGATCTTCACTGGCTATCAATCACGTCTAGGATAAAATACAAATACATAATGATTATCTTTAAGCACCATTGCAACATAGCCACCACCACATTATCCACGCTCCTTACACTGCCAAGCACCACAAGGATAGAAAGAAACTGCTCTCAAAACATATATATAATTCCATCACACATCCGTAATACAAACCAATGCACCAGCACCAGAGCCTTCTCCTACGTGACCCCAACATTGTGGAAATCCCTCCCTAATGACCTAAGAGCAACAAAGGACCTCCTGAAATTCTGAAAGGTTTTAAAAACATACCTTTTCACTGAATTATTGGTGACCCAAACAACCGCACTATTTCACAAGGAACATAAAGAACGAGCAAATAATACCATCCATTAATCCAGACTCTTAATAATTATGTAGTACCCTTAGGAGTATGTTTACTAAATGGCGCTATTTGTGCCGCTGATACATTATCGCACGATAAGGTACCTTATCACACGATAACGCGCGCAGCGGCGCAAATGAGCGCCGAAGGAGGAGAAAGGCAACCGGAGGGCGGAGGAAGGCTCCCCAGGGGCGGAGGGAAGGGGTCAATGGGTGGAGAATGGGAGGGGAGAGGCTCCCCGCACACTAACGCTGTGAAATCTGAAGCTCAAAAGTAACGTGAGTGAAACCCTGGCGTTAGAGCCGATTTAAAGGGAAGAGAAACCATTTACGTCAGCAATGTACAGCAAAGCCAGGGAAACCTACAAAAAGTGAGAAGTGTGATACATGTGCACAGAACAAAAGGGCAAATAAACATTGAAAATGACTGTAAGCAGGGCCGGCCCGTCCATTGAGCGAGAATGTTTTTTGCACAGGGCCACGCGTTTCAGTGGGCCCCACGCAAAAAACATTCTGATCTAAAAGTAAAATTAAAAAAAAAAAAAAAAGCTGTCTGCTGCCGCTGCCGTGGCCGCCGCGGCAGAATCGAGTGTGCCGTGGGGCCCCCCCTGCCCAGCAGAGCCTGCCCTCCTCTGTATCACCTCTATCTTTACAGCTGCAGTCACACGCGCCGGCTTTCAGAGCGCGAGGGGAGAGTTTCTCCCTCGCTGCTCTGTTAAGCCCGCGGGGGCTGATGGGAAGTTCCCATCAGCCCCCGTGGGCTTAACAGAGCCGCGAAAGGGAATCTAGTTCCTTCGCGCTCTGAAAGCCGGTGCGTGTGACTGCAGCTGCAAAGAGAGAGGTGATACAGGGGAGGGCAGGCTCTGCTGGGCAGGGGGGGCCCCGCGGCACACTGGATTCTGCCGCGGCGGCCCCAGCAGCGGCAGCAGACAGCTTTTTTTTTTAAAAAAATGTCCCTGGGCTGGGCTTGGCTGGGCTGGGCTAGGGGGGGGGGGGGTTAGGAGTGGTGATGGGCGGGGGGGGGGGGTAGGGGTGGTGATGGGCTATGGGGGGGCTGGGGGTAGGAGTGGTGATGGGCTATGGGGGGGCTGGGGGGGTAGGAGTGGTGATGGTCTATGGGGGAGCTAAGTCTGTATATGGGCTGATGGGATTAGGACTGGAAGTGGGTTGATGGGAGGTTAGGACTGGTAATGGGCTATGGGGGTGATTAAACTAAAAATTTGGTGATGGGGGATTAGGACTGGAAATGGGCTGGTGGGATTAGGACTGGGAGTGGGCTGATGGGGAGGTTAGGACTGGTAATGGGTTGGGGGGGTTGCTAGGACTGAAATGGGCTGGGGGATTAAGACTGGAGGTGGGCTGATGGGGTTAGGACTGGTAATGGGCTATGGGGGACTAGGACAGGAAATGGGCTGATGGGGCGGGGTTAGGACTTGAGGTGGGCTGTTGGGTGGGGTTAGGACTGGTAATGGGCTATGGGGGGCTAGGACGGGAAATGGGCTGTTGGGGGCGTTAAGACTGGAGGTGGGCTGATGGGGTTTGGACTGGTAATGGGCTGTGGGCTGTTGGGGGGGTTAGGACTGCTAATGGGCTATGGGGGGGCTAGGACTGGAAATGGGCTGATGGGGGGGTTAACACTGGAGGTGGGCTGATGGGGTTAAGACTGGTAATGGGCTGCGGGCTGCTGGGGGGTTAGGACTGGTAATGGGCTATGGGAGGGCTAGGACAGGAAATGGGCTGATGGGGAGTGGTTAGGACTTGAGGTGGGCAGATGGGGTTAGGACTGGTAATGGGCTGTGGGCTGATGGGGGGGTTAGGACTGGCAATGGGCTATGGGGGGCTGACTGGAAATGGGTTGATGGGGTTAGGACTGGAAGTGGGCTGATGGGGGGTTAGGACTGGTAATGGTTATAGGGGGGGCTTAAACTGAAAATGGGGTGATGGGGGGTTAGGACTGGAAGTGGGTTGATGGGGGGCTAGGACTGGAAATGGGCTGATGCAGGGACTAGAAGGGAATGGATGCTGGGTGAGGCTGGAACTAGAAGGGAGCTGATGTTGGGGGAGGATTAGAATGGGATGGGGCTGGGAGAGTAAAATGGAGAGGGGAAAAATATTTTGTGTGGGAGGGATAAAAATCTACAATTGGCCGGGTTTTGGTAGATTAAGTGGGGATTGAGGATGGATGGTTAAAATTTGAGTGGATGAAATAGGAATGAGGAAAGAGCAAAAGGAGAAAGATTAGTATGTTAAAGCAGATGTAGAGAGAGAATGGAAAAAAACTAGAAGAGAGAAGAAAGGACAAATGGACAGCAGACGATGGAGAGTTAGCAGAAGACACGAAGAAACCAGAAGAAAGTGGCTGGAGCAATTGCAGCTGAAAAAAAATGCACAAAAGGTAGAAAAATATCTCTTTATTTTGAATTTATTAATTGGAATATGTCAGCTCTGGTAAATGTGCATCATTAACGTCTGCGCTTTGTTTAGTACAAGAGCAAATTAATGTATAGTTTTATTTCTACAGTGTTGTACATTCCAAGTTTGGCTTTTGGGATTCCCAGTTTAATTATTGTCTTCCTGTTTCTAAATTGTGATTCCTTGTTTGGTGATGGTCTATGTTCTGCATGTGTAACTGAGCTGAGGTATTCTGCTTATGTAATTCCTATTTGACATTGCCACTTGTTCTCTTTCCCCAGTAGGTCATGTATTGTTGTTCTCTGAAATGTATTGGTTTAATATTTGCATGTTTCCTTTTGATAGGTAGGGTATGGTGCTTTGTGAGTCCTGGTAGTGCTGTTAGGATACGGCGGGTTTGCTATGGGTTCTAAATGGGCAGTGTTTGTAGTAGTTCCTAATGTGTCTGGTGTTTGGCACCGGATTATAGTAATGTAGAAATCTTTTAGTCTTTCTTTATCCATACACTCATTAAGAGGCATGTTTACTAAAAGTTAGTATATGGTAACATTATGCAAATATTTATGCAAATGAGGCCCCTTATGCAAATGAGGCCCCGCACCGAGTCTCCGCACATGGCCCCGCACCCCCCTTGGGCCGCCCCTGACTGTAATGAAATGGGAAAAAAACATAACCATGCTGGCCAATAGGGATATGAATGGGAAACAGCAAAAAATACTACTGAGAAAACTCCAAAAAAAAGATAGTAAGTCCGGAAGGGTCCATGCTCTGTCCCCATACAAGGTGAATGATCCCACAGTGAAATAGCGCTGATCAGGGTTCCCCCATGTTCCTTGGACAGGTTCCCTATGGCGTGCACATGTTCCACAACAGCAGGGTGGGCAGGTCAGAACGGGCAACTGGACAGATGCTGGAAAAGGGGACACAGAGGGCTGCAGGCGGCACATGCCGTGGTGCAACTGGGCCACAGTGCAGACTACAGTGATGCGCAGGTGGCCCATACGAATTCTGAAATAGTAGAGCAGCCAGACAGCAACTGATGAGGGTCCAACACGGGCATGAGTGTGTTTCCCACAGTGTCACAGGGGATAGTACCCAGCAGTTACCCCCAAGGGTACAGAACATTGGCAGGCAGTGCTGGGGGGAAGTGTGGACATCTATGCAGGCACCCCTACCCCAGAACCCGCACCATAGGCAGCCGCCTACCTGCACACTGGATGGCCCGAGACAGCGCACCACCAGCACCACCAGCAGAATGGCATGTCAGCATGGTGGCAGAGGGGTACTGGTGGTGGAGGGGGCAGTGGCTGCTGCCCACAGAAGACTGTGGCCTAGCCCTGTTCAGGTGGGTGCCGTGCACTGCAAGACAGGCTCTGTCTGACAAACAGTCATGGCATCTCTAGGGAATGCACTGCCTCTGTGGCCACAGTGTGGTGCAGTACACACAGACAGTGTGTTCAAGAGCAGAAAGTCACAGGTTCAAGTCCCAGCTGTGGCTCCTGACAACCCAGTCCCCATATTTTACCCATTACTAAACCATGGAAGTAAAGACCGAACCTTTAGTGCAGAGAACAGAACCATGCGTCAAACGCCTATATTTTACCCCACAGAGCACAGACACCATACACATATGCAGTACCTAGAGCAGAGTCTCCTAAATGCAGTCCTGGAGGGCCACACACCATGCAGGTGTCATGCTGTCACCAATAAAGATGCCTGTGCTGCATTTCCATGTGCCGCCCCCATGGTATGCAGATGTATCTCATGCATATACATGAGGGACAGCATGAAAACCCGAACAGTGTGTGGCCCACCAGGACTGGAGTTGGGAACCTCTTCCCAGAGCATCGGCCAACAGGGGCAGACACACCCGCACCAACAGGCTCCATCATCCAAAGCCACCTGTAGAGGCAGGATTCCGGGCCCTGTATGAATCCCCCAATACTAGCCCCTGTATACCGTAGCAATGCCACCCTAAACCCGGGGATATGGTACACATATATCAAAAGGTTGCTATGATTACTGGCAGATAGCAATTCCTAAGTTAAGCACAATCTGCTCTTTAGCTGTATCATACCATCCTCTCTGATGTCTGTGGAGTGTGTATCAGGTCTGGTGTTTGACAGTGTTTACCACCCCGGGGAGTGACCCCAACAGTATTGCGTACCATAGCCATGCCTGCGCTGTGCCCAGGACTGGCGAGGTGGCCAGGGCTGCCAAGAGCCTCTATATTTGCACAGTGCTGGCATAGGTGTGGGAGTGTGTGTATGTCCATCCAGTGTGTGGTGGTTGCCCACACTGTACTCAGCCCACACTGTTTGCACTGTGTCCAGTGTTAGCTTGCCTATGTGCATAATGAGGAGCAAGGTACTGTGGGTATAGCCTGGATAGGGCGGCCTGGGCAGGATGCATCAGCACAGGGCACAGGGCAATAGTTGGGACATTGTAGTGTCTGGCCACCACCTGCAAGGACAGGGTGGCCACAGCATGTCCTGCTGGAAGGTCACTCCCACTCTGACTGAGCAGTGACCACGGCATGGCTAGGTTCCCCCATAGTGCTGCATAGTATTTTTTCTAAGTGATATATATGGGTTTCCTTTTTTGGGGCCCAATCACTGACCTATCTGCTTGGTGGGTGTGCTCACATCCCAGTTTTGTGTGCACACATCTTCCCCAGTAATATGCACTATGGATTAGCTAGCACATGGCTTGCAGTTAGTATGTGTGTACCCCAGCTGGACTGAGGTAGATGGTCCCCTCTACGCCACCATTGCAGGAATGTGGACCTGTTGGTGGGAGATCCTGAGCCCCAGAGGGCAGGTCGGGTGGTACTACATAAGCCGCCAATGGGTCCAAACAGGCACCCTGCCCCCCGTCACATAAACCATGTGGCCATGGCACCCACACAGGATATGCACTATTCTGGGTGCATCATAGTCCACAAGGACTAGATGTGATTGGGAAAGAAATATGGACGGAGGTATATTCCGAGGTGTGTCTGCAAGGACTACCTATCACACACTGGCACTGAAGGCGATCTGCAGCATAGCCTATCTCAGTTACGTCTGGTGCTGTGGACATGGTGCTGGGTACCCCACCTCACCCTCAGGGTGGGCACAGTACCCACACAATGTGATGGTCTGTAGCCACTCTGTGCCAGTAACACACATGGTCAGTACCCCCTACCAGGCTGAGGTGCTATGGGGGGTGCACACAGTCAGTGCCCCCTACCTGGCCGAGGTGCTGTGGGGGTGCATACCCCATCCTGTGATCATCTGTGGACTGCTGATATGCATGTGCAGTGCATCATGGGTATGGGTGGGTTAACCCTAACCTGGTAACCACAGCAGTTGGTGTGGAGACCTGCAGTCCCTCTGTAGCCAGCCAGGGGCCTGGGTGTAGCCATACAGCTGTAGCCCACTGGTTACATCACTGTCTGTGGGGTCATAGGTTATGGGTGTGATCCCACAGTGGGGTTAGTTGATAGGGTTGTCTGAGGCATTTTGTTTTTTAAATTTAGATTAGTGCGGCCAGCAAAAACACCCTCAGTGCTGTAGCCTGAAGGTGCCTCATAAGGCACCCTTGACAGCGCTCCATAGGGCGCCCTATAGGGAACATTATAAGGTGCCTTGGCGGACAGTGCACCTTATAATGTGTCCTCTCGAATGCCCCATAGGGTGCCTGCTGTGGCACCTTAGGTTATGGCACTGTGAGGGTGTGTTTGCTGGCAGCACAGATATAAATATAACTGTCACATGCCTCAGACAGCACTGGGTAAAAGTATTATTATTCAGCTGGCCCACTTGGGAATTGAACTCAGGACCACTGTAGCATCAGTCAGTGTACTAACCATTGTACTACACCTCTATTACTATGCTTGCAGCTCAGCACGCCTACTTAGGATTTCCATGCATTAACATGCACAGTGCTGCCAACAGAGACAGTGCTGTAACCTTGCGGTGCCTCATAGGGCACCCTATACAACACCCTATACAGCGCCTTATAAGGCCCCCCATGGGCAACATTATAGGGTGCCTTGGCAGACAGTGCACTTTATGATATGCCCTCTGGAGTGCCTTATGCGGCACCTTATGTTACGGCACTTTGAGGGTGTGTTTGCTGGCAGCACAGATTTAAATAAAACTGGCACATTTTTATTTATTTATTTATTTTATTTAACAATCATTTATATCCCGCATCTTCCAGAGTTCAGATGCGGTTTACAATTGAACAACAGTCAACAAAGCAAGGGCTTGTTTTACATGGAACAATTTTTGACAGTAAACAATGTAATAGTTAAAAACATAACAGAACGGTGAATGGTTAAATGCATAACAGAACAATGTAATGGTTAAATACATAACAGAACAAGAACAATTTAAGAACTATGTACAGATACAGGTTTGTAGGTTCCTTAGATTTAAATCATGGTTATTTACAAGTGGGTGTAAATCTGTTAAGTTATGAGGTTTAGCTTTACTCAGCTTTACTCATGCCTCAGACAGCACTGGGTAAAAGTATCATTATTCATCTGGCCCATTTGGGAGTCAAACTCATGACCCCTGTATTATTAGGTGGTGTATTAACCATTGTACTACACCTCTATTGCTGCCTTTGCAGCTCAGCGCGCCTACTTAAGATTTACGCGTGTTGACGCACACTGCTCCCTTTTCGTGCATTATTGTGCGCGGCGCACATTAGCGCGCGTTAACGCGCGCTTGCTACTTTTTGACCGGAATGCCCACTCCTTTTATGGCATCCTGCACACTAACGCCGGACGCACATTAAGAAGGTTTAGTAAACATGCTCCTTAGGGTAAATAACCTAAGCAACCATATTGTACAAAGTTATCTGTATATAGTTATGTTAAATTGTTACATTGTTCATTGTAAAACTTGTGATGTTCTATGTAAACTGCCCCGATCTCAGAAAGGGGCGGTATATCGCTAAATAAATAAATATATGGCATTAGTACATGGTGTTAGCAACTGATCCCCTAAATACATAGATCTGTATTGCTTTACCAAAATCTAACAAGGCTTTATCGTCCCTAAGATCCTAAGATTTTATATATGTGTAATTTGTGAGCCTTTGGGTCTCTCTCTCTCTCTCTCTCTATATATATATATATATATATATATATACAGCAAGAGAGAGAGAGAGATTTTTTACTTACTTTTCAGGTAGCTTCATGTCCTAAATCATAAGAATATCATCAAAATCACCTCTGACCAGAGTTTTGTTATGACAGAAAATGTTTGAAACCTCAATGAAAATGCAGTTTAATGCATTCAGCTAAATTGCCTTAGAGGAAACAGTGACTAGAGCTTTCTGAAGCACTTTTGCCTTAGGCAATTTACTAAGAAACTGCTCACTAACTGCTGGTAACAACGAATTTTGGAAGGATTACTGCTCTGACTGGTATTCAATGGATATAACTATGTTTTGTTAAAGACATTAGGAGCAGCTGGGCCAACCGTGGAAAATCTTCCTTTCTCATTATATATAATGGCTATTTTTTTCAGTCTAAATATATTAGCTGTAGCTACATATTTATAAATCTATCAGCTTGGGTTTATTATCTGTCTCACATACCTTTGCAATAGAAACTGATTTTCGGTTTAGAGTTCTGATTCAACAGTGAAAAATACAGCACTTGCTTTTGTTAGTAAAAATGAATTAGAGCAAGGAAAAACAAATAACACCTTTCCTCAATAAATCCTTAATTTAAACTGGGAATTAGAAGTAGCTTTGGTTCCCATCTTATGCCTTATTGTAATTAATTGTAAGTTAGGAGAGATATCAGTTTTACTAAATAGAATATATTAACGAAGGTTACAGTAGATTTCATGTAACTGCTGTGATATAATGTAAACATACCACACAGGAGTCTACACCCATTTTTGAAAACGCCTTTTGCTTGTAGCTTCATTTTGCAGATTGTAAGACACAAAGGGATATGTTTACAAAGCAGTGGTAGCGGCCTCCATGCAATATCGGAGCCACGACCCCATTGAATTCAACGGGGCTGCGGTTCTGTTATCGCACGGAGGCCGCTACCTCTGCTTTGTAAAATACCCCAAAGTTTCTGCTGCTTTATTTTGCAAAAATAAAATTGAGAAGCGTTACTGAATATATGTCAAAATTATCAGAGAAATTCATCTTAACTAAGAGAAAATAGATTTCGCTTTGAGGCCAATGCAACAAGCGCGCAATTAGAATGCTGTACTAAGCTCCAGCCCACGGCATTCTAACCCAAGCACTAAAATAAACTTTTACTCCCTGTGCCGTAAAATAAAGGCATAGAAATTGCTGCTGCATTGTGTGCACTGTGAGAAAAAGCTACACACACCGCAGAGGTAAGATGCAGTCATTTGCTATACTGCGAGTAAACATCTTCCTTCCTGTCAGTGCGTGAGCGGGGATTGGCTCACACATTGACAGGACGGGAGATTTTTAAAAACTGGGCCAGTTTCCCGATCCTCTACTGCTTGATTTCCCCTCTTATCTGATTCCATGGATTCCCTCCCAGAAAAAAATCATTGGCAATCCATGGGCCCCAACCACCACTTTGCAAAAAAATTCCATTGGCTGCCCATGGGCCCTGGCCTCCCCACACCTCAAAAACATAATTGGTTGCCTGTGGGTCCTTATCCCCATGCCCCCAAAATCCCCACAAAAATCAGTGGCGGTCCATGGGCCTCCTTTACGCTTGATGCCCCCCAGTACCTCCAATGTTAGGAGGAAAGAATGATGCCCAAACACTCCTGCATCCATGCCATCTTATTTTTCTTAGTTCAAGTTTCTTTATTTAGTTTAAAATGATCTATACAATACAAACATATGCAAAACAAAAACTAGCCTGAGAGTATGCATGCATGTCTTGCATCGGGCAAACAGAGCGGAAGCTAAGGACCACGGCCAAACACAAGGAGTAGTATAAAATTCTTTATTAGCAGACCCAACTCTACGGTTTCCGCCAGAGGCCTTCCTCAGGGGCCTAAAACAGACAAACACAAACATCAATACAAAATAAAAAATAAAGTATAAAATTACAAAATGAAATTACAATAAATAGTGGAGTATTAAAAACATCCTCGGTGTATACAAAAGAGTAAATAAAATGCATAAAATACATTACCATGAGGGAATAAATAAACAACGTGAGAAACGGTGGACCAAACCACTCTTCCCAATCTACAAGGAAGCAAATAAAAACATACAAATAAACAAACGCATAGTCATACTGTAAAGTAAACTGTAGAGCAAACCATACAGCAAGAAACTAAAAAAAAGGGGGGGGGGGGGGATACAATGCATAGGAATGGTATACAAACAGATGCAAGAACAAAAAGGACAAGAAAACGCATATTTAAGAAACATATCATAAAATAGATGTATGTAAGAACTGAAGCTAAAATAGTTAATATATCACATGAAGAAAACTTTAATTAAGATACGTATCTCATAGATGACAAAAGAAAATACATAAAAAAAAATATAAGTGTGATAGACATAACATCAGGTGGGTAAAATTTTGCACAATAAAGAAAAAAGTCACAGAAAGGATCACTATTCATGGAGGATATAAAAAAGGGGGATATATATAAAAATATGTATACCTCGAAACTTTTGAGAGCAGCATGAAGGCAAAAAAAAAAAAGCAAAAAAACTCTAAAAACAGCAAACAGAGGATAGAGATAGAGGTAAAATAGTGACCTTAATGTATATGAAAAAACAAGGGAAAGCCCTACACACGATAGGTGGCACAGAACACGACAAGAGTGCAAATCATCAGGTGTGATTGAACTGATTATAACAGCAAAAATATACAAAGAGAAAATCGTATGTGCATAAATAGAGCAAAAATATATGCGGGATAAAATCTAACAAGCATCACAAACCAAAAAAAGAGACCACTAGATCAAGAAGACACCACACAGATGCGAAAACAGTGAACAAGAAAGGGCAAAAAAAGGAACCTTCCCATAAAGCGTCATCATGAATGGCACCTTATATAAACGAAGCAAGAATGAAACTGCGGTATGTGCAATAGAAAAACCAAATATAGAAACGAAACCAAGTATAAAGGTATATGTGTTATATAAGGGACAATAACAGAGGAACCACATATAATATATTAATAGTATAGCCCAACACAAAACTAGCAAATAAACATCATAGTACAAGGAGATATAAGTGTATGCTAAAACTTTAAAGGGCAAAACAAGCTAAAAGGAAACTCTCAAAAAATAGGACGAAGGTTAGTAGAAAAAAACAAATGACCCTAATATATGAAAATGACAGGAGGGGGACAACTAGAAAATTGCACATGCACCATAATAGCGCGAAACATGACAGCAAAAGGTATAATACATCGATGCAGTTAGACAAATACAAGAAAATGTATTATGGTGCATGTGCAATTTTCTAGTTGTCCCCCTCCTGCGTATCTTAATGAAAGACATACGCAGCATTGCTAGGAAAGGGGAAGTGCTACTGATAGGAGATTTCAATATGTCAGATGTTGATTGGCACATTCCTGCTGCAGTATCATCTAGAAGTAAGGAGATCCTGGATTCTCTACAGGGAGAACTATTTAGGCAATTGGTAACAGACCCCACACGTGAAGGGGCCATATTGGACTTGGTGCTTACCAATGGTGAAAGTGTTTCTGATGTTATAGTGGGAGATCATTTTGCATCCAGTGATCACCAGATGGTGTGGTTCAGTATTAGGACTAGGGCTGTTAGAATCCATTCAAAGGTGAGGATCTTAGACTTTAGGAAGACTAACTTTCCGAAGGTGGGCCAATACCTCAGGGAGTCGTTAGTGGGATGGGAACAGCTGGGGGAGGTAGAAAAACAGTGGGCAAAACTGAAAGGGATATTTTAAGGGCAACCAACCTTTTTGTTAAAATGGTAAATAAAGGTAAAAGGAAAAGGAGACCGCTATGGTTTTCGAAAGAAGTAGCTGAAAAAGTGAAGAAAAAGAGGGAGGCCTTCATGAAATACAAGAAATCACAGAGAGAGGAAGACAGGCATCTATATTTGGAAAACTTAGAGAAGCTAGCAAAGTAGTCAAGAAGGCAAAGATTCAAAAGGAGGAGGAAATAGCCAATGCAATAAAATGGGGGGATAAGACATTTTTGAGATATATTAGTGAGACGAGGAAGGGCAAAAGTGGTATTGTCAGACTCAAGGGAGCAGGGAAGGAATATGTAGAAGCTGATAAGGATAGAGCGGAATTGCTTAACAAATATTTTTGTTCTGTGTTCACAGATGAAGAACCAGGAGCAGGACCTCAGAAAACACCCACAAATAAGAACAGAAGCGAGGGACATCTTGAACTATTTTCAGAAGACTGTGTTCATGAGAAACTAGCTAAACTTAAAGTAGACAAAGCGATGGGACCGGATGGGATACACCCTAGAATACTGAGGGAACTTGGGGACGTTCTAGCAGCTCCACTGACTGACCTTTTCAATGCCTCGTTGGAGTCGGGAGTGGTGCCAAAGGACTGGAGAGAGGCTCATGTGGTGCCTTTACACAAAAGTGGAAGTAAGGATGTGGTTGAAAACTAGAGGCCGGTTAGTTTAACTTTGGTGGTGAGTAAATTATTGGAAAAGCTGCTGAAAGAGAAAATAGTGAGGTTTCTGGAGTCCAGCAGATTACAGGATCCGAGGCAGAATGGATTCACCAGAGGCAGGTCTTGTCAGACAAATTTGATTGATTTCTTTGACTGGGTGACCAGGGAGTTGGACCGAGGGAGAGCCCTAGATGTGGTGTATTTAGATTTTGGTAAAGCCTTTGACACTGTTCCTCACAGGCGACTTATAAACAAACTGAGCACCCTAGGGATGGACCCTAAAGTTACTGCTTGGGTTAGAAATTGGTTGGGTGGGAGGCGACAAAGAGTACAAGTAAATGGAGCTCACTCTGAGGAGAAGGATGTTACCAGTGGTGTGCCCCAGGGATCTGTCCTTGGTCCAATTCTTTTTAACATCTTTGTTAGTGATATAGCGGAAGGGCTGTCGGGTAAGGTTTGCCTCTTTGCGGATGATACCAAAATCTGCAATAGAGTAGACACCCAGGAAGGGGTAGATAACATGAGGAGGGATCTAGCTAAGCTTGAAGAATGGTCTAGAATTTGGCAGCTGGGATTTAATGTTAAAAAATGTAAGGTCATGCATTTGGGCTGCAGCAATCCAAGGGAGCAATACAGTATAGGAGGTGAAGTACTTTTGTCCACTAAAGAAGAGCGGGACCTAGGCGTGGTTGTGTCTGATGATCTTAAAGTAGCTAAACAGGTGGAAAAGGCGACAGCAAAAGCTAGAAGGATGCTTGGGTGCATACGGAGAGGAATGGCTAGCAGAAAAAAGGAGGTGATAATGCCTCTGTATAAGTCTTTGGTGCGACCTCATTTGGAGTATGGTGTGCAATTCTGGAGACCGCACCTTCAAAAGGATGTGAACAGGATGGAGTCGGTGCAGAGGGTTGCTACCAAAATGATTAATGGGCTTCATTATAAAGCATATGAGGACAGACTTAAAGATCTTAATATGTACACCTTAGAGGAAAGGCGGGATAGAGGTGATATGATTGAGATGTTTAAATACCTCCGTGGCATAAATGTTCAGGGAGAGAGCCTCTTTCAATTGAAAGCAAGTTCTGCTACGAGGGGACATGGGATGAGGGTGAAGGGAGATAGATTCAGGAGTGATATGCGGAAATATTTCTTTACGGAAAGAGTAGTGGATCCGTGGAATAGTCTCCCAGTGGAGGTGGTAGAGATGAGGACAGTAACTGAATTCAAGAAAGCATGGGACCAACACAGAGGATCTCTAAAGGCAAAAAGTGGACTGTTGTAGTTGTTATGGAAGGACAGACTAGATAGGCCATGTGGTCTTTTTCTGTCGTCATATTTCTATGTTTCTATGTTTCTATGTAAAAAAGCATGGGACAAACACAGAGGATCTCTAAAGGAAAAAAAGGGGACTGTTGTAGTTGTTGATATGGAAGGACAGACTAGATAGGCCATGTGGTCTTTTTCTGTCGTCATTTGTCTATGTTTCTATGTTTCTAATTATTCCGTCTTACACTAGAGACTTGTCACACATTATACAGATTTTGGAAAGCTTTGAAAGATATCATAACTAATTCATTCTGATCACCCTTGTCATTAATTCATTATATACCAACATACTGTACTATAGACCGAGGCTATGCAGATCATTGAAGGGGTCCTCTTGGACTGCAGTGAGCATAGGAGGATCCCTCCTGGATTTTTAATGCAATTGACAGAGCTCACTTTGACAGAAAACTATTTTTGTTTTCGTGGCCTGTTCTTCAAGCAAATCAAAGGCATGGTGATGGGCTCAGCCATGGCCCTAGATATAGCCCATTTATACGTTCCCATTTTGAGTCAGTATTTTTGAAGAATCATCCCTTCATGAGCCACAACAAATTATGGAGACGCTCATATGGGAAGACGATTATGACACTCTGAAATTATTTCTTGAATGGGTCAATTCCCTGGATGATAATTTACAGTTTCAGGCACAATATAGTGTCAAAGAAATTCCATATTTGGATATCATGATTAAGAAGGATGAGGCAGGCTTTATAACCGACTTCTACAGAAAACCAACTGATCGCAATAAACTTCTCCATTACACAAGTTTTCACAACCATTCTTTAAAGATAAACTTTCGCCGAGTATCTGCAATCTAAGCTGCTACAAACTGACAGTATCGCAACAATCCCTGCTTAAGACACCATATGCATATCGAACCTATGTTCTCCACACCATCTAAAAAACATGTTGAGGACACCATCGCTGCCCTTAACACTACCACTGTTCAAACCGACCCCTGCCCAGCTCATTGGATAAAGGAACTACGCCAGGATCTTAGCCCCATCATCACTAGAATGATGAATTTATCCTTTACGTCCAGTTCCTTCCCATCAGCCCTCAAGAGAACATCCATCAGACCCCTCTTGAAAAACCCCAAACTCGACCCACAAAAGGTTGAATCTTATAGACCCATAGCTAGTATACCCCTTCTAGCTAAAATAATCGAAAAGGAAGCTCAAAGACAAATACAGGACCACATCGACACCGCCTACCCTCTGGACCAATGCCAACATGGCTTTAGAGAGTTTCACGGTGTAGAAACCCTCCTTACCACTCTTTGCAACAATATTATTACAGGCATTGACAACATCCGCCAAGGCTTTGTTCTTATCTTCTTAGACATTGCTGCGGCTTTTGACTCTGTACATCACGATCTTTTAATAGAGCGACTAAAAGAAAAGGGCATCAACGACACTGCTCTGGATTGGTGCAGGTCATACCTTGATCAGAGATGGCAGTATGTAACCTCAGGAACCGCAACATCCACACCTTTCCACCAAAGGCAGGGCGTACCACAAAGGTCCTCCCTATCATCACTCTTATTCAATATATACATACAGCCTGTCTGCAACATCATCAGGTCCTTCAAGGTCGAATGCTTGATATACGCAGACCTCTCCAGGGAAAACAACCTTAATTCTAAATATTTTTTGTCGGAGCTGAGCCGTAGGAGGGACTAGGTGGATCCAGTCCCCCACCAGACTGCTAGCTTCTTTTATTTTATTAGTAACCCTTCACCAATAAAAAATTTTCTTTCATAATTAGAAATCTCTGCACTTATCTCAAGTCCTTCGCTGACACTGCCCCAACCAAACGTTGCTCTTCCAGAAATAGATCAGCACGACGCGCGCGTTTCGGGGAATTAACCCTGTGTCAAGTGCTTCTGAAACGATCTCAAATGAGGCAACGAGAATAACTGTACATCGTCAATGCGGGCAAGGCAAAACTGAGCTTTTCTTAGCCGTTAAAACTGCACAAGCATATATAGAAGGGAACAACCAATCAGAGCAGCGTAAACCCCATGGAAAGGGGAATCCCTGCCCCGATAGGTAAACTACCAGATGAGGTCATAGAACACTCTGCCACTCAACATCCTGATTAAGCCCCCCGGGTTCAACCGTATTGAGACGAAAAATCCACTGCTGTTCCAATGTTTGTAATTTTTTCAATCGGTTACCACCACGCGGGTCTGCAGGGATGTGGTCTATAATTGACCATTGTAGATCTGCAAAGGTATGAGCTTTAGCTATGCAATGTGATACTATGGGGGCCGTCAGCACTTTATGACGTAAGCGAGAGGCATGTTCAGTAAGGCGGACTTTCATCGGACGTATAGTTCGACCTATATACATTAACGTGCAAGGGCATAACAAAAAATATACTACATATGTGGAGAGACAGGTAGTATCCCAAGATCGTTTATAGAGATGTGACTCCTGGGGTTTATACCACTCAATCCCCGATAATGTAGTAGCACAGTATGGGCAAGACCCACAGGGAGAATGACCAATAGTAACTGGTAAATGACAAACCCGATCCGTGACCAAAGCGGTTTTCATCAGTCGATCTCCCAGATTCTGCCCTCGGGAGAAGGCAAAATTTAAGGGTTTCTTAAAACAAGTCCGAAGTTGAAGAATTGACCAATGATGTCGTAAGATCTGTAACACCGCCGAACTATGTTCCATATATGGAAGAATCCCGGGAGCTGTTACCGGAGAGTGAGGGAGGAGTGTGTGTGCCTTGCTGAGGTCTGCTGGAGTGCCGGGACTTCCCTGCTGCTGCTGCCGGTCCATTGCAGGCACTCCTCGGTCAGCCTGCTGCTCGAGGGTCCTCCGGAGCCTTTAAAATCCTCCTTGCTGCCATCTGGGAGTTGGAGCTGTTACCGGAGAGTGAGGGAGGAGTGTGTGTGCCTTGCTGAGGTCTGCTGGAGTGCCGGGACTTCCCTGCTGCTGCTGCCGGTCCATTGCAGGCACTCCTCGGTCAGCCTGCTGCTCGAGGGTCCTCCGGAGCCTTTAAAATCCTCCTTGCTGCCATCTGGGAGTTGGAGCTGTTACCGGAGAGTGAGGGAGGAGTGTGTGTGCCTTGCTGAGGTCTGCTGGAGTGCCGGGACTTCCCTGCTGCTGCTGCCGGTCCATTGCAGGCACTCCTCGGTCAGCCTGCTGCTCGAGGGTCCTCCGGAGCCTTTAAAATCCTCCTTGCTGCCATCTGGGAGTTGGAGCTGTTACCGGAGAGTGAGGGAGGAGTGTGTGTGCCTTGCTGAGGTCTGCTGGAGTGCCGGGACTTCCCTGCTGCTGCTGCCGGTCCATTGCAGGCACTCCTCGGTCAGCCTGCTGCTGCTCGAGGGTCCTCCGGAGCCTTTAAAATCCTCCTTGCTGCCATCTGGGAGTTGAAGCTGTTACCGGAGAGTGAGGGAGGAGTGTGTGTGCCTTGCTGAGGTCTGCTGGAGTGCCGGGACTTCCCTGCTGCTGCTGCCGGTCCATTGCAGGCACTCCTCGGTCAGCCTGCTGCTCGAGGGTCCTCCGGAGCCTTTAAAATCCTCCTTGCTGCCATCTGGGAGTTGGAGCTGTTACCGGAGAGTGAGGGAGGAGTGTGTGTGCCTTGCTGAGGTCTGCTGGAGTGCCGGGACTTCCCTGCTGCTGCTGCCGGTCTATTGCAGGCACTCCTCGGTCAGCCTGCTGCTCGAGGGGTCCTTGCTATATAAGTGAACATCCCCTTTCTCCGCGACCGTGGAGCGCGGCCGTGGGGCGTGTTTTAAGGGGCATGTCTAAAGGGGCAGGTCCTGCCCCTTAGACGCCCCTTCGACGCCGCAGCGACGCTGGATTGTCAGAGGACTCGTATTCCTTGTTGTATGTTGTGAGTTCTCTTTCGTATATTTTATTTCTTAGTAGTGTTTGATATTATGGGGAAGAGGAAGGGAAAGTCACAAGGGAAGGCCCAGGTGGCCGACGCTGGTGAGGGGAAACCAGTCGGCCCACTGGACAAACATTTTGCTCCAGTTCCTCTGGCACAGTCTTCGCCGGAGGGGGTGTCCTTGAGTCCAGGAGGGAGGTCCCCTCCCCCCTGCCCCGGGGATGTTAACTCAGGGGTCTTATCGCAGTTTAGCAGGGATATGGCTGCTATTAAATTACCTTGTCCTGTTCAGCTGTCAGCACTGGAGGGCTCCACGGAACTTCCAGTCCTGTCATCTGAAGCTGAGGTTACGTTAAAGGATTTATGGGGGGCTTTGCGGTGCATAGATGCCAAAGTGTCTTTAACCTTTAGTTCCTTGGCGTCCTTCTCACAAGATGCTGTAGTTGCTATGCAGCAACTTGATAAGAAGGTATTTTTGCTTGATAAGGCAGTTGATAAATTGGAATCTCAGGTCCTTCCACTACAGTCTATTAATGTGATGGGTATTACAGATTCTATGATATTACATTCTAAGTTGGAGGCCCTAGAGAATTCCATGCGTGCTTGCAATTTGAGAATTTTGAATTTTCCTTATACATCTTTGCTCTCACCAAAAATTTTGTTTGATAAATATGTGAAAGAGGTTCTTGCCCTGTCAGATATTATTGATGTTAAACAGTTGTATTATATACCTTCTGGCACTAAAAAGCCATCTATTGTTGATGCAGAAGTTGATGAGATAGTTCCTAGCGTAGCCAATCTTACTGCTTTTCTGGAAGACTCTTCTGATAATATTCCTGTGCGGTCCACTTTGGTGGTTACTTTATTTTCTATTGTAATTAAACAACAAATTTTAAAGGCCTTTTTCAAAGTAAAGTCCACCTTATTTTGTGGGCAAAAAGTCAACATTTTCCCAGATGTGTCTCGTAGCACCCAGATGCGAAGGAGGCAATTTCTAACTTTAAAGCCTCAGGTTTTAGCACTGGGTGCAACATTCTTTCTCCGTTTTCCTTGTAAGTGCCTCATTAGTTATGAGGGTACATCCTTTATTTTTCAGGATGTTACACATCTGGAAAAATTTTTGATTGATCATCAAGGCTCAGCATGGCTAGATAGCATTGATGTAGGTTCCTCCTGATATGTGGCCTTACGGCTTGTTTTCTTGTCATATGATATTTCTTTGTTTAACTAGTTGTAATTGGCTCCCTTGATGTGGACTACAATTACTGTTAATGTATGTGGATTGATATTTCTTGTACTTTATATTTAGTAAGAAGTCTTCAATTTAATTTGGTTATTGTATATGACTGAAAAATCTCAATAAAAAAAAAAAAAAAAAAAATATGGAAGAATCCCAGTAATTGAATCCACGGGAAGAGAAGGTGTAACCACATATTGGGGATCCAGTAACCATTCACGATGGACGTGTTGAGCACGTTTCATCGCTCTCTTAATCACTGTATGATGGTAGCCTCGATGTTGCAAACGTTGACAAAGTTCATGGGCATGAATTTTAAATTCTTCCATAGAATGACAAAGCCTGCGTAACCATAGGAATTGACCAAAAGGCAGCCCACGCCGCAAGGGGCCTGGATGATGGCTATGATAATGTAACAAGCTGTTACGCTGGACAGTCTTCCGAAATAATGTAGTCAATAAACAGCCCTGGGATAAGGTAATTTGAACATCCAAAAAAACTATTGTATGAGAACTAACTTGGGCTGTAAATTGTATGTTGGAACGTAGAGTGTTTAACCATGTCAAAAAAGCCGTTAATTCTTAGTAAGAACCAACTCTTTTAATTGGAGTAGAAATGTCCGTGGTATTCGTGCCGGAGCATAAATGAAGCAATGATGCAGTAATTCCAAAGCAGCTTCATTTATGCTCCGGCACAAATACCACGGACATTTCTACTCCAATTAATAGAGTTGGTTCTTACTAAGAATTATTTTCTTTCAGAGGGTACTTTTTATCAACAGATCGCGGGGATTGCCATGGGGGCGACTAGTGCTACGTCCATCGCAACTTTATATATGGCATATATGGAATCAGAACAAATATATTGTTCCCCAACATTTACACATGTTTTGATTTGGAAGCGATTCCTAGATGATATATTTTTTATTTGGACAGCTGATGCTTCCTCGTGAATGGTTACTGGATCCCCAATATGTGGGTACACCTTCTCTTCCCGTGGATTCAATTACTGGGATTCTTCCATATATGGAACATAGTTCGGCGGTGTTACAGATCTTACGACATCATTGGTCAATTCTTGAACTTCGGACTTGTTTTAAGAAACCCTTAAATTTTGCCTTCTCCCGAGGGCAGAATCTGGGAGATCGACTGATGAAAACCGCTTTGGTCACGGATCGGGTTTGTCATTTACCAGTTACTATTGGTCATTCTCCCTGTGGGTCTTGCCCATACTGTGCTACTACATTATCGGGGATTGAGTGGTATAAACCCCAGGAGTCACATCTCTATAAACGATCTTGGGATACTACCTGTCTCTCCACATATGTAGTATATTTTTTGTTATGCCCTTGCACTTTAATGTATATAGGTCGAACTATACGTCCGATGAAAGTCCGCCTTACTGAACATGCCTCTCGCTTACATCATAAAGTGCTGACGGCCCCCATAGTATCACATTGCATAGCTAAAGCTCATACCTTTGCAGATCTACAATGGTCAATTATAGACCACATCCCTGCAGACCCGCGTGGTGGTAACCGATTGAAAAAATTACAAACATTGGAACAGCAGTGGATTTTTCGTCTCAATACGGTTGAACCCGGGGGGCTTAATCAGGATGTTGAGTGGCAGAGTGTTCTATGTCCTCATCTGGTAGTTTACCTATCGGGGCATGGATTCCCCTTTCCATGGGGTTTACGCTGCTCTGATTGGTTGTTCCCTTCTATATATGCTTGTGCAGTTTTAACGGCTAAGAAAAGCTCAGTTTTGCCTTGCCCGCATTGACGATGTACAGTTATTCTCGTTGCCTCATTTGAGATCGTTTCAGAAGCACTTGACACAGGGTTAATTCCCCGAAACGCGCGCGTCGTGCTGATCTATTTCTGGAAGAGCAACGTTTGGTTGGGGCAGTGTCAACGAAGGACTTGAGATAAGTGCAGAGATTTCTAATTATGAAAGAAAAATTTTTATTGGTGAAGGGTTACTAATAAAATAAAAGAAGCTAGCAGTCTGGTGGGGGACTGGATCCACCTAGTCCCTCCTACGGCTCAGCTCCGACAAAAAATATTTAGAATTAAGGTTGTTTTCCCTGGAGAGGTTTATTTTAAGTGATTCTTTTTTTGCTACTATTTGATTTGTTTCACTTTTTGGGAGCGATTGTTCTTGATATACGCAGACGACATCCTTCTCTACATGCCTTTCTCCACAGTCCATATGGATCTTTCCCTGCTAACCAAATGTTTTGATGCAGTGTCTGAATGGCTTCAATCCCAGAACCTCCGTATTCAACACAAGAAGACTGAGGTTCTCTTCATCACTAGGGACCCACTTTTCACCCCCCTCCCCCCCCCACCCCAGATAAAGGTGAAAGAAGCCGAGCTCCAAACAAAACCTTCCATTCGATACCTTGGGTCACTTTGGACCAACGCATGGATATGAAATTACATATAACCAACGTAGTCAGAGCAATCTACCTCAAGATCCGGACACTCCGCCATCTTCGCTCTTTGCTTGATCCTGATGACTTCCGGACTATATTCCAAGCTTTAACCTTACCGCACCTCGACTATGCTAATGCCATTCTTCAAGGCCTCCCACACTCCACCTTAAACCCTTTACAACTTGCCATGAATACCGCTGCTAGAGTCCTCTACGGAGCATCAAGAAGGGACCATGTAACACCCATTCTAAAACAGCTTCACTGGCTCCCCATACATGGCAGACTATTGTTCAAGACCTTATTACTCACCTTCAAGGCCATCAAAAGCATCACTCCCCCCTCCCTAACAGACCTCATTCAGACTGTTCCACCTAATAGATCCAGGAGAACGATATCGACTAACGTGCTAGTAATCCCTAAAGCAGCAACAAAATGCTTACTAGCGACATCTAACAGGGCCTTCAGCTTCTATGCCCCTAAGTGCTGGAACACCTTACCACCAGAGATTCGAGCTGTCACCGACCTAACTCTTTTCAGAAAGGCACTCAAATCTCACCTTTCCCCCAATATTACTAGACCAGCCAGCCATTTTGAACACTACTCAAACTAAGAATAAATCCTGTTGTATATACATGTAAATACTCATGTAAATAGTTTCAGTTAACAATTTTCCCTATGTTTTATCCAAGTTCTCGTACCTGTTCTATGTAAAACCAAACAGTTTGTTGTTCTGGTCTTTTGTTTATATTGTGAACCGCGCTGATACTAAATAGAGCGGTATATAAGAGCCTGTAATAAAATAATAAATAATAAATAAAATATTGATGAGCCAGTTTCTTCATGTTAAACGTCTCTGTTCCCGGACCAGTGATTTTGTAAGAAATGCACAAGACATAACTAGCAGGTTTAAGAACAGACTCTGACTGTGAAATAGAGCGGTATATAAAATCAGTTAAATAAATAAATAAATCCCAGTCATTGTATCCAGAAAGCCTTTTAACAGGGCTCTTGGCGCCGACCACACATTTTTCCTCAGTAAATCCAAGAGGGAAGGCCAAGATAGGGTGGTCTGTCCGCTCCTTTTTTGAAATTATATACTGACATTTCACATATTATATGGGAAGAGTGACATATTCTACAAACCCTTCCCATTTTTTTGACATAGACAGTCACCATTGCCCATAGGAGGCATGTGAATCTTACAAACCTATTGGTAACCTCTACGACAACCAACTTTAAGGGTCAATGGTCATTTCAAATGTGGGCATTGCTCAGTCTGTGACCATGTTCTTGTTACTAAGGGATTCTTCTGTAATCATGTTTGCCTTGACACGTGTACCTAAGTAGCCCTTCCTTCTGCACAATTTTGCGTCTTTGGATGCTGTACTAGTTAGATATGCAATTTGCCCTACTGGCTGCATCTCTGGCTTATATCACATTGTTGTAAGACTTGTTTTGGGTGTTATGTCCTAGCAGAATTACCTGACATTGTCCCCTCTATTTATGTTTGTATCTATCTTGGTTTTATATATATTTTATTGATATTTATTGTTTTGTGTGATAAGTCCTCTATTTATTTATTTTTATTTATTTATTTATTTGAAAACTTTTATATACCGCCCCTTCCCAAGATCAGTGGCGGTTTACATAGAACATTGGTGAACAAATACATGGAACATTATGCAACACTGCAACTATGTACAAGGCACATTATAAACAAAAGCAATCATATATAGCTCATATAGTTTTATTCATGGGTTTTTAGTTTTCTACTTTATTTTACTTATTTAACTGTTATCAGCATGCTTTTATTTTATTTTATTTCCTTTTGTCCTCATGAAACTGCTTACATACATATATTTGTTTATGATAAATGTGTTATTTTATGTTTTTAACTAAGGTCCCAAAGCCCCTGACGAAGGCTCCCTCTTAGTGAAACATGGCCCATGTAGGGAAGGGACTCTTGGACACTTTTGGCCTAGTAGTTGGGGCAAGTTACCTCAGACCAGAGGGCCAGGGGTTCAAATCCCACTAGAGGATAGCAACCTTGGGCCAGAAGGACTGGGGTTTCTAGCCCTACAGGTGCTCCTTGTGGCCTTGGGCAAGCCACAACTCTCTGTTGCCACAACCCTTTGTTGCCTCAAGTTCAAAAACATAGACTGTTGTGCTGCCTTGTTTAGATTATAAGCTCTGAAGAACAGAGTTAATCTCTTACATGTGTCTGTACAATGCTGCGTATGCCATGTAGGACTATACAAATAAGTGGTAGTACATTGCTGGTTGCCTTATGCTTTGGGGCTTTCAGTAGGTTCTGATTTTTTTGTCTTCTCAGTCTGTTATATGGTAAGTTCTGTATGAGAGTTTGTAGGCAGTCTTCTGTCAAATTGTGTATAGTCTTGTATGTAGGAGTCCAAAAAAGAAGCACGCTTCCTTGCAAAGATGACCAGAGATACGAAAAGAGCAAGGAGTCCAGCATACCCTCTCAACGTGGAACTGACTTTATTCGTTACACCCCTACACTAGCAGTGTTTCGGCTCTTCATGCCTTCATCAGAGGGTATGTAACTGTAAACTGTCTATCCACTTGAAAATGCCTTTGTGTGCACAGTTGAATGCTCAATTAATCCATGAAATATATGTATCTAGCGCAAATGTAATGCTAGATGCGTGTATTTCATGGTTGAACTGTTGGAATGTTTGCTAATGCAGCTCCCTGTGCTGAATAGGAAACTGAAGCACTCTTAAGCACCTTTCCACCTCCCAGCCATGGAGCAGGGGACTAAGCTGCATGAGACTGTGATCAGTAAGTAGGTGGGAGGGGGCTGTGGGAGGGCACCAGAAGGAAGAATTGTCTAGGGTAACTGATAAACTTGCATCGGCCTTGCTAGTAATAGCAGTTATATGGAATAGTGACAGTATCATACCCATAAAACAGCACAGTAGAACATTCCTATAGCATAGATATGATATGCATTTTATTGGCAGTAGAGAGGACAAGTGCAAGTACGACATATAATGGCACGCTTTAGAAAGGCCCTTTATGTGGTGGGAGGAAGGTGAAAGTGAAAACATCTGCAAATCTATGTCAACTTTATAAGAAAGGGTGTGCATGTGTGAGGCCTATATACAATTGACATATATCTGCCCCTCAAAATGGACGAGATTGTTAAAAATGGCCCAAGGACTTAAGAAAGCACATGAATGCATGGAGACTGATATCCACATGCACTGGGAGGCACCATTTCACAAATGTATGTGTTTTAAAAATCGACAGGAGAAGCCCAGCAACTTACATGTGTAAATGGCAGCCTCTATACATGCATGTTGAGAAATGGCAGAGCTCCTTATCTTTCCCCCTAAGCCTACCTCCCCCTTCCTCTTTTCTCTATTTCTATGGGTAACACTCTACTTCTCCCTGTTTCCTTGGCTCACAACCTTGAGGTTGTCTTTGAATCCTCCCTCTCCTTCTCCACACATATCCAATAGATAGCTCAAACCTGTCACGTCTTTCTCTATAACATTGGTAAAATGTGTCCCTTCCTTTCTGAACACACTTCTAAGACCCTCATCTATTCTCTTGTCACTTCCCATCTAGACTATTGCAACTTCCTCTTCACTGGTCTTCTTCTGAATCATCTCTCCCCACTTTAATCGGTTCAAAACAGCTGCACAGCTAATCTTCTGCCAGTGTCGCTATGCTCATGTTACTCCTTTTCTCAAGTCACTTCATTAACTCCCTATCCATTTCCCCATCCAGTTCAAACTTCTTCTATTGACCTATAAGTGCCTTCATTTGGCTGCTCCTCACTACTTTTCCTTTCTTTTTCTCCCTACACTCCTCCTTGGGAACTCTGCTCTTTTGGTAGATCCTTTCTATCTGTGTTCTTCTCTTCCACTGCAAACTCCAGACTTCAGTCTTTCTACCTTGCTGCTCCTTATGCCTGGAAGAAACAACCTGAGTTGGAATGTTGTAGGGCTGGTGCCGGTTTAAAAACTAAAGCCTGAACCAAACAGCATAGCTTCCTGTTACAAGATGGGGCCTGTTCTGAACCAAAGCATGAACCAAACAAGATGGATTCCTTTTCTGCTATAACTCAGCTTGAAACCTGCAAATCAAGCAATTCTGCAAGGCTATGTATCATACAGTAGAGTAATTGTTCATGACTACGTGCTAGAGAACTTGCTCTCATCCAGAGACTGTGCCACTGGGCCTAGGATTTGCAACAATGTATGCACCTGCATACCAGCATCTTTCCTGCACCATGGACCTTTGTTCGGAGAAAGACCACCTAACCACTGTTACAGGATTCACTGAAGATGACATATAGGGGTATGTTTACTAAACTGCGGTAATTTTACCCGCGTTAAGTTCCGCGGTAATGGTACAGATGCCCATATAAAGGCGTGAGCGGTGCATCGTTATGGCAAGTCATATCAGCTAACACGCATTACAAGGCGCCATAACTAACGCTCGTTACAAGGCACCTTATAAGGCGCCTTACCTATAAGGCACCTTACAAGGCACATTACAAGGCACCTTGTAAGGTGCCTTATAAGTAAGGTGCCTTGTTAGGTGCCTTATAAGGTGCCTTATAAGTAAGGTGCCTTGTAAGGTGCCTTCTAAGGTGCCTTGTTAGCTGCCTTATACGGTGCCTTATAAAATGCCCTATAAGGTGCCTTGTAATATGCCATATAAGGTGCCTTGTAAGGTGCCCCATAGGCGCCTTGTAAGGCGCCCTATAGGGCTCCTTAGGCTAAGCACCGTATTAGGCACCCCTGGACAAAGCACCTTAGAAGGCACCCTGGGATACAGAACCATAGGTTAAGGTGGCCTAACAAGGTTACGTTGCCCTAGGTTAGTGTGCCCTAAGGGCTGCAAGGTGCTTCAGGATGACATGCATGACCTGTGAGGCATAGAAACAGATGTAGCCCTAACACTAGATAGAGCACCGAGGAAAGGCGATGGACAGGTGAGTGAAGGAGGGAGAACTGGGAGCTGCTGGACCTGCCATATCTGCGGGCATCCCATGTGGCTGCCAGTACTGTTGACAAACATGGTGGGGGCAACTGTACCACAGCACAGGGTGTTGGTAATGTAAAGTATTGGAAAGACAGTGGGTGGCAGACGATGGGAATACATGTCCACCAGTGGAGACGGAGGTGGCAGGATAGTTACAATGATGGGTGGACAGAGGAGTGGTGGTGCCAAGCAGATCAGGCACAGGCGAGGTAAGCACGAAGAGGTACAATGCAGGAAAGGGTAGCAGTGCAGGACATGGGGTGGCAGCCTGCACAGGCAGACAGGATGCTACACAGCTGACAGACGCAGATAAACAGACCAAAGGAATGTTGGCAACTGTGGCGAGGGTATTATGGGCTGGCAGCACAGATCTGCAAAAATATGACTGTTACAGGCAAGCAAACTATTTGAGTAGGACAGACATGAAAGGAGGGAACAAGGAGGAATTGAACCCATGAATACTGCCAAGAACGGCATTGTACTAACCAGTAGGCCAGAGCTACTCAAATCCAGTCCTGGAGGTCCGCACACCAGTCAAGTTTTTGGGATATCCCTAATGAATGTGCATGAGATATTTATGCATTAGAGATATCCTGCCAACCTGACTGGTTTGTGGCCCTCCAGGGCTGGATTTGGAGACCCCTGCCTTACACTTCTGTCATTTAAGATTGTGAGTGGGCAAGGTGCAGATGTACAAGAAAAGGTTAGAGAGATTTTGTCACATTCCTTCTCGCTTCTCACCACCACCAAAATATTGTCTATTAGACTGGATTTGAGTAGCTCTGCAGTAGGCTATACCTCCATGGTGTGTCTCACAGCAATGGCTGGGTACAGAAGGACTGCAGGTCACTGCACAAACTGTCTGCTCTGAGTGCCAGGATAGGGTAACCCCACCAGTACCCATGATGCAATGCACATGCTGAATAGCTGTCTACAGCTGATCACCAAATGGGGTCTGCACCTCTCTGGTACCTCAGCTTGGAAAGATGAACTGACAGTGCGTGATACTGGCACAGGGTAGCTACAGACCATGCCATTGTGATGGTTTTGTGTTCACCCGGAGGGATAGGATGGGTGCCCAGCACTAGGTCCGCAGTATATGTGGTGCTAGAGATAGGTCCTGCTGTACATCCCCATTGCTACCAGTGTATGACAGGTGTTCCGTGCAGTGCATCCAAAGGTGATTCGGTGTCCATCTGTATTCTGCAGTCACATGTGGTCCTCTGGGATCAGATACCACCCAGATTAGTGCGTACCCAGTGTTAGGGTCTGGCTGAAATGGGCACCTGTTATCAGGGCAGAGGGGTTTCTAGACTTGCATGAGGTTTGTGTAGTAGGGCCTCTACAGGTCAAATTGGTATACACTATATACCCCAAAGGGCCCACAATCACCCTTTTTGTAGGAACAGGACAGATGCCTGAGCCCTGGTGAAGCAACCTCCATCCTGCTGGTAAAAGACAGCCCTCCAGGGTTGGTGGGCCAGAGCCATACCTGTGACTAGGGCAGACCAGCAGTAATGCTGGGGGTAGGTCTGGAAAACCTCACACCACAGTCTGCCATTCACCAGCAGATGGCACAGTCGGACTGCACCTGTAGCATCCTACAAAGTGTCCCAACCATGCACAGACTAACTGCAGACAGTCCACTAGTCAGTCCATAGTGCATGCTCACAAAGGACCTATGTGCATCAAGCAGGTATCTCAGTGATTGAGCCCCAGCACTGGGAACACATATGTATCACTACAAGAAAATAACCTATCCATCAACATAAAGAAAACTGAAGCCCTCATAGTGACAAGAGACCCAGACTTCAAACCACCTACACACCTCAATGTTGGATCCACAAGCATCCAAATACAGTCACAAATAAGATATCTGGGCATCATCATTGATCAAGTCCTCACCCTAAAACAACAAATTACTAAAACCTCTGGAACTATATTTCACAAGACGAAAACTATACAACGTCTCAGACCCCTTCTCGAACATCAGGACTTCCGGTCAATAATGCAAGCCATGACACTCCCACATCTGGATTATTGCAACGTACTCTACCATGGCCTTCCAGCAACACAGACCAACCCTCTCCGAACAGCACTGAACACCACAGCAAGGATCATTCAGAGAGCGAAGAAATCCGACAACATCACCCCAATTCTAAAAGACCTACACATACTTCCCCTTGAAGCAAGAACTAAATACAAATCCATCCTACTTACCCACAAAGCCATTCACCAAACACAAACACCCAGCTTCGCACCCTACTATCTCGTCCAGCCCACGGAAAAACAACCAGACATGCCTCCAGTAATTCCCTCACCATCCCCCACAAAAGAACCAAATGTTCTCAACGGACATGCAACCGAGCCTTTGAACTATATGCTCCATCCTTATGGAACTCTCTACCGACCCATATCAGAAACAATGCTGATCTACCGTCCTTCAGAAAGCAGCTGAAAACCATCTTATTCCAGCAATACTTCGATACGACTCCCACCAAAAAGCGCGTCAACCTCTGACCACCCACCATGAACATCTGATCCACAACTACCCTAACCTCTGATCCAAAACTAATCTACCATGTCCACTGTCCAATGTCTGTCTCATGTCACAATCATCAATGTTGTCTCCCCGGTGATGGCCCCACCCTAATGCTTAATTTCCCCCCTTATATGTAACGCCGCTTTGACCCGGTGAAAAGCGGGATATAAATACAGTTAAATAAAAAAAAAATAAAATAGAGACAGATAGTGTAGAGCGCTATGTGGGAACCTTGACATGCCATGGTCACTGTCGGTCAGAGTGAGAGTGTCCTCCCAGCATGACATGCTGTGGCCACCCTGTCCATGCAGGTGGTGTTTGAGCACTACAGTGTCCCAACCATTGCCCTACACCCTGTGCAGATGCATCCTGGCCAATCTGCTCTAGCCGGGCCATACCCACAATACCTTGCTCCTCATTATGCACATTTTCAGGCTAATGCTGGTAACAGTTGGACATTGTGGGCCCAGAGTGGGGTAGGCAGCCACAAAACAATGGATAGACACACACACACTCCTATTGCAGCATTGTGCAAAGATAGGGGTGGTTGGCAGCCGTGCCTGCCACACTGGTCCTGATCACAGTGCTGACATTGATAAACTGTGCAGGAGGTAGTAGTAGAAGTGCTCTGGTGATAACTGCAGCTCCGTGCTGGGGCCAACGGCCTGACTCTCCATGCAGCTTTGGATTGTGGAGCCTGTGTGAATGGGTGTTTGTACTCCTGTTTGCCGCTGCTTTGGGCTTTGCACATGTTACTGTTGTATCTGCATTGTAGGGTAAAATATAAGGACATGCTCTGCAGGATCCACAGCTGGGACTTGAACCTGTGACTCTCTGCTTTTGGACACACTGGCTGTGTGTACTGCACCACACTGTTGCCACAGGTGCATAGTAGTCCCTGGAGCTACCTGTACATTTCCTTAGCCAGACCTTTTATGTTGCACTGCACACCACGTAGTGGTACAGGACATGGCCTAGGTTCACTGCAGGCAGGTGCCACTGCCCCCTCCAGCACGGGCACACCGCCTCCCCCGCCATGCTGACATGACCATATGCTGTCAGTGCTGGTAGTGCGCAGTCCCAGGCCAGCAATTGTGTGGGTAGGTGGTCACCTAGGGAGCGGGGTCTAGGGTGGGAAGACATACATGGGCATCCTCAATATTATGTGCCTTCCGCTTGGGGGAGCGTTGGCTGGGGGGATGTCAGGTCAGTGCCCTGGCAACTGTTAGCTAGAGTGGACCAGGTAGATATGGGTGGATTGCGTTTGGCCTTTGTCAGCTGCTGTCTTGCTGATGTCTGGTTTCTTTGTTCCTATGTGCCACCTAGTCAACTGCCTAGTCCACCCTGTGCCCCAGCTGCCCCCACTACATGTCCCACCTGCAGCCCCCTATGCCCCATTTTCACCATCGCCATAGTGGCCTTTCATACCTGGGCACTATGCTGTTGCTGCACATGGAGCACTACTATCACTTTTCTTGGGCTCCCTGCCTATGTTGTACATTGCTGACACTGACATGGTTTCACCCTCCTGCAAATGTGCATCTAACAACAGGTTGTCAGTCCCGGTAATGTTCGGCCCTTCATTTCCCCCCGTTAGTGTAAAAGGAGCCTCTCCCTGCCCACTCCCCACCCATTGACCGCTTCTCTCCGCCCTCTCTCCACACTCTGCGGGACTTACCGAGGCCGGTGACATTAACGCATGTTAAGTAACAATGTGCATTAAGTAACGTTAACACGCGTTAAGCAACATTAACGCACGTTAATGTTAACGTGCATTAACGTTACTTAATGCACGCTAACATTACTTAACGTGTTAACGTAGCCGCTGCTACATTTGCGCAGTTTAGTAAACATACCCCATAGTATCTAAGACCAGCCAATTGCCACGATGAGGAGGTCAGGACAAAGAATTATATGCTGTGCGTGGAGAGATGGAGAGTTCTGTACACTTTTAGACACCTTTTAGCAGTTCCCCTTTCAGTTCTGACATTTTCTGCACTGCATGTGCTTTGCATGCCAGCCTGTCTATTTCTAAAAGACAGTGTGCTAGTACAGGACAAACCTTGGGAAAGAGTAAATCTCTCCCACAGACTTGAAGCTCGGTGTTATCACGCAGCTCGGCTCTACTGCCTGTAGACAACGTTAGATCTCTGCCATACGTTGAACTTCGTGCTGTTTCTGAGATGACTTCTTGGACCCAGCCATAAGCATTCTGGCAAGAGCTAACGTACTGGTCCTTAATTTTCCCCCCTAAGTTGGGTCTAGATTAGACAAACAGTTCGTAAACCTGACAGCTTGTTGTTATGGTCGTTAAGTTATAATGTAAACCGCACTGATGCTAAATAGCACGGTATATAAGAAATTGTAATAAATAAATAATAAATAAATAAATAAATAAATAATGTACTATATGTGTGAGTGCATAGCAAACCAATGATGTTGGTTGATAAAAAAAGTGATTAATTATCTTGGTAACGGTAATCATCGGGCTACCTAACATTATTACCTCAGAAAACGAATTTATGCTATAACTGCACTATTTTTCTATTAGTAATAAAGTCTAATTTATATACAAACACAGGGTTGGTTCCTTTATATCACGTGGTTTATTTGCTAGACGTACCTATAGAATCTTGGGAAAAGTGGGACATAGCATTTATCCCTAGACCTATCGAGTAGTTATATATATATTTGCAACTGACAATAAACCTTACAAGTTTGGGTCTTGTCCTTCGGGATGAGTAATCTTGAATAACTTCCTCCTACAACATCAGGCTCCATCTGTGGCCCTATTCAAATCCAAGCTAAAAACTCACTTCTTTGAAACTGCTTTTGGATCCTGATCCCCCTAGTCTCCTGTTCACCTCCTATGTGTTTCCTTACCATTTCCCTAAATATATCCTATTCCCCACTTATTGCATTGTCTGTCTTGATTAGTCTATTGGCTCTTATGAGCAGGGACTGTCTCTTACATGTCTCTGGCACATGGAGAGCGAGACATAAAAAAGCTGTCCTTCATTAGATCACAGCAACCCCGACACGGCCATGTTTTGGCATAAGCCTTCGTCAGGGGGTATACTGAACAAGGGACAATTTTCATTAAATAGGTCCAAAGCAGTGCAAAGACTTATCTTGTCAAACAAGAAGTAGATTCCCAATTTATTTTGTTGTGACTGTCCTTTCGGTTTTCATGGCAAGATATGGAAGTCGATTGCCAAGCCTTTCTTCCACGCAGTTTAATTTTTGTATTGTTGCTGTTGTCACAGAAATATGATCATCCGTCGCCAACACAATCCCATTCTGCTGCTGCCCAGATGGGTGGTTTGTCTTGGTCTTGCACCTTAGCTGAGATCTGTCCATCTTGGCAGACCCTGTCAATTTGACTACATCTATGGAAGTCAGAGATGGAAAAGCTCTATAACATCAACAATGACAAAGCCAACTACTAGTATGCAAACTCAAACTAAAGTTGAAAAAGAGCAAGCCACTCATAAATGTAGCAAAATAGGACCTTCAGAATATACCAGTGGAATTTAAAGACTGCCTGCAAAATTGATTTGCTTCTTTAGATACCAATGACAGAACTCCAGAAGAGTTATGGGATGACATCAAGAAGATTGTGTTAGAAGAAAGTGAGAAATCTCTACAAAAGGTGCAAGTAAACAAATTGACTACCAAGATTATATCAACCATGGATGAGACAATTTTGAAATCCCAGCTTAATGAGATGGAAAAACATCTGTCAAATTTTTGGGAGCAACTCTGGGGTTTGAAGATTAAGAAAGTCAAAAGAGACCAGACAGATTTTGCAGACAACAAGGTTTATAGATGGATGTATTCCACTGATCAATCGTCTACGAAACAGGTAACATTTGAAATCTCTAGCGATGACACTGGGAACAGAGATGATCTGTCAAACAATATATATCAGAGGAAATTTATCAACCGGATAGGATTCCGGGTTTTCGGAGTGGCCCCTGCCAAGACAGATGCCCTAGATGTGTTTATCGTCAATATCAGGAATACTGGAACGGGCCCACGACCAGGTCCAAAACAGACACAGCAGTTGTCAGCATCTTTGGAAGGATTTTGACAGCCCTGCAATAATGGGTTTTAAATTTGGGCCTCTCCTTTGTCCCGGTCACTCTCAGATTAAGATTGGAATTGTATAAATGTTTTTGTAAATTTTTGGTCATGTTATTTTTTGGGAGTAAGGCTATTGCCCCTGATGAACCCATGTTATGGAATCCCTCCAAATGGCTTCCACCAGGGGATTTAGACCCAGCCCTATTGACTTACCAAAATCTGATACTATCGGGCTTAGATTTTTTTGAAACAATGGTTTCGTAGCTCCTTTTCCAATTTATCAAATGAGGAGTTTGATGCCATCAGCTCCCTAGTCCAGTCAATGGAACTGGTGATTCACAATGCGGACAAAGGTGGTGCTATAGTAATTTAATCTCGACAGTCTTATCACGATGCATTGCTTGCGCAGCTGTTGGACACCCGGTATTACAAATTAAAGAAATCTATTGTAGAGAAAATTTCAATGGCAATACAGGCCAGGTGGATCATTAAGAAGGAATCTGAATTTTTGGTTGCAATTCATCCAAAGATCCCTGTCATCTATACGGTTCCTAATATCCATAAATCATTGACCCATTCACCAGGGAGGCTGATTGTTTCGTGCTGTGAATCGGTGTTGGAACCGCTTTCAAAATTTTGTGACTACTTCCTTCAACTACCTCGTAGCTGCAGCACAGGTCAAGTCCTATATTCATGACACTTTTCATTTTTTGATGCAATTGGCCACTTGCACTGAATTTAGCTCTCACACTTCCCTGGTCACTTTGGATGTTCAGGCTCTATATACCAACATTGATCAGCAAGAGGAGTTGCAGTGCTCGAGTGGATATCCGTTTTCATTGCCTTCACATTTGCCAAGGTCCTTTATATTAGAGCTTTTGCCTTTAGTTCTTACCAAAAACAATTTCCTTTATGATGGCAAGTTTTATTTACAGAGTTTTGGCATTGCGATGGGGACAATGGTTGCCCCCTCTTTAGCCACTATTTATATGGATTGCTTTGAGGAGGAATATATTTATCCTTCTGAATAATTTAAATATATTCCATTCAGGTGAAGATTTCTAGATGATATCTTTTTTTCTCTGGACTGGTTCGTCACAAGTACTTGCTAATTTTTTGAGTTGGCTAAATACAGTGAAGACTAATATACAATTTACAGCTCAAATTGAACCTGAATCCATTCAATTTCTGGATATCGCTATCACATTAACTATTGAGGATTTTGCCACCTTTTAATATCAGAAACCAGTTCAGAGAAACACATTGCTGCAATATCAGTTTCCATCCGGGTCCTTTGAAACGCGGTCTACCATATGGTCAATTCTTAAGATTCAGACATATATGCTTCACCTTGTCTGAGTTTCAGAAACATGCTCATGACTTTAGTAACCATTTGGTAGCTAGGGGATATCCTGACAAGGTGATTGTTTGAGCATACAAACGTGCCCACTATACATGTGAAGGCACATTCCAATCCAGACGTCCAACCCCTTGTCCGGGTGTCCAGAATCGGGATGTGCACTGGCTGCACCCGATTCTGATCCCGTGGGGGCTAGAATGCCCGCGGGATCAGAACCAGGAACAGGGCCAGGATGTCCAGACCATACCCTGATTATGGATGCCTGGCACGCACAATGGACTCTCCGGATAGCACAGCCAGGCTCCTGAATGGAGCAGCAGTGCTATGATATCTCGTCTCCATGGCACTATGGCTCAGGAGTTGAGATCCCCGGCCATTGACCAAAGTCCTTTTTCCCAGCAGCCTGACCCCTGATCTAGCCTTCCATGGCCAGGGTCGAGCTGCAAGGAACCCCCGCACCTCCTCACCTACTCTGTTGGTCCCAGTTGAGTTGTCCCCTGACAACCAGGGGGACTTATTCCACCTCCAAGGTAGAATAAGTCCCCCATCCATTTTGCAGAGTCCGGATGTACCTGGCCGACCTCAGATTTGGCCCTTTACGTCCGGGGTCAGTCGCTGCCCACTGCCTGTCCTTGCTCCTCCCCTGGCCCACCCCCTCCCGCCCAGAAACAGAGCTCCCCACTCAGATTGGGTGAACGTCTGGGGAACTCTGTTTCCCCCAGCGCTGGCCAGACAAATAGCAGGTCTGGATGTCCAGATTGACATGCAGACCTGCTATTCTGGTCTCGGAATGGACCCCATAGGGAGTGGCTTTTTTCAAATCCAGTGACTGGACTCCATGATGATTCGATAGTGTGAGTGTTCCCTTATATGCAACACTCTCATGAGATCATGAAGTTATTGCACCAACATTAGAGGGAGGAGTGGCTCAGAGGTTGGGTCAGGATACCTCAGGCCAGAATGCCAGGGGTTCAATTTCTGCATGGGGACAAGCAACTTCAGGCCAAAGGGACTGGGGTCTCTAGTCCCATGGCCACTCCTTGTGGCCTTGGACAAGCCACTTAACCCTCCATTGCCTCAGGTGCACTTAGATTGTGAGACCTTTGGGGACAAGGGAAAAAAAAGTACCTGTTAGTATACATGTAAACCGCAGTGATTCTAAAGAGCATGGTATAAAAAAAGAAATAAATAAATTAGAATATTTTGGGTTTACACACTTGTTTTCAGAAACCCTTAATTTTAGCTTTTTCCCATGGTACAAATCTTTGGGATAGGTTTGTTCACTCCACTACTACAGTTGACAGACCCATTCAGTTCCATACCGTTCCAGGTCATTTTACCTGTGAGGACTGCAATTTTTGTCTGCCTTCTTTAGAGGGAAGTTTATGGCACGATATTCACCAAGGATTGACGTTGCATTGTCATTGGCACACACCTTGCATTTATTTTATTTAGCTGTATTTATATACTGCCTTTCTCTGATTTTGTAGTGTACATCATTATTTGCCCATGCCAACTTTATTATATTGGCAGAATGATTAGATGTTTTAAGATTCGTCTATCTGAACATGCCTCCCGTATTCGTATGGCTAATAAGACAGTCCTAATGGTTGTGCTTTGTCTCCTGATAGAAACATAGAAACATGACGACAGAAAAAGACCACATGGCCTATCTAGTCTGTCCTTCCATAGCAACCACTACAACAGTCCCCTTTTTTCCTTTAGGGATCCTCTCTATTTGTCCCATGCTTCTTTGAATTCAGTTACTGTCCTCATCTCTACCACCTCCACTAGGAGACTATTCCACGGATCCACCACTCTTTCCGTAAAGAAATATTTCTGCATATCACTCCTGAATCTATCCCCTTTCACCCTCATCCCATGTCCCCTTGTAGCAATACTTGCTTTCAATCGAAAGAGGCTCTCCCCCTGTGCATTTATGCCACGGAGGTATTTAAACGTCTCAATCATATCACCTCTATCCCGCCTTTCCTCTGCTCTACATGTGTCCTGACCTGGGGGTGGATCCTTAGAGGGCCTCATGAATGCCTGTCAATATGGCTTTGTCTCTCAGTGCCCATGGTACATGGCACTGGCAGACATGCTCATATGCCACCACCCACCTATCCCAGTGCCCTTACCATGTCTCAACCCTATCCTGCAAGTCTCACGGCACATGTTCACTTGCCACTACTCTATGTGTGTTCCTGCTCTCCTCAATTGTTATTCTGGATGTCTGTAGCTACATTGCTCTCTTTGAGGCAGTTCTTTATGGGGACCTGAACATGTACGAAGACGTGTTTCCTGTCGTGCTAACATGCATTCTGGGCATGTGTATCTTCGCAGACAGCAGAGTGCTAATTTTAGATGACCAGTGCATGTGTATGGCTCCTTTTCTGGAATTGTCAAGGCATTCTATGTGTTTTGTTGTGCACGTCCTCACCACTGTCTAGACAGCCTTTCTCTATCTCTTTATTCATACCTTCAAAATATAGCAGATTGGTGAGACAAGACTTCCCTTGGCTAAATCCATGTTGGATTTGGCCTATTAAATCATGACTATCTACAGTATATGGTAATCTTGTCCTTTATAATGGTGACATCGGGCTCAGCAGTCTGTAGTTTTGTGGATCACCCCTGGAACTATTTTTAAAAATTGGTAGCTGAAGGCAAGTTAGATTCAGGTACATAGGTATTTTCCTGTCCCTAGAGAACTTGCAATCTAAGTTTCTACCTGAGGAAATGGAGAGCTACGTGACTGACCCAAGACCACAAAGGATTCAAACCCTAGTTTTTCTGGTCACCAGGATGCTGCTGCTCTAATCACTAGGTTTTCTCCTCTACTCTATTCCATGTTGGTCACTCTCCAATCTTTAGGTACTATAGACAATTTTAGAGAATGCATGCATTACTAGGTCTGCAATTTCATTTTTGAGTTCTTTCAACACCATGGGATGTACAGTATACCATCCAGCCCAGGTGATTTGCTACTCTTTAGTTTGCCAGATTGTCTCATTATTTCCTCCGGGTTCACAAAGATTTGGGAAAAATACTAACTATATGCTGTGATTTTCAGACTTTACGGGCCCATCTAAATTAAACATAGATTCATTTAAAAACTCTAAAGCAAGCTGTTATTTTACTGTTTTCTATTCAGACTACAAAGGCCTACCTAAATGTAACAGAAATTAATATGAAACCACTAAAGGAAACTGCTATTTGCCTGCTTTCTTTTCAGACTATAAAGGCCTACCTAAATCTAACAGAAATCTATTTGCCTTTTTTTTAGACTACAAGGCTTACCTAAATCTAACAGATAATTAGTTTTGAAAATCTAAAGCAAGCTAAGAACTATTTTGTTTTTTAAAATTAAATCAATAAATAGTTCTCAGCTTGCTTTAGAGGTTTAAAATTAATTTATTTTAGATTTAGATAGGTCTTTATAGATTATGCTAATTAACTTCAGAGGACTCCATCTTTACATCTTTTCAATTTGGAGGGAGGACTAAACATCTCCATAAAGGGATGCCCAAAAGAAGCATTTTTCAAATACTTATTCATACCAGAGAAAAGACATAAATCCTGGGGTGGACAGTTCTGGATTTACACATGCATTTGCTATATGAAATGGGGAAAATGCTTTAGCAGGTCTGGACGTCCAAACCGGGTGTCCAGACCCGCTAAACGGCCGAGCAGCCTACCAGGGACAGAGCTCCCCGTATGAACAGTAAGTTGCATGGGGAGCTCTGTTTGTGGGAGGAAGGGGGTGGGAGAAAGGTGGAAATTGGGCAGGCAGTGGGTGGAGAGTGACCCTGGATGTACAGGGCTGATTCTAAGGTCAGCTCTGTACGTCCAGGCTCGTCCACAGAGACAGGGGACTTATTCCACCTCAGAGTGGAAAAAGTCTCCCTGAACATCGGGGGACTGCAACATCAGGCAGAGACAGAAAGTGAGGGGGTGAAGGGGGGATCATGGCCATGGGAGGCCAGATCAGGGGTCAGGGTATGGGGAAAGGATGGTGTCGCTGTCGGCAGGATATCACGGCTCCTGACTGAAGATAAATTATATGTACAGGTGAATAAGGTAGATGGTTATTTATATTTTTTAATACAGTGCAGATAGAAGTGATTTGCCAGAAGAGCAGAGGTCCTGAGGAGGGGTGTAGGGAGAGATAAGAGAGGAAAGGTGCTGAGGAGATGCGGCATGAATGCACTTATAGGTCAGCAGGAGAAGTTTGAACTGGATGTGGAAATGGATAAGGCGTCAATGAAGTGACTTGAGAAGAGGTTAATATGAGCATGATAAGGCTGGCGGAAGATTAACCACACAGCAGAGTGTTGAACAGACTGAAGATGATTTGGCTCCCTCTTCCACCATCACAATTGTGCCACCACTGTGCATGCCAGCACAGAGCCACAATCAAAAGATGGTGTTTTTTAAGCCCAAAGGCCTACTGTGCTGATCATGTGCAATAATTCTGACTGAATTTATGTCTTGATAATATCTGTTATGTTAAAAAATATATATAAAAACGGATTTTTCAGACCAATGCTGTTTCCAAAATTACATGCTCATATGGAGACCACTGTCCTCATGTTGCTGTTGTTAAGTGGCATCGAGTCGGTGTCAACTCAAAGAGATCTTCTGGATAGTTGTCTTCATTCAGGCGGCTCATTGTTGACAGAGTGGAACCCATAGCTGCTGTTATTGTATTGATCCATCTCATTGCTGGCCTTCCTCTTTTGCATTGACCTTCTACCTTGCCAAGAATGATGTCTTTCTCTAATGATCTCTCAATTCACATGATGTCTCCAAAGTATGAAAGTCGGATTTTTTTGACTGCTTGTTTTTTTATTGATAGTTGATCCACATAGGATAAAGTTATCCACTATTTCGATTTCTTCTCCATCAACGATTAACTTATTGATTTTGCCATTTGTCATGATCTTTGTCTTCTTTAGATTAAGGTGAAGGCCCATTTTAAGACTATGTTCCTTTATCTTGAGAAGCAAATGTTTCAGATTGTCTTCACTTTCAGCCAGTGAAATGGCATCATCAGCATAGGGAAGGTTGTTGATAGGTTTTCCATCAATCTTCACACCTCGGTTGTCTTCATACAGTCCTTCTTCTCTGATGATTTGCTCTGCATATAAATTAAACAGGTAGGGCCAATGTAACGCCAATTTTTAAAAAGGGTTCCAGGGGTGATCCGGGAAACTACAGACCGGTGAGCCTGACGTCAGTACCAGGAAAAATAGTAGAAACCATCATTAAGAACAAAATTACTCAGCATGTTGATAGTCATGGCCTAATGGGAGACAGCCAACATGACTTTAGACAAGGAAGATCTTGACTTACTAATCTGCTATGTTGTTTTGAAGGTGTGAATAAACAGGTGGACAAAGGTGAGTCGGTTGATATAGTGTATCTGGACTTTCAGAAAGTCTTTGACAAGGTCCCTCATCAGAGACTTTTGGCAAAACTAAAGAGTCATGGGATAGGAGGCGGTGTACTATTGTGGATCAGGAACTGGTTAAAAGATAGAAAGCAGAGGGTAGGGCTAAATGGCCAATTTTTCCAATGGAGAAAGGTGAATAGTGATGTACCCCAGGGATCTGTGCTGGGTCCGCTGCTTTTTGACATATTCATAAATGACCTGGAAAAGAGAATAACGAGTGAGGTTTTCAAATTTGCAGATGACACAAAACTATTTAAAGTTGTTAAAACCCAAGAGGATTGTGGAAAATTGCAAGAGGATCTTGATAAATTGGAAGACTGGGCATCAAAATGGCAGATGAAATTTAATGTGGACAAGTGCAAAGTTATGCACCTTGGAAGAACGAATCAAACTATGGTTACACGATGCAAGGTTCCACATTAGGAACCACCACCCAGGAAAAAGATTTAGGTGTCATTGTGGATAACATGTTAAAACCCTCGGCCCAGTGTGCAGCGGCGGCCAAGAGAGCAAATAGAATGCTAGGTATCATAAGAAAAGGAATGGAAAATAAAACAAAAGATATTATAATGCCTCTATATCGTTCCATGGTGAGACTGCACCTTGAATATTGTGTGCAATTCTGGTCGCCGTATCTTAAAAAGGATATAGCGTTATTAGAAAAGGTTCAGAGAAGAGCCACCAAAATGGTAAAGGGGATGGAAGGATACTCTTATGAAGAAAGGCTAAAAAGGTTAGGGCTCTTTAACCTGGAAAAGAGACGGCTGAGGGGAGATATGATAGAAGTCTATAAATTAATGAATGGAGTGGAACGGGTAAATTAGATCAATTGTTTACGTTATCAGAATATAGAAAGACTAGGGGACATGCAATGAAGCTACAGGCTAAACTATTAAGACTAAGAAAAGAAAATATTTTTTCACTCAACGTGTAATCAAACTCTGGAATTTGTTACCAGAGGATGTAGTAAAGGCTGTTAGTGTAGCTGGGTTTAAAAAAGGTTTGGACAAGTTCCTGGAGGAAAGGTCCATAAAGCATTACTAAGAAGGAACCCAGGATATCAATGCTTGACCCAGTACAAGCATTGTGGAACCTGTGTCTTTTGGGGAAACTGCTAGTTACGTATGACCTAGATTGGCCACTGTTGGAAACAGGATACTGGGCTTGATGGACCTTGGTCTGACCCAGTATGGCATATCTTATGTTCTTATGTTCTTAAGTATTCTGCCTTGTCGTACACCTTTGTTGCATTTAAACCATTCTGTTTCTCCTTCTTCCGTTTGAACTATTGCTTCTTGATCAATGTAAAGGTTGTGCAAGAGAACTATCAGCAGTTCTGGTGTACCCATACTTCTTAATATGTCCCAGAGTTTCTCATGGCTTACACAATCAAAAGCCTTGCTGTAGTCAATAAAACACATATAGATATTCTTTTGGTATTCTTTAGTCTTTTCAAGGATCCATTTTACATCCGCGATGTCTCTCGTTTCTCACCTTTCCTGAACCCTGCTTGCACTTCAGGCAGTTCTCATTCCAGGTATGTTTGTAGTCTCTGCTGAATAATCTTGAGTAGAATCTTGCTGGCATGTGGGATCAGAGCAATTATGCAATAATTTCCGCAGTCAGATGGATCACCTTTCTTTAGTATTGGTATGAACACAGATCTTTTCCAGTCAGTTGGCCATGATGTTGTCTTCCAAATTTCCCGGCAGAACCTTGTTAAGTATGGTAACAGCTGCATCTGATTGCTGTAATACTTTAATGGGAATGCATCAATACCAGGTCATTTGTACTTTGATTAGGCTTTCAATGCTGCTTCGACTCCTACTTTCATCACCAGTGGTTCCTGATCATAAGGTATTTTATTTATTTATTTAACATCTTTATATACCGCACTATTTATAATCAGCGCGGTTTACATAGAACAAGAAAACATCAGACAGAATACAATATCTGAGTATTTTACATAAAACAGGAACAATAACTTGGGTAAACCGGGGTAATTAATTAAAACAAATAGTAATTGTTTAGAACAAATAGTATTGGTATTGGTTGAAATGGCTGTTGATCAACTAGATCTTTATCTTTATCTTATAATGAATCTGTATATTCTTTGCACCTTTTCTTGATCTTCTCAGCATCATTCAGCATGGATCCTTGAGCATCTTGTAACATTCCAATTCGAGGCTGGAATTTTTTCTTTAACTCTCGTAGCTTTAGGAAAATCAATCTTTTTCTTCCTCTAATAACATAGGTCTGCAAAAAAATTTTTTTTGAGAGCTGTTTTGGTTATTCCACGTAATCTTTATGTTTTTTGGTGCGCTGAATCCGAAAATGACCTCCATTTTGTCATAGGACATCACAGTTCCTGACAATTTAGGTAACTATGTTAAATAAGGCAATACCTCAAAATAAATGGAAATAGACTTATAAAATTAAAGCTTTATTACAATATTTTCATGAAAATCCTTTTTTGAATTGAAATGAGCTCACCTACACACACTAAACTCGATTCTTCTTCTTTGTGAGGCTCCTCTTGGTGCATTTACGCTTGTGAGTAGCATCTGGATTGTCTCTCTGAAGCATCCAACAGTAGTCTGCCATCATTGTAATGCTCCATTTTCCCTGGTATCTCCTTTCCATCTCTTTAATGTCTTGGTGGAATCATTCACCTTGTTCCTCACTCACAGCTCCCAAAGTTTCAGGAAAGTAGTCAAGGTGGGACTGGAGGAAATGCACTTTCAAACTCATCAGGCAACCTAAAGCTTGAAATGCTTTCAGCATTCGTCTGACAATCTTTTTGTAGTGAGGATCTTTGTTATTGCCTAAAAATGTCTGTACGACTTCTTTAAATGCAATCCACTCTTCTTTTTGAGGATCCGTCATGGTATTGACAAACTCTTGATCAACTATAAGCCTTCTAATGTCTGGTCCGACGAACACACCTTCCTTCAATTTTGCCTCTGACAGGCCTGGAAACTTGATGACCAAGTATTTGAAACATTCTCCATCTCTTGGAAGTGATTTTACGAATTGCTTCATCAATCCCAATTTTATGTGGAGAGGTGGTAGAAGAACTTTATGGGAAGGTACCAAAGTTTCTCAGAGGATATATTTTTCACAGACTGTTAGCACCCTTGGCTGCCAACTCTTCTTGGTCCAGTGATTTTGTCAGTCTCAACTGTCCCATAGACACAGAAAACAAGGATTTTTGGTATACCCAGCTTGTTGCCCGAGCAGCATGCACAAGACCTTCAAGTCCCCACACACATATTTAAGTTTATGAAGAACTAATTCCAATTCCTGCTTTGAGACTTCTTTTTGAGGAATCTATAAAAAGACGCCATTGCTCTGAATCATATTGGATTTTAAATTGACCCATCAGACCTTCGACATCGATGCAATAAACCAACTTGTCTTCCTGGGCGAAGTAAGGAACGAACTCCTTTTCACGATGTCTGAACCATGAAGATGGCTTTTTAGCATTGATCCGAGTTACTCAGCAGCATCTTTGGGAAGATTCAAGTCTCTTACCAAATCATTCATCTCCTCCTGAGAAAACAATTTTGGTCTTGTATCATCTTCAAAGTCAGAACTTGATTCGTCATCTGGTTCAGGTATGACTTCACCTTCATCGGAGCTAGGTATCTCTTCCAAGGTAGCAGGGGGCTTGGGTACTGGTATATCTGTGCCATGGGGGATGGGACGAATTGCCGAGTGAAGATTGGGGTATGAAATGGAATGCTTCCATTTGGAATTAAACCCTTTCACATCGCATGAACAAAAGTAACAGTCGTCACTATGGTTCTTTTGCTCTCACCATACCATAGGAATCCCATAACGGAAAGATTTTTTTCTTACCCTTGAACCAGTTTCGGAGGTCCTCAATACACCGTTTGCACACTTTATGAGGCGCCCAGACTTTATCTTGATCTCCAATTTTTAGTCCAAAGTATGCAAAGTATACTTTTTTCACAAAGTCTGTAATATTCTGCTGTTGCTTCAACACTGTATATTCACCACAGATGAAACAGAAACTGTCTGGCGAATTATTACACTTTCGCGGAGCCATAACATAACGGTTGAAGAATGACGAGCTAACACGAATTGTGATGAAAAAGTGTGAACAGCCTAGAACCAAGAATCTGATGATGATTCGTGCACAAGTGTGGCATGCAGGAGAGAGCAGCTCTGTGTCTGTACACGAGATGTCACAGTACTGGCCACGCCCCCCTGCACTGACCGGAGCTGCTGCTATCTGCCCTGTGTCTCCCTCCCACTGGATTCTTCAGGAAAGATTAACCCCTTCTACCATTAGAAGCACGGACTTAAAACTTGCTTAGCTTATGTATATATTGCTGACCATCAGATTTACAGTGCTATATTTTTTTTTACATAACTCGGACAACCCCTTTAAGGGTTTTTTGGCATTTTATATCTTAAATGCACTTATGTGAATTAATTAATAGTAATTTGAATTAATTAATAGTCATTTGAAAAAATTTGATAAATCTGAAGACAATTTAGCATGTTGTGGCAAATCATGACGTCTAGGAGTTTTTTCAATATTTTATTTGTTTTCAGCACACCAAAATACATGGAAATTAGATGAAAATAATCAAACAGCTTTTTAGTCGCAGACCTGTGATTTCTGCTTCTATTTTCTTACATGCGTTATTGTAGTATTTCTCCTTGTCTTGTCTTGCTGCACATGGGAAATCTCTGACTTTACCTTCTTTGCGTTTCTCAGCAATTTTCGGAGTTTCTTCGGTCATCCATTTTGTCCATTTTTGCTTTTTACCTTTTGTAGAGACTTCTCACTTTCTTCTAACACAAACTTCTTGATGTCATCCAATAACTCTTTTGGAGCGCTGTCATTTGTATCTAAAGCAGCAAATCGATTTTACGGGCAGTCTTTAAATTCCGGTGTTATATTCTGTCGTGCCCCGTGCCCAGGCGGTCGCCTATAGGCCAGGACATGCCTTTGTATTGTCCTTAAATAAGGAATCCAGAGCCGAGGCTTCTGGGAGTTGTAGTTGTGAGGTCTCAAACAATAAAGTTGTGACTCGAGGGTTTTAGGCAAACACAGGAATTTTTTATTTTTCCTTTCCAAAAGAGCATTCAAAAACTCTATGCATGGCAAAATAAATGGGATTCTTCTCCACACAAAATTCTAACAAAAAGAAGACCCTTTTCACCGGAACAGAACATTACAACTGCTTCTATCAGCTTTAAGCACAAATAGCTGTTTCCTTTTTAACTTTCAGGATTCAAAAATAAAGGTTTAATTGCTTCTGCCAGCTTTAAGCACATGTAGTTATCTATTTCAAACTTTCAGCATTCAAAAATAAAGCCTTAAGTGTCTCTGTCAGCTTTAAGCATATGTAGCTGTTTCTTTCAAAGCTTCCAGCATTCAAAATAAAACTTTAACTGTTTCTGTCAGTTTTACCAGGATAATTTGTTTCTAGGTTTTTCTCCTTTCAAAACCTAGCACTTTTACGCTGTTTTCTTGCATAGAGAGCAATCCATTAATGATTCTACAGACTCTTGGTCAGAATCATAACCCTCCGTTTGCATTTCTTCATAACCTGTGTCCGTTATATCTGGGTTTAAATCAGCTTGCACAAACCCAGGCTTAATCTCTTCTAACAGCTCTAGGACCTGTCTCCAGTGACTCTTCTCTTTATGCTCAGAGTTCTTAGCAGGCACATGGAGATTCTTTTCTTTCATTAACCGGCACAGAGCCTCTAACTGGCTCACATTACTTTTATTTACAGTTCTATTCACACACCTTTTGGGAGTTGGAAGTTTTCCAGCAGGTTCATGAGCTGCTGCTATCGTACCTTGCTCCTTGTCAGTAGCTCTCCCAGGCAAAACCCTCCTGCCTCCAGAATCAGCTGCAGTTCCCCTGCAGTACTGACTTCCTTCTGGAACGTGTCTCCCTGTGTGCTGGTTTCATTTGGAATCCTCTCTGGTGCTGACCCTGGTAACTCTTTGTCCTTCAGCTCCCCTGAAGTTTCTTTCTCCTTCTGCACCCCTGGTGGTCCTCTCTCCTTCCGTTTCCCTGGTGGTCTCTCCCCACTCTTCTAGTCCCCTGGGCTTATATGAGTGTGCCTGAATTATCAGGCCGTGCTCCTCCCCCAGGTGCCTCTCATTAACTTCACAGCTTGCCTCAGAGCTTGGGCGTGGTCTGTACCCAGCAACTACGTGTGGTTTTTTCTCTTTACCTGCAGTCTGAAAACCACTGCTTTCTGGCCTGTCTCTCTCCTTAAAGGTAAAAGCCTGTTTTTCTTCCAGTTCCATAGGCTCAGATACACTTTTCCCATCACACATCCCCCCCCCTTAAGATATTATGGGCTGGCGTACGAAGTCCCGCACAGCTTGTAATTCTTGCTGGGATGTTAAGGCCTATCTGCCACTTATCCGCCTTAGGCTCCCTTGCGGCCAAATGAGCCAATGCTATTTGCTCATGCCAAGGTCTTAATACGTTGATATGATAGACCTGCTGTCGCCCTCTCTTACTTTCTACCGAGTAAGATACCGGCCCCACCTGTTTTACTACCCTATAGTGCCCCTTCCATTTATTTTCAAATTTAGGACTGGCCCCCGCCACCATTACTATTACCTTTTCACCTATCTCTAGTTGGCGAGGCTTAGTGTGACAGTCGTAATAGCTCTTCTGGCATGTCTGGCTAGCTTTTAAGTTCTCTTCTGCGGCTTGGGACGTTTGATGTAACCGTTCTCTCAGATCCCTCAAGAATTGGGGTATCTCTACCTCTTCCACGGTCGGCTCAACCCATTGCTCCCGCAATATGTCCAAGATGCCTCGTGGAGCCCGCCCATACATTAACTCATATGGTGAAGTGCCTAAAGATGCCTGCTTCCGCTCCCTACAAGCATACAGAACAAAAGGGAGCATCATATCCCACTCCGCCATGCTACCTTCCAAACTTCTCCTTAACATTTTCTTCAGCGTTTGGTTTTGCCTCTCCACTAGTCCATTTGACTGCGGATGATAGGCAGCAGTTCTAACGTGATGGATCCCAAACGCATCCCAAACTTGGGCAAGGTAGCGGGACATAAAATTGCTGCCTCTATCAGTTAGGACTTCCCGTGGAAATCCCACCTCACAGAATAACTTCACCACTTCAGAGGCTATGGTTTTTGCTGATATATTACGAAGTGGAATAGCCCATGGAAACCTCGTGGCTTGGTCCACTATGACTAGCATATACTGGAACCCCAGGGGTGTCCTTATCAGTGGCCCCACTATGTCCATGGCCACTCTATGAATGGGCTCCGATATCACTGGCATGGGTAACAAAGGTACCTCTGGTGGGTGGATCGAGGTAACCCGTTGGCACGAAGGGCATGCCTCACAAAATCTGGAGGTCTCTTTAAAAACTCCTGGCCAGTAGAAGCGAGCTAGAATCTGGTCCAGTGTACCATGTATTCCTTTATGACCTCCTACCAGATGGTTGTGCGCTAATCTTAAAACTAGTGTTTTAAACATAGTGGGAACTACGAGTTGCTTTCGGATATAGTAGCTTGTATCCATGGGCATACACAATTTCATTTCAGACATCATTGGCCTTACCTTCCATTCTGATGATACTATCTCTGCCCTTTTGGAAACACCCCCCTTCTCCTGGCCTGCCAATTCCGCTTCCATAAAGCATTCTGCCAGTGAGGTAGCGTCATTGGTGTTCCAGCAGTTTTGTAGGATCAGAAAGGTTTGTACTTATTTCAGAACTGCGGCCATAAATTGTTCCAATATAATGCAATCCAGAATAGCATCTATAGTTTTAGCTTCTGGTGTCAACCATTTCCATGCTAGACCCTTAATTCTTTGGCATAGGGCTCTCGGAGTCTCACCAGGCTTTAACTACTTACAGCTTCTAAAGAAGCGGTGATAAACCATGGCTGTCAGACCTAGGCGGTCTCTTATAGCCCATTTAAGCTCCTCATAATCGGAAGCTAAGGCCGCAGGCATGGCCCTGTATGCTGCCAAGGCTTCCCCGGTAAGAGAAGTGGCTAAGCGCACAGCCCACTGGTCCTTAGGCCATCCCATTATGAGAGCCACCCTCTCGAAGGCCTCTGAAAAATCATCAATATCATCATCTTTAGATAACTGACCAAATGAGAGTGTCCCATTGTAATGTGTCCCCAGCCCATGCAAAGCTCCCATGGGACCTGGAACTGTCCGTGCTGACTCCGCTGTTTTTTCCTGCACTCCCAGCCATGGTCCCATCATATCAAGAAGCGGCTTCTGCTGCGCCTGCATCATCACTGCAGTTTTCTCCTGCATTTCTGCGGACATCTCGAATTGCTTTTCAAATTGTCCGGCCATCCACTGGAGAAGCTCTTTACACTCCATCTCTGGATCTGTGCTGCAACAAGAAGAAAGAGAAGACACCACCAAGTGCGGCACCAAAAATATAACCACTCCTTCTTAGGCTTTTATCAACCACTGCTGCACCCCTGTACCAGTATCCTTAATAACCCCCTTTATTCACGGGTTACCTGACACAGGTGTAGACTCAAGCTTGTCAGGAATGAAGGTCACGGCTTGTTCTGTCAACTCCAGCTCCGACCTCCGCTGCAATTCTGCTTTTAAATCCTCAGCAGGGCTTTGGTGTTTTTCACAGGTCTTCCATGAGAGTTCTTGCGTGGTTGCAAATCATGCACAAGCATATAAAAAGGTAGAATCCTGCCAACTACGCCACCTGTCGCGTCCCGTGCCCAGGCGATCGCCTATAGGCCGGGACGTGCCTTTGTATTGTCCTTAAATAAGGACTCCAGAGCCGAGGCTTCTGGGAGTTGTAGTTGTGAGGTCTCAAACAATAAAGTTGTGACTTGAGGGTTTTAGGCAAACACAGGAATTTTTTATTTTTCCTTTCCAAAAGAGCATTCAAAAACTCTATACATGGCAAAATAAACGGGATTCTTCTCCACACAAAATTCTAACAAAAAGAAGACCCTTTTCACCGGAACAGAACATTACAACTGCTTCTATCAGCTTTAAGCACAAATAGCTGTTTCCTTTTTAACTTTCAGGATTCAAAAATAAAGCTTTAACTTCTTCTGCCAGCTTTAAGCACATGTAGTTATCTATTTCAAACTTTCAGCATTCAAAAATAAAGCTTTAAGTGCTTCTGTCAGCTTTAAGCATATGTAACTGTTTCTTTCAAAGCTTCCAGCATTCAAAATAAAACTTTAACTGTTTCTGTCAGTTTTACCAGGACAATTTGTTTCTAGGTTTTTCTCCTTTCAAAACCTAGCACTTTTACGCTGTTTTCTTGCATAGAGAGCAATCCATTAATGATTCTACAGACTCCTGGTCAGAATCATAACCCTCTGTTTGCATTTCTTCATAACCTGTGTCCGTTATATCTGTGTTTAAATCAGCTTGCACAAACCCAGGCTTAATCTCTTCTAACAGCTCTAGGACTTGTCTCCAGCGAGACTTCTCTTTATGCTCAGGGTTCTTAGCAGGCACATGGAGATTCTTTTCTTTCATTAACCGGCACAGAGCCTCTAACTGGCTCACATTACTTTTATTTACAGTTCTATTCACACACCTTTTGGGAGTTGGAAGTTTTCCAGCAGGTTCATGAGCTGCTGCTATCGTACCTTGCTCCTTGTCAGTAGCTCTCCCAGACAAAACCCTCCTGCCTCCAGAATCAGCTGCAATTCCCCTGCAGTACTGACTTCCTTCTGGAACGTGGCTCCCTGTGTGCTGGTTTCATTTGGAATCCCTCTGGTGCTGACCCTTGTAACTCTTTGTCCTTCAGCTCCCCTGAAGTTTCTTTCTCCTTCTGCACCCCTGGTGGTCTTCTCTCCTTCCGTTTCCCTGGTGGTCTCTCCCCACTCTTCTAGTCCCCTGGGCTTATATGAGTGTGCCTGAACTATCGGGCCATGCTCCTCCCCCAGGTGCCTCTCATTAACTTCACAGCTTGCCTCAGAGCTTGGGCGTGGTCTGTACCCAGCAACTATGTGTGTTTTTTTTCTCTTTGCCTGAAGTCTGAAAACCACTGCTTTCTGGACTGTCTCTCTCCTTAAAGGTAAAAGCCTGTTTTTCTTCCAGTTCCATAGGCTCAGATACACTTTTCCCATCACAATTCTCAAGATCATACTTTTCTACATTCATGAGTGGCTTGCTCTTTTTCAACTTTAGCTTGAGTTTGCATAACAGTAGTTGATGATCTGTACCACAGTCAGCTTCAGGTTTTGTCTTTGTTGATCTTATAGAGCTTTTCCATTGTTGACTTCCACAGATGTGGTTAATTTGATTTTTGTACCATCCATTGGGTGAAGTCCATGTGCACAGTTGACGTTTGTGTTGCTGTTAGTAAGTGTTTGAGATGAATAGATCATTGGTCTTGCAGAATTCTATCAGTCTTTCTCCAGCTTCATTTCTGTTGCCAAGTCCATATTTTCCAACTACTTTGCCTTCTTCTTTGTTGCCAACATTTGCGTTCCAGTCACCCATTACTATCAGGATATCCTGTTTGCATGTTCTGTCAATTTCAGCTTCTACTTGTTCGTAGAACTCATCAACTTCATCCTCTTCTGCAGCTGTTGTTGGGGCATACACTTCATATACTAGAATTATAGTTGTGTTGATCGGCATTCCTCGTAGACGAATAGAAATTAAAGGTTCACTGATTGCATTGTATTTCATTACAGCTCCTGCAAGTTTTTTCTTAATTTTAAACCCAAAACCATTTCTTCTTTGTCTTTCATTTCCAGCCTAGTAGACTATATGATCATCAGATGTGAAGTGCTCGATGCCAGTCCATTTCAATTCGCTGACACCCAACAGATCCAGTTGTACACGTTACATTTCAGTTTTGACCACCTCCAACTTCCCTTGGTTCATGCTTCGTACATTCCATGTCCCAATATGTAAGACCTCTTTGCAGCTTCCGACTCATTTCATGCGCAGCTACATCAGCAGTCAGATGTCTCAAGGGCTTTGATCCAACCACATCATAAATGCTGGCTTTACTCTGAAAAGTATTAAGCTCCTCCCAGTAGCCAGTTTCGTGCCTTCCGACCTGGGAGTCTCATCTTCCAGCACTATAGTGCAATTTGTTTTGTTGTGACTATCCATTGGGTTTTCATGGCAAGATAACGGCAGTAGATTTCCAGACCTTTCTTCCATGCAGTTTAATTCTAGTGTTTTTGCCGTTGTCACAGAAATGTAATCCTCCGCTGCCAACACCATCCCATTCTGCTACTATCCAGATGGGTGGTTTGTCTTGGTCTTGCACCTTAGCTGAGACCTGTCCATCTTGGAAGACCCTGCCTGTAGTTAAGCTACTGTTAGCTTAGCCCTCAGCATCATTGATGCACACAAGCTCTCACAGCACAATAAGCTGCAATCTATTGCCATCATTCCCAATTACATTGACAATTCAATAGATGAAATTACAAAACATTCTGGTGTTACAGAAGTATCAATGGCTAAATTCAATAGATTTCTTTAAATTTTTATTAGTCAACATTTGGCTTGATTAGCACCATTTGTTAAAGTCTGATATAGAAAAGCACATTGTGACATTTTAGAAGAGACATCTAGTAAAGATCTGGAACATTCAAAGCAGAACATCTAAAAATTGGGGGGAGTGGTAGCATTGAAGGGAGGCACATATAAGTGTCTTCTAAAATTGTTCCATCTCTACCCTGAAAAATGAACATCCCATTAATCAATTATAGAGGAGGGTCCCATGCAGGTTGCAAGGCCGGATACATGTATATGTGTAGGCCATTTCACAAATGTAGATGTCTTTGAATTGCACGGCCTCAGAAATGGGTACTCGGACATGCCGACAGGGGTATTTCAGAAGGGAGGTGACTATCCTATTAGACTTGCACGTCCCGGCCTGCCATTTCAGATACTCAGACGTGTGGGCGGAGGGCCAGTAATATGTTTGGAATATGTATTTATGCTCAGGTTTCTTCGGGCAGGAAATAATAACTGTGGCGATGTAAGTGCATTATGTATTTTCCCCTAGAAGAGTTACATCCATGAAGCAAGCATTTTTTTCCACCTTATTTATGGTCAGGAGCAGGTATAGGCATGAATGCCTCAACAACTAGGGGCAGACATGCTTGTGCTGTTCTGAAATCACACCGTGACATGCATCTCTCTTGCTCTGCCCTGGCCACGCTTCCGCCATGCCCCCGTGCTACATGGGTGTTCTTGCGCTGAGGACATCTCTATACTCAGTTTTTTTAAAATGGCTCTGGGGACATCTCCAGGCTTTGAATGTCTAAGTGCTTGTTTTCAGATGTCCCACTCGCAAGTAGGGCTTCTAAAATAACCCCCATTTCGAACCATTGATTGTATAAATATAGCTATTTTCCGTTTTCAAAAATATCCCCTCAAGGTGCTGTGATGCTACAGTTGTTTAAATGGTGAAACGAAGTGAGAATACTGTCTACAAATAGCATTTGCCTGGGAAACAAGCTTTGCAGTTCACGTCTGTATTTGTTCCCTTCTTTTGAATAAGATTGGAATAGATCAGACCATATCATTAGCCATACTTTTTAGTGAATCTGACTTTTTCTAGAAATTTGCATCTTACTCTCCTTTTCACTTAAGGATTCATGCCCTGTTTTCTCACCGAAAGAATCCTAATGAGGTGGAGTGAATGAGATCTATGGGGAAGCAGTGGACCTAGAGACTAAAGGTAAAGGAATGATTGATGGGATGAGATTAGCATAAAAATACAATCAGGATCAGATTTTAAAATGAATTTTTAAGTAGCCTAAGAGCCACCCTTTGATTTATAGTCTAATGGAAGGGATAATACCTCATTCAGTGAATAAGGTTTCTACTCTGTGCCTTAACATTTTTCTGATCTTTCTGACTGGGAATATGATGGAATCAAAGCTTAAAGTGTTTTTTTTTTTTAATCCTAGAAATATTAAACACAATATTCTTAATGTCAAAATGTAAGCATAATAGGTGAGAAAGGAAAACAAACACAGAAAAGTGATAATTCTGGTATTATAGGTAACAAGAGAAAAATATGGAACCATGGTTCCATTTTTTCCATGATCTCTAAAAAGATATTTTCACATTGGGAAGGGTTGGGTCTACTTGTCTCTTTAAAAGAAAAACAGATTTTTGAAGATCCAATCCATCATTGTCTTTTTTCGCAGACACAGAATAAGAGAAAAGCCTTGGTGAACTGGGACTGTAAAATGCCAACGCCGTGGTGGTCATTCCAGAACACGAATAAGGGTTTTTGTACATTTGGTGAGGATGTTAATGGGCCGAAAATGTCCCCGACTGTATTCTGAAACACTGCTGACGCACATCCATGGCACTAGCATGGGGATCTCAGAACGTGGGTGGAAGAGGGCAGAACGGGGGCGTGGTCAGCCGCGGAGACATATAAAGTGTATTCAGGAAGGGCCTGTGTACGTTTTAAGTGTTTCTCGGAAACAGCCACGTTATTCCTGCTGAAATGTGGTATAAGGCTAGGGCTTAGAAAATATTCTGCTGTGCTCTGCAATGTGTCCCATAGAGACAAATGATTGTGGCAAGTATGTATTGAACTGGTGTGATTGCAGTCTGGGAAAATACAAGATGCAGTCTTAAGGTACAGGGAGAAGAGGTGAGGGAATGTTGTAAGATAAAGGAACATTGTTTATTCAGGCTATGCATGTATATGCTGCTTGTGCTAAAGGAGCCATTCTATGGGATCATAACAATTCCCATGTTCAAAAAAATGGGACTACTGATGCAGGGATAATATGGGCGTGAGCAGGGAAAGGATTCCTTTTTGGGCAAGAAATGGAGATCATATTTATAGTCCTGGTACCCGATGCGATTATGTATGTCATAGCTGTTATGTATAGGTTCAGGACATCTCTGGCAGAATCATGTTTTTGTGATAGAAAGTGAGAGTTGTGTGTGTGTGGTTTGAGGGATACATGGGAGGACATGACAGTCTGGCCAGTATCTGGACAATATGGATGGCCACAGCTTCAAAAGTGTAATTGGGCAGTCAAACGTAGAGAGGGTTCACTATAGCTGCATGTCAAAACATATCCCAGTCAATAATAAAGGAACCTCAGAATAAAGGCTCTCAACATTGCAAACAGCACTAATGCATGCCCATAATGCACATTTTGTGGGACCAATGGTGTTGCTGTTGAGCATGTATTAATGTAGTTGCATTGCTGTCTGCCCTTATTCTGAGGGTCCCTATTATTGACAGGGATATGCTTTGACATTTAGCCATATGGAACCTTTGCTGATTCCTCCTGGATTATTTTACATAGAGTATTCTAATTAGATCAGATATTGTTGGCAGTGTGATAGGGCAGCAATACATCCGTTGAGCCTGGCACTGGGAGAAATGACTGATGTAGTACCAACATTCCCCAGATTGTCCCATGTGGCCTACATCCCTACCCAGGCCAGCATCAATAAGAGCTGTGAGAGTGGTGATATATCTGGAGTCTGACAACTTGGTATGATGGCACAGGGATCTCCCCTCTCATGCCCACACAGCCCTGACCAGGGGAGCAGTGCCACAAAGCTTATTGAAAACTGGAAATAACATAAGCACTGGCAAGTTAGATGCAAGGCATTGATAAGGCAGGTAAAGAAAAAATTTGAGAAGAAGCTTGCTGTAGAAGCAAAAACACATAATAAAGAAATTTTCAAGTACATTCGTAGCAAAAAACCTGTGAGAGAGTCTGTTGGATCATTAAATGATAGAGGGGTAAAAGGGGTACTAAGATGGGACAAGGCCATAGCAGAGAGAATGACTGAATTCTTTGCTTTAGTCTTTACTGAGGAAGATGTAGGGATGTTACCCATGACTGAAATTGTATTTAAAGGTGATATTGCAGAAGAATTGAAAGAAATATCGATACACTGGGAAGATGTATTACAACTGTTTGATAAACTACAGAGTAGCAAATCACCTGGACCAGATGGTATACATCCAAGGGTGTTGAAAGAACTGAAATATGAGATTGCAGTCCTACTATTAGTAATCTGTGAACTATCATTAATATCATCTGTAATATCTGAAGATTGGAGGATGGCCAATGTAATGCCAACTTTTAAAAAGGGTTCCAGAGAGATCTGGGAAACTACAGACCAGTGAGCCTGACGTCAGTACTAGGCAAAATGGTTGAAACCATTATAAAGAATAAAATTACTGAACATGTAGATAGTCATGGCTTAATGGGAGACAGCCAACATGGCTTTAGCCAAGGAAGGTCTTGTCTACTAATCTGTTATGTTTTTTCAAAAGTGTGAATAAACAGGTAGACAAAGATGAGTCAGAAAGTCTTTAACAAGGTCCCTCATGAGAGACTTTTGGCGAAATGAAAAAGTCATGGGATAGGAGGCAGTGTACTATTGTGGATCATGAACTGGTTAAAAGATAGAAAGCAGAGGGTAGGGCTAAATGGCCAATTTTCCCAGTGGAGAAAGGTGAATAGTGGAGTACCCCACGGATCTATGCTGGCTTCGCTGCTTTTTAACATACCCATAAATGAACTGGAAATGGGAATGAGTCAGATATCAAATTTGCAGATGTCACAAAATTATTCAAAGTTGTTAACACTCATGAGGATTGTGAAAAATTGCAAGAGGACCTTGATAAATTGTAAGACTGGGCATCCAAATGGCAGATGAAATTTAAAGTGGACAAGTGCAAAGTTATGCATCTAGGAAAGAACAATCCAAGCTATGGTTCCACAATGCAAGGTTCCACAATAGGAACCACCACCCAGGAAAAAGATTTAGGCATCATCGTGGATAACATATTGCAACCCTCCACCCAGTGTGCAGCAGCAGCCAAGAAAGCAAATAGAATGCTAGGAATCATAAGGAAAGGAATGAAGAATAAAATAAAGGATATTATAATGCCTCTGTATCGTTCCATGGTGCAACTGCACCTTGAATATTGTGTGCAATTCTGGTCATCGTATCTTAAAAAGGATATAGCATTATTAGAAAAGGTACAGAGAAGAGCCACTAAAATAGTAAAGGGGATAGAAGGATACCCCTATGAAGAGAGGCTAAAGAGGTTAGGGCTCTTCAACCTGGAAAAGAGACAGCTGAGGGGAGATATGATAGAAGTTTATAAAAGAATGAATGGAGTGGAACGGGTAAATGTAGATCAATTGTTTACGCCATCAAATTATAGAAAGATTAAGGGACATGCAATGAAGCTACAGTGGAACCTATTTAAGACTAATAAGAGAAAATATTTTTTCACTCAACACATAATCAAACTCTGGAATTCGTTACCGAAGGATGTAGTAAAAGCTAGCTGGGTTAAAAAAGTTTTGGACAAGTTCCCGGAGGAAAAGTCCATAAACCATTATTAAAGGGGACCCGGGAAATCCACTGCTTGCCCCATTAAAGGCATTGTGGAACCTGTGTCATTTGGGGAAACTGCTAGATACTTGTGATTGTCCACTGCTGGAAAGCAGAATACTGGGCTTGATGGACCTTGGTCTGACCCACTATGGCATATCTTATGTTCTTAAGCTGGCTGTGGGAAGGTAGATAGGATTGCCCCACAAATAGCAGATGTATAAAGCCCATCATATACCATAATGGGTTGTTTGAGAAATGCCAGTACTTAGATAGGTGGTCCTCAGATGCCATAGCCAGAAGGCCCTACAACAACTACAACAACTATTACTGATCATTTGTATAGCAATACAAGGCGTATGCAGCAATGCACAGACACACATAACAGATCGTCCCTGCTCAGAAGTGCTTACAATCTAGTCAGGACAGACAACACAGCAGCTGTGAACAGGATACATTCAGAGGTAATAGTCAGGAAACACAAGAGAGCTGAGGTGGATCTGATCCAACAGCGGAACTGATGAGCTGAGCGCTCAGCCTGGATTTCAGAGGGGCCAGCGATGAAGCCTGATGTACAGACTCAGGAAGTTTGTTCCAGGCATACGGAGCAGCATGGTGGAGGGAGCAACATCTGGATTTGGCAGTAGCAGGGAAAGGCACAGATAGAAGCAATCTGACAGAAGAGCGGAGTTCATGGGGAGGGGTGTGTAGGGATTATTAGTAGCACAAAAATAAGTTAGACTCTCTGTTGTCCAGGGGAAATAGCTACTAATACCCAGCCCAAAGTTCGGTGAGTTATTCTGGCAATGAGCCACGAAAGAAGTCTGGTCTGCAGATATATATTAGACTTTATTATAGGCAACCAGGTAGAAAAATATACACACACACATATAGCTAATTAGAAACATGAGGTAGAAATTTGTTATAGTACAGATGTACAATTGGACAACGTAATAAATCACTAATTAGTAACCAGACGTCACTGATTCGCTCTGCACTGAGGAAAAGTAAGAAATATATTGCTAACCCCTTGCCCATCCAGGAGAGGAGAGATAAGCCAGTACCTTAGCTCCGTCGGGCACTCAGGAACAGCACAGTCCAAGGAGGCAGCTCCTAGCTAATGCAGGCTCCAGCCCCATCAGGCGAGCCGCAGTAAGTCCGAACCGGAGGTATCTGTGAAAGTCTTATCTCAGACCTTTGGAGGACGGCCTAGCCCACATGTAGTGGCCGTCTTGCGGAAGGCTCAGGTCGCAGGAATCAGGTACGCAGTGCACAGCAGGAAGGAACCGGTGCAGAAGTCTGTATATCCAGGTGGACCAAGCCCCCAACTCTTACTAAAGTTCCAGCACAGATTGCATTATTCTCTGTAAGAATACTCCGTCATAGGTCCGATGATTGGTTGGCACCAGGCAGTCTGAGGTGTTCTCAGCGAATCAGGAGGTAGATGATGGGCATCTTCTTGCAAACAAAGGATCCATAGTAAGAAGTCATGTAGAAGCAACAGTATGTAACTTCTGGCCATGTACAAGTGTCCAAGGCCAGTAGAACTAGCTACAGATAAGCACCAGAGGAGCAGATGTTCTTGCATGTGGGAAGTGAATTAGCCACGGACAATAGCTTCTGTATGTATGCACACTTAGAAACGCTGCGCAAGCTGTTGCTTGGAGGTCAGGTTAGCAGCTGAACACAGAAAAAGTGTAGTGAAGAATCCATCTTGTCTGTTCAGTTTGGTTCAGGCCTGAGTTGCTGAGCAGGTCGGAGATTTGCATGTAGAATTGCAGGGGTACCAGCCCTACATCTCCCCCCCCCCTTGTAAGATGGAGGATGCTACAAGGGAGTACACTCCATCGTGCAAAGCCTAACTAGCAGTACTACTGTGCAGGTCAGAACCAAATGACAAATGATTGACTAATGCATGAGAAGTGGACAATACATCAAGCACAAAAGATGCATGAAAGCAATACTGCATGAGGAATAATACAGTGAATATACTCAAGCAATAAAAGAAGTTAAAATAAAATGATATAGATACAGTCACGGCAATGCAATCAGTATAATGCATGGTAACTTCAAACTCAAGAGTATATAGGGGACCTTAACCAAAAAGGAAAATCAATAATGCAATATAATGTGTTAGTGTAACACCAAGGTGAACACTCAAATGTAATGATAAGCAATGTGTAACTGTGTTAGTAAAGTAAACACATGCTAGCTATGAAAAAAACAACTCAATTAAGAGTAATGGATAACTTTCAAAGAAAATGGTGACACTTATTCAAAAGTGTGACGTTCCAGCAAATCCTGCAGATGCATGGCAGGCAGCAGAGGTGCAGGATGCATAGAGCGACGAAGAGTACGAATCTGTCTCTGTTGATACAAAGAGATAAGAAACTGGAGCACCAACAGAAAGAAAAGACCAGGCACAATGACATGTGACATAAAATCAGTTTTGAAAATGTCCACATCACGTGAATCAAAGTTATAATCAGCAATGGCAAGGTTGTCCTGGTCAATAGACAGTTCAACTGTGTGAGAGTCCTTATAGTCCAAAAGATAGGTCAAGGCTGCAGTGAAGTCAATCTCATGACCGCGAAACACATCCAATATCTGGAGCTCTGTCGAAACAGGGTCAGCATCTAGATAAAACAAGGAAACTCCACCAACATTAACAATGGAGTTCTTGGGAACATCAATCAAGCAAACATTGCAGGGTAGAGGAACTCTATTATGAATGTCATGTTTATTCATGGTGACCAGGAGTTAACTCAAAGGGGTACTAACCAGCCAAACATTGTTGACAACAGCAACTTTCATCTCTGAAAAGTCATCGTACTTGGTCATGGTAACTTTACATTGTTCTTTCACATTTTCAGCAGACAACCTACAAAGAGCCGCAGAAGTGTCCTTCAGGAAAGGTTTACCAGGACACAACCAATGAATGTATTTGGAGCGTTGGCACATGCCGAGATTAGGTACTGTTGTATATTAGTGGTGCGTACAACAGACGATTCAAAAGGTTTCTGTAAAACATGTCGGAGATCTAGGGACACAAAGACTTTCTGTGTGACAGTAAGGGACTGTGTAATCAGGAAACCAGGCGCATCCTGTAGCACGACACCAGAAAGTGGGCCAGGCTCAATCAATCTGGCAACCTCGGATCCCGCTAACATCAAAATCAGGAACAGGACCTTCAAAGTTCGGGACTCCATCTGTAAAAGAAAACAAACAGGCTATCCTGCCTCAAGGTTAGTATCACTCACTTCATCAAGAGGTTCTTCAGGAAGGAGCTTACTGGGATGACACGGTCTAAGCTGATTAATGTGGACCCATTTAAGGGAGCCTTCCCTCTCAGTACCTGACTTCATTCGAATTTGATAAGCAACAGGGGAGGCTTTATCCACAATAGGAAATGGACCGTTCCAGCTAAGTAGAAATTTACAGCCTTTGACCTTATTCTTACCAAAATTGTAGTAGAATACCTTATCGCCAATCTGGTATTCGTTAGAGGTAAATCATAGTAGGCCTTCCTACCCCTAGCAGCAGTGTCCAAATTCTTTTGGGCAAAGGCAAAGGCACTTTGCAAGTGTTGTCTTAAATGGGCAACATATTCATGAGCAGTTGTGGAGCAGCGAGATTCACATCATTAGTCCTGTAAAGAAGATGAAGGGGTAAAACCATGTCCCTACCTGTCATCATCTCAAAAGGGGACACACCAGTAGCACAATGACGCGTGGCTCTGATAGCCATCAGGACCAAGGGCAGTTTGATGTCCCAGTCCTTCCCAGAGGAAGAAACATACTTTTTCAAGATACTGATGATAGTTTTGTTTGCTCTCTCCACTTGTCCAGAGGATTGTGGACGATAAGCAATGTGGACTTTGGCCTTCACACCTAGTACCTTCCACAGATGCTTAATGACTTGTCCCGTGAAGTGGGAACCCTGGTCGGATTCCAATCGCATGGGGAGGCCCCACCTGCTGAAAACATGGTTTAACAACAAGGTGGCCGTGGTCTCGGTCGGCGGTACAGTTGGGTGCTGGGATGCACTCGACCCACTTAGTAAATAAGCAGGTAACTGTCAACATATATTTGTTGCCTCGAGAGGATCGGGGCACGGGGCCAATCCAATCAATCTGGAGATCAGACCAAGGCATGGTCAGACCTCTGTTTCTCAGAGGAGCTCTATGAGAAGGAGCCGCAGGTTGAAATCTGCAACAGGTCAGACAACCTTTAGTATACAATTGGACATCTTGGTACATGTGGGGCCAGTAGGCCACTTGTTTCAACGTTTCATAGGTTATTCGGTCACCTCTATGACCGGCACAAGGTTCATCATGAGCGTGCTGTAACATAACTCCTCGGAAGGCCCGAGGTACCACCCATTGCACAATACCATGCTTACTCGTCCGTATCAGCAGATCTTTCTGGAGATGGAACATGTCCTTGGAGATGTAGAGGATCCTCAGTTCCTCATCGTCCTGACAATCCTCCAGAGTTAATGGGTGTTCCTGGGGGTTCTGCAGAAAAAGGTAGAAACGTCCAAGAGTAGGATCTTGCTTCTGGGCTTGCACGAGGTCGAGATCTGTGCTCTCGCCACACCATTGAACCACAGGGGGCATGGTGGATAATTGAGCTTGTCGCCGGGTAACCGCCATCACAATTCGAAGCCCATTGGTCTCGGGGGCCTCCAACTGCCAGAGGTCTCCAGAGACAGCACCCTCCTTGGCAAGCTGATCAGCTAGATCATTTCCAATCTTGTCAGGGTTATCAACACGGGAATGACCTTTCACTTTCTTCCAGTAGATGGTCATGTCATTTTCATGAGCTACCTTGCCCAAGGCCAGAATCAATCCGGCATGTTTGACAGGTTTCCCTTTGGAATTCAGCATATTGTTAGATTTCCAAATGGATAAGTGGGAAACAAAATTCTGTCGGACGTAGTCTGAATCAGTACAGATGGTTAGGGTGTGAACCCCTCCCTGAGCAGCGGACTGGAGAGCTGCCAGGGCTGCAGCTAGCTCTGCATACTGATTAATCTTGGTACCCAGACGGTACTTGAAGGGTTCACAAGGGTGGTTCTGGTTCCAAACTACACCTATACCTGCTACCAGTTCATGGTCAGGCTCTCGACGGTAAGCACAACCGTCCACATACACCTTGGGGTAGCCTTTACAGAGGTTCTCATCATAAGGACGATGACAAGAAGGCTCAGGCATACATGACTCCATTTCGGTGTCTAAATTACCCACTAAAGGTTTATTTATTTATTTATTTATTTAACATTTTTATATACCGCACTATTCATCATCAGCGCGGTTTACATAGAACTACAAAACATCAGATAAGATAAGATACATATATCTGTTTTTACATGGAACAGGAAGAAAAACTTGGAAAACAGGGGTAATAGTAACAAGCAGTGCAATCGTGCAATTCAGCCAGGCCCTGTGCGGCGGCATCCCTGCAGTTTTGAGCATACCTGACCTCCAGGGGCCAGCCCTGAAGTGCTAAGGTCCAGGAGACAATGCGACTGTTTGACACTTGTCCCAATTTAATCCGATTACTGCCTAGGAACTTGATGGGTTGGTGATGAGTCTCAACAACCAGCCTCTCACCTTGGATATAACTGCGGAAATATTGGAGGGCCCAGACTGTGGACAACAAGGATTTCTCACAGTCAGAGTATTTCCTCTCCACTTCCGTTAAAGCTTTGCTGGCATAGGCAATAACTTTCCTATCTGTGTCATGCATCTGGTACAGAACAGCACTCATAGAGTGATCAGTGAAACCTAGTTCCACGAAGAATTCTCTGCCACTCTCTGGATAGGCAAGACAGGGAGCTCGACTCAAAGCCGCCTTCAGCTCTTCTAGAGCTGCCTCTTGGTCGGGATTCCATGCCCAAGGTTCATCTCTTTTGAGGAGTTTGACCAGGGGTCGGGAAATCTCCACATATTGATCCACAAATTGGCGAGAATAATTGCAAATGCCCAAGAATGAGCACAGCTCACTCACGTTGGTCGGACATTTGAGTTGTTGCAAGGCCGCAATTCTCTTCCTTTGAGGCCGCAGTCCCTTAGCAGAAACTTCGTAACCCAAATAATTGAGGGATTTCTGGCACCATTGGCCCTTTGACAAGGACAGCTTTGCTCCCGCAGCTTTCAGTTGCTGGAAAACATGCTCTATTTCTTGCAAATGGTCAGTGAAACTGGCGCTCTTCACCAGAATGTCGTCTACATAGACGAGGGTGCCTCTAGTCTCAGCATCAGGCAAAGCCTTATGCAGGAAAATATTGAAGTCTGCTGGGGCATTCAAATAACCAAACGGTGTCCGATTCCAAGTATATTGTCGCCTACCGAAGGTAAAAGCCAGCTTATGCTGATCTTCTAGATGGACAGGTATAGTCCAAAATCCTGAGGCCAGATCCAGGCTTGTAAAGTACCTTGCACCCTTGATGGTGGCTAAGTTCTGTTCCAGATGTGCCATAGGCCATCTGGATAGAGGTACCTTTTTATTAAGCTGGCGATAGTCCAAAGCTAAGCGCCAGCTAGAATCCTTCTTGATGACAGGCCACAGTGGGGCATTGTAAGTGCTGTTGCATTGACATATAATTCCCTTTTGTTCCAGGGAATTAATGATTTCCTGAACGGATTCATAGGAGGCCAATGGGATTTTATACTGCCTCACAAAGACGGGTTTACTGTTTGGATCCGTAGGAATACGGGTGACATGTAGGTCGGTGAGACCACAGTCATAGGTGTCAGTGGCAAACAGGTCCTTGTGACGGTACAGCAGTTCTTTTAATTTGGCCTTTTCTGACTCATCAGTGCAGGCGTCTGCTTCAGCAAGTTTTCCCGCAACCATTTCGTCAAATCCCAGAACAGGTTTGTTTGAGGGTATTTCAACCTTCTCCTCAATCTCATCTTGGAGAGAGGAGACCTGGATGGCTTGGACAGCATGGGGTTCCCCCCCCCCCCCGGTGGGTGAGGGAACTAACAGCCTCAGCGAGTTTACTTGACAAAATCAGATGGTCAGACTCGAGGTCCACCTGAGAGGTCACATCACTATGTGGCCAGACAAACTGTAAGGTGAGGAGGCCTCGGGGTGAGGATCGTACACACGCAGGGGTCCCCCCCCCCCTCACAGATGTTCCAGGAAACAGGGGCTTCCCCAATAATCTGGAGACTCAATTCCACACTCGGGAACGATTCTCCCACTAGGAATCCCAGAGGTTCGCCTTTCACAAGGTGAATGTGATCTGGGTTTGGATTGGTGAGCAATAAGTGTAAGGAGGGAGCTGTGGCCTCCATGCAGGGTATGGGACCCATGGCTAGGCCCAGCTCCTCAAAACGGGAATTTGGACTGAAGAAGACCAAGTTGTCGGAGACCACATGTCCTCGGGTCACCTGTATCGGCAGGGGACAATCCTGTACCCTCCCAGGTATGTGGGTGTCTTCTGCACTGACCACTTCACAGACTTGAGGAATAGTCTGACCAGACCGTAGGGATGGGCGGGCACCAGAGAAATCCACCGGATCTCCTTCCATCCTACTCCAGAGGATGTTGTTCACGAAATCCACATAAGTTCCCAGTCGAACAAGGCAATTTGAGCCTAAGGAGAGGGGCACCTCAAGTCCTCTGATGATGGAGAAGGTGTGCCGAAAACCTTTGACCCCAACTTGCAAGGGGAGATTGCAGTAGCCCATTAATGTCTTGAGCCCTTCCCCAGGCACTTGGAACGAAGTCTTCGCTCCCATTACCCAATCAAGGGTAAGCTGTTGTTTGAGCCGATAGAAAAGAGTCTCACTGATGAGGGAGTGGTCACAGTGGGGTAATAGGTAGGCCCTTTCCTTTTGGGACATGCCCACCTGCACATATATAAAGGGACCTTTCTCAGCCGAGAATATGTCCGTCAGTCTCCTAGGGTGATCTAGGCAGGGATGGGATGGAGGAGGGGTTTGCACCTCACAACCTTCCACAGGTTCCTTCAGGAATATCTGCAGGCAGTCAGTATCAAGGACAATGTTAGCTACTGAACCTACTGCAATGGCAACCATGTCGCTGATGCCCTGATCCTCATTTCCAGCCCTTTCATACTGGAGCTGAAGGATCTGGGGATCAGCTGACCTCTGGAAATTAATCCTGATGGACTTGTTTGTGCGTTCCACTGAACAAGGACCACTGACTCTGCTGTCATGTTTTACCCTAGCATAAGGTATGGGATGTGTGACCTGTGTCCAGATCACTTCCTGGACCTAGTCCAGAATGGGGCGTAACCGTTTCAGGAGCTCATTGCCAATCAAGAATTCTTCCCCAGGGCACTTAGTAATGATGACAGGATGTTTCACCTGTAATTTTCCAATTTGGAGGTTAAGGCAGACCTGCCCCATTGACTCTATGGGCTGATTCCCATAAGCTGCGAGTGACAAATCACTGGGTGTGACGTGTAGGGTCCTCTGACTCCCCAAGGAAGCAGTGAGTCTATCAAAGAGACTCGAGGTAATCAGGGTAGCCTCAGAGGCTGAATCTATCAGGCCCTCACAGAGAAAAGCCTGCTGAATTGTAACAGGAACAGTGTACCTCTGTCCTTTTGGCTTGAGTTTACCCAGAAAGTACTTGTGCTTCTTGATGGTGTCGAAGGCTGGACCCTCGCTGTCCATTGCGGGACTGTCACTCTGTGTCCATGGGGTGGCATCTCCAGCTGGTCTGGATATCTGAACTGGCTGCACCTGTGCAATAGTGACCTGTGGGACAGAAACAAAGTCGGTTAGTCATTCAGTCTCATTAGAAGGGGAAGAGGAGGCAACCAGTTCCTCCTCTGGCTTCTGAGGCTTTGCTCGTGGCTTAGGTGGCGCACTACTAGCAGAAGCCTCCTGTGAGGAGCTGAATGCAATGGTAGCCTTCATCATATCTGTCAACTCGCTTATTCTCTTCTCCAGCTCCTGGAATTTGTCAAAACCGGGCTTTCTCTTCCAGTTCCGGTTCTGCGGAGTGAAACGCTGATTCCCAGAGCGCTGCTTAGACCCAGATGACTGGTTATTTTGGGGTGGCCTGGGAGGATTCTGTGGAGCAGAAGGAGAAGAGTTACTTTCCAACGAAAGGGTAGATTTTACAGCACTAACACTCAGTTTTGGCTCCTTGGCTTTGCTTGGAGCCTTTACTGTGCTGCCACAAGTGGCTCTCATGTTAGGAAAAGCTTCAAAAATCCACTCAGCGTGTTCTATCACACGTGACAGGGGTTCGTGACGCTTGTCAGACATATAAGGCTTAATAGATGGAAGGAGCAACTGACAGAAAAGATTATGAAACTCCTGATGGTGTTCTATCGTTTCCCAAGAAGGGTCACTCTGGAAGAAGGTCTGCCTAAGTCTGTAAGCAAACTCTCGGGGTGTTTCATTTTCCCTATGAGTCATACTAAATGCTGCCTGCTTTGCAGCGATATCATCAGGGTATGGCCCATAATGTTTCTTTAGTGCCTGTTCAAAGATGACGATGTCCTTCTTTTCATCGTCTGCCATGGCCCTGATAAACTGCTGACAGGGTACATCAAAGGACCATGGAAGATACAGAACCATGTCCTCCCCCCTGGTAATGTTCAGTGCCTGAAAGGCATCTTTGACTGCAGCTAAATGTTCATTTATGGTGGCACGACCAGTTTTCTCAAAAGGTGTGACCATGCTCCGCAAGGTCTTAATAATTTGCAATTGGGCGACAGAAGCACCTTCATTTGTTTGTTTTCCTTGCAGGACACGGGAGCATGGAGGATTTTGCTTGCCTTCAGCTCCCTCTGGTGGTCGCTGCTGGTACAGTTTGCCATCACTAGGGGGACTTCCCACCCCCCCTCTTCACTGCTCCCTGTATGGGGAGGGGTCGAGAGTAGGGTGTTTCACTCCGCCCTGTTTCTCTCCTGTGCTCATGCGCTGATGGGAGAGAACTGACTTTGTTCTGGAAAAGCTGCCTTTCTACACTGGGCAGGGTTTCCAGTGGCAAACTGCCGTCATCTACCCTTCGGTAATTTGAGAAGCCTAGAGGGATCAAATTATCACTGTACTCTGTCTCATTACTCTGAGAGGTAGACTCATAGGCCAATTCAAAACAATCAGCTCTTAATTGCTGGATTTTGAGGTTAACTCTCTGTATTTCCTGCCCACATTCCTGACGTGCAACAGCTAGCTCTCTCTGGAGACTAGCCGTTCGCTGTGTCGCTACATTTATAGCAGTCTCTGCTGCATTTAACTCAGCTATCAAAGCATTTTCACATCGCTCATAAAGAGCAGCGACATCTGTTAGTCTCCTGGTCTGGGCGGCTAGTTCAGTTCTACAAACTGTCAGAAATTGCAATTCCGTTTGATCCATAGCATTCCACTTCCTGAGAGCGGAAACCTGATCCACCCAGCCCTCTGTGTGAACCATCGTTACAAACACAGGAATAGCTGCTAGAATTACACTGACTCAGTAAGACGCAACTCATTCAGAGATCCTGTAATGTGGGTTCCAAACCCATCTCAACAGACACCTCTCTAGCCACAAACCTCAGCATAAACAGCTGCTTGGACCACAATAGGACAATTCAGAAATAGTACACAAATTCTGAGAGACGTAGCTCATTCAGAAAGGCTCATCCCTTGGAAGAGACCCCATTATTATGTAGGGATTATTAGTAGCACAAAAATAAGTTAGACTCTCTGTTGTCCAGGGGAAATAGCTACTAATACCCAGCCCAAAGTTCGGTGAGTTATTCTGGCAATGAGCCACGAAAGAAGTCTGGTCTGCAGATATATATTAGACTTTATTATAGGCAACCAGGTAGAAAAATATACACACACATATATAGCTAATTAGAAACATGAGGTAGAAATTTGTTATAGAACAGATGTACAATTGGACAATGTAATAAATCACTAATTAGTAACCAGACGTCACTGATTCGCTCTGCACTGAGGAAAAGTAAGAAATATATTGCTAACCCCTTGCCCATCCAGGAGAGGAGAGATAAGCCAGTACCTTAGCTCTGTCGGGCACTCAGGAACAGCACAGTCCAAGGAGGCAGCTCCTAGCTAATGCAGGCTCCAGCCCCGTCAGGCGAGCTGCAGTAAGTCCGAACCGGAGGTATCTGTGAAAGTCTTATCTCAGACCTTTGGAGGACAGCCTAGCCCACACGTAGTGGCCGTCTTGCGAAAGGCTCAGGTCGCAGGAATAAGGTACGCAGTGCACAGCAGGAAGGAACCGGTGCAGAAGTCTGTATATCCAGGTGGACCAAGCCCCCAACTCTTACTAAAGTTCCAGCGCAGATTGCATTATTCTCTGTAAGAATACTCCGTCATAGGTCAGATGATTGGTTGGCACCAGGCAGTCTGAGGTGTTCTCAGCGAATCAGGAGGTAGATGATGGGCATCTTCTTGCAAACAAAGGATCCATAGTAAGAAGTCATGCAGAAGCAACAGTATGTAACTTCTGGCCATGTACACGTGTCCAAGGCCAGTAGAACTAGCTACAGATAAGCACCAGAGGAGCAGATGTTCTTGCATGTGGGCAGTGAATTAGCCACGGACAATAGCTTCTGTATGTATGCACACTTAGAAACGCTGCGCAAGCAGTTGCTTGGAGGTCAGGTTAGCAGCTGAACACAGCAAAAGTGTAGTGAAGAATCCATCTTGTCTGTTCAGTTTGGTTCAGGCCTGAGTTGCTGAGCAGGCCGGAGATTTGCATGTAGAATTGTAGGGGTACCAGCCCTACAGGTGTAGGGAGAGATAAGAGGGGAATGATAGTGCAGAGCAGCAGAATGAGTGCACTTATAAGCCAGAGGCACAAAAAGAGCATACATGTATTGCTCAGCAATGGTATGCATCCTTTGAGGACCTGCAAGGTTAGTTTGGGGTTTTGTGGACTTGGCGAGGGTCCAGTTTAAGGCGTGTTTGTAGAGATGAGCAGGGCAGGAATCACTGGAATCAGTTCTTAATGCCACATACCATTTGATGCAAGGTATGTCCTGACATATATGTTCATATTTACATTCATGTATACCATGTTGGGGTGCACTGGGCTTACCTAGCACTTTTCAGGGAGTGAGCGGGACTGGTCTATAGTCTAGGTTGCAGCAGCTGTCATTTCTTATTGATAGTTATGTCTAGTGTGCATCAGCACACTGCTTTCTGTGATGGGCAGCTTAGGAGATGCACGTTTTTCCCAAAGGGCATGGCATACTTCACGGGCAAGGGCAGGATCCAAAACATGTAACATTTCAGGATACAGTGGGCACGGGGATGCCCAAAATGTTTACCCGCCTCCGAGGCATGGGGCGGCTGGATAGTGCTTGCATATGCCTGCCTGAACACATCTATCTCCCTCGATTCCAGCCCCATGGGCACGCCCAGACCAGCAGATGCAGAATGGGTTCAAAGAGGGCCCGTTTTGTATTTAGATGTGTCCGCGGGCTGGACGTGCATGTTATAGAATCGCGCTCCATGTGCAGAATTTATTAGAAATATTTTCAAAAACTTATTGTTGGAGCTTCAAGCACACTATTGACGAAAAGACTGATATCATGTGCAGTATGAAATCCCAGCTGATGAGCTTTGGTACAGAATGAAGCAAAATGCATTCCTAATGGTGCATTCAGAATAACCAATGCTGAGAAATATGTGCAAGAGAGCCACCAAAATGCCTTTGTGAGGTGATGTTACGTGCCCCTTTGATTAGCTCTGTCACTTGTATTTATGTGCTGCAGGGATACCACTAGCTCTGTTAGCTGTATAATATGTGGAGACGGAGATGGCTTCCTCACTGGAAAGGGCCTTGGGAGGAGTAAAAAAGCACTACTTTGGGAGGAAAGGCTGTGTTTTGCCTTTTATCTGCAGGCTGAAAGCTCAGCCATGTGGAATCTCAAGTCTGGGTATCTTGGTCCCTGAAGTAACAAAAATATCTAAGAATAAAAAAAAAATAAAAAAGAGAGACTCATGTCTTCATCTAAAGTGGGAAGCCTGGAGGGAAGAAGTCCCCAAATTCAGGAGGAGAATGTCCTATTTCTGAAAATCTACTCAGAGCTGAGGTGGCTGGATTATCTACAGAGAGTCTTGGCAGTCAAGTGTCCTGCAGCACCGAAGAAGTTAGATTATCTAAACTCATTGGTATAAAAGTCCCATTATCCTGTAGGTTCAAGGAGCTCCTTCAAAGAGAGAAGGGTTTGTGTAAGAGTCTATTTGGATGTTGGATGTTCAAGGAACCCTGGGAAAGAGTTGGGAATGAAGACTTCTCTGGAATGTTTTATAGGTCAGAGGAGAGAATTTCTGGATGTAAAATAGGAGAAAAGAAGCCTTTGGTGTGTGTTGCAAGTCAAAGAAGTGAGTTCCTGTCAATTAGCCTGGAGTAAAGAGAAGGTGGATTTAGAGAAGCTGAATCAGGGAGAGTCCTGGATCAGAGGCTGTGAGGAGGACTCCCTAGATGAGGAACAAAGAAAGAAGATAACAAAAGAGCTTGTGGCTGGCTTTGATCTTGATTGCATAAGTGCTTTCCGATGTTGATCTACAAATGCTACCTTAATGGGCCACTACTATATAATGAAGTCACAGAATGATGCTTTGGTTGAAACTGCTATTGTGAGAAATGATCAAATTTGGATGAAGAACTACAGATAAAACTGAGTTACTTACCTGTAACATGAGTTCTCCAGGGACAACAGGATAAGTCAGCCACAAGTGGTGACGTCATCAGACGGAGCCGAGACAGAAGTACTCTCAATAGCCCAGAGGGCTTTAGCCCCCTGGGCATGACCAGTAGCCCCACCTCCCGATCCGCCCCTAGCTAGCCAGGATTTCTCTAGCTGAGGCACGCCAGGAGCTAGGTGGCGGATTGAGGAGTGCCCTATGATCTCCCCCAAGCCGGGGAGGAGGGCGGGAAGGTGTGGCTGACTTATCCTGCTGTCCCTGGAGAACTCATGTTACAGGTAAGTAACTCAGTTTTCTCCCAGGACAAGCAGGATGAGTCAGCCACAAGTGGTGCCTCCCGAGCTGCACTCACGGCGGCGTGGGGGGAGATGTCCGAAGACAATAAGCAGGCGGGCATAAGTGCAACAGGTTAGGTTTAATGTGCAACACCGCAGGCAGTAACAAAATGTGCAAGTGAGAGACAAGGCAACAAGCCGTGAACAATCAAGAGTGCAATGACACCATAATCGTAATCAATAATCGTCAACAGTGCAAGAATAGAGTGCAATAGGTAACAGGGCCAGTGACCAACTGGGTCACTGAAGAATAACAACAATAGTGCAATAAGACATAAGTCATTAGAGAACAGCATTGCAATCGTCATTGTAGGTAATAGTCATAGGCCACCAATGTGGCTGGCAAGTAGATAGTGGGCACTCTGAAGCTTAGACTTGCCCAGGGGCTGGTACTTGCTTGTTGGCCGCGGACAGTACCGCTAGGCCGAAGACGGAGCCGGCATGCTCTGTCATATCCAGGCAGTAATGGCGTTGAAAGGTGTGGATGGAGGCCCAGGTGGCTGCTCTGCAGATCTCAGGGACGGGGATGGAGCGGAGATTCCCAATGGTGGCGGCCAGGGCCCGCAAGTGGTGAGCCCGGACTCCTGAAGCGGGCGGTGCTCCCGCGAGCGAAAGGCAGAAGGAGATACAAGAAGAGATCCAGATGGACAAGGTGCGCTTAGACACAGGACGACCAGGACTGTTGGGGTCGTACGAGACGAAAAGCTGTGAGCCCTTGCGTAGAGAGGTAGTCCACTCCAGGTAGCACCGGATGGACCTGACGCAGTCAAGGGTGTGAAGACGCTGCTGTTCCAAGTCAGAGTGCGGGCCCGGTAGGAAGCAAGGCAGTTCAATTGTCTGGTTGAGGTGGAAGGCAGTGGCCACCTTCGGGATGAATTTAGGATGCGTGCGTAGGCATGCACGGTCTTGGTGGGTAGGCCACAAGGGCTTGCAGCTCGCTGATACGTCTGGCCGAAGCGATGGCAACAAGGAACAGAGTTTTCCAGGAGACGAATTTGAGATCAGCCAGGTGCAGCGGCTCAAAGGGGGCCCCCGTGAGCTGGTCCAGGATGAGGTTGAGGTCCCAAGCAGGCACTGGTGCCCGGACGGGTGGGCGCAGGTTGTGCAGGCCTTTCATGAAGCGGGTAACTAGAGGAAGGGCGGCAACCGAAGTGTCGCCGATGCGATGGTGAAAGGCCGCAATGGTGGATAAGTGGACCTTGATGGACTGCGTCTTGAGTCCAAGCGAGGAGAGAATAGAGAGGTATTGAAGGAGGGATGGGACCAGACACAAGAAGGGGTCCAGGCGCTCCGTCTCGCACCAGATGCTGAAACGACGCCATTTGAGGCTATAGGACTTTCTGGTAGAAGGGCGTCGGGCTGCCAGGATGACTCGCTGCACTTCAGATGAGAGGTTTAATGGTGCCAGGGCTAGCCTTTCTGCTTCCAAGCCGTTAGCGATAACATCTGCAAGTTGGGATGGAGGATGGTGCTGTTGTCCTGAGTGAGTAAGTCCGGCCTCAGGGGCAGGCGAATGGGGGATTCCAGCGCCAGGCGATGTAGGTATGGGAACCAGACCTGGCGGGGCCAGTACGGGATCACCAGGATGGTTACTGCCTTGTCCCTGATCAGGTGTTGGATGGTCTATGCGATGAGGGGGATGGGTGGAAAAGCATACACCAGGAGCCATTGGTCCCACGTCACTTCGAAGGCGTCTGCAGCCACCCTGTGCTGCGCGGGTCTCTTGGAGCAGAACAGACGGCATTTGGCATTCTCCTGAGACGCGAAGAGGTCAATATCCGGAAGACCCCACTTCGTGAAGAGGGACTGCGACACTTCCTTGTGAAGAGTCCATTCATGTGGGTTCAGCTGTCTGCTGAGGCGATCGGCTATGACGTTCTCTTCTCCTGGTAGGTAGCATGCGGGGAGGCTGCATCTGTATGAACTGGCGAGACGCCAGGTGCGTAGAGCCTCCTTGCACAAGGGTCTTGAGCCCGTGCCCCCTTGTTTGTTTATGTAGAACATGGCCACTTGGTTGTCTGTCAGGATGCGGACGACTTTACCCTTTAGGCATTCCTGGAAGGCCATGAGTGCGAGGCGGACAGCTCTGAGCTCGAGGACGTTGATGTGGAGCTCTTTTTCTGAAGGCGACCAAGAGCCTTGAGTGTGGGCGCCGGCACAATGCGCACCCCAGCCTAGATCTGAGGCATCTGTGGTCACTGTGGCTTGGTGAGCAGGTAAGCGTAGGGCTCTGCCCTGCGACAGGTTGTGTTGGCTGGTCCACCAACTGATAGCCTTGGCCATGAAGGGATCGATGGGGGATCAGTGTAGTCAAGGGTTGCGCGTGCTGGCACCAGTTGGAGCGTAGGTGACACTGGAGGACACGCATGTGCAGCCTCGCGAGGGGGATGACATGGGTGGTCGCCGCCATGTGGCCCAGGAGGCATAGGAGGGTCCTTGCCGTGGACTGGGGAGAGCGGAGCACCTGGAGGGCTAGATGTATGATGGTGCCCATCCTGCCCTTGGGGAGGAAGGCCTTTGCTCGTGTGGTGTCTATAAGAGTTCCAATGAACTCCAACCGCTGGAAAGGAGATAGGTGGGACTTTCCGTAGTTGATTAGGAAGCCCAGGGAGGTTAGCAGCGACGTGGCTCTTTTGACTGCTCTCCGAAGATCTGAGGGAGAGGTTGCGGTGATCAGCCAGTCATCCAGGTAGGGAAACACGCACACTCCTAGTTTGCGGAGGTGAGTGGCCGCTACTGCCACACGCTTGGTAAAGACTCTGGGGGCAGGAGAAAGGCCGAAGGGTAGGACCTTGTATTGGTAGTGCTTCTCCACCACCTTGAAGCGAAGGAATTTCCTGTGATGAGGGTGGATAGGGACATGGGTGTAGGCATCCTGGAGATCCAAGGAGGCTAGCCATTCCCCGGGTTGGATGAGGGGCAGAATGGATGAGAGAGAATGCATCCTAAACTTCTCCCTGGTGATGCACTTGTTGAGTTTTCGCAGGTCGAGAATAGGCCTGGTACCCCCCGATTTTTTGGGGACGAGGAAGTATCTAGAGTAGAACCCTGTATTGACCTCGTTGGGTGGAACGGGTTCGATGGCCTTGGATTGTAGAAGGGCTGTGACCTCCGAGTTCATGGCTGGAAGATGCTGGAGGGGGGTGTTGTTCGCCGGCGGCGGGCGCTGAGGTGGTAGCGAAGAGAATCTGATTCGGTAGCCCTGCTTGAGGATAGTGAGCACCCACCGATCCGTCGTTATATTCGCCCAGGAGCGCTGGAAGGCAGACAGGTGACCCCCCGTCGGAAGGTGGGGGCAGGGCGAAGAGTCAAAAACTAGGAGTGCTTTTAGCCGGAGCAGATGTGGTTTTCTTCTGAGCGCGCTCACGCTGGCGCGGTTTCTTCCTGTAAGGCTGTTGATATGGTTGCTGTTTGTATCGCGGTTGTTGCCATTTCCGGTAGGAGTTGTAGCGCTTGTGAGTTGAGTAGCTCTGTGAGTTTCCCTTACGGTAAGGACGAGGGCGATCCGTACCCTCCTCGAGGGTTTGAAGAGTGGTACAGCGTTCCCTCATATCGTTGACGGTGTCCTTGACTTTATCACCAAAGAGGGAATCCCCAGTGCAAGGGGTGTCAGCAATCTTATCGTGAGAGTCCGTACGTAAGCCAGAGGCCCTAAGCCAGGCAAGGCGACGTGCAGAAATGGCAGACCCTGCGATTCTCGCAGCTGTCTTGAAAGTGTCGTGGGCAGCTCGTCCCTGATGTCTGGTGCAGACTTGATGTTGGTCACCAGCAAATCCTGGTAGATGGCGTGTTGAAATTGGTGGGCCGCTATCCTGGCGTTGAGCGTGGCCCCTTGGTAAACCCGCTTTGCCACATCATCAAGGAGTTTGTTGTCCTTCCCCGGTGGTGCATTGCTGGAGGTGCGTGAGTTTTTGGAACGCTTGATGGCCGACTCGACCACAATAGACTGATGTGGGAGTTGTGGCTTATCAAAGCCTGGTAGGGGCTGAACTGCATATTTAAGATCCAGTTTGCGTGTGCAGGTCAGATTGGAAGCAGGAGTTTGCCACGTCTTGGATAGGTTGTTCCGGAGGAGCTGGTGCACCGGCAGTGCGGTGACGGTTTTGGGGGTGTCCACGAATTTGAGAGCGCTTTGAACTTCGTTGCGCTGGTCCGAGGTATCCAAGGGAACGATGGATATTGAGGAAATAACCTTGCGGACGAACTTGTAGTATGTCAGGTCCTCCGGAGGGGCGGGAACCTCAGCAGGGTTATCAGAGGCCTCCGTGGAAAGAGAGAGCCTGAGAGGCAGAGCTTGTGCCGAGGGGGTGAGCTCCGCGGCGCTTCCCTGTGCAGGATTGAGCAAGGGTGCCGGTGCTTCAGGGGTTGGTGCTGCCGGCAATAATGGAGTGGAAGCCATGCTGGACAGTTTGGAAGCCCATTCCTGCAACATGTCTTTAAGGCGCAGGATGGATTCAGGAGGCTGATGTGCAATAGAGGGCTGGACAGTGGGGGCAAGGTTTTGATTGTCCTCCTTTGGGGAGGGCAAGTCTTCCAAAACTGAAGAGGATGAGGATGATGCCAAAGAGACAAATCCCTGACTGGAAACTGAGGAGTCAGAAGAGCGCCGCAACCTCTTTTGTGGTGTAGAGATGTATGCTCCTGAAGAAGCGCTTCTGCAACGTTTATGCCCTGCAGAGCTCCCATCTAGGCTGCGCGATTCGTCACTGTGCCATGAGAGGGATCTGGTGCGTGAAGCTGTGTCCCTTCTGCTGTTGCGATGGTGATGAGCACTGCCGTGTTGTATGTAGGGACTCTGTGCGCCGCGCCGGCTGCAATATCTGCACCGGCTTCTGGACGCAGAGGTACGACTGCCGCTCAAACTGTGTCTGGATGAGATGTGCCGGCTCCAATGAGATCTGCGCCGGCTGTGAGAGACACGTCGGCTCCGATGAGATCTGCGCCGATTCTTGGATCTGCGGCTCCGATGGTGTCTGCACCGGCTGATGGATCTGCTGCTCCGGCTGAGGGGTTTTCGGCGGTTGCTGGCTCGTCTGCGGCTGCGGCTCCGGGCCCGTCTGGAGTGGCTGCGGGAAGCACTGGTATGCTGAGCCTGAGTGTGAGAGGGCCTGGTGCTGCTCTGTCCTTCAGCGATCCTGTGAGAGCTGGGAGTCCTGTGCCGGAGCCGGTCTGTGCCGAAGCAATCCTCAGGGTCGAAGGTCAGGATGGCAGGAACCGGAAGAGCCGCCGGAAGCGGGGCGGAGTCAGGCTGAGAAATGGCGGCTTCCATGGGCAGACACGCGGCAGGCAGAGGCACGCTTTTGTGGCGGGGGACAGAGGCTGAAGCAGGCTCGTCCCTGGCTGGGGTGGAAGCAGAAGAAGGCTTTACAGGCGTGGGTTCTGCTGAGTCGAGGAGGGTATATCTACGAGATTTCAGAGCCCGAGGAGACATGCGGGCACAGGAGAGACAATCTTCGACGGGGTGCTCCTTACCTAGGCAGCGGACGCAAAGTTGATGGGAGTCTGCGTTGGCCATTTTCCTGGAGCACCCCGGACATTTTTTGAAGCCCGTTATCTTCATGATGGTCGAGGTATGTAGAGAGAGTAGAAATCACGTCTTGCTGGCAAGGCGGAAGACAAAAATCTGGCTAGCTAGGAGCGGATCGGGAGGCGGGGCTACTGGTCATGCCCAGGGGGCTAAAGCCCTCTGGGCTATTGAGAGTACTTCCGTCTCGGCTCCGTCGGATGATGTCACCACTTGTGGCTGACTCATCCTGCTTGTCCTGGGAGAAGTGTTTTTTCTCCTGATGCAGAACTATATTTGAATTAGTTTGAAATGTACCACTTTATTGAGGCTACTGTTATAGATTGAAGCTATTATATTAAATGAATTTACTGCTTAGAATTGAATTTGATATATCCTGGGAATTTTGAACTAAGTAGATGGACTATTTTTAAATGAAGAATTTTGTAATAAATATATAGAAAACAAGTAAAATGGACCTTTAAATATAGCTTGGTGATATACAGTTTGCTAAAGTTAAATGAGGTCCAACAATTAATTATTTTTTATAAGAAGGTCACTCTTTTTTCCCCTTTTGAAAGTTTATTAACATTTTTCCAACCACTTCAATCCAATAATACAATAACATATCCAATTTACATCATCAATAATAAAAACACCCCTCCCCCTACTTTCCCCCTCTCCCCTCCCTCTCCCCCTCCTGCCTTTTATCCCCTCATCAGGTAAAATCATATCCTAAAAGAAAATTATGTACATCCACCCCTTCAGCATACCCTTGCACCATTGTTCCCCCCAAGCTTCAATCAACATTTGCTGCTCATTTCTACTAAATCCCCCCTCCACCTCTCCAGCCACCTTCACACCACGTTCCACTGATGGTCAACCGCTTCCCCTCTTTCCTATTTTAACCCCGTCAATTTGTGCATCAAATACAAGTCAGCCAAGCGTTTTGCATACTTACACATTTGCACCGGGGTCCAGTACCATTGGCTCAACAGTTTATAGCCATTCTCCTATAGTACGGTGACCACAAACACGTTTGCTATATCTTGAACAATCACATCCCAGTCATAAATGTCCCATATCACTTCCAAGTCTCGTTTCCATTTGATCATGAAACTTAATTTCTCGGGCCCTCATATTGTTAGTCCCCTATAAGTTCTCGATAAGACCCCTTTCCTTTCCAGGGTCCCCAAACATGTTCCCTTGAACCATTCCCCCTCTTTCCAGATATCCTGCCATACTTCTCGTCACTGCAAGAAAGCGCACACTTGGAGATAGCTATATCGATCTCACTCTGCCAAGTGGTAAAGATCCTGTATTTTATTTTATTTATTTAGCATTTCTTCTATACTGTCCTTTCATGTTATCAAGGTAGTTTACATTGAACAGTTTTACATAGAACAATTGACATTATAACTTTATATATCACAAAGTTGAACTAAGTAACATTTCAACAACAACTATTTACAAATTTAATATGGGGTACTCAGGTTAGGTAGCAGGCAATATTGTGGAAGGGGTGATTGACAGGGGTATTTGAGTGTTAAGTCTGTGGGTCCAGTGTTGTACCAAAGTATTCAGTGAACAGGTGTGTTTTTAGTTTTTTTCCAGAAGTCAGAGGAGTTCTTAATTGATCTTAATTGATGAGGGAGGGAGTTCCAGAGGGGCGGGCTGAAGAGTTTGAATGCTCTTTGGAGTGTTGTTGGTGAGGTATTGCTCTTGATGGACATAGTTGACAGAGTGTTTTGATGTTGTGTCCTCCTTGACTGAGTGTCTGGCATCTTCTGGATTAGCTATTTTAAGCAATCCGCGGACTGGTTGTTCATGGACTCGAAGGTCATCATTATTGATTTGTACTTTATTCGGGATTGTATGCGTAGCCAATGAAAAGATTTTAGGACTGGAGTGATGTGCTCTTGTCTTTTGGATCTGATGATTAATCATGCTGCAGTATTTTGTGCTAGTTGCAGAGAATGGTTTGTGCTTTTGGGTCGTCCTTGAAGTATTAAATTGTAATAATCTAGAAATAGAGTGATCATTGTTTGGCATACGATGCAGAAGTGGTTATAGTCTAGTAGAGGTCGTAAATTTTGTAGGGTCTTCATCTTGTAGTAAGCTGTGGATGTGGTCTTGAAAGTTGAGTTTTTGGTCCAGGGTTACACCTAGGTATTTCACTTACTTCTTCATGGGCATTGAGCAAGTACCTATTAGTAGATGATCTGGTGAGGTATAGGTGGTGTCTTACGTAATTGTGAGGGCTTCTGATTTATTATAGTTGATTGTAAGGTTGTGTTGTTCCAGCCAGTTTGTTATTGATGTCATACAAGAAGTAATGGTGGAGTAATCAGGTTTTCTGGTGTCAAATAGAGCATAAATCATCAGGTTATCCTCATAAAGGTGGTAGTGTATATTCTGATCTCATATAATTTTACAGACTGGTTGTACATATATGTTGAATAAGAGGCCAGATGTGCAAAACCCTGTGGAACTCCTTGGTGCAGTGTGAAAAGTATAGAGGTTTTGTTCTTGATCTTGACTTGGGACTGTCAGCCAGATAAGTAAGAGTGAAACCATGACAGTGGTGTGCTAGTGATTCCTATCTCCGTCAGTCTGTCTAGGAGTGTGGTATGGCTTATTGAGTCAAAGGCGGATGTTATGTCTATGAAGATAAGTATGTATCCTACTTTGAGACATTTGATTCCTTTAAGTATTGTGTTGGGTAAAGAGGTTTAAAGTGTTTCTACCCTGTGATATTGCCAAAATCAATGTTGTTGTAAATCCAGAAGAGTGGCTGAGTCGATGTGGTCTTGTAATTGTCTTTGAATGTTTTTTTCTATTATTTTTGCTAAAAGGGGTTTGCTAGAAATAGGACAGCATGAGGATGGTGAGTTGGGGTCAGGTGCATTGCTTTTTAAGTAAGGTCTTATAAAGGAAGTTTTTAGTAGGGGAACGCATCCCAGAACTCAGACACCCCCGCAATGGATCATCTGGGAGACCTGACTTAGTCCCTGCTCCTCCAACTGACTCAACAGTATGTCCCCTGGTCCTTCCCCCTCCCCAAAACAGGCCATCAATGACATTGCTTTGCTATTGTGTTTTGCTGTGTCCTCTGCCATTGCCTGTATGCTACCTGCTTTTTGCCTGCTCTTCTTGCAGATCCTGTGCTGCTGCTGTGTGTCTCAGCCCGCCTCCCTGTGTCAGCTCCGTCTCCCGGTGGTGACGTGGACGTGTGCAATGCATCCACGTCAGCGTCAAGATCCTGTGCTGCTGCTGTGTGTCTCAGCCCGCCTCCCTGTGTCAGCTCCGCCTCCTGGTGGTGACATGGACGCGTGCAACGCGTCCACGTCAGCGTCCAGATCCTGTGCTGCTGCTGTGTGTCTCAGCCCACCTCCCTGTGTCAGCTCCGCCTCCCGGTGGGGATGTGGACGCGTGCAACGCATCCACGTCAGCGTTCAGATCCTGTGCTGCTGCTGTGTGTCTCAGCCCGCCTCCCTGTGTCAGCTCCGCCTCCCGGTGGTGACATGGACGCATTCAACATGTCCACGTCAGCGTCCAGGTACTCCGCTCCCCTTAAAAGTTGGTCCAGCGGCGTCCTACAAGTGCTGCTTTGCTATTGTGTTTTGCTGTGTCCTCTGCCATTGCCTGTATGCTACCTGCTTTTTGCCTGCTCTTCTTGCAGATCCTGTGCTGCTGCTGTGTGTCTCAGCCCACCTCCCTGTGTCAGCTCCACCTCCCGGTGGTACTCCGCTCCCTTAAAAGTTGGTCCAGCGGCGTCCTACAAGGGCTGCTTTGCTATTGTGTTTTGCTGTGTCCTCTGCCATTGCCTGTATGCTACCTGCTTTTTGCCTGCTCTTCTTGCAGATCCTGTGCTGCTGCTGTGTGTCTCAGCCCGCCTCCCTGTGTCAGCTCCGCCTCCCGGTGGTGACGTGGACGTGTGCAATGCATCCACGTCAGCGTCAAGATCCTGTGCTGCTGCTGTGTGTCTCAGCCCGCCTCCCTGTGTCAGCTCTGCCTCCTGGTGGTGACATGGACGCGTGCAACGCGTCCACGTCAGCGTCCAGATCCTGTGCTGCTGCTGTGTGTCTCAGCCCACCTCCCTGTGTCAGCTCCGCCTCCCGGTGGGGATGTGGACGCGTGCAACGCATCCACGTCAGCGTTCAGATCCTGTGCTGCTGCTGTGTGTCTCAGCCCGCCTCCCTGTGTCAGCTCCGCCTCCCGGTGGTGACATGGACGCATTCAACATGTCCACGTCAGCGTCCAGGTACTCCGCTCCCCTTAAAAGTTGGTCCAGCGGCGTCCTACAAGTGCTGCTTTGCTATTGTGTTTTGCTGTGTCCTCTGCCATTGCCTGTATGCTACCTGCTTTTTGCCTGCTCTTCTTGCAGATCCTGTGCTGCTGCTGTGTGTCTCAGCCCACCTCCCTGTGTCAGCTCCACCTCCCGGTGGTACTCCGCTCCCCTTAAAAGTTGGTCCAGCGGCGTCCTACAAGGGCTGCTTTGCTATTGTGTTTTGCTGTGTCCTCTGCCATTGCCTGTATGCTACCTGCTTTTTGCCTGCTCTTCTTGCAGATCCTGTGCTGCTGCTGTGTGTCTCAGCCCGCCTCCCTGTGTCAGCTCCGCCTCCCGGTGGTGACGTGGACGTGTGCAATGCATCCACGTCAGCGTCAAGATCCTGTGCTGCTGCTGTGTGTCTCAGCCCGCCTCCCTGTGTCAGCTCCGCCTCCTGGTGGTGACATGGACGCGTGCAACGCGTCCACGTCAGCGTCCAGATCCTGTGCTGCTGCTGTGTGTCTCAGCCCACCTCCCTGTGTCAGCTCCGCCTCCCGGTGGGGATGTGGACGCGTGCAACGCATCCACGTCAGCGTTCAGATCCTGTGCTGCTGCTGTGTGTCTCAGCCCGCCTCCCTGTGTCAGCTCCGCCTCCCGGTGGTGACATGGACGCATTCAACATGTCCACGTCAGCGTCCAGGTACTCCGCTCCCCTTAAAAGTTGGTCCAGCGGTGTCCTACAAGTGCTGCTTTGCTATTGTGTTTTGCTGTGTCCTCTGCCATTGCCTGTATGCTACCTGCTTTTTGCCTGCTCTTCTTGCAGATCCTGTGCTGCTGCTGTGTGTCTCAGCCCACCTCCCTGTGTCAGCTCCACCTCCCGGTGGTACTCCGCTCCCCTTAAAAGTTGGTCCAGCGGCGTCCTACAAGGGCTGCTTTGCTATTGTGTTTTGCTGTGTCCTCTGCCATTGCCTGTATGCTACCTGCTTTTTGCCTGCTCTTCTTGCAGATCCTGTGCTGCTGCTGTGTGTCTCAGCCCGCCTCCCTGTGTCAGCTCCGCCTCCCGGTGGTGATGTGGACGCGTGCAACGCGTCTACGTCAGCGTCCAGGTACTCCGCTCCCCTTAAAAGCTGGTCCAGCGGCATCCCAAAGGAGTGCGCACAAGGAGCAGGTCGTGCTCCTTGGGTGAGCTCCTTGGGGCGATGACGGGGGCTCGGCATGCATATCGTACAACCCCGGCTCTGGCCCCTTTGCCTTTTTTACGTTCCTCCGAGTACTGACCATTCTGTTGCTGTACACCCAGCTTTCCCTATCTGCGCCGCTCCACAGTTCTGTTGACGCTTTCCAGACTGCCTCCTATTCTCTGCCAGCATTCGTTCTGCCCCCGCCTCCTCCCCTCAAGTCTAGCTCGATGACTGCCATCCCCATGTGGTGGGGTCATCGCCCCTCTTCTTTCCTGTCTCTGCCGAGCGGAGCGCTTACCCGAGTTCCACAGAATCTCCTTTATTGTCCAACTAGCCGTTCACCTCCTCATTCCTCTGCGCCTGCTACCCCGTGCTTACCATTGCTGACGGTTTCTTTGGCTCTTTTGAACTGTCGGTCTATGCGTTCAAAAACGCACCTGATACATGACCTCCTAATCCAACATTCGCTCGACGCTCTCTTCCTTACGGAATCTTGGCTTCGGCAAGGGGAGGATGGCCTTCTCCATCAGTGTCTCCCTCCTGGGTACATGGTTTTTCATACCCCATGCCTCCACCGTGCGGGGGGAGCGGTAGCAGTCATCCATCGCACGTCCTTCCCCCTCTCCCTTGCTTCACCCTCTCCCCATTACCCTGAGTCCCTTCTCTTCCATACCACCTCTCCAACACCTACCTACTTTCTTCTGCTCTACGCACCTCCCTCCTTGTGAACAGAGCTCTGGGATTCTCTTCTGCTTGCCCTATCGGAGACTGCCCTCCTGTCTTCCCACTTGGTTGTTTTGGGAGACTTTAACGTTCATCTGCACTCAAACGTGGCTCCGGGACAAAGCCCTTGCTTCTCTATTTAGCGATCTTTCTCTTGCCCAACATGTGACCTGCCCGACGCACACCTCTGGACACACTCTTGATCTAATCCTCACCTCGGACTCCTTTCCATCTTCACCAGCCCATATCACCCCACTACCCCTCCCTTGGTCTGATCATTATTGCATCCTCTTCTCCCTCTCCCTTCCCTCCCCCCTAGGACCCCTCTCGAACTCACTCCCTCCTCCTTTACGCCTATCCCGGCATCTTACTTCCGCAACATTGCAACTTTTCCCCTCTGCTGATTCACTTTTTCCATCTGATTTCTTTTCTCTCTCTTTGGACAAACAGGTCGACCTCTGGACATCTACCTTGTCGTCTACCCTCGACACCATTGCCCCCTTACGGCCTGCTCCTATTCGCTCCCCCTCGCACCATCCCTGGTTCCATTCAGGTCTCTACTTACATCATTCCCATCTCCGTCGCGCAGCCCGGTTCTGGCGCAAACGCCCTTCGGATGCCACTCTCTCCACCTTTCGCTGCATCCGTAAATCATACTATTCTCTGCTAACATTCGCTAAGAAATCCTACTACTCCAACCTTATTACTATTTCTTCCAATTCATCCCGACAGCTGTATCGAGTTTTGAACTCTCTCTCCTTGGCTTCTACCTTGTCTTCTTCGTCCCCTCCACCCAGTGCCCCCAGTCCTATGACTCTCGCTATCTTCTTCTCAACCAAGATCACGACCCTTCATTCTACCTTTGACCCTTGTCCTCTTCCTTCCTCACCTTCCCCCTCCTCTCCTACTCTAGCTACCTGTCGCCCCCCATTCTCTGCCCCTATATTTCTTCACATCTGGTCTGAATTCCATCCTGTCACTTCAGTTGAGTTGACCAAAGCCATCTCACTCTCTCATAAGACCACCTGTCCCCTCGACCCTCTGCCCTCCCCTTGGCTCCTTGATCCTTCTCTCACGCTCCTTCCCTTTGCCCTCAACATTATCAATTCTAGTCTTTCATCTGGGAATTTTCCCTCTGCATGGAATCATGCATTGGTTCGCCCCCTGCTTAAGAAGGCTACTCTTGACCCAGCTGTCCCCTCAAATTGGCACCCTGTCTCCAACCTTCCTTTCCTGTCCAAAATCCTTGAGAAGTTTGTTTTCCACCAACTCACTGCACATCTTGATTCTACTATCTCCCTGCACCCCCGACAATCTGGTTTTAGAGCCGGTCACAGCACAGAAACCATCCTTGTGGCACTCCTCAATGGAACTACACCGGTCTCACGACAAAGGAAATCTTTCAATTGCTGTCTCACTGGATCTCTCCGCAGCTTTCGATGTCATTGACCATCGCACCCTTCTTTCACGGTTGTTGGAACTCGGGGTCCAGGGTACGGTTTATCAGTGGTTTCATTCTTTTCTTTCCTCCCGTTCTTTTACAGTACGCTCGGGTTCCTCTTCTTCTACCCCCCTTCCTCTCCACTGTGGTGTCCCACAGGGGTCCATTCTTGCACCGCTCCTCTTCAATGTTTTCCTCGCACCACTTGCCTTACTCATACAACAAACTGGTCTATCCGCCTACTTTATTGCCGACAACATCCTCTTGGTCCACCATACGTCATCACTTGCTCCCGATCTTTCCCCTTTAAACAATTGCCTAGCCTCAGTTGCCAAGTGGTTCCGCGACAACTACCTCATTGTCAACCCCTCTAAGTCAGCAGCCATCTGGTTCACTTTCGGTGCTCCTTCTCCCACTCTGGCGCCACTGATGTCTAATTCACCCATTCCCCTGGCACCTACCCTCCGCTATTTTGGTGTGACCCTGGATTCTTCGCTATCTTTTCACCAGCACATCTCCGGGGTGGTGCGTAGCTCCCTCTTTCAACTTCGGAAAATTCGGGCCATCCGCTCTCTCCTCCCCTCTGCATCTCTTACCACCTTGGTTCTTTCCTTGGTGATCAGTCGCCTCGACTATTGTAACTCCCTGCTCGCCGGCATTCCTCAGTACCAACTTCGTAGATTGCAGTTAATTCAAAATACAGCTGCCCGTCTTCTCACCTTCTCCTCTCATCACGATCATGTCACTCCTTGCCTGCTCTCCCTTCACTGGCTTCCCGTCAAAGCCCGCTATGTCTACAAGCTTCTTATCATCACTCACAAAGTTCTTTATACTAACACCCCCCAGTACCTAGCCGACCTTATTTTTCTTCAACCTACCCCTTGTCTGTTACGTTCCGCCCACGGTAATCGCCTTTTCCTCCCTTCCCCAACTCAGGCTCACCTCGAATCCACCCGTCATGCCACCTTCTTCTTCGCTAGCCCCGCTTTATGGAACTCTCTCCCACATGTCATCCGTACCGAGCTATCCTGTCCTCATTTCAAAGCTATGCTTAAAACTTATCTCTTTTGCCAGGCCTTTGACCTCCCTCTCCCTCTGTTCTCCACCACCCAGTCAAGCACACCTACCCATTCACAACTCATTAAAGTTGTCCACCCTTGTTTGTCTCCCTGCTCTGATGTTCCCTTATGTTGCCTGTTGTATGCCTGTTGCGTCGCTTGTTCACTTGTTATATCAGTCGCAATCTGCTCTGTTATCTGTCCTTTGTCACCCTGTCTACTATTCATTATGTTGGTCCGTTTGTTACGTTTCGTCTCGCTTATCACATTGTTTCTTGTAGCTTGCTTTCTACTACCTTTTGCTGTCCCTTTCTCTCTGTTTTCTCTGACCACTTTCCTATCCATCAAATGGTGCTCCTTTCTATTTTTCTTTTCCACAGCCAAGATAGTTTCCATTGTACACCGCCTTAATACTTTTGTAATAGGCGGTATATCAAATTTGCCAAATAAAGATAAAGAAAGATAAAGATAGACTGTGCACACTGTTTACTCCCCAACAGTTGCCACTGATATTTACTTTTATTTTATTTATTTAGCTGCTTTTCCACCAATCAAAGCAGTGTATATTCAGGTGAAGTGGTTTGCCCAAGGAGCACCTGTAGGACTAGAAACCCAAATCCTTCCAGGGAGTTGGACCGAGGGAGAGCCCTAGATGTGGTGTATTTAGATTTCAGAAAAGCCTTTGACACCGTTCCTCACAGGTGACTTATAAACAAACTGAGCACCCTAAGGATGGACCCTAAAGTTACTGTTGGGTTAGAAATTGGTTGAGTGGGAGGCGACAACTTGTACAGGTAAATGGAGCTCACTCTGAGGAGAAGGAAGTTACCAGTGGTGTGCCCCAGGGATCTGTCCTTGGTATGATTCTTTTTAACATCTCTGTTAGTGATATAGCGAAAGGGCTGTCGGGTAAGGTTTGCCTCTTTGCAGATGATACCAAAATCTGCCATAGAGTAGACACCCAGGAAGGTGTAGATAACATGAGGAGGGATCTAGCTAAGCTTGAAGAATGGTCTAGAATTTGGCAGCTGGGATTTAATGTTAAAAAATGCAGGGCCATGCATCTGGGCTGCAGCAATCCAAGGGAGCAATATAGTATAGGGGGTGAAGTACTTTTGTCCACTACAGAAGAGAGGGACCTAGGCGTGGTTGTGCTGGATGATCTTAAAGTAGGTAGAAAAGGTGACAGCAAAAGCTAGAAGGATGCTTGAGTGCATAGGGAGAGGAATGGCTAGCAGAAAAAAGGAGGTGATAGTGCCTCTGTATAAGTCTTTGGTGCGACCTCATTTGGAATATAGTGTGCAATTCTGGAGACCGCACCTTCAAAAGGATGTAAACAGGATGGCATCAGTACAGAGGGTCGCTACTGAAATGGTAATGGTCTTCATTATAAAGCATATGAGGACAGACTTAAAGATCTTAATATGTACACCTTAGAGGAAAGGCAGGATAGAGGTGATATGATTGAGATGTTTAAATACATCTGTGGCATAAATGCACATGAGGAGAGCCTCTTTCGATTGAAAGCTTCTGCTACGAGGGGACATGGGATGAGGGTGAAGGGGGGTAGATTCAGGAGTGATATGCGGAAATATTTCTTTATGGAGAGATTGGTAGATCCGTGGAATAGTCTCCCAGTGGATGTGGTAGAGATGAGGACGGTATCTGAATTCAAAAAAGCATAGGACATACACAGAGGATCTCTAAAGGAAAAAAGGGGACTGTTGTAGTTGTTGATATGGAAGGACAGACTAGATAGGCCATGTGGTCTTTTTCTGTCGTCATTTTATAATATAATAGGGCAGATCTAAAAACAACTGAAGAGCTTCTTAAGTATCAAAACCTGCATAGATAGATAAATCAATTTAATAAAACTTATACAGGTATCATTAATACCAAGTTTTCAAAGCAACATTCAAAGCCACATAGCATTAATAATGCTTCATTATTTCATATGTTATCTTACACAATGGTGGTCATTCCAGAACCTGAATACGGGTTTGTACATGCACAGTGACATTTATGTGCTGAAAACATCTATGGACTTATTCTGGTACATTGCACCTGCACACATTTATCTCGCTTACACGAGGATGTCAGAATGTGCCCGGGAGGGACGTGGTTTACGGCAGAGACGTGTATAATACATTCAGGAAAGTCCCGTGTATGTTTCCCAACTTTCCCACAGAAATGCCCGTTATTCCTGCTGGAGATGTGTAATAAGGCCAATACTTAGAAAAATTTCTGCTGTATTATACAATTCGTCCCTGCATGTGTGTGTGTGTGTGGTTTGAGGGTTGTATGGGTGGATTTGCTGTGTTGATCTGCAATTCAGGGGGGACATGAATGCCTGGCCATTATCTGGACCTTACGGATGACCATAGTGACAACAGGTGCCACTGTGATAGGGCTGCCGTACAGCAGCTGTGCCAGGCACTGGGAGACCTGACAGCTGTTGTGCAAGTATTGCCCAGATTTTGCCATGTGGCCTACATCCTTACTCAGTCCAGGATCTACGCAAGCTGCAAAAGTAGTGATACATCTGGAGGCTGACTACTTGGTATGATGACACAGGGATCCCCCCTCCCATGCTCACACAGGCCTGACTAAGGGAGCGCTGCCACAAAGCAGACTGTGGGTAGGCAGACAGGGTTTCCCTACAGCAGATGTATATAGACCAACATAAGCCAGGTTAGAGAGAGGACATTTTATGGGACAGGTGTAACCATATTATAGGGAGCTGCTGTGAGAAATGCCAGTCCCCAAATATGTGGGAAACAGATGCCCTAGCCAGACAGCTATAGGCATTAGAAGAGCATAGTCATGTCGCTCAGCAATATATTATATCCTTTGAGGAATTGCAAAGTTAGTTTAAGTTTTTGTGAGGTTGGTAAAGGTCCATACTTAGCATTTTAAAGAGTGTTTTTAGAGATGACCAATGCAAGAATAACTGTAGAGTTGTTATACTGCCATGTACGTTTTGATGCAAGGTATGTCATGACAAACATATTAATATCTACATGATCTTATTATATCTTAGAGTGCACCGAGATTACTTTGCAGTGTTCTGGGCATGAAATAGGCTAAATGTAACCCTCCAATTGTGCTTTCTAAATGTTGCTAAATACCCTCATGTTAAATGTTGTAAAGTATCCACATGTTAAATATAGCCCTTCGATTGTGATGTAACCACTTTGATTGTAGGATAAGGTGGTATACAAATCTGTCTAAATAAATAAATAAATACTCTAGTTTGCATCAGCATTTATGTATCATCAGTATTTATGCATAGTTTGCATCAGCACAACACTGTCAGTGAGAAGAGCAGCTTAGGAGATGCATATGCATACAGACCCCCCTCAGCCCATCATGAAACCCTGGCCACCGCACTAGAAAATATCTCAACCTCTGCAACCAAAAAACTGCGCATCATTCTGGGTGACCTAAATCTCCCATCGATTCCCCCTGTACAGGCAGACGCATTCTTTGAAGCCATGCATCAGCTCGGCTACACACAAATCATACAAGAACCCACACATAACAAAGGTAACACCCTTGATATGGTGTTCTTATCACACAACATCCAAAAATACACCAAACCTCGAGTAACCCCAGTCCCATGGTCCGACCATTTCCTAGTCGAAATTGAAATCCACCTACCTCCACAAAAGGTAAAGCCTCAAGCCGACCCAAAAACACATCAACAGAGGAAATTCCAAAAATTCAATAGCGAAGCTTTGGTAACTTCTATATCTACACATTTTGAGTACACCACCACAGACCTAGACAAGCTGGTAGACCAATGGAACTCAGGGATCGAAGCAGCTGCAAGTCCAACATGGAAGAACACAAACGCTGTAACAAAGACAGGAACCGAACCATGGTACTCTCCCATGCTATCTAAAATGAAGAGAGAACTACGCAAACTCGAAAGGAAATGGAGGAAAAAGCAAACCGAAGAAGGCAAGCAACTATACCTAACACTCCTCGCAAGATACAAGAATGAGGTAAACCTCGCTAAAAAGACACACCACACTAATCTACTCAACAAAGCGCTCAACAGACCCAGAGAACTTTTTGAACTCGTAAAATCTCTGACCAAATCTTCACAAAACTCCATCTCTGCAGACGATATAAAGGCCCAGACGCTTGCCGACCACTATGCCAAAAAGCTAAATCCGAAACTTCCCACAAGCATGACCAAAGGCATGCCACTAGCTCTCACCACTCGAGAAACCACAACTGCCCCTCAAGCAGACCCAGAAACAGAATGGAACACCTTCCAGCAATTAGGTGAGCAACAAATCTTAAACATCTTAACCAACTTAAACACCACTACCTCCCCCCTCGACCCATGCCCAGCCGCTTGGATGAAAGCAACCAAGAAAGACAACGCAAAACCCATCGCGCACATTGTCAATCAGTCTCTGAAACAAGGAATCATGCCGTCTCATCTCAAGAAATCAATTATTAGACCCATATTAAAAAACAAGTCGCTCAACAAAAGTGACCCTGCATCATATCGCCCAATCTCAAGCATAGCTTTCCTAGCAAAGATGATTGAAAAAGCGGTCCAGCACCAACTCCAGGACCACATGGACGAGATAAAAGCCCTAGATGAACATCAATACGGATTCCGTCAGAATCACGGAGTGGAAACACTACTACTGGCACTCCTTGACAATCTACTTGGGGGCCTCGAGAACAAAAACTCCATGTTCATACTCATATTCATCGATATCTCAGCGGCATTCGATACAGTACATCACACCACCCTTTTGGACCGCCTGGCCTCGCTAGGTATAACAGGGACCCCCCTGAAATGGTTCACATCATACATATCCAATAGGATGCAACAAGTGCAATTCAACAACGACAGAGCTGATGCTTTCCCCCAAACCCAAGGGATCCCTCAAGGGTCTGCCCTCTCATCCCTACTGTTCAATTTGTATATAAAGCCGGTATGCAGTATTTTCCAGAAATACAACATAAATTACCACATATATGCCGACGATGTGATGTTATACACACAGCTCGACATAACACAGCCTAACTTCAGTCCACTAGAAGAATGCCTTGACATGCTCCAATCATGGCTTCAGCAAAACAACATGTCAATAAATCACAAAAAAAAGAGGTCATGTTCATGTCCAAGAAAGCCAATTTCATCCCGCCCACCACAGTCACACTAAACAAAAACATATACTATACAAAGCCTGTAATAAAGTATCTAGGAGTCCTACTTGACAGCAACCTCAAGATGGACAAACACCTCAGAACAGTTAACCGAGCCATCTTTTACAAACTCAAAATCCTTCAACCACTCCGCAATATCCTCGAGAAATCCGACTTTAGGTCTGTTGCTCAAGCACTAATCATTCCCCACCTGGATTACAGCAATGCCATTCTACAAGGGCTTCCAAAGAGCACACTAAGCATCCTGCAAATGGCTCAGAACGTGGCTGCAAGAGTCATCATGGAAAAGAAAGTCACCGACCACATAACCCCAGTTCTAATGGATCTGCACTGGCTCCCAGTGGCCACCCGCATCATCTACAAACTACTCATCACAACATTTAAACTCATCAATGGCATCGCACCATCCTACCTCAATAACCTAATCACTATTCAACCTAGCAACAGGAGCAGGAGAACTATGAATCTCAACACCCTATGTATCCCGACCAGCATAAGATCTGTCAAGGCCGAAACAAGCAATAGGGCGTTCACATACTCAGCGCCAATCCAATGGAACCAACTACCGCATGAATTAAGGCTCACAAACAACCTGAACGAATTTAGACGAAAACTGAAAACCTATCTGTTTCAAACCCACTACAACTTGATCTAACTGCGATACCCTACCTCAACCAGATCTCCTCTGCCGCACTCGGCAGCATATAATCTAATAGTATATAGTCATGTATAACTTGTACACCTTGGCAACTAATTCCGTACAAATTGTATATAACCATGTATAGTCTGTACACCTTGGCAACTAATTCTGTACAAATTGTATATATGGGGCCCTCCCCCAATCTACTGAAATCAAATGTATACCTTGATCTGTGTGCTTTAATCAAATATGTATCGTATCCAAATGCTTGTCCCGTGTTACGTAATCATTGACTAATCAAAATGTAAAACTGAAATCTCAATGTACCGTACAATACATTATGATTCTGTAAAGTAAACCGCTGCTGATCGTAGGAAGCAGCGGTATACAAGTGTTTACTAAATAAATAAATAAAATAAATAAATAAATATTTTAACTGGGAAGGCATGGCCAGCGGAGGCATCCACAAGTATATTGTGGAGACAGGCAGGATTGGAAACATGCAATTTTACAGAATATGGTGAGCGCAGGGACATCCTAAACGGTTGCAGCATTTACCCATGTCCCATAATATTAGCGGGGATGGGTTTCTCCACTTCACTCTATGGCCCATGCCTGCATCTGTGCGTGTGATTTGCACTCAATACATGCATGGGCCAGCGGAACAGCATATTGGACGTGTTGCACCGGGCATGTCTATATGCCGATTCCATAAACACAGGCACATCTATGCACACTGATGTAGAATTTTCATGGAATCATGCCTGTTTCTGATTTAAATGTGTCCGCAGGCCGGACGTGGATTTTGTAGAATCTGCCTCAATATGTATACTGGAGCTCAACTATCTTCATGGTATGTAAAATGTGCTATTGACTTCAAGGGTCTTTTACTAAAGGGCATTAGCTGACAATGCTCTGTGTTCAGACATGTGTTGCCAGCTAGGGCAGGGCCTTGACAGCAAGAGACGATTCCTTTGCTAACTGTCTAGCTTGCGTTAAGGTCACAAGTGGGTGAGGTAGGGCAGAGAGTGGGAGTAGTTTGCTCCATGCAGTTACCTCTGGGTTCACACCACACACTTACTGCATTAGTGTGGGATCACCAAACACCACCTCAATAGGTGGAGTTAAGTGCACCCACGCTGATGGGGCATGTTCTAAGGAACAGGGCTCCACATTAACTGCTGAGGAAATGCTTTTCATGCCCCAACAGTGAACGCAGTGGAATTGCACCTAATGCGCCATCATTTTGGCATTTTTGCCACATTAGATGCAACACCTAGCGCCTTTGGGTAAAAGGGCTCCTTAGTGTCATCATCGCTCCATAAAAAGCAGCATCTAATATTATCTCCTCAAAATTATTTCCACTAGTTCACAGTTCTAATATCCACATCAACTTTAAACAGCATCTGACAGCACATTACTTATCTGTGTATATCTGTAGCTCTATGCATCCAAAGCTGTTACATCAGTGACATGACATATATCACAATCCATCCACTGTTTGTACCACAATGTATCCAATCTGGCCAGTAGTTTTACCCCTGAATCACAAGACCAGATGCCAGAAAAACAAAATGTAATCATATAAAAAAAAAGGGAGATAAACTCTCCGATCACTTTTACCAACTGCACTGTGTTTAACCGAGGTATACGTTTCCCCGACCCGGGCCGCAGTCCACTCCCCCCCCCACCCCCAACCCACAGAACCCCCACCCCTGACAAAGCATACAGACGTCAGGTATTGGTGCAAAATCGCTTGGTCGCAGCTTTTATTATTAACGGTAAGAACACCGGCCCAACATGGGCCAACTCAGTAATCAGAACAATACGGAATACCGCACCCCCCCCCACCCGTCATCCGGATGGTGCCCCCCACCAGCCATTGTAGCAAAGTGGAGCACCATCCAACCCACCCCCCCCCCCCCGTTACCCCTTGGCGCCCGCCTCGCCATGTTAGCAAAGGCCGGCTGAAGGGGTTGCCTATTTTCCGGGTAGAGACCCCAGCCGGGACGTCTCACCCCAACCTGAAGAGCCGAGCCGCTCACCTGGAAAGCGGCATCAAGCTGAAATGAGCCGCCGGGTCGACGAGCACCAGCTCGCCACCCCGCTCGCCCGCCCCGGGCAACGCCCAGCCCAACCCCCCCCCCCACCAGCTGCAACAAACACTCGCCCCCCCCATCCCTGCCAAAACAAGGGAGGGAGGGAAACCTTCTCTCGGCGCGAGCAAGGAGGAAGAGAGAGATCGCCGGCCGGCGATCCCTCCTTGCTCGCGCCGCCACGCCCCCATGCCCGCCTACGCGGGCCAATCCCCAGGCACCACAGGGAAAACGTGGTGCCCCAGGCACGCAAGCCTGCCTGTGCCCCCCCCCCCCACCACCGAGAAGAGGCCTGCCGCGTGGTCGGGCCCCGGGAACCCGGTTACCCGGCCAGCTGCGGGACCGGGGCCCGGCGGCTCAGCCCACACTAACCGAGGTATCCGGATGCCCGACCCGGGCCGCAGTCCACTCCCCCCCCACCCCCAACCCACAGAACCCCCACCACTGACAAAGCACACAGACGTCAGGTATTGGTGCAAAATCGCTTGGTCGCAGCTTTTATTATTAACGGTAAGAACACCGGCCCAACATGGGCCAACTCAGTAATCAGAACAATACGGAATACCGCACCCCCCCCCACCCGTCATCCGGATGATGCCCCCCACCAGCCATTGTAGCAAAGTGGAGCACCATCCAACCCACCCCCCCCCCCCCCGTTTCCCCTTGGCGCCCACCTCGCCATGTTAGCAAAGGCTGGCTGAAGGGGTTGCCTATTTTCCGGGTAGAGACCCCAGCCGGGACGTCTCACCCCAACCTGAAGAGCCGAGCCGCTCACCTGGAAAGCGGCATCAAGCTGAAATGAGCCGCCGGGTCGACGAGCACCAGCTCGCCACCCCGCCACCGGCGCTAGGTAGCTCGCTATCCTAGCGCCGCCCCCACCACCGAAAGCTGCGACCAGCACCAAAACTCTAAGGCCTCCTGCCAGTTATTCAAGAGTAAGTCCTGCCCCACCGGGGCAAGGTGAACCCCATCAAGCCGGTACAGACCGGCACAAGCGACATCTGCCCAAGGGTGGCGAACCTGGAGCCCGCCCGTCTGCTGTACCCAGCGCCCAATCTGACGGTTGATCCTGCACAAACCCCTCGACCAGCGCCGCTGGGTCCTGCAAGCCGGGCGGGGTATGATGTCCGACCAGATGATGGCCACCCCGGGGAGGACCTCTCGCAGCGTGGCAATGTCGCTCTGAACAGTCATGATGAGGTGCCAGCGAGGCCAACCGGCAACGTCATTGCCCCCCAGGTGGAGCAGCAGCCCGACTGGCCGCTGCCGCCATCCAATTGCCATGCGAACGCAGTCCAGGAGCTGTCCCCAATGCATGCCGCGGTGACCCATCCAGCACAACCGCACTCCAGCTGCAGCGAGACCAAGGTGAGCACCCAACGGCCGAACCGCCGCACGACGCTCAGCCCAGTAGACAAAGGAGTGCCCGATGATCCACCACTCCCCGGCGGACACACCATCTGAAAGCAGAAAAGAGCGGACTGCCACCAGCAAGCAACTCTGCAATAGGAAGACAAAATAGTTAGTACCCCCAGGCCCCCCCCCACACCGTGCCGTAGGCAGGCCACCGCCCAGGCACATCACGGCACTATGGCACTCCGCCAGAAGCCGGTGGGCGAACATACCCCGCGTAGGCCCCCGAACGCCATCGGCCGATGTGCTGAATCACCCACGAGTCTAAGCCTGCAGCCGCCGCACTAGTAGCCGCTCCAATCCGGAATGAGTGCGAAGCATAACTACGCTAGGGGCAACCCAAAGCACGCAAAACCAGGCGTAGCACAGCCGTGAACTGGAACTGAGTCACCGGCCGGCCATCTGCGTGGATGAAAAACTGGCCACGTGCCCCCGGTCGCTGCCGCACGTACACGCCCAGAGCACGAACGGGACAGGACAACAGGGGGGGAATGGCACACAGCAGGACCCAGCCCCCTTTTCCAGACTGGTCCGTCTTGGACCGCGATAGGAAGATCCGGACACGTGCTGGATCTACCCGGACATGCCCAACTTCGAGCCCCCCAAAAGCCCCTTGTCTCGCAGACCGAGGAACAAGCTCAGACACCCGGAAGGCGCCGAAAAAAGCCGTCGTAAACAGCGCCTGAAACAACACCGCCTCGAAGCCCGAGGCCGCCACCCTCGGTAAAAGCTCACAAATCTGCAAAAGAAGCTCGTGAGATACCGGGAGCCGCCAATCCCGTGGCCCCGGCTGCGCACGAGCCCAGCCGGCGAGCAACCGCCCGACTAAAAAGGAGACACGTGGGTTCCCCCAACCCGCAGCCTTACAAAAGAAAGAGAAGCCCGCTAATGCTCCAGTGACCGCCAACCGAGCCCATCCCTCCTTCCTTGCCCACAACACAAAAACAGCCGACTAGGCCATCAGATACCACCCCCCCAGACCAACCTTGCGCACTCAAAAAAGCACTCACCTGAGAGTAGCCCTGTCGATAAGTCGCCCAGGTACTGCGAGCCACCGATGCCGCCAGCAGAACCATTAGGTCGGGGTCCCAATCGTCCAGAGATTCTCCGGAACCCGAGAGGGCAGCTCGTCCACCCCAGGAGCCAACCGCCGAAACTGCGCCCACTGAAAACGGGATAAAGCATCAGCAATGGCATTCTGGGAGCCCGGCATGTGCCGTGCCTGGGCGGTGACGTTCAGGCGCAAGCAGGCCAGGACAAATACCCTCATCAAAGAAGCCACCATGGGGCACCGGGGCGCATGACGATTAATGACCTCGACGACCACAGCGTTATCGCACCAGAAGACAACCCGCCGATCCCGCAAACGGTCCGGCCATACCCAAAGAGCGACCACGATTGGGAAGAGCTCCAAGAAGGTGATATTCCGGACCAAGCCAGTGCCCACCCAAGCCGCAGGCCAAGGCTCAGCACACCAGGCACCATGGCAAAAGGCCCCAAAACCAGAACTGCCCGCCGCGTCGGTAAACAACTGGAGGTCAAGATTCGAGAGCTCAGGCAACTGAAGGACGGAGCACCCATCGAAGCCAGCCAGAAAAGCGTCCCATACCCGCAGATCCTCCCGCATCTCTGCGGACACCCGGATCCGATGGTGAGGCAGCCGCAGCCCAGCCATCACCAAGGATAGATGCCTCGTGAAGGGACGCCCCATGGGAAGGACACGGCAAGCAAAATTGAGATGCCCGACCAACGACTGAAGGACACGGAGGGAGGTCTTAGAGGCGGAGCCGACTGAGGCCACCAGTTCCCGAAGGCGACGAATCTTCGGTGCCGGCAAGTGCACAACCATAGCAACCGTGTCAATCTCAATGCCGAGAAAGGTGAGGCAAGTGACCGGACCGACCGTTTTATCACCTGCGATGGGAATGCCGAAGGCGGCAGCCACGCGCAGAAAGGTGCTCAAAAGAGTGGAACAGGTGGGGGTCCGCTCAGGCCCGACAAACAGAAAATCATCAAGATAGTGGACAACACACGAGGCCCCCGACTGCCGTTCCACAACCCAGTGCAAGAAGGTACTGAAGGCCTCGAAATATGCACAAGAGATTGCACAGCACATGGGCATGCACATATCGAAATAGTACCGCGCCTCGAAGCGAAAACCGAGCAAAGGGAAGGCCGAGGGATGTACCGGCAACAGGCGGAAAGCCGATTCGATGTCCACTTTGGCCAGTAGGGCACCGGGCCCGCATTGCCGGACCAGGGAGACGGCTGCATCAAAAGAGGAGTAATGCACCGTACAGAGCTCGCGAGGTATACGGTCGTTGACCGAACCGCCCGGAGGGCAAGAGAAGTTGTGTATCAACCGGAACTTACCCGGCTCCTTCTTGGGAACCACCCCCAACGGCGAGACCGTGAACAGGGAAAAGGGGGGTACCAGGAAGGGACCCACAACACGGCCGAGGAGCACACTCCTCCGAGATTTTCCGCCGCACGAAATCCCCGTGAAGCCGCACGGAGGCGACGTTGCGGGACCCCCCTTGCCCAGACGCACCCTGTACGGGGATGCAAAAACCCCGTGAAAACCCCCCTAGAAGCAAACCGGCCGCCCTACCCCGACGGGATCGCCTGTACTCGAGCAACCACGGGCGCATCGCCTCGACCCGCACCGGGGTACGGGCCAAGACCTCCCCTGCCTCACTTACCCCCCGTGACCCCCTTTTGGGTGCACTTTGCAGCCGCGTGCGCTCCCCCACACAAGGAGCAAGCGTGCTTGAACTTGCAGTCAGGGAAGGGGCAGGACGCCTTGTTGAAGCGCCAGCAAATGTCCCCCCTGACGACGCCCCCCCCTTGGCTGAGGCAAGGCGGGGGCGGGGGTGCGAAAGGAGCGCCCCCCTGCCCCCAGCAGGGACGGCCCCGCCTTGACGACCGCCACGCCAGATCCCCCAACCCGACCCCTCACGGACATCTGGGTCAACCACAGGTTGATGTCCTTCGTTCCCCACTGCAAATGACTGTTCTCCTCCATCTGGTCCCGAAACTCCTCATCATAATTCAACCAAGCCCACCCCTCGTGGGCCTGGGACGCCGCCAGGATGTTATCGGCATGGGCCAGCAAAGCCCCATACTGGTCCGGGAAGTAATGCCCCCAGACACTCGCCAAACGCAAGAAAGCGCGGGTCCAGTAGAGGGTGTTGCGAGAAACCTTACGCAACCTGCCCGCCTTTTCGTCTTCCTTGCGCTTTTTCCGGCTCTCCCCGGATTGCTTCCGGCCATCAAGCAGACGGAAGATGTCGATATATTTTCGACACTTGATCCGCCGGCGCAACTTCCGCGGCACGGACTCCCACAGCTCGGAGCAACGAATGACGGGGGTGCCGCCACACGCCCCGCCGTCAGCCGACACCGGAACCGAGCCGTGCGAAGAGGCCGAGGACGACGTCGAGGAAGAAGAGGAAGAGGATGCTCGCCTGCAGCGACGCGCCCGCTTGCGCTTCCCTATGACTTTGCCCACCCCCCGGAGCCCGGAACGGAGTCAGCCCCCCCCTACCTCGACCCTACTAGTATACTCACCATTCGCCCCGGAAGAGGCAGCAGGAGCATCCCCGGAGGACGCACCAGGCGCCGGAGCACCCAGCTCCGTCGTGGAACCCAAAGGACCCGCACCAGCCAGCCTGTCGGAAGAAGCCATGGAGGTTGACGGCATCGAAGTCGCCGGGACCTGCGGAGAGAAGGGAGAAAAACAAGCAGCCGAGAACCCAGGAGTACAGGGAGCTGCTGGTGGGCCGGCCCCCCAAACACGAGCCGAAGGCCCCAACCCCCCGGCCTCCCATGCCGCAGCACCCGCAGCCGCCCCACGCCCATCACCAAACCAGCCCCCACCCCAACCACCCCCCCAAGGCCCTAAGCCCCCCCACGGGACCACCCCATATGCCCAAGGGGCCGATGGGCTGAAGAAGCCGGGAGGAGGAGGGGGCGCCAGGGGGTTGGGGGAAGGACCTCCCTCTCCCAGGGGAGGAGATGCGATCGGAGGACAGCCAGCCCCCAGCTCGAGGGACCTGTTGGGAACCAGGACCCATGAGGACACGGGCCTGCCAACGCCCAGGCAGCCCAGATCATCAACCCCCTCAAGCGCCACCGGCGAGGGAACCCCACCCGAGGCCCCCGCCGGAGGGACCAGCTCGCCCCGTGAGGCGCACTCGACCGCGCTCACGGGCACAGGAAGCCCGCCCGCGGTCCCCCGGCCCAGGGCCCCACCCGCCCGGCTGTGCCCGCGCCCCTGCCTAACCCCAGGGGGGGCCCTGGAAGCCGAGGACTGAGGGCGCGCGGACCGACCGCGGCCCGTGGGCCGCACAGCCCCCGCCCCCTAGCAGCGCCCCGCGACCCCTTGGCCGCACCCCGCGCTGGGACCCCCCCGGGCCATGTGCAACGGGAAAAGCAGCGAAGCCAACAGCAGCACAGCAAGATTCAAAATAGCTGCTCAGTGCCTGCTGACTGCTGCAGACCGCCGCGGCCTTTCTTCTCTGTTTTTTTTTTTTTTTTAAATTTATCGGGTAGTCGGTGGGTGTAAGGAGGCCAGCGGAAACCAGGGGGGTGGCCCAGCAAGAATTGACCCCCCCACACAAGGAGCCGGCCCACCGGGAACACGGGGGAAAGGCCAGGGAAAGCCCCACGTGCCCAGCAGCAAGCACGCACAAGGTGCGCTGCAGGAAGAATTATTCAATTATTTAAGAAAAACGGGGACCGAACCGCACCAAACCCGAAGCCCCACAACCGCCCTGAGGCAGAGGAGAAGGCCGAAAGAACGAGGCCGCCCCTAGGCCTAACTCACCCGCCGGCGCTCACCCCACAAACCCACTCCAAACCTTCTCTCGGCGCGAGCAAGGAGGAAGAGAGAGATCGCCGGCCGGCGATCCCTCCTTGCTCGCGCCGCCACGCCCCCATGCCCGCCTACGCGGTCCAATCCCCAGGCACCAAGGGGAAAACGTGGTGCCCCAGGCACACAAGCCTGCCTGTGCCCCCCCCCCACCACCGAGAAGAGGCCTGCCGCGTGGTCGAGCCCCGGGAACCCGGTTACCCGGCCAGCCGCGGGACCAGGGCCCGGCGGCTCAGCCCACACAACTCTCAAAGGGAATTGCTCAAAAACGCTGGTGCATGCGCATTATATTTAAATAGACAAGTGCATATAAATCTTCATAAAAATACTGTTTCCACTGGGCTTGATGGACCTTTGGTGTGGTACTGTATGGCACATCTTATGTTTTTATGTTATTTGTTTTGCATTGTTTTTTTTGAGGGACTGATGGCCATGGGTAGCGGGTTGTATGAATACTGGTAGACCAGCAAAGTACTAACCTTGTAAATGACCTTTTCGTATCTCTTTCTGCAGTCATGTGGGTTGAACTTCTTTTCCATTTTATCTCTTAGGGGTATGTTTGCTAAAATGCAGCAGTGCACTATGCATTAAGTGCCGAAACTTAGTGTGAGGGTGGCGCTGGACACGTGCTAACAAATGGAGGTGTGCCCAGCATATCCCCATGTAGTTAGAATGGCCTCCATGCCATACTCATGCTGTCGCTCTTACCGCAGGTGCACTTAATGCCATTCATTCCAGTGGTGGTAGTGCTCCCGCACTAAGTGCAACATTGACAATCTGCGTTAAAGAGTTAAAGATGCCCGTGCTAACTGTAATGCTCATGCTCTGTCCCTGGACCACCCAGTATCTGCCCCAAACTGCGCTAAGCCATTAAGATTGGATTCTTAGTGCAGCTGCATATTTGGTACATGCTAATGATTACGGCAGCACACTCGGTGTGTGCTAAATCCCATTTTAACCATTGCCGTGGTTTAGTAAACATGCCCGTTAGTCTGTAAACTGCTCTGGTGGCCTCCCTGAGAAAGAGTGGTATAGCAAGTATATAATAAAAAGTAAGCAATAAACAATTTGTCTGGGCTTCCCAATTGTTGTCTTTAAACAAAATCTGTGCCTGATGTAAATTTTTAAGTCCCCTTTTACTAACACCAAGCTCGAGTTATCTGCCACACAGTCCATAGGAATAAAATGAGCCACACAACAGATAGCTCGAGCTAAGTGTTAGTAAAAGGGCCCCTAACTTTTGTTGTGCTCCTTTTAATTTTTTTAACCATTTTCTTCATTTTAACATGTTCTACCTTTTGAAAGTTAAATACTAGCACAGTAGATTTCTTTAATGTCCTCATTCCGGTTGCTAAGTCAAATATTATCACACTGGGCCTAATTTTTGAAGGCATTTACACAGTTAACAGTCCATGTTAACCGTGTAAATGCCTTAATCAAGGATTTTCAAAGGCACCTACACAGCTAGTACCTTTGAAAATCCCCGATTACGTCCTCTACTTGCCCCAATGCTATCCAATTAGTATTGGAGTGTGCTGGGAGCATTCTTGGGCAGAGCAGAGGCGGGGAATGGTGCTAATCGGGTAGCAGTGATTTTGGATGCTGCACAGTTAGCCCTGGCACCTTAAAGATAGGCAAGGTTTTCCTATCTTTAAGGTGCAGAGCACTAACCGGGCAGAATCCAAAATCGCCGTTGCCCTTTTAGGCTTGGCAGCTTTCCTTCATCGCAGAAGTGAAAATCCGGGGTTGAGGGGTCACGGGCAAGGCTACGCCACTTATCCCTACCTAACTGAAAATCAGGCCCACTATGATTGCCTTTGTGAAGTGGCCCCAATACTTACCTCCCACATCAAATCCTGTGTTCCATTAAGAACTAGATCTAAAATGACTCTCCCTCTTGTAGAGTTGTGCATAGCCATAAACGTTAAGTTCATGCTTGTTCTAAACAAATTTTTCCTGGTTTTCAAACTCATCTCACCTATTTGTTTTTTGCACATGCATTGTATACATAATAGAATTGTTTTAAAGTGTCCAAGTTGATTGTACACATGATAATTTGTAGGCATATGTACGTACAAGTGATTTACTATTACTACTACTGAACATTTGTATAGAGCTACAAGAGCTCATCAGAGCTTACAATCTAGTCAAGACAGACAACACAGTAGCTGTAGACATAGGATACATCACAACTCTATCATGACAGGGCTACCCTTCGTTCTCACCCAAGGTTTCTTCCAAAGGTAGCCTCAGCATTCCACATCAACCAGACAACAGAGCTACCCGCCTTCTATCCGGAACCCCATGCCTCACCGCAAGAGTAGCAGTTGCACACTCTCGTCTGCATCAGGGCCCTACACACCTACCTCTACATGACAGAATCCATTCACCAAGGGGCACAGCTCTTTGTCTCCTTTGACCCAGGCAAACTGGGATGTCTGGTCACCAAATGCACTCTATCACTATGGCTATCCAACTGCATCACCTTCTGCCATGACCAGGCAGGCGCACAGATAGCTGCCAAGCCCCAAGCACACAGCTTCAAGCACTGGCCACAACCATCGCAAACCTGTGCTCCCTCTGTACCAGTGGCAGACATTTGCAAGGCCACCTCCTAATCCTCGGTACACACCTTCCAGAAACACTACTGTCTGCACCTCGAGGTGCAGAAAAACAGCTCTTTTAGCCAGGCAGTCCTGGCCTCTGTGACGCCATTCTGCCCCATGACTAAAGGGCAGGCAAGCTCTACAGACTAGCCCCAACCATGCGAGGACTGGTGGACTCGCCATGGATGCCAGGCCAATTACATTGGCTTAGTATGCCAATTTCATTGCCTGATGTTCGATGTTACTAGTTACGCTGTTGTCACCCGCCCCCTTTTGGGGCATGTGCTGTTGTCATATGTTCCTGCAAGTTAAAACATTCATCTGCCTGCTGCTGGGGCCTATGCTGTTGTCATATGTTCTATACAAGTTAAAACATTAAATTTGACTGTTTGCAACTGACCCCAGTACACTGTTATCAGTCCATCAGGTACAGGCCATTCCGCCTCCCTCATCTACCACAGCGCTCACATGGCTAGGGAGGCACCAGATGTGGCTGACACATCCTGCTTGTCCAAGGAGAAAGTGAAGTAATGGAAGTTCTCTGTGGACAGCAAGATATGTCAGCCACACATACCCGCCCACCTCCCCTGGATGAGGTCAGCTTCACATCCATGGCTCATGACCCTGGCACCCGCCTACCTAGTGGGAAGATCACAGCTAGGGACATACTGGACTAGCTAGGGGTGGGCCTGGGGTTTGGGCTACCTTGCACATGCCCAAGAAAGGTCTACCTTTCTGGTCTCTGGAGAGCACTTTCATTCTTGGCGCCGTCAGATGACGTCACCAGGTGTGGCTGACTTATCCTAATGTCCATGGAGAACTCCTGTTACAGGTAAGAAACCTCGCTTTCCCCTTCCTGAGGAAGACAAAAAGAGTTTGGGTAAATAGAGCTCTCTGCATTTTTCTTTTGGCACTCTGCATTGCGTTTTCAATATGCCCCTGGGAAGATAAAGGGAAGGTATTATATGCAGGCAAAACAAACTGGCTTTCATTTTCAACCTGCGACCTTATTATTTTAGCATGGTCTCTTCATGAAAATAATGCGATAGGATAAACCATTGTGAAATTGCTTAACATTTTAAATGTCTGAAAATTTGCCAATAAGTTGCTTTTTCAGACAGATTTTTTTTTTCAATTTTCCCTTCCTGACAGTTGCCATAATGGCTTTAATCATGCAGTCTGGAAGTGGAAGGGCTTAGCACACAGCAACAAACTCACTGGTCAATGTCTGTGTCACTCTCCGTGAAGGAACGACTGTACTTCTCACTGCATCCTGGGAAAGTGCTAATTACATTAATGCCCTGTCAATCAAATCTCAGCAAGCGGGGCCAAATTGTTATTGTTTGGCCCAAGACTCTGAATTTTATTGAAAGTTATTTGTGTGGCATTTCTTGTCTGTGTAGCTTATATAACTAATGATGATTGTTTATGGAAAGGTGCCTGTCCAATTATTTTTGAAGAAACAGGAATGCAGAATGACTGGAAGCATCAGGTTTTTGCTAGAGAATGCCTCAGGTAAGAGGAGAATGGCTGGAGGCTATAAGGAAGCACAAGAGACAAGTCGGAGTCGTAAATTGGAAAACTGACATATCTCATCTAATATACTTGTGTAAGTAGGCTTTTAAAAACCATGACATTTAACTAAGTTTTTGGAGAAGTTGCAAATTTTTGTTCTCATCAGCTGGATTTAACTCATTGCCGTGGTGAAACGAATATGTTGATAATTAGCACCAAAATTGAGCAGACTAATATGGCCATTGATCCACGTATCTAACACCTTTGCTGAGGCTGCAGTAAACCCTGTCTTCAAAGTCAAGCAGAGAATAGTGCGGCACCTTATCTTCTGTTATTTCACGCTGCTATTCACCCTGGCATGAAAATAAAAGAAAACCTTTGTTCAATGAGGACACTCAAGATATGCTTTGGAAGCCATAGCCTGTTAATGACCAGGCATTTTAGAAAACTTTCTGTTGCAACTACTAAATTAAGCCACTGAAAGGTTTGTCAAAGGGTGTGATTTGCTGTAATTGTCATGCAAAAACATATCAGCAATCTGGGGTGGGATTTTTTGGTGGAATTCTTTCTATCAAGGCATTTCTAGGACTGACTTTTTATCATCGACCCATGGGAACATTAAGAACAGGATGAGATAGAGGCATAGGGAAATTAGGCATGTGCCTAGGGCCCAAATATTTCGAGAGGCCCTAGAAGACGAGCTCAAGTGGTTAGTATTTTCAGCATTCTGCAGATTTTTGCAGCCATGTTCGAAAGCCAAAAGGATGGCTAAAATGTTTGGATATTCTCAGAGTTTAAAACTTTAATCTGCAAATCTCTCTTCCTCCCCCCTGACTGAATGAACTGTGAACCTGCCTTGCCTAGCAGTAAAGACAATGATAGGATCCAGCCAATGGGAAGACAGTGGGGGGGGGGGGGGTAGGAGGTGGAGCACTGGAAGTCTGCTCTAATCAGCGGAAGGGGGATACTAAGCAGGGGGATTTTCCGGAGGGGGTACTGAGGGCACTGGGCTGACCTTGGATAGAGTCAGTGGAAACAGTGAGTGTCCTTCTGGAGAGGGGGGATAAGGGAAAAGCGCAAGAAGGCAGCTACAGGCTGAGGAAATGAGTTGGCAGCAAATTCTTTACACGATGATGGACAGAGCTGGAAGGTGAGGGGTGGAGCTAGGAGCAAGAGATACATATATGCATACATGGAGCTTCTGGGTCGCCAGGAGTCAGCATTGACTCGAAGGCACAAATTGCATTGCATTGTGTATCAGAAGCATGAAAAAGTGCATATATGCATGTGTGTCAGAGAGTGTGTGTGTGTGTGTGTATGTTTCTATGTTTTTCTCTTGTGGGGACGGTGTCATAAAACAGAGTTTTCCTTTGAAAATCTGGGCTGGAATAGAGGATTCCACTAGTACAATCTAAATGCATACATACTAAGTTGAGGGAAGTTTCAGTCTCTGGACCTGCACAAATCCCTTTGAAAACTGACCTAATACTGCCTCCATTGTCTATATCCTTTCAGGGGCACCAAAAAAAGCAAAATATTTTCTTTTGCTGCTTTTACATGTGAATCTTTTTGATACTTGAGACTTTCAAAATGTATACTCAGACACACTGACCATAAATCTTACCTAGGCATCTCTGGTTTGCAGCTTGTCGTGCTGTGAGGGCTTGTGTGCATCAGTGATGCTGAGAGCTAACTATCAGTAGTTTAACTACTGGCAGGGTCTCCCAAGATGGACAGGTCTCAGCTGAGATGCCAGACCAAGACAAACCACCCATCTGGGCAGCAGCAGAATGGGATAGTGTTGACGGCGGAGGATCACATTTCTGTGACAACGGCAACAACACCAAACTTAAACTGCGTGGAAGAAAGGCCTGGCAATCTACTTCTGTATCTTCCCATGAAAACCCAATGGATAGTTACAACAAAACAAATTGTGCTGTAGTGCTGGAAGATGAGACCCCCAGGTTGGAAGGCACTCAACTAGCTATTGGGGAAGAGCCAGCATTTATGATGTGGTTGGATCAAAGCCCTTGGGACGTCTGACTGCTGATGTAGCTGTGCATGAAATGAGAGTCAGAAGCTGTAAAGATGTCTTACACATTGGAACATGGAACGTACAAAGCATGAACCAAGGGAAGTTGGAGGTGGTCAAGAATGAAATGGAACGTGTACAACTTGATCTTTTGGGTGTCAGCGAACTGAAATGGACTGGCATCGGGCACTTTGCATCAGATGATCACATGGTCTACTATGCTGGAAATGAAAGACAAAGAAGAAATGGTGTTGCATTTATAATAAAGAAGAAACTTGCAAGAACTGTAATGAAATACAATGCAGTCAGTGAACGCTTAATCTCTATTCGTCTACAAGGAATGCCTATCAACACAACTATAATTCAAGTATATGCCCCAACAACAGCTGCAGAAGAGAATGAAATTGAAGAGTTCTATGAACAAGTGCAAGCTGAAATTGACAGAACATGCAAACAGGATATCCTGATAGTCATGGGTGATTGGAACGCAAAGGTTGGCAACAAAGAAGAAGACAAAGTAGTTGGAAAATATGGACTTGGCAACAGAAATGAAGCTGGAGAAAGACTGATAGAATTCTGCAAGACCAACGATCTATTCATCTCGAACACCTTCTTCCAGCAACACAAGCGGCGACTGTACACATGGACTTCACCCAATGGATTGTATAAAAATCAAATTGACTACATCTGTGGAAGTCAACGATGGAAAAGCTCTATAACATCAACAAAGACAAAACCTGGAGCTGACTGTGGTACAGATCATCAACTACTAGTATGCAAACTCAAGCTAAAGCTGAAAAAGAGCAAACCACTCATGAATGCAGCAAAATATGACCTTGAGAATATACCACTGGAATTTAAAGACTGCCTGCAAAATCGATTTGCTGCTTTAGATACAAATGATAGAGTTTCAGAAGAGTTATGGAATGACATCAAGAAGGTTGTGTTGGAAGAAAGCGAGAAGTCTCTACAAAAGGTAAAAAAGAAAAAACGGCCAAAATGGATGACGGAAGAAACTCTGAAAATTGCCCAGAAACGCAGAGAAGCTAAAGCCAGAGGAGAAAGAAAGACAATCACAGAACTCAACAGAGATTTCCAACGTGCAGCAAGACAGGAGAAGGAAAAGTACTACAATGACGCATGCAAGGAAATAGAAGCAGAAACTATTAGAGGAAGAACAAGATCAGCTTTCCTAAAGCTACGAGAGTTAAAGAAAAAGTTCCAGCCTCGAATTGGAATGTTACAAGATGCTCAAGGTTCTATGTTGAATGATGCTGAGAAGATCAAGAAAAGATGGAAGGAATATACAGAGTTTTTATATGATAAAGATCAAGTGGACCAACAGCCGTTTCAACCTGTACCTTATGATCTGGAACCATTGGTGATGAAAGAAGAAGTTGAAGCAGCATTGAAAGCCTTATCAAAGAACAAAGCACCAGGCATTGATTGCATTCCCATAGAAGTATTACAGCAATCTGATGCAGCTGTTACCGTACTTACAAGGCTCTGCCAAGAAATATGGAAGACAGCATCATGGCCAACTGACTGGAAAAGATCTGTGTTTATACCAGTACTAAAGAAAGGTGATCCAACTGACTGTGGAAATTATCGCACAATCGCTCTGATCCCACATGCCAGCAAAATTCTACTGAAGATTATTCAAAAGAGACTACAATCATACCTGGAACAAGAACTACCTGAAGTGCAAGCAGGGTTCAGAAAAGGGCGAGGAACGAGAGACATCATTGCGGATGTGAGATGGATCCTTGAAAAGACTAAAGAATACCAAAAGGATATCTATTTGTGCTTTATTGACTATAGCAAAGCTTTTGACTGTGTAAACCATGAGAAACTCTGGGCCACATTAAGAAGCATGGGTATACCAGAACACCTGATCGTTCTCTTGCGCAATCTGTACATTGATCAAGAAGCAACAGTTCGAACGGAACAAGGAGAAACAGAATGGTTTAAAATAAGCAAAGGTGTAAGACAAGGCTGCATACTTTCCCCCTACCTGTTTAATTTATATGCAGAACAAATCATCAGAGAAGCAGGATTGTATGAAGACAACAGAGGTGTGAAGATTGGTGGAAGACTCATCAACAACCTTCGCTATGCTGATGATACCACATTACTGGCGGAAAGTGAAGATGATCTGAAACATTTGCTTCTCACAATCAAAGAACATAGTCTCAAAATGGGCCTGCACCTTAATGTAAAGAGGACAAAGATCATGACAACTGGCATAATCAACAGGTTCATCGTCGAAGGAGAAGAAATTGAAATCATGAATAACTTTAACCTACTTGGATCAACTATCAATAAAGAAGCAACAAGCAGTCAAGAAATCAGACGACGCATTGCTCTTGGCAGAATGGCTATGAAAGACCTAGATAAGATTCTCAAGAGCAGAGATGTCTCTCTCCATATAAAGATTCGACTTGTTCAAGCCATGGTATTTTCAATAACATCATATGGATGTGAAAGCTGGACAGTGAAAAAGATAGACAGGAAGAAAATTGATGCCTTTGAATTATGGTGCTGACGGCGAATACTGTGTATACCATGGACTGCCCGAAGAACAAACCAGTCTGTACTAGAGGAGATCAAACCTAAGCTTTCTTTAGAAGCTCAGATGACAAGACTTCGACTTTCATACTTTGGACACATCATGCGGAGAGAGAGATCATTAGAGAAAGACATCATGCTTGGCAAGATAGAAGGTCAATGCAAAAGAGGAAGGCCAGCAATGAGATGGATCGATACAATAACAGCAGCTACGGGTACCAGTCTGTCAACAATGAGCCGCCTGACTGAAGATCGAACACAATTTAGGATAGCTATCCAGAGGGTCGCCATGAGTCGACTCCGACTCGACAGCACTTAACAACAACAACAATAGGCATCTCTGATTTGTACCACAGTCAATGGAGAGTTAAATATGAAACTTGCCCAGCTTCCCTGGTTCTCAGCCCATGCTCTAACCACTAGCCCACTCTACTGAAAGTATGTCCCCCTTTGTGGAATTCCACTACCCATTGATCTCCACCTTGAATCTTCCTTTAGGAAGTTTAAGGCAGCCGTAAAGACTTCTTACTTTGCACAAGTTTTTCCATATGATTTCCCTCTTCAGGCTTCTCCTTTGTTGTTTTCACTGAGTTTTGCTTTTCTTTTTCCTTTTGTTTCTCTGCGATCAATCGTACTTTCTTTCATTTTTCTCCTAGTCTGACCTTGTAGTGTCTTGTTTGTCTCCCCTCAGCTACTGACTTATTGTAAACTGCTTAGCTATTTTGGATTTTGGATTTACGGTATATCATGCACATGAGTCAGAAGCTGCAAAGATGTCTTATATATTGGGACATGGAACGTACAAAACATGAATCAAGGGAAGTTAGAGATGGTCAAGAATGAAATGATACGTGTATAACTCGATCTGTTGGATGTCAACAAACTGAAATGGACTGCCATCGGGCACTTTGCATCTGATTACCATATGGTCTACTATGCTGGAAATGAAAGACAAATGGCATTTGTCACCAGCAGTGGCTGAACTGTGGCGTAGGCAGCCAGTCACACTGCTGGGCCTGACCTATCTTTATGAAAAGTAGTAGTTGTGAGTCCGAGTAGTCAGGTTTTCAACAAGGATTTTTATTCCCCTCCCGGGGTTGGATTTTCAAAAGTAGTACAAAACACAAGAACTTAAAATACAGCCATGCCTCTGGCAAACTGAAGAAGAAAACAAAATACAGCTTCTTGCTTTAACCAAAAATCATGAATTACATTAACCAGAATCAGCTGATATGCTGGCAGTCTCTTCTATGCTTTCCAGCTCTCTACAAGGCACTCTTGTCTTTAGCTAACGCAGAGAAGAACTGATATCAGCCATCAATAAAGAGCAATCCATTTCTTCAACACATGGAGTTAAACTACTTGGTTCTGTAATCATCGGTTCATCAAACACAGTATTTTCTCTAGGACAGAAAGTCTGAAACTTCCTCAATTCAGTATCTCTCTCTGAGCTCTCAGGACAGCCCTCTTCACAATAAGGCAGATACTTATCACACAGCTTGTAAAAGCAGGACGGTGAAACAGCTTTGTCTAAACAAGCTTTTTCCTTGTAACTTTTAAACCTCCTGCCTCTTGTACTTGACGGCAGCTCATAGCACTGTCCTGTTCTGGTAATGGAAGACTTTTCTTTTGGAAGTCTCCTGCAGGGTTTTAGGAGCATACATTCATTCTCCTCAAGCGTACAGATATCCTCAACAGGATTACTTTCCCTCTCACAGGGTTGTAAGTATTTTAAACAGCTCTGCTTCTCAAATACATATGGCCTGTTAACAACTGCCTCACATTCCTTCCACTGAGCTCGATGCCTGGGAAAATCACACTGCTTCAGAGGTGAGTGTTTCCTGTAACTAACTCTCTTGGTGAAGGTAACTTTGTTTCCTTTTGATAATTCCTCCGTGGCTTTCTGCTCCAAGGTTCAGGCAGTTCAGAATCAGTATAAGAGTATTCTGAGCCTCCGTCTGAGACCTGCAAGTTTCCTCCAACTTGCCAAGCTCCTGCAGCTTCCTGGTCTCTGTCTCCGTTTTGCTCCTGCTCTTGGTCTTGGTCTAACTCTGTCTGCTTTGGACATTTTTTATACAGCTTTAGAGGTGTTTTCTTGCCCATGTGAAAACTGTTTTCCTGATCAACTGGGGAGTGTTTGCTAACTAGGCGTGACTGCAGACCTCGTGTCTCAGCTTGTTTTGGTTGCCTATGGTAACTAGGAAGCTTCTGATCTACCTGCCTGTCAGAATCTGAGCTATACACAGCAGATTTCTGTGTTTTTAAGGCACAGGGCAGATCTTCCGTGTCACACATCCCCCTCCTTAAGATATTACAAGCTGCAGACGTCCTCGTCGGACAGCGTGTAATTCTACTTAAAGCATCCGCATTGCCATGCAGCTTTCCTGCTCTATGCTGCACTTCAAAATTAAAGGCCTGTAAAGCCAAGTGCCATCGCGTCAGTCGGGCATTGTTATTGCGCATTTGGCTAAGCCATTTTAACGGCACATGATCCATTATCAACAGGAATTTTCGCCCTGTCAAATAAAATCGTAGTGTTTCTATCGCCCATTTGATGGCTAAACATTCCCGTTCTACAGTTGAGTACTTCCACTCTGCATTTGATAGCTTCCTACTTAAATAGGTAACTGGGTGTTCCACACCGTCGAATCTCTGGGACATGACTGCCCCCAGTCCAGTCTCAGAGGCGTCTGTCTGGACTATAAACGGAAGTCTGAAATCGACCCCCCTCAAGACAGGGGCTTTGCATAATTTCTCCTTAAGGGAGATAAAAGCTTCTTCTGCCTCTGGAGTCCAACGCACCTTATTTGGGGCATTTTTCTTAATCATCTCCGTGAAAAGAATACTTTCCTCTGCGAACCTGCGGATAAATCTCCGATAGTAGCATATCAGACCTAAGAAGCTACGAACATGATTCTTCTCTATCGGTCTTGGGAAGTTTTTCACACTATCAATTTTATCCTCTAGTGGTTTCACTAGCCCATTCCCAACCACATGTCCCAGGTATTTGGCCTCCCTAGCCGCAAAAAGACATTTCTTCTGGTTTTGGGTGAGACCGGCTTTCCGGATTGCTTGCAGTACAGCCTCTATCCGGGATAAGTGTTCAAGCCATGTGCTGCTATGGATGATAACGTCATCCATATAGGCTAATGCATATTCTTGGTGCGGCCTCAGGACTTGATCAATAAGTCGCTGGCATGTTGCCGCCGCGCCGTGTAGCCCAAACGGCATACGTCTGAACTGGTATAGGCCTATTCGGGTGGAAAAAGCTGTCTTCGGCTTAGAATCCCTTGTTAATGGGATCTGCCAGTATCCCTTGGTTAAGTCTAGGGTTGTTAGAAACCTAGCCTGTCCTAACCGATCTAGCAGATCATCAATTCTCGGCATAGGATATGCGTCGAACTGTGATATAGCATTAATTTGCCTAAAATCAATGCAAAAACGGAGCGTTCCGTCTGGTTTAGGGACTAGGAATATAGGACTAGACCATGGACTATGGGACTCCTCAATTACGCCCATTTCCACCATTTCCTTAACCTGGGCAATGACTTCATTCTTCTTTGCCTCAGGCAACCTATACGGGCACTGTCTAATTATCTTCCCCGGGGTTGTGATGACCTCCTGTGCCACTAGGTGCGTTTCACCGGGCACAGCTGTCAGGACATCGGAGAACTTCCGCAATACCCGGGCTAAATCTGCCTGTTGGTGCTCCGACAGGTCTGTTCCTGTACGTAGCTCAGGTTGTTCCCTCCAATCTGAGGGCTGGGGACCTAAGTCCTCCTCTTTCTTTTCCTCAGCAATGGCTGCTAAGCCCTTAACATCCCTCATCCCTGTGGAGCCAAACCCTCCAGACCCACGACTAGTGGACGTTAATAAGGGTGCCTCTTCTAACACGGGGAAACCCACCCGTTCACAGATTAACTGGGCTATTCTTTCACCCTTTCTCACTACAAAATCCTCTTCACCGAAATTGAAGAGTAGGGCCTTGACCACACCACGGTAATCAGGGTCTATCACCCCTGCCCCGATGTCAATAAAATGTTTGACCGCTAGGCCAGACCGCGGTGCTATGCGGCCATAGCACCCCTCAGGGATTTGAAATTTTACCCCGGTGTCAATGAGGGCCTTCCCTCCCTTGGGAACTACCGTATCTTCGTTACTAAACAAATCATAGCCCGCTGAGGCTTCGGTAGCTCTTTGTGGGCCTTTTGCATGTGGGGATGTTTTTGTGAATTTCAACACGAACTTCTTTTTAGCAGAGGACCCCCCCTCTACCCGTGGCTTCCCAAATAAAGCACTCGGGATCTTTTGGGCAATAGCCTCAGTCTTTGGGGTCTCCGGTTGTGCCTTTTCTCCTAGAGGTCCTATCTGGCTGGGGCCTAACTTTCCTTTAAGGCCTTTTCCCATTTCCTCCTCAAATGGGGGCCAGTCACGCCCTAGGACTACCTTAAAGGGAAGTCGGGGGACAACTGCCATGTGTACCTTCTCCCTAGTATTCAACCCACTCACACACATCTCATATATCGGGTAAAAAGAGGAGGCTCCATGCACGCATCTTACTTTCACACGTCCATCCACACAATTCAACAAGGAAGGGTTATGGGCATGGATGGTCTTCCACATTTCTTGGGAGACCATACTCTGATCCGCTCCGGAATCCAGGAGCGCTACAGCATCCACCCCCTCCACTTGGACGTCTATAACAAATTCTTCCCCAGTGCGTCTCTCTCCTCCTGATACAAGGGCGATGTGCTCTTCACATTCCCTGCGGGTGTGACCACTTTTCCCACATTGAAAACATTTTCTAACATCACATTTACTTACATTTTTCCTCTGTACCTCATGAGTATAGGCTTTTCTTATACCTGGCATTCTTTCCATGCCTGTTACTTTTAAAATGCTATCCCTGAAAGCCCCAGCTAGCTCGGCTTCAAAATAACATTCTGTCAGTTCAGCCGCTTCCCTAGTGGATTTGCACTTCTGTAACAACAGGAAAGCTTTAACCTCCGGCGTTACAGCCTCATAATATTGCTCAAGGAGCACAGCGTCCATCAAAGACTCCACTGTTGCTTTCTCCGGAGCAAGCCATTTTCTCGCTAGACCTTTAAGTCACTGCATCAAAGCTTTCGGCGTCTCTTTAGGCAAGAGTGTTGCCTCCCTAAAAAGACGTCGATAGTGGGTAGGTGTTAAACCTAGCCTATCTCTCACCGCTAATTTCACATCTGGGTAATTGGACGCTAGGCCCGCGGGCATTGCCTTGTAGGCCGCCAATGCCTCTCCGGTCAAAGACATTGCGAACCTAACGGCCCATTGGTCTAGTGGCCATTTAGCCGCCTCCGCAATCCTTTCAAAGGCATCAGAATAATCATCAAAATTATCAGTCTTTTGTAAAGGTCCCAGTGCCAATGCACTACAATTTTGCAGTCCTACCACAGGTGATACTGGTACGTCGTCTTCATCTGTGGTGGGGGTCCTCTTTACCAGCGTAGTTAACAAGTCCAGGAGCGGCTTTTGCTGTGCAGCCAGTGCTGCCATAGTCCGATCTTGAACCTGTCGCGCGAGCTCACTCTGGGCTTTCCATTGGTCCTCCATCCATCGGAGCATGTCCTGTGGATCCATCCCGGCGTTGAGGTGTACCTATATGGGAGAGAAAAAAAACAGGGCCCACCAAGTGCGGCACAATATATTTTTCCTTTCTCCCCGCCTGCCCTTAGCAAGGTATAACCTCCTCCCCTTTCTCAGCAATCCTCAACACCCGTGCCCACCTACTTATACCTGAGCACGGTGTAGGATCTCGCGTTGAGAAAGGTTCTTTATCCACGCCTCCTTCAGGTCATCCTGTGGAAATCCAATTGCTGGAGAATTCTTTACCAGGATTTTCCTCTTTCAGGATTTTCCTTTGCTGCTGCTTTTTCCCTTCAGCCAACTGTATCCTCCTTAGGAAAAGCCTTGAGTAGTACTTTTTTTTTTTTTTTTAAATCCAAATTACTACGCCATTTATGTCACCAGCAGTGGCTGAACTGTGGCGTAGGCAGCCAGTCACACTGCTGGGCCTGACCTATCTTTATGAAAAGTAGTAGTTGTGAGTCCGAGTAGTCAGGTTTTCAACAAGGATTTTTATTCCCCTCCCGGGGTTGGATTTTCAAAAGTAGTACAAAACACAAGAACTTAAAATACAGCCATGCCTCTGGCAAACTGAAGACGAAAACAAAATACAGCTTCTTGCTTTAACCAAAAATCATGAATTACATTAACCAGAATCAGCTGATATGCTGGCAGTCTCTTCTATGCTTTCCAGCTCTCTACAAGGCACTCTTGTCTTTAGCTAACACAGAGAAGAACTGATATCAGCCATCAATAAAGAGCAATCCATTTCTTCAACACATGGAGTTAAACTACTTGGTTCTGTAATCATCGGTTCATCAAACACAGTATTTTCTCTAGGACAGAAAGTCTGAAACTTCCTCAATTCAGTATCTCTCTCTGAGCTCTCAGGACAGCCCTCTTCACAATAAGGCAGATACTTATCACACAGCTTGTAAAAGCAGGACGGTGAAACAGCTTTGTCTAAACAAGCTTTTTCCTTGTAACTTTTAAACCTCCTGCCTCTTGTACTTGACGGCAGCTCATAGCACTGTCCTGTTCTGGTAATGGAAGACCTTTCTTTTGGAAGTCTCCTGCAGGGTTTTAGGAGCATACATTCATTCTCCTCAAGCGTACAGATATCCTCAACAGGATTACTTTCCCTCTCACAGGGTTGTAAGTATTTTAAACAGCTCTGCTTCTCAAATACATATGGCCTGTTAACAACTGCCTCACGTTCCTTCCACTGAGCTCGATGCCTGGGAAAATCACACTGCTTCAGAGGTGAGTGTTTCCTGTAACTAACCTCTCTTGGTGAAGGTAACTTTATTTCCTTTTGATAATTCCTCGGTGGCTTTCTGCTCCAAGGTTCAGGCAGTTCAGAATCAGTATAAGAGTATTCTGAGCCTCCGTCTAAGACCTGAAAGTTTCCTCCAACTTGCCAAGCTCCTGCAGCTGCCTGGTCTCTGTCTCCGTCTTGCTCCTGCTCTTGGTCTTGGTCTAACTCTGTCTGCTTTGGACATTTTTTATACAGCTTTAGGGGCGTTTTCTTGCCCATGTGAAAACTGTTTTCCTGATCAACTGGGGAGTGTTTGCTAACTAGGCGTGACTGCAGACCTCGTGTCTCAGCTTGTTTTGGTTGCCTATGGTAACTAGGAAGCTTCTGATCTACCTGCCTGTCAGAATCTGAGCTATACACAGCAGATTTCTGTGTTTTTAAGGCACAGGGCAGATCTTCCGTGAAATACAATGCAGTCAGTGAACCCTTAATTTCTATTTGTCTACAAGGAATGCCCTTCAACACAACTGTAATTCAAATATATGTCCTAATAACAGCTGCAGAAAAGGATAAAGTTGATGAGTTCTATGAACAAGTACAATCTGAAATTGACAGAACATGCAAACAAGATATTCTGATAGTCATGGGTGACTAGAATGCAAAGTTGGGCCACAAAGAAGGTGGCAAAGCGCTTGGAAAATATGGACTTGGCAACAAAAATGAAGCTGGAGAAAGACTGATAGAATTCTGCAAGACCAATGATCTATTCATCTCAAACACCTTCTTCCAGTAACACAAGCGGTGACTGTACACATGGACTTCACCCAATGGATTGTACAAAACTCAAATTGACTACATCTGTGGTCGTCAATGATGGAAAAGCTCTATAACATCAACAAAGACAAAACAAGGAGCTGACTACCAAGTACTAGTATGCAAACTCAAGCTAACATTGAAAAAGAGCAAGCCACTCATGAATGTAGCAAAATATGACTTGAGAATATACAACCGGCAGGTAAAGACTGCTTGCAAAATCAATTTGTTGCTTTAGATAGAAATGATAGAGCTCCAGAAGAATTATAAGATGACATCATGAAGGTTGTGTTGGAAGAAAGTGAGAAGTCTCTACAAAAGGTGAAAAAGCAAAAATGGCCAAAATGGATAACAGAAGAAACTCTGAAAATTGCCCAGAAACACAGAGAAGCCAGAGGAGAAAGAGATGTAATCACAGAACTCAACAGAGATTTCCAATGTTCAACAGGAAAAGACAAGGAGAAATACTACAATGATACATCCAAAGAAATAGAAGCAGAAACTACCAGAGGAAGAACAAGATTGGCTTTCCTAAAGCTATGAGAGTTAAAGAAAAAATTCCAGCCTCGAATTGGAATGTTACAAGATGCTCAAGGATCCATTTTGAATGATGCTGAGAAGATCAAGAAAAGGTGGAAAGAATATACAGAGCCATTATACCACAAAGATCAAGTGGACCAAAAGCTTTTTCAACCTGTATCTTATGATCAGGAACCAGTGGTGATAAAAGAAGAAGTCAAAGCAGCAATGAAAGCCTTACCAAAGAACAAAGCTTGATGGCATTCCCATTGAAATATTCCAGCAATCTGATGCAGCTGTTACCATACTTACAAGGCTCTGTCAGGAAATTTGGAAGACAGCATCTTGGCCAACTGACTGGAAAAGATCTGTGTTTATGCTCATGCCCGTCCTTTCCCTTATTTTCCTTTATTTTTTGTCCTTTTTACTTTTTATTTTGGGATGGGGGGGGGGTCCCTTGCTTTATGGACTTTTATTTATGTGTTTGATGGGAGTAGCCCCGGGATGGTCCCAGAGATGACTTTTGATGTCAGAATGGGACTGGGTTCAAAATGTTAAGTGTCCCACACCTCTGCTTGCAACACACATTCATACTAGTGGTCTTGCTCCTATAGATTCAGATTCAAATGTGCTTGATATCCCAAGTTGAAAATAGAAAAAATCCTCTTTGAGCTCATTGTTTTGATAGCAGCAGTGGTTTAAATGATCTTTCATTTCTTAGGGAGCTGCTCTGGTGGTTGAAAATGCCAAAAGTGTTCCATGCACAGCATTGATCTATATCTGGCAATGTAGTCTGCTTGTGTTTTGTATTCAGACTGTCTAGCTGATACTAAACTTGCAGCCAGAGATGAATATAAGATCATAATATTAGTCTACTGTTATCTTTTGGACATACCCTAGCATTGGCCAGCCTCCAAAACCTCAGATAGGTAGTATTTGATTGTTAGAGTAAATCAAACTGAACTCTTGTTCTGCAAAATTTTTCAGTAGCAAAGTAATAACGTCCACTTGTGGTAAATGAAGCTCTGTTTATAGGTGCATTTCGCAAAAGCAACAGAGCCTATTGTCAAGGCTCCAGCCTGTGAATAAGCTTGTCTGTCCATATGCATATTTGTTGGTGCATGTGCCAACAAAAAGATGCATTAGAATCACCCTATAATCTGAAACCAAAGAGAACTGCAGGCCTGAAAGCACCAGAGTGAATCCCCACCTCTTACCCCTAAACAGAAGAGAGCAGCCCCAGTTGCACCAGCGGGAGTCCATCTTTCATCTTTGTTTCACTTTTTTTAAGAACATAAGAATATAATAAATTCCATACTCGTTCAGACCAGGTTCCATCAAGTCCAGTATCCTGTTTCCAACAGTAGCCAATACAGGTCACAAGTACCTGACAGGTTCCCAAAAAGTCACATAGGTTCCACAATTCTTATCCTGGGACAAGCAGTGAATTTAACGGGTCCTCTTTAATAATGTTTTATGGACCTTTCCTCCAGGAACTTTATTTATTTATATTTATTTATTTGCATTACTTATATACCGCACTATTTGCGATCAGCACGGTTTACATAAAACAAAAGGTATCCGACAATGAACAAAAGTCAGGTCATTACATTGAACAGGAACAAGTAACTTGGAAAACAGGGTAAACTATATACATATGCGTAGCATTGAATAGGTAACTATATACATGTCAGATGGAGTTATTGGGTATTGATCATACTTGGTGGCTGGGGTTCGGGGCAGTCAGTGAGGTATTTGATAAAGAGGAAGTGTTTTAAGGCCTTCCTGAACTGGCTCAAGTTAGGGATTGCTCTGATGTGTGGTGGTAGGGAGTTCCAGAGACTTGGGACGCATAGTCTAAAGGCTCTGTTCGATGTTGCTTTGGAGCATTTTGTCATGTCTCTCAGTATCACTAGCATGTTGGCTACTGAGGTTCTTCTTAGCCTGTTGGATATGGGTGGTTGGTTCCAAACTTTTTTAAAATCCAGCCACAGTAACAGCTTTTGCTACAGTCACTGGTAATAAATTCCAGAATTTGATTATGTGTTGAGTGAAAAAATATTTTCTCTTATTAGAGGTATGTTTACTAAACTGCGGTAAAGTCACTGGTGGTAAGGGCAGCATTAAGGTGCCTGAAGCCATATAAGGCAGTGGAAGGGTAGGGGGCATGCCAGCGTTAGGGTGCCTTGGGCCATTTAAGTGAGTTAACAGGACCAAGTGCGGTAAGGTGACAAGACATCCTAAGGAGAGACAAGGCATTCTTAGGATGTGATAAGGTGCCTTAACAGGAGATAAGGCACCTTAAGATGTGATAAGGTACCTTAATAGGAGATAAGGCGTCTCAAGGCATCTTAAGATGTGATAAGGCACCTTAACAGGAGATAAGGCGCCTTAAGATTTTATAAGGTGCCCTAAAAGGGGATAAGGTGCCCTAACAGGAGATAAGGTGTCCAGAGAGGTGGTAAGGTGCCCTGACATGAGATAAGGCGTCCTAAAGAGAGACAAGGTGCCCTAAAGTGGAAAGCATGCACCTTAAAGCAGGACCATGGCTGAAAGCCAAACATTGGACAGAGCACCAAGGAATATCAATGTAAAGGTGATGGAAGGACAGGTGGGAGTTGATGGACCTGCCAGATTGGGGGGCACCCTATGTGGCAGCCAGTAAAGCTGACGAGCATGTGGGAAGCAGCTGTACCGATGAACAAGGTGGTGCCAATGTAAAGTGCTGCAGTAACAGTGTGTGGCATAGGAGGGGAAGACGTGATTCCCAGGAGAGGCAGAAGTAGCAGGATGTTTGCAATGACAGAAGGACAGAGTACTAGTGGGTACGTGCAGATCAGGCACAGAACAGGTGAGCACAAAGAGCCATAATGCAGAAAAGGGTACCAGTGTAGGTCATGGGAAAGCAGTCTGCACAAGAAGACAGGACTGTACACAGCTGACAGAGAAAGATAGATGGGCTGAAGGACAGATGGTGGCTGAGGTGAGGGTGGTATGGGCTGGCAGCACAGATCTACAATGCCCTGACTGTTACAGTACATGCATGAAAATGATCTGAATAGCACAGTCACAAAAAGAACAGATAGGAATCAAATCCCTGTCCCTGCTTACAGAGACTGTGAGCTAACCAATAGGCTACACCTCCATACCTCTCTGCACAGCAATGACTGGATACAAAGAGACTACAGGTCACCGCCTAAAATGTCTGCTGTGTGTGCCAATGTAGGGTAGCCTCACCAGTACCCATGTTGCAGTGCACATGGAGAACAGAACTCTACAGCTGATCACCGAATGGAGAATGCATGTATCTGTCACCTCAGCTCAGTAAGAAGAACTGACAGTGTGTGATACAAGCACAGAGCAGCTACAAATCATGCTACTGAGCAGTTTCTGTGGTCACCCTGAGGGTGAGGATGGGCACCCAACACCATGGATTCTGTAACTGTAATGCTTGAGATGGTCTCTGCTGCAGGTCCCCTTCACCCTCGGTGTGTGGTAGGTACTGTCTTCAGTGTGATATGCCAGTCATATCTGCCCCTGTTAGACCCTGATCCACCTAGAACAGTGCATTGTAATACCTAGTGTTACAATGCTGATGCCATGACTACCAATTACCGCCTCTAGACACGCATGGGATTGTTACTAGGGTCCTGCTGGCCCTACCAGTAATACTGGAAATAAGCCTGGAACACCTCACTTCCCAACCACCTAGGTCTAACATTCACCTGCAGCAAGTACCTGCTGCCCACCACTGGGTGTCCCAGCCATACACATACCAGCTGCAGACAGAGAGCAACCACATGCACCCAGTCTTGAGATATACAGCATGGACACCCAGCAGCTGGTTCAGTGATCAGAACAAGAAGCACACCCATATCACTAAAACAAGACACTATAGCACTATGTGAATAGATAGCCGTGCTATGGTCAGAGTGAGAGTGCCCTCCCAGCATGACATGATGTGGCTACCAATTCCATGCAGGTTGCAGTCGGGCACTACGATGTCCCAGCCATTGCCCTACCCACGATGCAGACGCATCCTGGCCAATCTGTCTGTTCGGGCCATACTCACAATACTTAACTCCTCATCATGCACATTTGCAGGCTAACTCTGGAAACAGCTTAGGCACTGCGAGGCTCAGTGAGGAGAAGAAAGCCACAAAACAATGGATAGACACACACACACACACACACGCACGCACACACACACACTCACACTCACACTCACACTCATATTGACGCACTTTGCAAAATGGAAATGGTTGGCATTCCTGCCTGCCGCTCTGGTCCCAATCTCAGCTCAGGTATCATTAAGGTGTATTCATTGTACACACCAGAGGAGGAGGTGTAGCCATCATAGCGAAAGCCAACCTCCACCTCAGGAACCATGCATCAGAAACGACCAATGAAGCGGACATACTCACCCTCACCAATAAGCACCTCTCACTATGCCTAGTCTACCGAGCACCCACCCCAAGCACTGACCTAACAAGGATACTACAACACATATCTGAGAGCGCCATCTCCACAAAAGAGCAAATAATCCTAGGAGACGTCAACCTCCCATCACTCCAAGACAAGCAAGCAGAAACCTTCATCAATGCTATGGAAGCAATGAACCTAACACAGATCATACACGAACCAATGCACGAAAAAGGAAATACATTGGACCTCATATTCCTAAATCCCCAAACCACCATCTCATACAAGAATCCAGAAATCACACATGTACCATGGTCTGACCACTACCTCATTGGCATATCCCACACCTACCAGCACAAGAACAGCAAGGAGAACAAACAACACACAAGAAGATTTAAAACATTCATCAAAGAAGATTTCCTGGCACAAACTCTACCTGAACTCCAAACAAGCTCCAAAAATATCGATGACCTGATCCACAATTGGAACACCACAATCTCCTCTGCATCCAGCGCAACAACAAACAAGACTAAAACCAGACACACCTCCACAAAAGCCCGATGGTTCACCCCCAACCTCCGGAAGCTAAAGACCAAACTCAGAAGAGCGGAAAGAAAATGGAAAAAAAACAAAAAAGAGGACGACAAAACGAACTACATGTATGAACTAGACACATATCACACAGAAACAGACAAAGCAAAAAAGGCCTTCCATTCGAAGATCATAAACACATCAATAAACAAACCACGAGAACTCTTCGATATTGTCAAAAAACTGACAAAAGCGCCCAACCACTCCGACCAACTACCAAACATCCCACCAGAACTACTAGCACGACAATACAAGCAGCTTCAACAACCACAAAATCCACAGTTGAACACAGAGACAACAACAACAAACCACCCCACCACCATAGACAGAGACTGGAACATATTCAAAGCAATCACGAAAGAGGAAATATTATCCACCATCTCTCGCCTGAATACCACCACCTCTCCGCTAGACCCCTGCCCTACAGAATGGATAAAGAAAACCAAAGAAGACCTGAGCACAGCATTAACCCACATTGTTAATGAATCCCTCAGCCAAGGACGCATGCCAGACCTCCTCAAAACTTCAATCATCTGACCAACCTAAAAAAACACAGCCTGGATCCCCTTGACCCTGCCTCCTACAGACCTATAGCAAGCCTCCCGTTCACCACCAAAATCATTGAGAAGGTAGTTCAGCAACAGCTCCAAGAACATTTAGATACCAACAACATACTGGGCCCGCAACAACATGGCTTCCGTCCACTCCACGGAGTTAAGACCCTCATGACATCATTAATGAACACCCTCATCATAGGAACTCAAGCCAAGCACTCTGGATATGCCATAATCTTCCTAGACATATCAGCAGCCTTCGACACCATCTCCCACAACATCCTCATACACAGACTACAAGCAATTGCCATCAAAGATACCGTACTTCAGTGGTTCCATTCCTACCTAACCAATAGACAACAACTGATCCGCACAAACATATCAACCTCACCCCCCTTCCAGCAACACCAAGGAGTACCCCAAGGATCCACACTATCTTCCATGCTCTTCAACATCTACCTGCAACCACTCTGCTCAATCATACGTGCACACAACATTAACTATCACATCTATGCGGATGACATAATGCTCTATGCCCCAATCACAACCTCTAACCCAACAAATAAACACGTATCAGAATGCTTCACAGAAGTATCCAGCTGGCTACAAAAGAACAACCTATCCATCAACATAAAGAAAACAGAAGCCCTCATAGTAACAAAGGACCCAGACTTCACACCACCTTCACGCCTCAACATTGGAACCACACAAATACAAATACAACCGCACATAAGGTATCTAGGAATCATCATAGACCAAGCACTCACACTCAAGCAACAAATAAAAAAAAACACCGCAACAATATTCCACAAGGCTAAAACAGTACAGTGCCTCAGACCTCTCCTTGAACCACAGGACTTCAGAACAGTGATGCAAGCCATGACACTCCCCCACCTGGACTACTGTAATATTTATTTATTTATTTAACAGCTCTTATATACCGCGCTATTTGACATCAGTGCGGTTTACATTAAACAAAATACACTCAGATTTAGAGAACTTGTCCAAGTTACAGGTAACAGGGGAATAAAACAAGGATTAACGGGAATAGCATATAAATAATTAAATAAAAGCAATTACGGCGGAGCCCGATGTCCAGCGGGATGGTCGCATAACGCTGAGGCTCCCGAGAGGCCTACTCAGAATCCTGAATTAACACCGGACATACTTGAATTTCTGTTCTGATCTTGCCGGGGCACATCGGTGAGATGGCGGGGACTAAACCTATGCGCCTGGAATTTGGATCTCCAGCGGCTTCTCACGGTAAACGCTCCAAAACTGAACCCCCGTCTCCGCAGAAGGGGCTGGCTTTGCGCGAGGGCCCCGAAATGCAGCAGGAAATCCTCGCAGAGATTAGAGGGGTTAAAGACCTCGTGCAGTCAAACGGTGAAGCACTCCGAGCGCTGCGGGAAGATCTTGGTGTATTGCAAGGCAGGCTAGAGGGGCTCTCTTCGCGTCAGGACAAAATGGAGAGCATATTAGACTCCCATGCGGTCCGGCTGTCCAAACTCGATAAAGTTGAACGTCAGGTGCGGGCCTTGCAGAAAGAAGTGGAAGATGGCAATAATAGAGCGCGCCGCAACAACCTACGACTCGTGGGCATACCGGAGGGAGCGGAATCGGGAGACATGAAGAAGTTTCTATATAAAATCCTCCCTTCCCTGCTCCAAATCACCTTTACCAAAGAATTGGAGATCGATCGCGCTCATCGTGTACCCACAAACATAACGCTCAACAGGAAGACCCTGCGGCCTATCATCTTTCGCCTTTTGAGATATCAACATGTGGAGCAAATTCTCAATGCCTCTCGGGCAAAGGGCCATATGGAGTTTGAGAGCCACAAGATCTCCTTCTATCCTGACTTGGCTAAACCCACGGTCGACCGCCGAAAGCGCTTTCTGGAATTCCGGCCGAGGCTTCAACAACTACAAGCACGCTATGGCCTGATGTACCCGGCCAAGCTCCGCGTCACGCTTCACAATCAGACAAGAACATTTGAGGACCCTGATCTACTAGCGGAGTTCTTGGATGCTAAAGAAGCCGACTTGATGCGCTGATTTCCAGAGTATTCCTGCCAGTGTTCTCATATTCGCTGTGCCTGCCATATTGGATTTGCCGCGGCTCAGTGAAGAGTCTATCGAGGGCGGTTTGTTGCCTTATCTTTGATGATATCTGTGACCCGACGCCATCTGCCCATAGTAGCCTCGATGAGTATCAGAGACAGTGTTAATCATGGACTCTGGTGTTTCTTTTCTTTTTTATGTTTCTATCTCCTCTCTAGGGCCTCCTCCCGCAGACATATGGTCGCCATATTCATTGGGGGTTTTGCTTCTTCTCTAAGTTACTTTGGTACATACTTTTCAATATGGGGTGTATTAGCCAGCATACTCGGTGATTATGTCATTGTTGTACAGATTCTGATTATGTTGTATGTTTTCAAGTGCCCTTACCTAAAATGTCTATTATCGATTGATGGCACCATGTAAGATTTTATCATTGAACGTAAAAGGAATCAATAATCCGATAAAACGGAAGAAAATCCTAAGCTATCTAAGTCATGAAGCTGCGGACCTGATTCTCCTCCAAGAAACGCATCTAAATTCGAAGGAAACCCTTAAACTCAATATTAAACCTTACATGGTGGCCGCCTACTCCCCAGCCGTTTCTAAGAAATGTGGGGTTGCCATATTGGTTAGGAAATCTCTGCATGCTACTATTATTGTGACTAGTTCAGATACAGCAGGTAGATGGTCCAGAGTTCACCTCAAGATAGGTAACCTTGAAGTTACATGTATCTGCCTTTATGCTCCTAATGTGGATGACCCTGCCTTTTTTGCTACCATTGCTCAGGTTGCGCAGGCCTCTGCTAATACTTCATTGATAATTGGGGGGGATTTCAATTTAGTTCTTGATCCCCTGATTGACAAACAGCCGCCTAGGACAAGTGGTCCCCCCAAGAGTCACGCCACGCTTACCTCTGTGATCAAAGATCTTGCTTTAGTCGATCTATGGAGGTTACTACACCCCAATGAGCTTGACTTTACCTTCTTCTCTTCCCCTCACAAATCCCAGTCTCGTATAGATTTCTTTCTAATATCGAAACTGTTAGTTCCTCAGGTGGACACTGCAAAGATCCACTCCCAACATATTTCAGATCATGCTGCTATTTCTTTTCAATTACATACTACTGCACCCCAAGGGAATTCGGGGGCCTGGTTCTTTGATAGAGCCCTCTTAAATCAGCCAGAGTTCCAGTTAGAAATTCGCGCAGCCATACAGGATTACTTCCATTTTAATTTACCCCAGGATACTGCTAATTGGGCTTGGTGGGAGGGTTTCAAAGCGGCCATTCGTGCAACGATCACTAGTTATCAAATTCGCCTGCGGAAACAACGTAAACAGCAGCTACTTATACTAGACCAACAAATCAAAGCAGGCGAACGAGTTCTAACTTCACGTACTGATCCATGCGTCTTAGTTCGCTTACAGCGTCTCCGTTTTCAATATAATGCAATCCTCTCAACAGCAGCTTCTAAGAGTATTGAGCTTCAGCGAGGAACCTACTACCGTGAAAGCAACCGAGCCGGTCGACTTTTAGCCAACGCCTTGAAAGGTCAAAAAGAAGCCAAACGCGTAGCGGCCCTTCGAGCCCCACAGGGAGGGGGCATACTGACCACAGACTCCGATATCGTAAAACTCTTTCGGGATTTCTATACCCGTCTATATCAATCCGAATGTGAGTTCTCATCAGAGACCTTCGAGCGATTGTTTTCTGGTATTCAGCGGCCGACCCTTTCTGAAGCGGATAGGGATGCGCTGGATGAACCCTTCTCTACTTCAGAGATCCAATTTGCCCTAACACGAACAGCCTCGGGTCGAGCCGCCGGGCCTGATGGTCTCCCGACCGAATTCTACAGAACGTTCAGTGCAGATTTAGTTCCCTACTTAAAACTCTATTTTACTGCCCTTGCGGTAGATACATCCTCTTTGGGATCCTTTTCTGCAGCTAATGTGGTAGTATTTGAGAAAGAAGGCAGAGACCCGCTGCTAACCGCCAACTACCGTCCAATCTCCCTACTTAATGCCGATTATAAGATCTTCGCAACGATCTTGGCCACCCGGCTATCTGACAGGATGGCCACCTTAGTCCATCCTGACCAATGCGGTTTTATACCCGGCCGATCCACCGCTGACAATGCTCGGACCTTGTGCCATGTGCTATCCAGTGCTGCCAATTTAGACCACCCATGGGTGGGTCTTTCCCTAGATGCTGAAAAAGCCTTTGATCGCCTAGAATGGCCCTTCTTATTTGCAGTTCTCCGATGGTATGGCTTTGGAGAGGGCTTCCTCCGATACCTCCAAGTCATGTATACTCAACCCGTTGCCAGTATTTGTGTGAATGCCATCAAGTCTCAGCCTTTTAATCTCCAAAGAGGCACGCGTCAAGGTTGCCCCCTATCACCAATGCTTTTTGATCTAGCTCTTGAACCCCTCGCCCTCCTTATTAGACAATCCGCACGTATTCGAGGTGTCCCCTTCAGTCACAGAGAGATTAAACTCTCTGCATATGCAGATGACCTTATGCTCTTCGTATCCCTTGATTCGGTTCCAGCTATCTTGGATCTGATTGATGGATACTCGCAATTATCGGGCTATAAAATAAACTGGACCAAATCTGTAGCATTCCCACTGAACCGCTGGGTACATGAGGCTGACATGCAGGCCTTCCCTTTCCTTTGGCAATCCCGCATGGTGAAATATCTCGGGGTCCATTACTGTTCTCCTTTAGAAGACACTATTAGTTTTAATGCCAAAGAGGTAGTCTCCAAAGTCCGTGAGCTCACAAATCGTTGGTCTCCTTTATCCCTTACATGGTGGGGCCGCTTAGAAACTGTGAAAATGATGATAGTCCCCAAAGTGAATTATATTTTAGAAATGCTGCCATGCCTACTCCCGCTACGCACCTACAAAGATATTGAGGGCCTTCTCGTCCGCTATCTCTGGCAGGGCAAACCACCAAGGCTAGCTAAACAAAAACTACAGTCTGCGAAGGAGCTCGGGGGTACCCGCTTTCCTGATTTTCTCAGATATCACCAAGCCTTCCTACTTAAACAAGGTGCCCGATGGCTAGATGCCTCAACAGACAGCAGACCAGTTTGGCTTGACATAGAAGAGGAGCTTAGTAGCCCAATTCCGTTGATCCATCTCCCCGGTATGTCCCATCAAGTAGACACCCGCCATCCCCCAATGATTGTCGATACTCTTGCGGCCTTTAACACTCTCATTCTATCACTGGGCCCAAACGTATGTCCTCCGGACGGACTCCCGCTGTGGAATAACTCCAGAATTCAAGTCCTAAATAGAACGATAGCATGGAAACCCTGGTACTCTAGGGGGATCTGGACACCCCAACAGCTCTTCTCTGCAGCTCGTTGGAAAACCTTTTCTGATTTACAAAAGGAATTTGCGTTACCAGCGAAACATTACTTTCAATTGCTGCAGCTTCAACACTGCCTCAAAAGTGCTCAAATCCTGCCGCCCTCTGTCCCTACTGAGGACGGGCTATTAGAACTAATTCACTCTATTAGTAGTACACATGGGGTAGCCTCTAACTTTTATAAACTATTATGTCAGGGTGCAGATACTGCTACTTGTAGAGCCCAACAAGCCTGGGAGCGCGAACTGCAAACCACTTTAACCCCTGTGCAATGGAGCGTTTTCTGGAGCAAAGTAGTGCGGGTCTCCCGATCTGCCTCAGTTACCCAAACTCTCTTCTTTTTTGCACATAGATGCTTTTATACTCCAGAAAAAATAGCCAAATGGAACACAACTGCTAGGGACCAGTGTTGGTCTTGCCATTCTGCTGTGGGAACCCTCGCTCATGTTATTTATGAATGTCCTCAACTACAGATTTACTGGGGGCGGGTCTGGGGTCGTATTCAACTTATCTTACACATTCACGAGCCTCTTTCTTGGAAGATTGTGGGACTCCGCTCAGTGGCGGAGGTCCCCTCTCTTCCTAAGAAGGGTCGCTTTCTCCTTGATTTCATGCTGGGTATAGCCATATGTTTAATCACGAGGAATTGGAAGGATAGCTCTCGACTTACTGTCAATGAATGGTGGAACCTTGTCTGCTTATATAGTAAATATGAGCAGATATCTCGGAGAGCTATTCCCCATACCCAAACTCACTCTTGCTTGTCTAAATGGCAGATGCTCAATGATTATGTACAATCTGCTCATTGTTCCGACATGTCTGTTTAATGTACACTCATCATGTTTCAGATCACCGTTAGGTTTTGTACCACAATAATGTCAATACACGCCCGTTTCGGGAATGATTAGTTTTCTAGAGAAGAAGCAGGGGGGAGGGGGGTGGCAGGGGTTTACTTTGGTGTATGTATCATATTCTATGTATGTATCTGTCTTTTAGCTGTATGTCTTCCTTTCCTTTGTTGTTATAAAACGAAAATAAAGAATTAAAAAAAAAATAAAAGCAATTACATCAGACTAGAGATCTTGAGTGGGTATAGAGACATGTCATAATATAATATAATATAATCTACCATGGACTTCCAGCCACCCATACCAAACCACTTTGAACTGCCTTAAATACCACAGCAAGGATTATCCAGAAAGCAAAAAAACAAGACCACATCACCCCAGTCCTGAGGGAGCTACACATACTCCCCCTCGAAGCAAGAATCAAATACAAATCCGCCCTACTCACTCACAAAGCTCTCTACCAAACTCAGACTTCCCAGCTCCGCACACTACTGCCCCGACCAGCCCACAACAGAACAACCAGACAAACCACCAACAACTCCCTCACCATCCCCCCATAAACGAACTAAATGCAATCAACGGACCTGCAATAGAGCCTTTGAACTATATGCACCAACCCTCTGGACCTCTCTACCGAATCACATCAGAAGCAACAAAGATCCCTTATCTTTCAGGAAACAACTAAAAACCGCCCTATTCCAGGAATACCTCGGACCAGAAACAAGCACCCACCACTGACTACCTCCCAACCACCCTATTTCATCCCCCTGAACATATGTTCTATGAGACTGTAATACAATATCTATGTCTATGTCCCAAACATTTGTTAAAATCATTAATGTTGGCCAACTGGTGATGGCCCCAACCCCAGAAGCTGATTATTGTCCACCCCCTTCCCCTTTTAATGTTCCACCGCTTTGACCAGGTGAAAAGCGGGATATAAATACAGCTAAATAAATAAATTGTGCAGGGGCTAGTTGTGCGCTCTAATGTTAACAGCCGCTCAGTGTGCCGGTGCTGTCAGCCTGACTCTCCATCCAGCTGAGGATAGTGGAGCCTGTCTGTGTGGGTGTTTATACCCTTGTTCGCTGATTCATTGGGGGTTGCACATGTTGGTGTTATACCTACACTGTGGGATAAAATGTAACTACAGAGGCATGCACTTCATGATCCACAGCCAGGACCTGAACCTGTGACTTTCTGCTCTTATACACACACTGTGTTACACATCAGACAGACCTTGGCACATGTTGAACTGCATATGGTGCACTGGATCAGGGCATGGTTCTGATCTGCTACAGGCGGGTGCTGCTGCCGCCTCTGCCAGCACTCCCCACACCATGCTGACATGCCCATGCAGCCCCAGGCCATCCAACATGGGGGTAGGCGGCTATATAGTGCACAGGGTCCGGCAGGGGTGGGGTGGAGGCATACATGAACGGCCACTCATCTCCCCTCCCCACAACCATCTGCCTCTCCAGGGAACCCATCACCGCCTGCCAATGTTATGTCTCTTCAACCTGGGGAAAAGATGTCTGAGGGATGTTATGTTAGAGGTCTAGAAAATATTGCCTGAAGTGGAATGGGTAAACGTAGGTTGATTGTTTATGCCGTCAGAATGTAGAAAGGCAAGGGGACATGCAATGCGGCTACAGTGTAACCCATTTAGGACTACTAGGTCAAGATATTTTTTCAGTCAACATGTTATCAAACCCTGCAATTTAATACTGGAGGATGTAGTAAAGGCTGTTAATGTAGCTGGGTTTAAAAAATGCTTGGACAGGTTCTTGGGGATGGTCCATAAGCCATTGTTAAAGAGGACCCGGGATATGCACTGCTTGCCCCATTACAAGCATTGTGAATCCTGTGTGTCTTTTGGGGAAACTGCTAGGTAACTGTGACCTAGATTGGCCACTGTTGGACACAGGATACTGGGCATGATAGACCTTGGTCTGATACAGTCTGGCATATTTTCAGATCCTAAGTGCTTATGTATCACCTACGCCAGGGATGGGCAATTCCGACCCTAGTGCACCACAATCCAGCCTGGTTTTCATGATGTCCCTAATGAATATTGTGATAAGGAAGCTTATCATAGCTCAGGAAGGAGCTATAGAAAAGGTGAAGTGACTCTGAACAAGCAACATGTCAGTTCTGGTATAAATAAGAAAACAGAATTTTTCCATAAAAGACTACCAGTCCCAGAATGCACCAGGTTTCCAATAGCCATTAGAGGAGCTGAAGTGGGGAAACGTGTGTTCAATCAGGAGGGCTATGAGGTAATCCCTAAGCACTCATCTCAAAGGGCAGGGCCTGATTCAGCACAGCTGCGCTGTGCTAGGATGGAGCACTCATCAAAGCAGAATAAAGGTAGAGTTTATTCTACAGAGAATTATCCTCATCCTCAGAATCAGCTTGGATATCCTCAGCTTGGAGGTCTTCAGCATCTGGAGGATCATCAGAAGCAGAAGCCAGAGCAGACGGACAGAGAGGGCAAGAAACCCTTTGGAAGAAAGAAGAGAAAAGCATTTGGGAGGTCTAAAGGAGTCCAGAGCAGTACGTATACTGGGAGACATTCAAAAGGTCAGCATACACCATTGAACTGGAGAAAACCAGAGGAGTGGTGCTGCAGAGCTAGGAATCTCCAGACAGTACCTGTGAGGGAAACGGCTGCACTTGGAAGGAACCCTAGGACCCGTGCCAGAAGATATGTGAAGAGAGATCCAGTGTCCAGGGATCTGGATTGGAAGGCTGGACATCAGAACTGGACTACATACTGGCCAGGCTATTTAGAGAGGAACTCTAACAGCAATGGAAACTCAGGTATGAACACTGATATATGCCCTAGCTATAACCTTGAAAGACAGCAGGGAAACAAGTATTCTCCTGAAAGTGCTCCATTGAGAAATTCCTCTGTGCCAATCCCTGATATTGAACCCATGATTGTTTAAGAAGGGGAAGGAGCGGTCTTAGATACAGGCTGTGAATATATGGATTGCTCTCTGTCTAAACTCCTTTGGTAATTTTCTGTTACAAAGTACAGCAACCATCACAAAGAAATACAAACTTGTTCTTTAATCTACTCAGAAAAGCTCCTGAAGTAGGATTTGAGCCACGCAGTAGAAAGCAAGCCAGCTAAGGGGTTTCAGCTGGGTAACTGCTAGCAATTGAGCCTTACCTAATTGCTTGTGAGCTCTGAGGGAATCACTTCTGAATCTATGTGTGAAGATATAAGAAGTTAACCTGAAAAGAACAGTTTTTTCCCTTCTTTGTGGGTTTTGCTTGTTGTTTGAAACACTGCTAAGAAAATATTAGCTAAAGCCTACAGAAAAGACCAGTTTGTTACCAACCAGGTCTTTATTCTTTTGCTTTGATTGCCTGACAAGTTCAACTGTTGTTTTCCTGATTTTGTTTTTCCAAGTTTAACACTGAAAGCAAGTATCCTGTTTTATGTGCTACCAAGCATATCTGTGTTGGGAGAAATAACCCCATAAATAAATATCTTATTGGCTTTACACTCAAGCACAACTAATTATTGTGAGTGGCTGTGGTTGGTGTGAATGGACTGCATTTCCCACAATCCCTTGCAAATCATATTGATATATGCACTTGCCAAGACTGTGAACATTCTCACCCAGGCAGCCGTCTGACAATATTCATGGACCTATTTCCATACAATGGAAGGCAGTGGATGCAAATAGATCTCATGAATATTCATTAGGGACATCATGAAAACCAGGCTGGATTGTGGTGCACGAGAGCCGGAATTGCTCACCCCTGACCTAGGCAACTGCCTAGTTTGCCCTGTGCACCAGCAACCCCCATTGCATGATCCACATGCACCCTCCTTTGCCCCATTTGCATCATCAACATAGGGCACTATGTTGTTGCTGCTAATGGAGCCCTACTATCACTTTCTTGTGCTCAACTGTCTGTGCAGCACATTGCAGACGTTTAAATAGGCTCTCTCTAATCAAAATGCACCCTTACTGTCAGGTTTTGATATGCAGTAAGGTTCCTGGTATTAAAGTGCATCGTTAAGAGACCCAGGCCTTGTTCCCGCCCACTCCCCGCCCATTGACCCTTACTCTCCTCCTACTCTCCGCCCATAGGGCGCTTTATGCTGCCGATCCCATTAGCGCACGCTAAAGCAGTGTTAATACGTGTTAATGGTACATTAGCACGCATTAACAGCGTGAATTTCCCGTTAATATGCATTAAGGGAACACTTGGTCCTTTAGCGCGGTTTAGTAAACATACCCCTTAGTCTTAAATGGTTACATTGTAGTTTCATTGCATGTCCTCTAGTCTTTCTACTTTTTGATGGTGTAAACAACTGATCGACATTTACCTGTTCTACTCCATTAATTAATTTGTAGACCTCTATCATACCTCCCCTCAGCCATCTCTTTTCCAAGTTGAAAAACCCTAACCTTTTAAGCCTTTCCTAATAGGGCTATCCTTCTATCCCCTTTACCATTTTAGTGACTCTTTTCTGTACCTTTTCTAATTCCACTATATCCTTTTTAGGCTATGGCGACCAGAATTGCATACAATATTCAAAGTTCAGTCGCACCATGGAGCGATACAGAGGCATTATTGTATAATATCCTTGATTTTGTTTTCCATTCCTTTTCTTATGATTCCTAGCATTCTATTTGCTTTCTTAGTTGCCGCTGCACACTGGAAGAGGGTTTCAACATATTATCCATGATGATGCCTAAATCCTTTTCCTTGGTGGTAGTTCCTAACATGGAATTTTGTATTGTGTAACTGTAGTGCACTCTATTGTGCAAGAGGGCATGTTATTCCATAACAGCACGATTAGCCCATGTGTGAACAGTACATGCTTCATGCAATCATGCAAACCGTGCATGCTATTGCACAATATTGTGCCTGCTTGTGCAATAGGGCACACAATTGCTGCTTTTGTTTCAAAAGGAAAGCATATCCCTAATGTATTTTTATTTATTTATTTATTTAACATTTTTTATATACCGCACTATTCATCATCAGTGCGGTTTACATTGAGCAACAATATACCTGCCAATACATGACTGATCTAGGTTTACATATAACAGGGAAGATAAACTGGGTGTGAACTGGGGATAACTATCTACATAATTATACATAATTATATATACATTGAATAGGTTACATCAAGATTTGATATTTGACAAGAATACAGTGTACACGTATTAATGGTGTACACGTATTAATGGTGCCTATTCTATAAAGTCAAAGCCATGGGGATTTTACTTTAGGGGAAAGTAGAGACAAAGACCCCATCTTCGCCCCAAAAACAAACAAAGACACCGGAGTTGCTCACCATTCAGGTATCAGGAATGCTGATGGATACAGCTGCTATGTCATAACGGGCAGGAGACCGCTTCAACGATGGCCTTGCGATAAACCATTATTAAAGAGGACCCAGGAAATCTCCCGTGTACCCAAGTATTGTGGTACCTGTGTATCTTTTTGGGAACCTGCCAGGTAAGCGTGACCTGGATTGGCCACTGTTGGAAACAGGATACTGGGCTTGATCTGACCCAGTATGGCATTCTTATGTTCTTAACTGTGGGGCATGTTTACTAATCCTATGTCAGTAATGCATGTGTAGACCGTGTTATCAGCACAGGGCTGCAGGATAATTGTAGGGGTACATCTGTTCTCCTGCAGTTACCATGCTTCCACATGCGCAGGAGAGTGAATCTCCCAGCCAAGAAATTGCATCAGAAGACTGGCCCATAGTGACATCACTTCTGTTCGGTACATTTGAATGACTTTCCTAGCTGACATCTGGAACAACACATCTTTAGCTCTAGGTTTTAATTTCCTGCAACTTCTAAAAGGGAAAAATCTCTAAGAAAATTTGTGAGTCGAAAGTTGGGTAAAAAGAAAAGCATAAATTTAGCTTGCACATGATATACTGTGGAATTAATGTCCCTGTTTAAAGTTACAGAAATTAAGGTCCTGGGAAGAGATTCACTGTTTCAAAATTGTGAAAGCAAATTTGACTTGCACTGTTTTTGCTCTGCTCTTCCTCAATCTTAAATCTGACCCTAGAACTTTAGCAATATGCTTTAGTCTTTAATATTTAAATAGTTGGCATTTTATCTTTTTATGCATTCTGAAGAGTTACCGCTCAGGACTTTGAAAGTGAGGTTTCAATATGCTTTTATCATTTACCTTAGTCTCCAGTGAGGTAAGGCAGCTGCATAGCTAGAAAAGAGATTCAATCAGCAGCTGTAGCTGTGGCAGGATCCCCGAAAATGTTTGCATTTGAATTCCCTGGTCTTAAAGGCAAAGGCCTCATTGACCATTGTAAGGCTACTTTTCAGTTCTTTATCCTGTTTTCCACAACAGCCAAATAAATTTCTAAACCTTCCTGCCTCTCACTAAGTGTTTATAGGACTGAATTTTTACCAGGGTCCTTTCACTCCTACCTGCTAAGGATATATCATCTCAACATCCACAACTATTTACTTTGTATCTGTACTCAGATATGGTACTTTCCTCGCAAATTCCAATACAGTTCACCAATAGGCAGCACTCTTCAGTTTTGTTAATAATGGTGACCCTGTCCCCCATCGTACATGTGATCATGGGTGACAATAAGTCCCACTTGAATGAGCGATGTTAACTCTTCAGAGAATCTTATAAGTTGGTCTTCCCAAATAGTCATATGTGGGTTCTTTAGGTCGACCTTTATTCCTCGTTATATTGTTGTTTTGGTTTTCCCTTGTTTTGTCTCACAATTTAGGACAACTATCCAGAGGGTCTCCATGAGTCTACACTGACTTGACAGCACTTAACAGCAACAACATTGGGTACATTGCTGTCCCCACTCCAATGGTTGTTTATCACTTAGTAAAACTTCCCTATCTTCATGATTGTCACTAGTATCAATCAATATAGCGGATGGCAGTCCCTCTATTTGTGCATTCACTGGACTGGTGTCTCTTGGACTTTGGTGTACACCGCGTTGCATTGGGATGTCATCATCCTCTGATTTGAGCTTCCCGCTGCTCTGCACAGAGTTGGACTTGTGGAAGGTAATTGTATAAACTCAGATGCAGTTAATGTGTGTTGCCATGCGCATGTTAGGGCTTAGTTTATAAAGTGAAGTACGCATATAATTTACTTTATAAAGTAGGGACGTAAAGACATGCCTCAATCTAGTTGGAGAAGAGGAGACTACATGGATCAGGATCCAAAAGCAGCCTTGAAGAGGTGTTTTTTCAGCCTGGAGTTGAAAAGGGCCCATTCAAACACTTAAGCCCTTGTAACTAGCATGTAATTTTCTGTGTGTCCCTTATAAAATCTGCCCCTAACTCTTTGCCAATCTCTGTTTTGTATTATGCCCCTGATAGCTTCTATTTGTTTTTGGGTTATACAAGGTAGAAATAAGTTCCCCACCTTTTTTTGTCAATTTCTTTTTCTATAACATCACTGAAATTTGCCCCTTTCTTTCTGAGCACACTATGAAAACCCTTATCTACACTCTCATCACCGCCCATTTAGATTACTGCAACTGGTTCCTTGCAGGTCTCCCACTGTACCATCTCTGTCCCTTTCAATCTATTCAAAATTCTGATATGTGACTAATCTTCCACCAGTGTTGCCACACTCACATAACCCCTCTTCTAAAGTCACTTCTTTGGTTCACTATCCATTTCTGCATTCAGTTCAAACTTCTGTTACTGATCTACAAGTGCATTCATTCTGTAGCTTCTTGTTACCTCTCCTCTCTTATTGCTCCCTACATCTCACTCAGGAACACTGCTCATCAAGTAAGTCACTCATCTCTGCCTTTCTCTTCCACCACCAATTCCAGACTCTATTCCTTCCTCCTTGCTGTATTGTACACTGGAAAAAGACTTTCCTGGGTCAGTATGTCATGCTCCATCTCTGGCCTATTGAAATCCATACTAATGTCTACCTTTCTGAGGCTGCTTTTAAATCTTAAACCCTTGTTCTCCTGTTTATACCCATGTTGTTTTTAATCATTTTCCATAATAAATGAAACTCCCTAATCTCTTATTTGAACATAAGAATTTCTAAACCTTCCTGCCTCTCGCTAAGTGTTTATGGGACTGAATTTTTACCAGGGTCCTTTCACTCCTACCCGCTAAGGATATATCATCTCAACATCCACAATAACCTAATGGTCAACTACGATAAAACTGAGGCAATGTTCATCACCAGGAATCCCACCTTCATTCCACCACAAACTATCAGCATCCTAAACAAACTCATAGTAGTCAAAGATGAAGTTAAGTACCTGGGCATCACAATGGACAGAACTCTGAACCTGAAATCCCACATCACCAAAACAGCAAACAAGGCCTATCAACGTTTGAGGACCATAAGAAAGATCAAGCCATTACTCCGCCAGGACCACTTCCCCACAGTGTGCCAAGCACTCTTCACACCTCTGCTTGATTACGGAAACTCATTATATCAAGGCCTCCCTCAGCAGACCTTACACCCACTCCAAATGGTGCAAAACACTGCAGCACTCATCATTACAGACCCTCCAAGAACTGAGCACATCACCCCCGTCTTATAGCAACTGCATTGGCTCCCAATGATGGTCAGAGCAAAGTTTAAAACAATCCTGATCATCTTTAAAATCATCCACCATCTCTCGGCAGATGCACTCAAAGATATCATAACTAGGGATATCAGCAATAGACCAAGAAGGACCAATAATGACAATATGATCGGCACACCTGCAGAATACCACAATACTAAACAAACTACTTCAAGAAGAGCTCCTTCACTACTGGCGTCCACACTTTGGAACTCCCTCCCAACGAGCCTGAGGGCATTAAATGACATCATAGACTTGCAACTTTAAACGGTAATGCAACTACCTCCGCCAACTCAATACCCACTCATCCCAACTAGACATACGAGTTCATTGTATAATGTTGTTAAGTACCCTCATGTTAAATGTACCCCTCCAATTGTGCTATCTAAATATACCCTCATGTTAAATGTTGTTAAATACCCTCATCTTAAATATAACCCTCCAATTGTGATGTGACCACTTTGATTGTAGGATAAGGTGGTATACAAATCTGTTTAAATGAAATAAAATTAAAAAATAAATAAATAAGAACATAAGATATGTCATACTGGGTCAGACAAAGGGTCCATCAAGTCCCATATCCTGTTTCTAACAATGGCTAACCCAGGTCACAAGCACCTGCCATATTCCTAAAAGGTATACATATTCATACTTTGCGTCCTAGGGGTAAGCAGTGGATTTCTCTGGTCCACTTTAATAATAGTTTATGGACGTTTCCTCCAGGAACTTGTCCAAACCTCTTTTAAACCCAGCTACACTAACAGCTTTTACTACATCCTACAACAATGAGTTTGATTATGCGTTGAGTGAAAAAAATATTTTCTCTCATTAGTCTTAAATGTGCTACATTGTAGTTTCATTGAACGTCTCATGGTCTTTCGACTTTTTGAAGGAGTAAACAACTGAACTACATTTACTTGTTCTACTACATTTATTATTTTATAGACTATCATATATCCTCTCAGCCAAATTGAAGAGCCCTAACTTTTTAAGCCTTTATTTGTATTCTTCCATCCCCTTTTCCATTGTGGTCGCTCTTCTCTGTACCTTTTTTTAAATTCTACTATATCATTTTGTCCAGATTGTAAACTCTGTAAAGCAAGGTCTGTCTCTTGCATGTACAGTGCGTGTACAGCTCTGTGTACATCTAGTAGGGTTACAGAAATGATGAGCCCAATATTCCAAAGCAGTACATGATTTACAGACCTGTAAACTGTGTAACTTCCTCTAAGCAGGATATTCGGTGCCATTAACATGGTTAGTGCCGCTCAACATCTCCGGATACTGCTGCTATATGCCTTGATGCTACCCGGTTAGCATCAGGGCATTCTGGGAGTGGTACCCAGGGATATATTCAACTGCTGCCTGGTTATATCTCAGCGGCAAAAGTTAGGCACAACAAAAGCTGCCCTAACGAAGCAAACAGGGCAGTGGCTGAATAGTGCCGCTGCCCACTTAGGTTCCGGCTTCTGTGGCAAACCTGGGTATTCAATGCTGGTGGCCGGACATGGTTACGGCATTGAGTATCTGGGTTAACTCTTCAGCTGCGACGGCTAGGCACTGTACAACACCATTGAATATCAGGCCCGATGCTTTTGTTGTTGTTAAGTGCCGTTGAGTCAATGTCAACTCATGGTGACCCTGTGGATAGTTGTCCTAAACTATGTTCGGTCTTCAGCATGGCAGCTAATTGTTGCATCTGTAGCTGTTTTCTATTGAGCCGTCGCATTGCTGGCCTTCCTCTTTTGCATTGACTTTCAACCTTGCCAATCATGATGTCTTTCTTTAATGATCTCTCTCTTTGCATGATGTGTCCAAAGGATGAAAGTCAAAGTCTTGTCATTCAAACTTCTAAGGAAAACTTAGGTTTCATCTCCTCAAATAGCAATTGATTTGTTCTTCGGGAAGTCCATGATATACATAGTATTCTTTTCCAGCACCCATCTACTCACACTCGTACACACACACACACACACACATCTCCTAGGTATTCAGGAAACCACAGAGACACAGAGGCTAGAGATACTGTAACACCAATGCAAACATAGACAATGGGTACCGACAGGGCCGGCCCGTCCATTGAGCGAGAATGTTTTTTGCACAGGGCCCCGCGTTTCAGGGGGCCCCGCGCAAAAAACATTCTTTTTGAAAAGTAAAATTGAAAAAAAAAAACAAAAAACCTGTCTGCTGCCGCGGTCGGGGCCGCCGCGGCAGAATCGAGCGTGCCGCGGGGCCCCCCTGTGCACGGCAGAGCCTGCCCTCCTTGTAGCAGCTCTCTCTTTGGAGCTGAAGTCAGACGCGCCGGCTTGCAGAGCGCGAGGGAAGAGTTTCTCCCTCGCTGCTCTGTTAAGCCCGCGGGGGCTGATGGGAAGTTCCCATCAGCCCCCGCGGGCTTAACAGAGCAGCGAGGGAGAAACTCTTCCCTCGCGCTCTGCAAGCCGGCGCGTCTGACTTTTCAGCTCCAAAGAGAGAGCTGCTACAAGGAGGGTAGGCTCTGCCGTGCACAGGGGGGCCCCGCGGCACGCTCGATTCTGCCGCGGCGGCCCCGACCGCGGCAGCAGACAGGTTTTCTTTTCTTTTAATTTTCGCTGGGCTGGGCTGGGCTGGGGGGGGGTTTAGGAGTGTTGATGGGCTGGGGTGGGCGGGGGGGGGTTGAGGAGTGGTGATGGGCTGGGGTGGGCTGGGGGGGGTTAGGAGTGTTGATGGGCTGGGGGGGGTTAGGAGTGGTGATGGGCTTGGGGGGGTTAGGAGTGGTGATGGGCTGGGGGGGGTAGGAGTGGTGATGGGCTTGGGGGGGTAGGAGTGGTGATGGGCTTGGGGGGGTTTAGGAGTGGTGATGGGCTATGGGGGAGCTAAATCTGTATATGGGCTGATGGGATTAGGACTGAAAGTGGGTTGATGGGGGGTTAGGACTGGTAATGGGCTATGGGGGGGCTTAAACTAAAAATTGGGTGATGGGGGATTAGGACTGGAAATGGGCTGGTGGGATTAGGACTGGGAGTGGGCTGATGGGGAGGTTAGGACTGGTAATGGGTTGGGGGGGTTGCTAGGACTGGAAATGGGCTGAGTGGAAGGGGGCTTGAACTGCAAATAGCTGATGGGGAGGAGGGCTTGGAATGGGCTCTTAGGGGAAGGAGCTAGGACAGGAAATGGGCTGATGGAGGGGCTAGGATAGGACTGGGAATTGGGTGTTGGGGGAGCTAAGATTGGAAATGGGCTGTGGTGGGGGCTTGGATTGAAATGGACTCATGGAGGGGCTAGAACTGGAAGTAGGTTCATGGGGGGCTTGGATTAGAAATGGGCTGAGTGGAGGGGAGCTAGGATTTAACATGGGCTGATGGTGGGGCTAGGAAAGGACTAGAAATGGGCTGATGGGAGGCTGGTATTGGAAATGAGCTGATGAAGGGACTCGGATAGGACTGGAAATAGATGGGGGAGCTAGGACTGGAAATGGGCTGATGTGGGGACTAGAAGGGAGCGGATACTGGGTGGGGCTGCAACTAAAAGGGAGCTGATGTTGGGGGAGATTAGAAGGGGATGGGGCTGGGAGAGTGAAATGGAGAGGGGAAGAATATTTTGTGTGGGAGGGAAGAAAAATCTACAATTGGCCGGGTATTGGGAGACTAAGGGGCTTGTTTACAAAGCCACGGTAGTGGTTCGCGATCGCAGCCGCGGCCCCATTTACGATCGCAAACCGCTACCGCGGCTTTGTAAACAAGCCCCTAAGTGGGGATTGAGGATGGAGGGGTAAAATTTGAGTGGATGAAATAGGAATGAGGAAAGAGCAAAAGGAGAAAGATTATTATGTTAAAGCAGATGTAGAGAGAGAATGGAAAAAAACTAGAGGAGAGAAGAAAGGACAAATGGACAGCAGACGATGGAGAGTTAGCAGAAGACACAAATAAACCAGAAGAAAGTGACTGGAACAATTGCAACTGAAAAAAAAATGCACAAAAGGTACAAAGATATCTCTTTATTTTGAATTTATTAACTGGAATATGTCAGCTCTGGGAAATGTGCATCATTAATGTCGGTGCTTTGTTTAGTACAAGAGGAAATTAATTTATAGTTTTATTTCAACATTGTTGTACATTCCAAGTTTGGCTTTTAGGGTTCCCAGTTTAATTATTGTCTTCCTGTTTTTAAATTGTGATTCCTTGTTTGGTGATGGTCTATGTTCTGCATGTGTAACTGAGCTGAGGTATTCTGTTTATGTAATTCCTATTTGACATTGCCACTTGTTCTCTTTCCCCAGTAGGTCATGTATTGTTATTCTCTGAAATGTATTGGTTTAATATTTGCAGTGTTGCCTTTTGATAGGTAGGGTATGGTGCTTTATGAGTCTTGGTAGTGCTGTTAGGATACGGTGGGTTTGCTATGGGTTCTAAATGGGCAGTGTTTATAGTAGCTCCTAATGTGCCTGGCGGTTGGCACTGGATTATAGTAATGTAGAAATCTTTGTCTTTCTTTATCCATACACTCATGAAGAGGCATGTTTACTAAAAGTTAGTGTATGGTAACATTATGCAAATATTTATGCAAATGAGGCCCCTTATGCAAATGAGGCCCCGCACCGAGTCTCCGCACATGGCCCCGCACCCCCCTTGGGCCGCCCCTGGGTACCGAGCACCTAGGGAACAGGACAACTAGCACAGCAAGAGCCTGGGAGTGGTATAAAGGGAGTGTGGGACTTGCACAGCCGGGGAGAGGGAGGAGGTTTGTAGGAACATCCAGGGATGTTAAAGGGAGGGGGTTTGTTGGAGGCAGGCACAGAATAGAGTGCAGAGACAAAGAGTGTAGCTAAAAAAATACCTATGTGGACACAAATGACAGTCAAGCCAGTAAGTAACTCCCCAGCTACGCTCTTCCAATCACCAACTTCACAGGGAGTCCCCAAGACAGCAAAGTCTCCTTCTTATTCATGATTTATTGCAGGTACAGATTGTCACATTTACAATTTCTGCCCTGCACATCTCTGTGCATTTGTGAAATACTTCATGCCCATGCAACACACAGAAAAGTCCCTAGAATGCCCCGGCAGACATGCAAAAATAGATGTGTCTGGTGTGGAAACATGCAACTTGTAGCCTTTCAAAAATCACAGTCTGCATGTGTCTCCAGCTTTGATGTTTTTCTGGCACTATTGGCATAATTAAAATGTGAATAGGGCTTCCAAAATAATCCCTATAGTCTTAAAATGGGCCTGTTCCTTAACTCCTTAACTCCGAGGGAGGAGTGGCCTAGTGGTTAGGGCAAGGTATTTCAGGCCAGAGGGCCAGGGGTTCAAGTCCCACCTGGGGACAGCAATCTCAAGCCGGAGGGACTGGGATTTCTAGTCCTATAGGCACTCCTTGTGGTCTTGGGCAAGCCACTTAACCCTCCATTGCCCATGTTCCCTGTACATATTAACATATGTGTGTCATATCCCCTCGTGTTAAATGTATCTCTCAATTGACTGCTTTGACCCGGTGAAAAGCAGGATATAAATACAGCTAAATAAATAAATAACCTAAAGAAGATAAAGATCCTGACATCTAATAAAATCAATAATGTAATCTTTGATGGAGAAGAAATAGAAATAGAAGATACATTTTACTTGCTTGGATCAATAATGTTTTTTTAAACTGCCTCTAATGTTTCGATTGATTTTTACGTTTTTTGGTGCGCTGAATCCAAATCTGGTAACCAATTTGCTCCATCATGTACAGATTTTTTGCTACATTGGGTTAGCAGTTTGAGGTGAACGTTTCAGATTGAGTGCGATTGAGATAAAAGTTTCTTGGATGAATTCTTTATACTAATTGTTTAGTAGTTATTCAAATAAGAATAAAGAAAATTGTAACAAGGCAGCACATAAGAATAGAGTAATGTCAACAAAACACACTGTGATGGTAGCAAAATTGTCTGCACTTAAAACAGCCACATACATGTGCACAAACATTGAGCATATAAGAGCGAGGTTAGACACAAAGCAAAGCAAAGCAAAGAAATGTGCAAAAAATGTTGTACAGGTATGTATGTAAGAATAGAAAACGCAAACCGCACCATTGCAATACATGAAGACAAACAGCCGATGGTGTGAAAATAAAATTCTAATAAATGAGATCCGACACTGTGGTAATAACTAGCAAATTTTTATTTCAAAGTTTAGTAAAAACACGATATTTGTCAACACAGTTTAGATTTTAAAGTCATTCTTGGGTCAATCAATCTCCTGGTGGGCCCGTTTCTTCTTCCCCCGAATGCTTCTCTTGGTGCGCTGCTTGGCGTATTTCTCATCTGGGGTTTCCCGCAGCAGCAACCAGCAGAAATCAGCCATCATAGTGGTGTTCCATCTTCCTTGGTACCTTCTCTCTGCGTCCTTGATGTCCTGGTGAAACCTTTCACCTTGTTCTTCACTGTACGCCCCCATGTTTTCGGGAAAGTAGTTCACATGGGAGTGCAAGAAATGGACTTTCAGGCTCATGTTACAGCCTTGTTCTTTGAAGGCATTGAGCATCCTGGCAACAATATTCTTATAGTTCTCATCCCGCCTGTTCCCCAAGAATTTGAGAACAACATCCTTGAAGGAATCCCAGGCTTCTTTTTCCTTCTCAGACATCGTTTCAGCGAATGCTCCATCTGAAATGAGTTTCCTTATATCAGGGCCAACAAACACTCCTTCCTTTAGCTTTGCTTCAGAAAGTCGGGGGAACTTTGAGCAAAGGTACCGAAAGCACTCACCATCTTTTGGAAGGGACTTGATGAATTGCTTAATGAGACCCAACTTAATGTGGAGAGGTGGTAATAGAATTTTATCACGAGGTACCAAGCTCTCATGAAGAACATTCTCACCGGGTCTCAAATACTCCCGAATTGGCCAGTCTTTTTTCCCCCAGTGTAGGTCGCGGGCAAGGCTATCCCACAAGCAAAGGAAGCAGGGATATTTGGTGAAACCGGATTGCTGCCCTAATAGCATGGATAGAATTTTAAAGTCTCCACAAATCATCCATTTATGCTCATCATAACGAATCTTCTGAAGAATCAGGGCCAAATTCTCGTATTTTTCTTGGAGAATAACAGAGTGAGCAATAGGAACTGAAGCGAATGTGTTGCCATTATGAAGAAGAACACCTTTTATGCTGTCTTTTGACGAATCAATGAACAGCCGCCATTCAGCAGGATCATACTTGAGTTTAAACTTTTCCATCACTCCGTATATATCGTTGCAAAATACCAAATCTTCCTCTTTGCTGAAATACTTCAAAAATTGTGTCTCGTGGTTGCGGTACCAATAAAAAGTTGTTCCTGGTGACAATAGATTTTTCTGTTTAAGCCGAGAACCTAGCAGTTGGGCAGCATCTTTTGGGAGTCCTAAATCCCAGACTAAATCATTCAATTCAGCTTGAGAGAAACGTTCAGGTTTCGGATCTGGTTCAGTTTCAAACTCGGAAGTACTGGACTCATCGGGAAAAGCCATCTGATGAGTCTCATCATGATCAGAACCGTCCACACAAATATGATCCAAAGATTTTGGTGGTTCAGGCACAGGTACTTCATTGCTATGAGGCATAGGCCTAATTGCTGAGGGAAGGTTGGGGTAACTTATTACGTTCTTATTTTTTAAGTTGTATCCCTTCACAATGCAAGAGCAAAAATAGCAATCACTGCTGTGGTCTCTTTGTTCACGCCACATCATAGGTATTCCGAAACGAAATGCTTGTTTTTTACCTTTCATCCATAAGCGTAGATCTTCCTCACATGTCTTGCACACTTTGTGAGGAGCCCACGGTTTGTCTTGATCGCCTAACTTCAAACCGAAATAGGCAAAATATACTTTTTTAATAAATGCAGAAATGTTCCTCTGCCGCTTTTTCACGGTATATTCCCCACAAATAAAACAAAAACTGTCCGGAGAGTTGACGCAACCTCTGGCTCTGTGAGCCATCACAAATACACAGCACTGCAAACTACAACTGTAGTGAACCACTTCGGAATAAAGCTGGATTACGACTGAGCAAACAAAAGGTAATAATGAACTTGCAAGAAACTGAAATTTGACAGGAATGTTCATGTCGCAACCACCGTGTTTGAGCAAGCGAACGAGGCGAGGCGAACAGGAAAGAACATGCGCCAGCGCGAGTACTGGATTTAGCCCCCTGCCTCCCAATTGTCCTGTTAATGTATAAAATGAATACAAAACACTCTAAAATATCATGAGGGAGTGTTTCTAGTTAGTTAACCATTACAACCTCTATTTTGGGCCAAGAAAATATACTGCAGTCGGCTAAAAAGAAATGTGAACATTCCTTATATGGGTAAGAAATCTAATTTTGCAAGAAAACGTGACGTGATGGAACATTTTGGCTATTTTTCCTGGATTCAGCACCCCAAAATCTATAGGAATCAGTTGCAAAACTGGAGGCAGTTTTTTGGTAGTGTACCTGTGTAATCAATAAAGAAATGACAAGCAATCAAGAAATCCAATCATGTATTGCTTTTGGCAGAACAGCTATGAAGGATTAAAACAAGATTTTCAAGTGCAGAGATGTATCTCTGCATACAAAGATTTGGTTTATCCAAGCCATATTATCTTCAATAATTTCATATGGATGTGAAATTTGGACAGCGAAAAAGATAGACAGGAAGAATATCGATGCCATTGAATTAGGATGCTGATGGTGGGAGGTATCAGCCAGGGATGACTTGGTTGTGCTGGCCTTGCTGCATGAGGTCCACCAGAAGATGAGGAGAACCACTAGGAGCCATCCATATCAAAAGGTCTACAGGTCCAGGATCCAAGTCCTGGACCTCACAGATGAGCAATACCTCACTAGGTTCCGCTTTAATAAAGCAGCCATCCACCACCAGGAACTGGCGCCACTACTTTGCTCTGCCACACAGAGGTTCCAGACCATGTCTGTCTATCTCAAGATCACCATGGCCTCTGCCTTTCTAGCCACTGGCAGTTTTCAGTCTGTGTTGGTTACCATTGTAGAACTCAGCCAGTTGGTTGTATCACAATGCATCTCCCAGATCCTGAGGTCCTTTTTGACTCTTCCAGTTGAATATGTAGCTTTCTCACAGTCTGTACAGTAGAGGCAGCACCCATGATACAATTTCATGAGGTGAATGGATTTCCATCAGTTCTGGATGTGATTGATTGCATATATGTGGCCCTCTGGCACACACTAGAGGAAGTTACTTACTGGAACTGAAAGTCATTCCATTTATTTAACATGCAGGTCATGTGCAATGCTCTGGTGGAGATATGGGATATATTTCTTAAATGTCCAGGGTTTTGCTATGATGCCTACATCCTCACCCACTTTGGAATGTCTGAGAGGTTCAGGAGTGGGGAAATCACCAGTGGATAGCTACTAGGTAGGCCTTGCACCAGCCCACAACCCCACCCAGACATGAGCATGTATGGAGGCAACCCCATATTTAGAAAGGTGCTGATGTGGCAGTAGAGGCCAAGCTGCACTGTAGATCAATCACATGAAGCACCCTCGTGCAATAACCCAACATGTGTCCATTCTCGTCCTTTCTATGCAGGTGACAAAGGCTATCCACTGAGAAGGTGACTCCTGACTACCATCGTGGTGCAAAGAATCTCTATAAAAGGACCCACAGATACACATAAGCAGTCATTGTGTGAACCTTTGGCCAGCTCAAGAGCCTTTTCCATTGCCTTGAGTGGATTGGGGGTGAAATGCTTTTGAGCCCCCCCCCCCCCGTGGTATGTAAGATCTCTATGGCCTGCTGCATGCTCCACAATCTAGGATTGAGGCACTGACAATCCTTCCTGAAAAATGGACACTGTAGACCAAGACCATGAGGCTGATATAGAAGGAACAAGGCATGAGGAGACCGGGCACTACACGAACTAGGTGTAGCAGCAAGAAACAACCTCATATACAAGCATTTCATGTGAAGGTTGGTGTTTATTCACAGATAAACACAACATGAACAGTGACATGCCTATCTTCCACCACACCCTGCCTACCTCCATGCCCCTCCCAACCCATACCTTCACCCTTAGGCCCAAGCAGCAACCTGTGCAACACCTTCCCCCTTCAACACCCCCACCACCCAGCAGCAGCCTTGTGCAATCCTTCCTATAACAAGCACACTGCCAGATCCAACATATCCCTTCCACCCGCTCAGCACCACTATCCACCCTCCAAGAGCCACATTCTAGCTCTCTCCAGAAACAATCCCCCTGCAACAGACCCCCATGCCCCCTCCCCCCCAAAGGATGGCCATGGGAAGACAGGTCTACTTTTTCCCATGTCCCCAACCCCTGTCCCACCTCACCTTACCCCCTGTCCCAGCTTAAGAACATAATAACATAAGAAATGCCATACTGGGTCAGAACAAGGTCCATCAAGCACAGTATCCAATCCAACAGTGGCCAATCCAGGTCACAAGTACCTGGCAGGTTCCCAAAAAGATACATAGGGTAAGCAGTGAATTTTCTAGATCCTCTTTAATAATGATTTATGAGCCTTTCCTCCAGGAACTTGTCCAAACCTTTTTTAAACCCAACTACACTAACAGCTTTTACTATACCCTCTGGTAACAAATTTCAGAGTTTGATTACGCATTGAGTTAAAAGCTATTTTCTCTTATTACTCTTATATAGGTTAAATTGTTGCTTTGTTGTTTGTCCCCTAGTCTTTCTAGTTTTTGATGGAGTAGACAACCTACAGTATCTACATTTATCTCTTCTACTCCATTCATTAATTTATAAACCTCTATCATATCTCCCCTCAGCCATCTCTTTTCCAAGTTGAAGAGCCCTAACTTTTTGACCTTCCCTCATAGGGGTATCCTTGGTTTTCGGCATTTGATATACCGCCCTTAACTTTTGTATCAGAGTGGTTTACATGTATGTATATACTAACAGGTACTTTTTACCATTAGGTGTATGGATATTCTAGGGATGGCTGCAGTATTTATAGTGCTCCTTTTTTCTGGGTAGGCCCCTTGTATGAGTTTTGGAAGTTTATGCTGGTATGGTATGGTAGATTTGACCTTGTAGATCTTAGGTGACTTTTGTAGGGTTTTATATTAGTTTCCAATATGCCTGGTACTGGAGAATGTTTGTTAGTGAGATGACCAGAAAAAGATCTTTTTAAAAATATATTGAGTTCTGTGAGTGAATGTCCTACTTCTGCTCTTTACCCATTGTCGAGGGAGCGATTTCTGTGGATGAAGAATATATATTCCAAAAGAAAAAGTGAAAACCAAAATGCAGTTTATAAAGAATAAAATGAGTTATAATTTGGTCTTACAAACTGTGCGGTGATTCTCACTTTTCTTTTAGTTCCTTGGTGTGTGAGCATCTTGCATTTTCTTTGCTTTTTATGGAATATATATTTGCATCAGCACTATGCTGGTCGAATGTACAGTTTCAGGAGTTATGTTGGGGTTGCCAAACTCTTCTTGATGTTTATGTTGGAGTGGGAGGTGTTGTGTTGGGGTCACAAAGTACCTTTTGTTTTTCAGAGGGTGTGAAGTGCTGCGTAGGGGCCACTGAGTCTATCTTTGTTTTACAGAGGGTTGGAAGTGCTGTGTTGGTGTGCCAAGTCACTTTTGTTTTTGTGGAAGTGGAAGATGCTGCATGGGTGCTGTTGAGCCCCTCGTTTGTCATAAGAACATAAGAACTGCCATACTGGGTCAGACCAAGGTCCATCAAGCCCAGTATCCTGTTTCCAAGAGTGTGCTGTAGAGGTGCATACCCCATCTGGTGAGCAGATGTAGACTTCTGTTCTGCATGTGAATTGCATTATGGGTAATGTTGGTTCTATCCTATCCTGGTAGCCACAGCAGACAGTTCTATGGTGACGTGCATTCTTTCTGTAGCCATCCATTGCCATAATAGCTCTCATAGTGATGTAGCACAATGGTTAATGCAATGACTTTGGTATCAGAGATTGTGGGTTCAATTCCTCTCTGTTCCCTTTCTTTATGGCTGCCGTACATAACTACATTTCATTCGTGTAACAGTCATATCTGTGCAGAGCTGTGCTGCCGCCACATTATACCCTCATCACTGTTGCATCTATCCTTCTGTCCGTCTATGTGTGTGTGCCAGCTGTGTGACGTTCTGCCCTAATGTGCAGGCTGCTACCCCATGTCCTGCACTGGCACACTTTTCTGCATTGTGGCTCTTCATGCTTGCCTCTCCTGTGTCTGCTCTGCATGGCACTGCTCTCCTCTGTCCTCCTGTCATTGCACTTATCCTGCCACCTCTACCTCCTCTGATGGACACGTATCCCCATCCTCTGCCACACACTGTCATTGTTGCACTGTACATTACCATCACCCTGTACATCGGTACAGCTGCCCCTGATATGTTTGTCCACTTTACCTGCTGCCACCTGGGCTGCATGCAGATTTGGCTGGTCCATGAGCTCTGTCATCTACTTCCTTCCATCACTTGTTCATTGCCTTTCCTTGGTGCTCTGTGCAGTGTTATGGTTACATCTGTGTTTGAGCCATACATTTCATGCTTGTGACTTTGGGGCACCTTTGTGCCCCTGGGCACCATCTCCTGTGTCACCTTGGCATCCCTGGGGCATCTTTCATGGCACCTTAGGTTTGGTGAGCTATGGGGCGCCTTATATGCTGCCTTGGAGGGTGCCAACCACTGTTCCCTCTAAGCTGTGCGCGTGTGCGCGCGCACTCACCTCGCCGAGCGAGCGCACATACTTTACAACAGAGCACACAAAAATTACGGTTCTGATTCTGATAGAAAACACAGACGTCTTAAAATTTAAAAGTTGTTATGTATTTACGGTTTTCACAAGTTCTACAATGTTTTCTAGTGCAATCAATGTGGAGTTACATACTGTATTCTGATGTGTAGTCAAATTTTAAAGTATATAACTCAGAGTGTCGTTATGTGGCGCACAAAAATTTAACCTTCCTTCAAAAACTGCACACAGCTGATATTTTATGCGCACACAGCCTACAGAAAATTAGAGGGAACATTGGTGGCAACCTTTCCTGCCGCCCTCTGGGGCACATTATGACCTGCCTTGGATGATGTGGTGCTTTATGATGCACCCTATGATGCGCCCTAAAAGGTGCATTAGGTTGCGGCACTGGGGTGAGGCTTTTTTGGCTGGCAGTGCAAATTGTTGGGATGTGTCTGACTGTTACAAGCAGGAAAAGGGATTGCCTCAGACAGTCTTTTAACTGAGCCCACTGGGGGATCAAACTCATGACCACTGGATCAGCAGTCAATGTATTAACTATTGCGCTACACCTCTGTTGCTGTGTTTGTAGGTCAGCGTGCCTAATTAAGGCTAACGCGCATTAACATGCCACGGCTTCCTCTATCACGCGATAACGGACTTTATCGCGCAATAATCCAAAATGCTACTTTAAGACCGGAACGCTCACTACCTTATATGGCATTCGTCACAGTAAGACTGTAACTAACGCTGGTAACATTAAGATGGTTTAGTAAACATATCCTTTATTCAAGATGCACTATGGTGCTAAGTCAAACACAGTAACACAGGATTTACAAAGAGCCAAAAATGTTCACAACAGATCCCACGTTCATGGAAAAATGGATATCTATTCTTAATAAATGTTCAGTGGACTTAATGGTCCTTATAGCAGACACGACGAAACACACTATAGAGCAGTTAACAAGTGATACTACTGCCTTGTCCCACAAGATGAAAGAAATATACACAGCGGAACAATTATCAGTAACTTTGAAAGAACACCAGAAACAATTGGAAACTGTAAGAGAAGAAGTTAAGAAAGGCAAAACAAAGAAGTTACAACGTGATCATACAGACTATACAACGGGATATGTGTATCCTTGGCAGAACCCTAAACGAAAAGAGAAATCATCAGTAAGACAAAGACAGGTGGACTTCACAGACGCTTCAGAAGACTCAACATCATCGGATTCTAGTAGAAGATCAAGAGAAGATTTTTTAGATTCTGGCCGAGACAAAACGAAGAAAAAACAACAGGAACAAATGCCACGTCGAACATCAACTCGCAAGAAGACCTCACAATAGATCTTACGCCGATTATTAACATTTCGGGGTTGGATATGTCTCCCTTACAATCCACAATATTAGAAAAGGGTCTCTCGTATGTTCCTGCTATTAGGTTTGATGAATTTCAATTTCATATTGACTTTACCAAATTTATTAGGAAATTATCACTCAAAGCTTTTTTCGCTGTAAATCCAGTCTCCATGGACGTTGAATTGGCTCCAAACCGTATAGCGCTGCCATTAAAATCAGAATGGATGCCACCAGGCCCTTTACCACCAGCCATAACCATCTATAGAGAATTAGTATTAAAGGATGTAACACACATGTATAAAACTGGATGCATTGTTTTGTCTTTATAGTCTGATGTTTTTATGTCTGTATTTTATGTTAACCTAATGTACTCTTGAAACCGCTTTGATTGTAAGAAAGGCGGTATAAAAAACCTGTTAAATAAATAAATAAATCAGCGGAAGCGTTGGAGCCGCACTACCTTCTCACAGGAAGAAACACAAGCTTTAAGGGAATTAAGTTCCAGGACAGATCTGGTCATAAAACGAGCTGACAAAGGAGGCAGTATAGTGGTACTACATCGACAACAGTATTTACAAGAAGCTGCTAGACAGCTATCTGATAAAAAAAACATAAAATTTTAGACACCGATCCTACAGAACAACTACAAAAAATGATTAAGGAGTTAACACCACAAGCGAAAGATTTAAAAATAATCTCGCGTAAAGAATGGAAGTTCTTAAATGAACAAAGCCCTGAAATAGTAAAACTTTATCTCGTACCTAAAATACATAAGAACTTAACACAGCCTCCAGGGCGGCCAATAGTTTCCACAAAGGGGTCAGTTCTAGAGCCCTTATCTATATTTGTGGATTCTTATTTACGTCCCCTAATTGCAAAGATTCCCTCCTACGTGCGGGACACCACCCATTTTCTAACTACTCTAGCTGATCAAAATAAATGGGCGAAAGCCCAAAATATACAACTTGTCACCCTGGATGTAGCTGCTCTTTACACCAGCATACCCCAACAAGCTGCATTTGATGTCGTGAATGAAGCCTTGCAAGATAGAGGAGATTTATCAGAGATCCAATTACAATTTTTGAAAGATCTACTGAAATTAATATTATTTCATAATTATTTTTTGTTTGAGCAAATCATTTATTTGCAGATTGCTGGAGTGGCCATGGGCGCAACGTGCGCCCCATCGATCGCCAATCTATACATGGCAAAATTTGAACAGATATGACTACCTTCTACTCTCTATTTCACTAATATAAAACTTTGGCTCCGATACATCGATGACGTCTTCATGCTGTGGGAGGGGAATGATCAAGAGTTAAAAAATTTTGTCCAATGGTTAAACAGCTGTGATGTTAACATTCAATTCACTTATGAACATGATTCTTACACAATCACATATTTAGATGTCTGTGTTCTTAAGAAAGGCTCCATGTGGCAAACGTCAGTATTTCGAAAATCTACTGACCGAAACAGCCTTTTACACTACGCCAGCGCTCATCCAAGTAACCTCAGGGACAGCCTCCTGTTTACCCAATTTTTTCGCTATCGGAGGAATTGCTCTGATCTTATGGAATTTAAGCAGCAAGCTAAAATATTAAAACAGAAATTCAGAGCTAGAGGTTATCCTTGCCATGTGGTGAATAAGGCATATAAACTAGCGCTGTATGCTAATCGAGAGTTATTATTACAGCCACAGAAAAAAGACAACACCAGCCAAGACACGGTGCATTTAATAACAAAATATTCCCCATTCAGTCATCAGATCCAGGGGATTTTAAAGAAACACAGTAATGTTGTACGCAGCACCCCAGAGTTGGACAGTCAAAAGATACAGTGTGTATGGCAACGCCATAGAAATTTAAAAGAAATTCTCAGTCCATCGATTTTGAGAACGCCTATGCAGAGATACGGATCAGAAGAATCGGGCCACTACAGCTGTGGGAGCTGCACCATATGTGAAATAACGTTAGAACTGAATCAATTTATACATCAAGGGAAAACATATCACTTACGTCACCGTACCACATGTAATTCCACCTATGTGGTTTATGCTATCATCTGCCCATGTCCTTTGTTATACATAGGCAAGACCATTCGTGAATTTCACATCAGGATGAAGGAACATAAAAGCCGATTGCATTGTAAAAACTTACAAGCCCCTATAGTATCTCACTGTATTGAAAGACATCATTTATTCACGACGTTAAGATGTTTCTGTATAGATCAGGTCACTCAAGGCACAGGAGGTAAATCTCGTGCTCAAGCATTATTAAGACGTGAACAGGAATGGATATTCCGTTTAGACACTTTAAATCCAAAAGGTTTAAATATTGCTATTGAATGGGGAGCATGCTAATGAGATTTACTCATCACGGCAGCACGTCATTCTGAAGCCTCAGATGGTTTAAATTGTAGAGTAAACTTTATCCCGCATGCGCGGCGTTTGTGAGAGGTGAATAAGTACGACAGGAGCCGTGAGTATCTCTCTGGACATGAAGACCAACTTTTTCCTCATTTTTGCGATACTCACTTAACTAAGGTAAATGTTTTTATTCTTCTTAGGCAATCCCCTGAAGAAACGCTACTTGTGAAACGCTGTGGCGCCTTGTTAATGCGTTGGGAATTGAGAAAAAACTGAAGAATTAAAAAGCACTGCTGAAGGCACTTTAAGATAGGCATTTAGCTTGCTGAAGAATTAATGGCACTGTTGAAGGCACTTTAAGACAAGAATATAGCTTGATAGCAAAGCATTAGGGAAACTGGAAAAACCGAAGAATTAAAGGCATTGCTGAAGATACTTCAAGATACATGAGTTTTGCAGAACCCTAATGGTATGGCTAAAATGATAGCAAGCTGATAATTCGGAAAATAACATGTTTTAACTGCAGTGTAGTTTTTATTTAACACAAAAGAAAAACTAATAAAAAGTAAAAATACCTTTAAAAAATTAGCGATGTAACAGATCATTGATGTATTGAAGGCAGTTCACTGTATCATTCAAGTGAATACAGTGTGTAGCCACATTCGATTCTGAGATCTGATCGCTATCATTAAAATAATGCATTTGTAGAATAAGAAGCTGGTCTAAGGTAAATGAGTGGAGCTTATTACATAATTTTTGGCTATATTGCACAAAGCTCTGAAAAGTGACAACAATACAGATCATTGTGGGGAACAGCCCAGGGTTTCTAGGCCCGCTGCCAGTGCCCTTGTAACATGTACAGCTGTGTATCAACTGTCCTGGAGAGTCAACTTTCACCAGCAGGACTGGGGTTGCTGGTCCCACAGCCCCTCACCATGCCCCTCTACTGCCTCCATTGCAAAGATCTAGAGTGTGGGTCTGTTGGGGGGAAGATCCTGTACACCATCTTGACCCAGAAAGGGCAGTTTGGTAAGTGGTGCTATATAATCAGCATGTGAGTCCAGACACCTCCTTGCTCTTGTAACAGGTAACCATGGCAACCACACTGGATATGCACTATTTGGGGTGTAACATGGTCATAGGGACTAAATGTGACTGGGGAATACAGATGGGCACAGGATTATCCTAGGTGTGGCTATAAGGAATACCTGTCATACACTAGCAATGATGAGGACCTACAGCAAAGCCTATCTCAACCAACCCGGGTACTGCGGACCTGGTGCTGGGCACCCCACCTCACCCTCAGGGTGAGCACAGAACCCGCACAATGGCATGGTTTGTAGCTACTCTGTGCAAGCATCACACAGGGTCAGTTCCACATAGCAAGCTGAGGTGCTGGAGAGGTGCATACCCCAATCTGGTGATCAGATATAGACCGCTGATCTGCATGTGCAGTGCACCATGGTTACCGGTGGGTTTACCCTATCCTGGCAAACACAGCAGACAGTTTGTGCCATGACCTGCAGTCTTTCTGTAGCCAGCCATTGTTCTAACAAAAGCCATAGAGGTGTAGCCCACCGGTTAATACAATAACCTCATAGTCAGGGGTCATGGGTTCAATCCCTTATTGGTCTCATTTTGGTAAACCTGTCTGACACAAGTCCTTTTCATGCCTGTAACAGTCAGACACATCTCTGTAATCTGTGCTGGCAGTCAAGAATGTCCTCACCTCAGTGACATAACCTAAGGTGCCTTATAAAGTGCTTTAGCCTAAGGCGCGTTATAAGGCGCCACAAACTAAGGCACCCTATAACGTGCCTTGGCCTAGGCGCCCTCTAAGGCACCGTAATCCAAGTTGCCAAAAAACGCGCCTTAGGCCCAGATGGCTGAAAGCCTGACACACCGTAACATAAAGCGCCATTGGAGTGGAGGAGTGGCCTAGTGGTTGGGGCAAGGTACTTCAGGCCGGAAGGTCGGGGGTTCAAATCCCACTAGAGGACAGCAACCTTAGGCCAGAAGGACTGGGGTTTCTAGTCCCACAGGTGCTCCTTGTGGTCTTGGGCAAGCCACTTAACCCTCCATAGCCCATGTTCCCTGTAAAATAGTTATCTCCAAGTTATAATGCTCTGTTCAATGTAATTTCAGTTTGTTCAATGTAAACCATACTGATGCAGAATAGCGCGGTATATAAGAGAATGTAAATAAATAAATAAATTGGCCACAAGATACCAGTTCCTCCACACAATATGACCCAGTGTGTGTAGTATAGTGGTTTGGGGAAATGCCAAGCAACAAAGTAGTGTGTGTTCAAATCCCAGAAAATGACAAAGCTATGTAAACTGTATGAGAATGTGGCACGTCACACCCACAGGGGATAGTGGTGGCCAGAAATGCAAATAGGCCACACCTGCAAGTCCCCACCAACATCAGAACTGTGAAAACAAGTACTAGTCGCAGAGCTTTCTCGTTCTCTGCGCCAACTATCTGGAATCAACTCCCATTCGAGCTGCGTTTAATCAAGGACATTACCGCTTTCCGAAAGGAGCTAAAAACTCACCTATTCAAAAGTCACTACAATCAGCTATGACTCTCAAGTCCTATAGAGTCGTAGCAAAGCAATCAATTAATTATACTCTGTTGAAACCGCCATATGTATAAATATGTAAATATGTATGTATAAATGTGAAATGTAAATATGTGTAGTCCAATCCCCAAGACATTAACCCAGTGTGCTGTGACCTACCCTCAGATCTATGTATATATTTTCCCCCTCTTCCCTGTCTTGATTTGACAACCCCCAAAGATGAAATCAAACCGCTGCTGATCGCTGGAACTAGCGGTATATAAGTGTGTATTAAATAAATAAATAAATGTCCCAAAAATGCAACAAGATGCCTGCAACAAAAACAAATACATCCACAAACAGACTAACACACATTACAACTCAAGTCACAGGTGTGCTGAGCATGTAATAACACACCACACTGTGCAGGTGCACTTTTACTGCATCATGAGGCCATGGACTAAAAACAGCAGACAAGATGGCGGCCAGGTCAAGAAAACTACCCTTCACCCCTGGGGACCTTTACCTCCTGGCATAGCTCATCTGCTGCCACCAGAGGTGCCTGTTCCCAGGCTCCTCCCATCGGCAGGACCTCACCAGAGTGAGGAGGGCCTGGGGGTGCCTCACCAGGTGCTCTAACAGCGCATCCAACTACCCACCTGAGGTAAGTACATAGGGACAGGTCACACAAACCAAGGAGCGCAACACAATAGCCAGCAAGCAACACACATATCATACAAGCACAACATGGGAAAAGGGCGTGTCTGTGGGTCAACCTGGGATCAATGTAGGTCCCCCTGTTGAAGTGGGCAAGTCTGCCCTATCCCCAGAAGGCCCCAGGCCGCATTACAGAGGTCTGTGTTTAATCCTGTTGCTATGGTATGTGTGCCTGTTGCTGTGCGCAGGTCTGCCCTATCCCCAGGTGGCCTCAAGCCGCATTACAGAGGTCTGTGTTTAATCCTGCTGCTACGGTATGTGCGCCTGTTGCTGTGGGCAGGACTGCCCAATTCCTAGGTGGCCCCAGGCCGCATTAAAGAGGTCTGTGCTTAATCCAGGTGCTACGGCATGTGCGCCTTTTGCTGTGTGCAGGTCTGCCCTATCCCCAGGAGGCTCCAGGCCGCATTACAGAGGTCTGTTATTCATCCTGGTGCTATGGTAGTCTGGCCTATCCCCAGGAGTTAAAGAGGTCTGTCATTCATCCTGGTGCTATGGTCATTGCGCTTGTTGATGTGCGCAGGTCTGCCCTATCCCCAGGAGGCTTCAGCCCTGGTTTCAGAGGTTTGTCATTCATCCTGGTGCTATGGTCATTGCGCTTGTTGATGTGCGCAGGTCTGCCCTATCCCCAGGAGGCTTCAGGCCTGGTTATAGAGGTCTGTCATTCATCCTGGTGCTATGGTTGTTGCGCTTGTTGATGTGGTAGGTCTGCCTTATCCCCAGGAGGCTCCAGGCCACATTACAGATGTCTGTTACTCATCCTGGTGCTATGGTAGGTGCGCCTGTTGATGTGCACAGGTCTACCCTAATCCCAGGAGGCCCCAGGAAGTATTACAGAAGTCTGTTATTCATCCTGGTGCTATGGTCATTGCGCTTGTTGATGTGCGCAGGTCTGCCCTATCCCCAAGAGGCCTCAGGCCTGGTTACAGAGGTCTGTTATTCATCCTGGTGTTATGGTTGTTGTGATTGTTGATGTGCGCAAGTCTGCCCTATCCCTAGGAGGCTTCAGGCCTGTTTACAGAGGTTTGTCATTCATCCTGGTGCTATTGTCGTTGTGCTTGTTGATGTGTGCAGGTCTTCCTTATCCCCAGGAGGCCTCAGGCCTGGTTACAGAGGTCTGTTATTCATCCTGGTGTTATGGTTGTTGCGGTTGTTGATGTGTGCAAGTCTGCCCTATCCCCAGGAAGCCTCATATGTGCAGCACCACCGTCATTGCGTACTGTGGCACGGGCATATTCAGTCTCTGCATATGTTAGCCACATGTTGTAGTCAGGTTGCTAGGTGTAGCAGACATGCCGACACAGTGCATATGTGTAGGATGTGGTGCATGCCCTGACTCTCCCTGGCACCCTATGCACGGATAACGGCACCATGCAGCACTGCTGGTATGACGCACATGATTTGCAGCATGGCAATGCCACATATGCCATGGTACTGTCATGTCATGCAAGGATAGGCCATCAGGCCAGCATGGGGTGCCTGGAGGGTAGCACACAGGACACGTAGGGGGCAACCCACACATGCCCAGCCTCACTCGCACACATGCAGGCTGTAGTGGCAACAGCTAGCACTGGACAGATAGGGTATAGTAGGAGCAGCCTCCTGCTGCTCACAGCCATGTGTGATATACAGTAGCCGATGGCCATGGATGTCTGTCCCCTAATTGTTCTATACTTTGCTGTACCCCCAGGTGGAAGACCTATGTAAAAAGGGGCGTGATCTGTGGCTGCGTTGCCCGCGCTTTCTCGTGCGGGTCAAGTGGGAGAGGATGGACCAATGTGATGGTGAGTGATGCAGCCTGTGCCTCACATCATGCCATGTTCCAGTGGCCCATCAGCCTGTGGGGCCACATACCATGTCCATGATGTAGCAAATGCATGACCGCAGTGGTAATGCTGTTTTCCCCCCACAGTGGACGCAGATGCTGGCGAGGGCCCATCACGGGAATGGCATGACGGAGGACCCAGGCAGCCAGCACTGGAGGCACAAGAAGAGGAAGATGAGGAGGCCGATGAAGATGTCGCTGTGGCAGAGGAAGAGGGGAGACCGCCAGCCCAGAGGGGGAGGAGGGGGAGGGGGATGAGAAGGGGGAGGATGGGGTGTGTGCATCCAGGGTGGGGGGTGGAGGGGGAGCCTGTAGAGGGGAAGGGAGAGGGAAGGGAGAGGTAGGGGAGGGGGTGGGAGGCTGGGGAGGGGAAGGGGAAGGGGGAGGTGGGGGAGGGGGTGGGAGGCTGCGGAGGGGGAGGAGGGAGGGTGTGGCCAGTCCTGACCAGCACAGGCTAGCACAGGGCACTGGGGGCCCCTGCCACATGCCCCAAGGTGCCGGGGATGTCTCCCATCTGGACACGGGCCTGGTACACATCGCCACAGACAGGCAGTATGTGCATGCCTCCACTCAGACAACAGGTAGAGTGTGTCTGTGTGGGGGCATTTGTGCATGCCGCCTGTCTGCGGCAGTGTGTGCTATGTCCATCACCCAGCTGGAGCAAAACCACACCGTGGGACCGGTGGTTGAGGCCGTGTGCCAGATGGCTGATGATCTGCAAGAGTTTATCACTAGCAGTGCAGCTCATCAGCCACCTGGACAAGGCGGCCCCCAGGAGGTGTGAGTAACACCCAGGGATGTGGCACCCCTGTCCTGTGCCGTCCTATGCCCTGTGACTGCCACCACTGCCAGGGCAGGGGGGTGCAGCCCCAATCAGGCACTACCTGAACACCTGCAGGGGCAATACTGTAACCATGTCAATAGTTAAATACAAATATACAATGTCAACGTATCCCAATTGGCATGTGTCTCATTTCCTGACATGCCATTTCAGTGAGAGTGACACGTGTGAGCATGTCCCTGTGTGTCTGGGTGCATGACATCTGTCACATACATGGTACAGTCCCCATGGCAAGAGTGGGGGATGGGCATGGGTGCAGACAGATGTAGCCCCACAGCCACCGGGATGTACCAATGTGTTGATATGGTCCACAGACATGGATATATGCATGGTGGCATGGAAATGCCATCAGTGCACACATGGCATGGTGCATGGCACAGGTGGCATGTCTGAACATACATGTGCTGGATGGTGGCAGGGCAGACCCCACACCCCCCTATGGCATGGGACGGGGACAGGGAATGGCGTGCCACTGGGTCTACATGCCATGGCAAGGGATATGAGCCCAGGGTGACCACATGGGGGACAGGGTAACCATGGGAGTGCAGAATGGGACACTGGGCATGTGCCCACAGGCATAATCATATGCATGTGCAGTCATTATTGCACACATATTTCCCTGGCCCCACACACCTAGGCCCTGCGTTGCCGACCACAGCCGCGTTGAGCACGGCCCCTCCCCACCAATGCCACCGGTGCTGCTGCTGCTTCCAGCTATTTCCCCCATCCAGCCATGGCCTCACATGCAACCACCATTTGCGCTATGCTGGCTGCCATGGATGCTGCTGTCTCACTTAGTGTGCCATGCTCCTGCCGCAGGGTCCACACTTCTTGGCAGTGACCGGCCATCTTATCCATCAGCCAACATAGTTCCTGGGTCACCGCCCACATTGCCCGCTGCATACCTGTGGGAGAGACACGGTGTGACCTATGAGACATGGCTTGCACATGCCACCATGACACATGCAACAGATGACCCGGCGGACCAATGTATGGGATGCCTACATCTGGGGTTGGGCCACCGGAGGTGGGGATACAGCAGGGGATCCCCTGACACATGCGGGTCATGGACCGTCCATGGAAATGACTTGTCTCATCTGTTCACCCTGTGTATGTGTCCCATAGGTCTGGGCCCATTGGTAGCAGGGGGTGGTGGCCCACATGTGCAACGTGGGCAACACCTGACTGGGTGCCGGCGGCACCCAGCAGAGGGCCACCAATCCAGATGTACAACCCAGTCAGGGCCTCGCTCACATGCATGGCCCTGAAGGGGGGGGTGACCGGTCACATGATGCCCCACATGACAGCTCACATGTCATGTGTGCTACCCTGTCAGTGCCCGGGTCACACACAGAGCACAGAGGGGAAGTGGGTGGTTACAACCGTGCCCCCGTATCCCCCTATCCAGGCATGTGTTTGTGGAGCACCCCCAGGTGACTGGTCACCGCTCACCTGCGTGTCACAGGACAAGGTGTGGTGTAGGCAGGTCAAAGCTAGCCCTGTGCGAGTGGTGTGGCCGCACAGGATGCAAAGGTGAAGGGGTACCTGTTGACTGTCTGGCACTGCTGTGTGCTGCAATCTTAGGATGCCAGGCAATGACAGACAGTTAATATGCTCCCCTGTAGCCGCAATTTGGCATTCCTAGCAGATATGGGGGGATGGATCTGCATAGGATGCCGGCAACCAGCACATTGGCCACGCTTCCCCTCACCCACAGTGGGGGGGTCGTGCCCGATGTGCAGGTCGCACTTGCGCACTATACACGTGGTGCGGCCCTGGGTGTAGCAGCCAGTTGGTGTTGGCCCCATTACCCCATCTCACCCCACCCCCGGGCCACCCATAGCCATATAGATGGCTATGTCCCCAGTAGGTACGTGTGCGCCACAACCGCCCACAGGTACAGCTGAGCTGGCTGGGCAGCATACCAGGCAGCCAGGGGGACATGGGCACCAGGTGGACAATGTACATTACTGGTGGCAGGTCACACTGTACTGGCATGGGTACCCCCAGCCAACCCTGGTGATCGGTGATCCCCAGTTCCAGCTCACAGGCGAGGGGCTCAGCTGCAAGCAGCAGGCCAGCGGTGTGATGGGGCCATCTGGCCACATGCAATGGGTCCCACATGTGGGTGACCCCCGGTTGGTTGGGGGCCCTCCATGTGCATTGGCAACAGGACACCCCTGCCCACAGGGCGGGGCACACCTGCACCCATCTGGTCGGTCACTCACCCTTGGCGTCCTCATGCGTTGTTGCGGAGTGGGCCCTCATTTCATGGAGCACCTCCCCCATGGCAGCGTGTGCAGCCCGTGGCACCAGACCTGGTGCTGGTAGGCCAGGCACCCTCCCAGTTCCTGCTGGCACCATCTCTCCACTCTCGCCAGTCTCTGTGCTGGCCCCACTGAGTCCCGTCTGGTGGGGTGCTGACTCCTCCGCCTCCTCCTGTGGCACATCAGGACCTCTGGGTGCCACTACAGTGGTGGTCGGTGGCCCCACTGCAGCCACCACCTCAGGCAGGGGCCCTGGTCCAGACCCTGCACCCTCCTCCTCCTCCGCCTCCATGGCATGTATATCATCTGGGAGGAAACAGGGAACACAGCTCAGGTGTAGCGTGCCTGCCCATCCACGTACATATCTATGTTACGTCATAACGTAACGGCATGTCTGTCCCACAGGATATCTACATCAATATGGGACCATCCAGGTGGCGGGCATGTGGGCCGGGGATGTACGGGTGCAGGGATGTGTGTGGTACCGTCGGATGTCCATGCCCTGGATGCCAGCAGCGCCCTGCCAGTGCCCACGTGTGTGTGCATATGGTGACGAGACACATTGACAGGTATGCCTGAGGGGGTGGTGCTGGAGGTGATGGGCCTACTGTTGGCTGGTGTAGGTGTGCCCTGTGGGGGCCCTGTCTGCAGGGGTGCATGCCTTGGGGTGGTGGGGGGCCCTGGCACTGTGACTGGCATTGGGCATTGGGTGGTTGTGTGGAGAGGGTACATGGGTGGGTGTGAGCCACACGGGTATGTGTTGGACCTGCTGTGCCAGGTGGCCTGCCAGGCAGCCTGCCAGTTGGGGGAACGGCCACATCGGTATCTGCAATGTGGGGGTGGCTTGGCAGGTGGCCTGCAGTGTGCTGGTGTGGGGGGTGCGGGGTGCATGGGGGCGGGAGGTACAGGTCTACGTTACCCCTCTCCATGCAGCCAGTGCCACTGGACTATCATTGGGTGCGAGTTTGCTCCCTGACCTCACCGCCCCTTGTGTGGTGTTGCACCTTTTGTTTGGCTGAAGCTGCCAAACCCATACCCCTCCCCCTCCCCTCTAGTCACACACACCGTGTCTCACTGTGTCATATAGCTGGCATCTGTTCACGACCTGACTCACACACAGGTGCGGCCAATCCCTGTCTCCCCCACAATCTATATCCTCTGGCATTGATCTCCCTCTCTAGCTCAGCACTATGGCTCCTCATCACATTGTCACCTTTTATACCCCCTACCTGTCTCCCCTCACACCTGCATCCTCACTCCTCCCCTCAGTTTCCCCCGTTTACCATCCTCAGGTCCTCCTCCAATCAGTCCTCTATCCTGTCATCAGCTCCTATGCAGCACCACTTTCTGCCTCTGATTCATCCATCTCCCCTCACTCTGAGGCAGCCTCACCGTCGGTTCCGCCGAACTGTCCCCTCCCTGCCCCGTACTCTACTACTACTGCACCGTCTCTCATCCGGAGATGTCACCCCCAACCCTGGCCCCCCTAGACCTCTGTCACACTCTGAGAGGGATCGTCACGCAACACGTTAATCTTATCCATCTTCCTCACCTTTCCCCTCCACCCTCCCTTTCTCATGTGCCTTGTGGACTGCACACTCTGTCTCACATACACCTGCTTTTACTCATGATCTCCCTATCTCTGCTGGTCTACCTTGTCATGCTCTACCTGAGACCTGCCTCTCCCCCCCCCCCCCCCCCATGATACTGCATCTATTGCTGCTCACTGTCATGGGGTCTATCTGTTCCCCCACATGCCACATCACTCTGGCTGTGGTGGTGGTGTGGGGCTCTGGCATTCCCCCGCCTGCCAGTTCCAACCCCGCCTGCTGCCCTAGTCACACCCCTACCCTCTTTAGCTGTTTCCTCCATCCGTCATCTCACTCCACCCCATCTCCTGGTAGCTGTCATATGTCGGCCTCCTGACAGGTCTTCTTCTACTGTTCTCACTGCCATTGACTCATGGCTCTCCTTCCTTCTGGAGCCATCCTCCCCTACTCAAATTCCCAGGGGTCCTGACATCCATGTTGATAGCCCCTCCGTTCCCTATGCTTTGGGGCTCCTCCCCCTTACCTCCCCATTTGACCTCCTGCTTTGTTCCAACGCTTGCACTCTCCAGCATGGCCACTGCCTTGGCCCAGTATAGTTCATCAGCTGCTCATTCGCCAGCCTCTGTAGCTCGGTTCCTCCCTTATCTGGCCTTCGCCATCTGCCTCCTACCCTCAGCTCTCTCCTCAGGGTGCCTCCGCCTCTGATCCTTCCCTCCCTATGTGCCAAAACCCTGGCTGACCCTTTCCATGCTAACATCCACAGGATAACCCTCCAGTTCCCTACAGGGTCAGTGACATCCCCTCCTCCCCCCTCTTCCCTCCCATCTTTCCTCCCCTACCTCTGCTACCCTCGCTTCCATTGCTGTGATCACCGAAGGTGAACCTGCAACCCCCTTCTACCCTCTAAACACACCACCTGCTCCTCTGATGCTGTCCCCACCCGCTTCTTATGCCCCATCACCTCCACTGTTGTCCCTTCCATTTCTCATATCCTCAACCTTTCCCTCCCCATTGCAACTGCCCCTGCAGCCATCAGACATGTAGAGGTCACACCTCTCCTTCGGGAACCCTCACTTGATCCCACATGTCCCTCTGGGTCTTGGCCCACCTCTCACCTTCCCTTTGTTACCCGACTACCTGAACGTGCTGTTCACTGCTGCTGCACCTACGTTCTTGCCTCTCATGCCCTCCTGGATCCTGTATGGTCTGTCTTTTGTCCTCTACCCTCTGCTGAAGCGGCTCCTTCCCAGGCCCCGAGGACCTGTCTCTGGTGAGATACAAGGGCCTTTACTCTGTCCTCAACCTTCTTGACCTCTCTGCTGTTCCTGCCACTGTTGACCACATTTCTCTCCTTGATACCCTGTCCTCGCTTGGTTTTAAGGGCTCTGTACTATCCTCATTCTCCTCCTATCTTTCGCATCGCTCCTTCGGTGTGTGTTCCTGTGGCTGCTCCTCCTCTGCTATCCCGCTCCCAGTTGGTGTACCCCAAGGATCTGTCTTGGGTCCGCTCTGCTCCCTCTCTATACACAGTCCCCTGGTGCGCTAATCTCGTCCACGTGTTCGGTGCCACTCCGTCCATCTCACAGGGCTGTTGCTTGCACAGGGCTATGAGATCCAGGTGGCCATGCACTGACAACATTTCTATCTGCGGTTCGGCAGGCTGGAAGCCCTCGGGGGGAGGCGGGGTGGCCCCAGCCACCTTGGAAAGCTGCAGGGGTGGGGGTCGCCCTCCCCCTTCCTAGGGGCAGCTGTGTGACTGTGTTAGGCCCTCCCCAGCCCTCTGTTCAATGGTCGCGGCCCTCATCTGTGTGGCGGGTGGGATGTGTCTGCCTTGTGCGACGGAGGGTGGTGGTGGTGGGGGTCCAGGGTCTGGTCGTGGGCAGGGGCGGCCCAAGGGGGGTGAGGGGCAATGTGCGGAGACTCGGTGCGGGGCCCCATTTGCATAGATATTTGCATACTGTTACCATACACTAACCACTAGTAGACACGCCTCTTAATGAGTGTATGGATAGAGAAAGAACAAAGGATGTCTACATCACTATGATTCAGTGCCAAACGCCAGGCACATCAGGAAATACTACAAACACTGCCCATTTAGAACCCATAGCAAACCCGCCGTATCGTGACAACACTACCAGGACTCACAAAGCACCATATTCTACCTATCAGAAAGCAGCACTGCAAATATTAAACCAATACATTTCAGAGAATAACAATACATGACCTAGTGGGGAAAGAGAACAGGTGGCAATGTCAAATAGGAATTACATAAACAGAATACCTCAGCTCAGTTACACATGCAGAACATAGACCATCACCAAACAAGGACTCACAATTTAGAAACAGGAAGACAATAATTAAACAGGGAACCCCAAAGTCAAACATGGAAGGTACCAGAACACTGTAGAAATAAAACTATAAATTAATTTCCTCTTGTACTAAACAAAGCGCAGACGTTAACGATGCACATTTCCCAGAGCTGACATATTCCAGTTAATAACCTCAAGATAATGAGATATGTTCTTACCTATTGTGCTCTATTTTGTCCGTTGCAATTGCTCCAGCCACTTTCTTGTGGTCTCATCGTGTCTTCTGCTAACTCTCCATCGTCTGTTGTCCATTTGTTCTTTTGTCACTCTTCTAGTTTTCTTCCAGTCTCACTCTACATCTACTTTAACATGCTAATCTTTCTCCTTTTGCTCTTTCCTCATTCCTATTTCATCCACTCAATCCCCACTTACTCTCCCAGTACCCAGCCAATTGTATATTTTTCTTCCCTCCCACACAAGATATTGTTTCCCTCTCCATGTCACTCTCCCAGCCCCATCCCATTCTAATTCTCCCCCAACATCAGCTCCCTTCTAGTTCCAGCCCCACCCAGCATTCGCTTCCTTCTAGTCCCCGCATCAGCCCATTTCCAGTCCTATCCTAGCCCCACCATCAGCCCATTTCCAATCCTAGCTCCCCATCCATTCCCTGTCCTATCCGAGTCCCTCCATCAGCTCATTTCCAATCCCAGCCCCCCAATGGCCCATTGCTAATCATTTCCTAGCCCCACCATCAGCCCATGTCAAATCCTATCTCCCTTCCACTCAGCCCAATTTCCAATCCAAGCCCCCCCATGAGCCTACTTCCAGTTTTAGCACCCCCATGAGTCCATGTCAATCCAAGCTCCCACCACAGCCCAGTTTCAATTTTACCGCCCCCCCCCCAACAGGCTCTATTCTAGCCCCTCCATCAACCCATTTCCTAGCCACTCCATCAGCCCATTATCGCCCCAACAGGCCCTATCCTAGCCCCTCCATCAGCCCATTTCCTGTCCTAGCTTCCCCCAGCCCATTTCCATTCCTAGCTCCCTCCACTCACAGCCCATTTCCATTCCATAACACCGTCCCCATCATCTATTTGCAGTACAAGCCCCCCCCCCTTCCACTCAGGCCATTTCCAGTCCTAGAAACCCCCCCCAGCCCATTACCAGTCCTATCCCCCCCCCATAGCCCATTTCCAGTCCTAACCCCCTATCAGCCCACCTCCAGTCCTAACCCCCACCATCAGCCCATTTCCAGTCCTAGCCCGCAACAGCCCATTACCAGTCCTAACCCCCCATCAGCCCACTTCCATTCCTAACCCCCCATCAGCCCATCTCCAGTCCTAACCCCCCATCAGCCCACTTCCATTCCTAACCCCCCATCAGCCCACCTCCATTCCTAACCCCCCATCAGCCCAGGGAAACCTAAGGAAAAAACAGAACTGGCTGCTGCTGCTGCTGCCGCCATGGCAGCAGCAGAATCAGGTGTCTTGCGGCCCCCCGCCTGCCCGGTAGAGCCCGCCCTGAATCACTCCCCTTGGTGCCGGCCTTCAGAGCCACCATGGGAGAGTTTCTCACTTGCGGCTCTGTTAAGCCTGCCGTGGCTGATGGGAAATACAAAATGCCTGTTTCCCATCAGCACCAGCGGCCTCAACAGAGCCGCGAGAGAGAAACTCTCCCTTGGTGGCTCTGAAAGCCGGCGCCGAGGGGTGTGATTTAGGAAGGACTCTGCCGGGCAGGCGGGTAGGGGGGGGCCGTAGGACACTTGATTCTGCCGCTGTCATGGCGGCAGCAGCAGCAGCAGCCAGTTCTGTTTTTTCCTTAGGTTTCCCTGGGCTGATGGGGGGGACGGGGGTTAGGATTGGTAATGGGCTATGGGCTATGGGCTGATGGGGGGTTTAGGACGTAATGGCCAATGGGGGGGGCTAGGACTAGAAGTGGGCTGATGGGGAGGGATAGGACTGGAGGTGGGCTGATGGGGGGGGTTAGGACTGGGAGAGGGCTGATGGGGGGGTTGGGACTGGTAATGGGCTATAGGTGGGGCTAGGACTGGAAATGGGCTGATGGGGGGGTTAGGTCTGGAGGTGGGCTGATGAGGGGTTAGGACTGGTAATGGGCTATGGGGGGGCTAGGACTGGTAATGAGCTGAGTGGAAGGGGCGCTTGTACTGCAAATAGCTGATGGGGACGGGGATTTGGAATGGAAATGGGCTGTGAGGGGAGGGAGCTAGGACTGGAGGTGGGCTGAGGGGGGAGCTAGGACAGGAAATGGGCTGATGGAGGGGCTAGGATAGGACTGGAAACGGGATGATGCGGGGACTAGAAGGGAGTGAAAGCTGGGTGGGGCTGGAACTAGAAGGGAGCTGATATTGGGGGAGGATTAGAATGGGATGGGGCTGGGAGAGTGACATGGTGAGGGGAAAAATATTTTGTGTGGGAGGGAAGAAAACTCTACAATTGGCCGGGTATTGGGAGAGTAAGTGGGGATTGAGGACCTTGAGTGGATGACACAGGAATGAGGAAAGAGCAAAGGGAGAAAGATTAGCATGTTAAAGCAGATGTAGAGTGAGACTGGATGAAAACTAGAAGAGAGATGAAAGGACAAATGGACAGCAGACGATGGAGAGTTAGCAGAAGACACAATGAGACCACAAGAAGGTGGCTGGAGCAATTGCAACGGAAACAATTAAAGCACAATATGTAGGAACATATCTCATTATTTTGTGATTATTAACTGGAATATGTCAGCTCTGGAAAATGTGCATCATTAACGTCTGCGCTTTGTTTAGTACAAGAGGAAATTAATGTATACTTTTATTTCTTCAGTGTTGTTGTATCTTCCAGGTTTGGCTTTTGGGGTTCTCAGTTTAATTATTGTCTTCCTGTTTCTAAAATGTTTGGTGATGGTCTATGTTCTGCATGTGTAACCTAAGGGTTAAATATGAACAAAAAATATTTTTTTTTTTTTTTACTTGAGGGGAGTCAGCTGCGAAGATCAGCGTCTGGCGGGGTTTGGGACTGGTTGGAGATGTTGTTGGTGGCCCAGTTAGGTGGTTCAGGGGCTTAAGAAATGTCTTTGGGGCACACGCGCGTTCGCGTCTGGAGGCCTGAATGCAGCCAGGGTCTTGTAGTGATTTTCTACCTGAATTTGGTTCCAGCAAAATCACGGAATATTTGGCGAAGGGTTAAAATTGACGCCTGCACTGAAGTTGGTGACCGGTTTGAATTTTTGTTAATTATACTCGATAGTTTGGAGTTCTAAGTAAATATGAATATACTTGTAATGTAAATTGGACAAAGTTTTGGGTGATTTTATGAAGGAAAATGTACAACGCCTAGAAAAATGTATGAATTTAAATTTGTAAATAATAGAGTATTTAAGCTAAAATTGTTATACTTATCACTTGGAACTTGAGCTCAAGAAATCCTCTTAGTTTATTTCCTTCATTTTGCTCTGAGCAGTGAACGAGGTTAGTTTATTTGTGCCTTGTTGTCTGGGTTTGCGTCACTTCTTGGCCATTTCCTGTCTCGCTGCTCTGCACTCACTGTTGAGGGAGAGGGTTCTGTGGATGCAAAATGCATGTTCAAAAAGAAAAAGCAAGAACCATAAAGCGGTTTACAACAACAAAATAAAAATGAGTTATAATTTAGTTTTATAAACTGTGCTGTGGTTCTTGCTTTCTTTTAGTTCCTTGTTGTGCAAACATCTTGCATTTCCTCTATATAATCTAATCGGCTTTTTGGTTTGGTTCAGTCCCTGACTGGAGTTTTGAGAAAGCCCTCCTCCTCTACAAACGCTTCGAGACTGGCCACAAGGAGGTGAAGGATGACTCCAAGTCAGGATGGCCTTCCATAACAAAAACGGCTGAGAACATTGACAGAATGAACCAGCTGGTGCGAAGTGATCGCAGATTGACGGTGCGGATGATAGCTGAGGAGTTCAGCCTGAACAGGGAGTCAGTGCGGACCATCTTGGTGCAGGAGCTGGGGATGCGGAAGGCGTGCGCCAAGATGGTGCCCAAGCTTTTATCAGATGACCAGAAGGAGCACCGGGTCAATGTTTGTCGAGAATTACTAGAGAAGATCGGAAAAGATCCAGAGTTTATTGGCCAAGTCATCACAAGAGACGAGACTTGGGTCTTTCAGTACGACCCTGAAAGCAAGAGATAGAGCCTGCAGTGGAAGACTCGACTGTCACCAAGACCCAATGTGTCCGCACAAACAGTGCTCAGTGTGAGGCAGTTCTTGGCCAACAAACATAAGAACATAAGATATGCCATACTGGGTCAGACCAAGGTCCATCAAGCCCAGTATTCTGTTTCCAACAGTGGCCAATCTAGGTCATATGTACCTGCCAGTTTCCCCAAAAGACACAGGTTCTGCAATGCCTGTACTGGGTCAAGCATTGATATCTTCGGTCACTTCTTAATAATGGTTTATGGACCTTTCCTCCAGGAACTTGTCCAAACCTTTTTTAAACCCAGCTACACTAACAGCCTTTACTACATCCTCCGGTAACAAATTCCAGAGTTTGATTACACGTTGAGTGAAAAAATATTTTCTTTTATTAGCCTTAAATAGTTTACCCTGTAGCTTCATTGCATGTCCCCTAGTCTTTCTATATTCTGATAACGTAAACAATCGATCTACGTTTACCCGTTCCACTCCGTTCATTAATTTATAGACTTCTATCATATCTCCCCTCAGCCGTCTCACAGATCACAGCTCTTGACCACCCTCCTTATTCCCCAGATCTCACACTGTGCGACATCTGGCTCTTCCCCAGGCTGAAGACTGTGTCAAAGGGAGTGACCTAGTGGTTGGGGCAAGTTACCTCAGGTCAGGAGTTCAAATCCCACTAGAGGACAGCAACCTTGGCCCAGAAAGACTGGGGTTTCTAGTACCACAGGTGTTCCTTTTGATCTTGGGCAAGCCACTTAACCCTCCATTGCCCCATGTTCCCTGTAAAATAGTTATCTCCAAGTTATAATGCCCTGTTCAATGTAAACCGCCTTGATATCATGAAAGGTGGTATATAAGAAATGTTAAATAAAAGGAACTCATTTTGCCTCAGTAGAAGAGATCAAGGCCACTGTGATGAGGGAGTTGAGGGACCTCAAGGCGGAGGACTTTACCTAGTGCTTCCATACGTGGCAGAAGTGAATACAGAAGTGCATTAACTCGGGGGGGGGGAGGGGGATTACTTTGAAGGGGACAATGCGTAATTTCTCTGTAGATTTCCATTATTATGCCTTGTGACCTTGGGCAAGTCACTTTACACTCCATTGCTTGCACAAAAGACTTGGCAACCTATGTCCAGTTATACCTTGCCAAGAAAACCCAGGAGTTTCTGAGTTGCTAGGAGTCAGCAGTGATTCAATGTCACAAAAAAAGATACACAGACATCACATATTTTACAAAATGAGAGCCTGGAAAATATAGCTAACACAGTAAAAAACATTAAAAAATTATTGAAAAACACATTGGCTCGCTGTGGTGCTTGAAGGTGGCTCTAATGTTTTAACTGTTGTCTTCTTCCAACCAGGAAGGCTCAAGGCAATCTGCTGCTTGAGGTGAGGGATGAGATGGTGCCCCCCCAAAGGTGGCGCTTTCTCAAAACTCCAGACAGGGACTGAACCAAACCAAAAAGCCAATTAGATAATGTGGAGGAAATGCAAGATGTTCGCATACCACGGAACGAAAAGAGAGCAAGAACCACAGCACAGTTTATAACACCAAAATATAACTCATTTTTATTTTGTTGTTATAAACTGTGTTATGGTTCTTGCTTTTTCTTTTTGAACATATATTTTGCATTCACAGAACACCCCCCCCCCCTCTCCCCCTCAACAATGGGTGCGGAGCAGAACAGAACTAGGACATTCACCCACAGAACTCAATATCTAAAAAAAAAAAAAAATCTGATTCTGATCATCTCACTAACAACAAACATTCTCTAGTACCAGGCATATTGTGAACTAATACAAAATCCTACAACAAAGTCACTGAGGATCTATGGAGCAAAACTACCATACCAGACCATATCAACACCAACTTCCAAAACTCACATAAGCAGCCCATCCAAAAAAAGTATCACTGTAAATACTGCAAGTGAGCCCTGGAACATCCAACACCTATTTGAAAAGCTGAACAACTCAGATTACTACAGTACAGATCCCCACATACAAACTCCAAACCCTTTGAAGCTTACTTTAAATTTTTAATCTACATTCTGCAGCCGGGTTAATTTTTGCATATTTCAGGAAAATTGTACTCTTCTTATTCAATATATTCTAACAGTGATTTTCTTTCTGCTATGGTCATGTATTATATACCATTTTATAGGAATATTTAGTCAGAATTTTGGATCCCGAGAGTTTTGGGACCGGCCTGGATAGAGTTTAACAGAACACCTGGCCTTGATCAGATACTCAGAACATAGACCCTCACCAAGTCCAGAATAAAAGTGACCATAACCTAAAAATAAACATATGTAGATAAAAATTAAATTGCATCCCCGTGAAGTTAGATTCTGCATACAATGCAACACCAGAGAAATAGAAAGAGATGCATTTCCCTATACTTTATAAACTATAAAGATAGCATCAAGTCCGATCATTAAATTGAAAATAAAATTCTCTTCTACCTTTGATATCTGACCATTTTATTATCTGATCATTCTGGTCCCAATCTGAGATTTCTGATTTCTTTCACTGCTCAGTGTCCCCCTGTCTGATTCCCCCCATGGGCGGCATGAGGATGATGAAGAGCCATGTATGGAGATACATTGTGGCATAATTTGCATACATTTCAAATACCTTTTTTTAAAATATATAATCCACCCATCTAAGACCCTAGGTGGCTTCCAGACATATACATACAATTTAGTAAAACAGATGTTACAATAAAGCAAACATAATAATAAACATTAAATTCGATTAGTGAAAAGCCACTTACACTGCCCCCTCCATCGAAACATTATAAGTATCTTCACATCAGATTTATTTTGCTATGATCAGATTATTAATGAGGAGGGAAGATATAAAATCTGAAAAACTAATCCTGGTAGCCATGAATTCAAAGGCTGGATTGGATTGTGCTCAACAAGTCAAATTACTACAGAACAGATCCCTACATACAAACTCCATGTTAACCGAGCACCTGGCCTCAGTCACACACTCAGAACACAGGCCTTTACCAAGAACACAGTGACCACAACCTAAAGTAAAAATGAAAATATGTAGACAAAAATTAAACTAAAACCCCAAGAAGCCAGACTCCACATGGGGAGCAACACCAGATAAATTAAAGAGATGCAGTTTCCTATACTGCATAAAATATAAAGATGGTGCAAAGTTCAATCACTAAATTGAAAATAAAATTATTTTTTTCTACCTTTGTTGTCTGACCATTTTATTCTCTAGTCATGCTGGTCCCAATCTGAGGCTTCTACTTTCGTCTGTCTTCTCTTAGCTCTCTTTCTACAGTCTCTAGTCCATCTGCCGTTTCTTGTCTCTCCTTTTGTTTTCTTCATTTCCTTCCATCTGGATATTGATTTTTTTTTCCTTTCAGCTTTCTTCCATTTATCTCTCTCTCTCTCTCTCTCTCTCTCTCTCTCTCTCTGTCCACCCAGATTTCACTACTCCTTACTATCCATTTTTCAATCTCCTTCTTTTTTGCACCATCTACCTACCGCTTTCCAAATTCCCAGCTCTTCTTTCCTGGTCCATTATTCCCTAGTCTTTTGCCCACTCTCTCTTCCCATCATATCTAACATCTCTCACCCCCTATCCAGTATGTCTCTCTCTCTGGCTCTCTCCCTCCATCCAGTACTGCCACTCTCTCTTTCCTTCTATTTCTGCCCTCTCCCTTCCTATCCCTCTGCAGCCATCTACCCCATCTCCATACCATACCATACTATCCCTTCCCCTCTCTATTACTCCCATGTCCAACATCTCTTTCTCAACCTATTTACTCCATGTCCATCTTCTCCCATCTCCCTTCCTATTACCCCCAAGTCCTGCATTTCCTTCTCCCCTTATTACCCCATGTCCATCATCTCCCCTCTGTCCCCCCTCCCCAAGTCCAGCATTTTCCCATAGTCTCCCTATAATCCCCTAGCCAACATCTCCACTCCATCTCCCCTCCTTGCTTCTCCTATGTCTCTTTCCATGTCCAGTATCTCTCCCTAGCCTCCCAACTCAATCTTATCCCTGCTACCTCCCTAATCCCTCCCCCTGCACCCAGCATCTCCCTTCTGACTCCCTGTGCCCATCCACATCAACCTCACTATTTCCCCTCAGGCACACTCCCCTCTTCAGTGCCCGCTCCCCCCCCCCCCAATGATACCCCTTGCATGTACAAGGGGCAGAGCCTGCCATGGAGCAGCATGTCCCATGGGCAAGGGCTGTGCAAATTGTGATCCTCTCCCAGAAAGGCAGGGCACCATTGGCCTTGCACAGCCCCTGCTCAGAGGACATGCTGTTCCTTTGGGCAGGCTCTGCTTCTCTGGGCCACAATCAGTGCCTCCCATACCCTTCTGCCTGCAGGAGCAGCATGTCCTGGGGGCAGGGGTTGTGCAAGCCATGACTGAGGCCAAGAGAAACAGAGCCTGTCTGCAGGAGAAGGCATCAAGAGGGTGCCATCGCTGGCTGCCCACTCCCACTTTCCATTTACTGTAGGATGACCTGCAAAATGCCAGCAGTCTAGTAGAGAGTCTGCCCATGGGACACAAGACTGATAGTGATTGTGGCCTCTCAAAGCCTTCTGCTCATGGACCAGTGTGTCCTGTGGGCTGATGGTGCTCTGCAGGCAACCCTGAATGGGGAGTGGGGGGCAGGTGCTAGTGATGGAACCCTCCTGACATCCGAGACTCCTTGCCGTGCTTACCCAGCTTATCAGATTGTGCCGGCACTGGTCCAGCATTTGTCTTCATACTTCCCCATCTCACCCCCTGTTGTCCACCATTTGTCCTCCTGTCCCTCACCCATGTTGTGCAGCATTTGTCCTCCTGTTCCTCCCCCATTGTCCATCATTTACATTCCTGTCCCTCCCCCCCCTGTTGTTCAGCATTTATCCTCTGCCCACACCTTTGTCCAATGTTTGCCCTCCTGCCCCTCACCCCTGTTGTCCAGCATATGCCCTCCTTTCCCTCTCTCTGTTGTCCAGCCTTTATCCTTCTGCCCCCCATGTCCAGCATTTGTGTTCCTGTTTCTCCCTTTATTTTATTTACTTATTTATTTAACTGTATTTATATACTGCTTTTCACCGGGTCAAAGCGGTGTAACATATAACAAGGGGGGGGGGGGTCAATACTTTCTAGGGTGGGGCCATCACCAGGGGGGCAACATTGATGATTCGGGGTGGACATAGACATGTACATTTGTCCAGCATTTCCCCTCCTGTCCTCTCCCTGTTGTCCAGCATTTGTCCTCCTGCCCCTGTTGCCCATCATTTGCAATCCTGTCCCTCTCCCCTCTGTTGTCCAGCATTTATCCTCCTGCCCTCCCACTTTGTCCAGAATTTGCCCTCCTATCCCTCTCCCCCATTGCCAAGCATTTATCCTGCTGCCCCCCCCCTTATCTGTCATTTGCCCTCCTGTCTCTCCCCATTTTACAACATTTATTCTCCTGCTCCATTGTTTAGTATTTATCCTCCTGCCCCCCTTTGTCCATTTGCCCTCCTGTCCCTCCCCTCTGTTGTCCAACCTTTGTCCTCCTGTCCCTCCCCCTTGCTGTCCAGCATTTATTCTCATGCCTACCCCTTTATCCAGCATTTGCCCTTCTGTCTCTCCCCCTGTTGTCCAGCCTTTATCCTCCTTCCCCCCCCCCACCCCCATGTCCAGCATTTGTGCTCCTGCCCCCTTTGTCAAGCATTTATCCTGCCCCCTTTGTCCATTTACCCTCCTGCCCCTTCCACCTGTTGTCCAGCATTTGCCCTCCTGTCCTTCTGCCTGTTGCCCAGCATTTGTCCTCCTACCTCCGTGTCCAGCATTTGTCCTCCTGCTCCTCCCCCCATTATCCAGCATTTGCTTTCCTGTCCCTCCTCCCCATTGTCCAGCATTTATCTTCCTGCCCCCCCCCTTTGTCCATTTGCCCTACTGTCCCTCCCAGTCCCCCCTGTTGTCCAGCATTTGCACTCCTGCCCTTCCCCCGTTATCCAGCATTTGCCCTCCTACCACCCCCCCATGTCCAGCATTTGTCCTCCTGCCCCTCCCTTTGTCCAGCATTTGTCCTCCTACTCCCCTTATGTCCAGCATTTGTCCTCCTGCCCCTCCCTTTGTCCAGCATTTGCCCTCCTATCCCTCTCCCTGTTGTCCAGCATTTGCCCTCCTGTTCCCACTCCCATTGTCTAGCATTCATCTTCCTGCCCTCTCCTTGGTTCAGCATTTGCCCTCCTGTCCCGTCCCGTCCCCCCCCCCATGCCCCCCATTGTCCAGCATATGCCATCCATCTTTGAATATCGATCTCAGGACATGAAAAGTGTGGGGTTTTAAAGACTCTGGGGCTTCTAAGTCCTTGCTGGTTCCATCCCTCTTTGATGCAAAAAGCATCATCAGAGGGGGTGGGACTCATTGTAGCCTTAGAAGCATGCTGGAGTCGCAAGAGCCAATGATTTTGCTTTCTGTTTTGTTTTGTTTTCAAAGTTGATAGCTTGCTGCCGCTGTGGTGAGCTATCAATTTTGAAAAAAAAAAACAAACCCAGAAAGTAAAATCGCTGGCTCTTGCAACTTCGGCATGCTTTTAAGGCTTTGATGGGTCCCACCCCCTGTGATGATGCTTTTCGTGTCAGAGGGAGCAGAACCAGCAAGGACTTGAAAACCCTGCATTTTTAAATGGCCTTTTTTTCAAAGTTTATTATACTCCACTGTTGCCCCAGTGTCCTTGGATCTGAGGCAGTGGTGTGGGGGAAGGGGTTCGATTCTGCTGCTGGTGGCCTGGGAGAAGTGGAGGTGGCAGCAGCTGGTCCATTAGACTTTTTTTTTTTTTTACCTTGAAGCCAGAGTGAGGCGACAACCAGTTGGCTGTGTTGGGGGCATTTTTTGTAGCTCCCAAAACTTTGCCGCCTGAGGCAGCGCCTCACTCTGCCTCATTATAGAGCTATCCCTGCTTCCAAAAAGCCAAAGCTGAATGGAGCTAACTGCTGCAGAATGAAATTTAAAGGCACAGGCATCTAACCAACTGAAGATTTTAAGGATATTTTGACACCATCAAAAGACATGCTATATCAAACTTTTGTGGATACCTTCCTTTGCCAGGGCCCGCTCCATGGATATTTGGAGTCGTGGTCAAGTGGTAAGAATCAGGTCAGGCCCTCTCAAGCTGATGTGCTCGGGTAAGGTTTCCCCAAAATAAAATATTAAATATTAATTAAAAATAGACAGAATTAAGCTTAATTGGTGACAAATTTATTTATTTAACAAACTCTAATGTGGTTAGATGTTAAATATATCAAGAGTTTCTCTTTTAGAATTATTATTGTGAAACGTAACAATTTCTTCTTTTCTTTGCAGGTTATCAGCAATAAGCTTTAGACTACCAACAAACAGATAAGTATCAATCGTTTCATTGTTCAATGTATTACTTTGTTACACTAAATATTTGTTGTTATTAAGAATTGATACTTTGTGTACTCTTCTCTTAACAAGTATTTCCCAAAATTATTTAACCTAACCTCATCTTCCAGAACAGATATTAACTTTGTATCCAATAAATTATGCTCTCTGTTCCTAGGACTTTTGTGTTGTTTTAAATTCTCAATATCCATACCACTGGCCAGGGCAAAAATCAGTGGTGCACAATTGTCTTCTTGCCTTCGGGTCCGCAGCAATCTTGACTTCCATCCTCTCTTCTGACTAGCAGAGACTCTGGTGGGACCTACTAACCTAACTTTACAAAATGAAAAAAAAGCGAAACCCTCTTTGGCCTGACAAAGGGATGTAAATTTAACTTTACTACTGAACTATGCCTGCCTTGTTCCCTTATATTTTCATCGATCTCAGCAGCAGATTTACCCTCTAAACTGTCTCTAACTTGGGGAGAAAACAAAAGCAATTTAAGTTCCCCTAACTACTGAGACCTTTGTTTGCTGTTTTTCCATATTCATCTCAGTCCCCTCTCATTCAGGAGTTTATCTTAGTTAATAAAATGTATTGGGGCTCTGTATTGAACTCCATAATCCAGGCCTGTACCGGTCTCAATAGAACCAGCCCGTATCAATCCAGGCCCTACTGAGACTATGGACTTTTCAGGTTTATTTCACCTGACTCCTCCCAGGGCAGAATTCTTAACAGGGTGTACAATGCTTCTGTACCCCTGGTTGATTATTGGTTGGATTCCAGTTCATGGAATTACAAAGTTCCATTCAACCAACTCTCATGCACATTCACAGTGGAAAAATGTACACGGGCCACCTTGCTTAAGAACTCTTTCATCCTATATGCAACTCTCATTCACAAAACAGCACTAACTTTGCCCTTCAGACCTTCTCATTAGGCTTTTCAGAGGCCTGGCCTCTCAGCTACTTAAACACAGGTCTGTACCCTTTGAATCCCTGATGGTCTCTGGTATATACAAGCTCAGCTATCCCAGGTAATATATCTGGTTCTGGAACATAACCAAGATGTTACCATGGTGTCTCCCAGGTGGCACCAATCAAGCGACGCATCTCCAACTTCCCCTAAGCTTGGGATTTCATCCCTGGGATGAGATGGACGTTGGCTATTTCAAATGGTTACCATGATGATGCCCATTAACTTATGTAAAAAAAAAAAAGTTTTAAAATAAAATATACCTAATATAGTAACAAAATCACAAAGTCCTCCCTAAAAATAATCCCCATACACTATTTCCATTCCCATTACTTTCAACTGTATAACAAAAACTTCTAACACACAATTAAACTTCCAAAACCATTTTTTCCTATAAAAAAAATTTTTCACCTCCGACTACTCTCTATAAACCTCAACACTCACTCATTACCCCGATAAGATTCCCTTGGACCCATAAAAGTCATTTTTATGGTCCTATACTGTGCTATAACACTTTCATCAAAATGGGGTTTTCATCCTTTAAATTTTTGGGATTAAACCCTCAGATAGTCTCCCAGGGTCTCCTCTGACTACCTCTTCCATTAAAAAATTCCTCCAAGGTTCAGATTCCCCTCAGCCCAACTACACTAAATTACTCAGGCACTGTCTCTTTAAATTCAAAAATAAACACAGAGCCATATTACTATAGAACTCCTCTGGCAAACCCTAACCTCAAATCCCCACTTATTTATTTATTTGGCATTATTTATGTACTGCTTTCAACTGAGTCAATGCAGTTTACATTGAACAATGTTAGATATTGTTACATTAGAATAGTTTTCAACTTATGTACATATAACTTTAACTTTTTCTTACCATTATTTTAATGTTGCAGCCTCTTTAAATCACTGGAGCTCAGCTGAGCACAGCTTCAGTGCTTCATTTTCAAATGTGGCTTTGGTCATATGCAGAGCATCAGACCCTGGCTCCCTCCCGAAGCATCAGACCAACATGGGAAGCCTGGAAATGGGAATAATGAGTGAGATGTTAGAATTTGCAGACACATAGAAACATCACAGAAACAGAAAAGTGATGACAGAAAAAGACCACATGGCCTATCTAGTCTGTCCTTCCATATCAACAGCTACAAAAGTCCCCTTTTTTCCTTTAGAGATCCTCTGTGTTTGTCCCACAATTCAGATACTTGTCCTCATCTCTACCACCTCCACTGGGAGACTATTCCATCGATCCACCACTCCTTCCGTAAAGAAATATTTCCGCACATTACTCCTGAATCTATCTCCTTTCACCCTCATCCCATGTCACCTCGTAGCAGAACTTGCTTTCAAACGAAAGAGGCTCTCCCCCTGTGCATTTATACCATGGAGGCATTTAAACATCCCAATCATATCACTTCTATCCCGTCTTTCCTCTGACAAAGTTATTCAAAGTTGTTAAAACACAAGAGAAATGTGAAAAATTGCAAGAGGACCTTGATATATTGGAAAACTGGACGTCCAAATGGCAGATGAAATTCAGTATGGACAAGTGTAAAGTTATGTACTCAGGGCCCGATTCCATCCTGGACATCCCAGCCCTCTGTGCGCTAGGTCAGAACTGGATGCACAGAGTTAAATGGGATTCTGAACCCGCAGGACACGTCTAGCCTCGCGGGATCGGAATCGCATCCAGGCCTGTATGTGCAGGCCGGGACCCCGATCCCAGTTGGCATGCACATACAGGCCTCCACCCAGCTAACTCAGTCAAGCTTCTGAATGGAGCAATGGCGTCATGGCGTCAGGTTGCCATGGCACCACAGCTTCATTTGGGAACTGCAATCCCCGGCCGATGACCACTTTTTGCATTCCCCGCACCCTAACCCCCGATCTGGCCTCCCAAGGCCAGGATCGGGCTGCAGAGAATCTCATGCGTCCCCCTTCCACCTTTGATGTGCCCCAGGCCTGCCATAACCACCCATCTAGGGGAACTTATTCTACCTCGGAGGTGGCATAAGTTCTCCATTCAGCCAGCCGGCCCTGGACGTACAGGGTCAACATTGGAATCAGCCCTAAACGTCTGGGGCTGTGGACCGACCATTGCCTACCCTAACTCCACCCCCGCACTATGCCTTTCCCACCCCATCTAACCTTCCCATACAACATACAGGGAAGTTAGTCGGAGTTGGCAGAAGGGTAAATGCCTCAACCTCAGGACTATGCAGATTATTTACAATCGAAGATGATCAAGACCAACACAAACATAGGCACCAAAAACCCCTCCACACCATCCAAAACATCTCAAACAACTCCTCTATGCAACTTCACCGCAGTATCCACTAAAGAGGTTGAAAACATTGTTGCCTCTGTTAACCCCAGCACTGCACCTAATGACCCCTGTCCAGCCAGCTGGATCAAAGAGCTTCGCCATGACATAAGCAACATCCTGGCTAACATACTGAACCAGTCCTTTATCACTGGATCATTCCCGCAGAGTCTCAAAAGCACCTCTATCAAGCCCCTACTAAAAAACAACAAACTAGACCCTTCGAAAGTAGAATCCTTCAGACCAATATCAAGCATCCCACAGCTTGCTAAGATCATCGAAAAAGCCGCTCAACAACAAATCCAGCAACATATCGACACCCAAGCACCGTTGGATCCTGTCCAACACGGATTCAGGGAAGCACACGGAGTAGACACTGTCCTCACAACCCTGTTCAACGATCTGATCACAGGAATCAACAACATACAACAAGGCTTTGTCCTCATCTTCCTGGACATATCTGCCGCCTTCGACTCGGTGAGCCATGACATACTTATACAACGCCTAAAAGAAAAGGGGATCCAAAGCACAGCGCTAAAATGGTGTGAATCCTACTTATCTAATAGGTGGCAACAAGTCAAGGTTGGCCAAGCATCTTCCAAACCATTTCTGCAAACACAGGGAGTTCCCCAAGGATCGTCCTTATCATCCCTGATGTTCAACATTTATATGCAGCCGATATGTGACTTGATTCGATCCTTCAACGTAAAGTGCCTGGCATACGCTGATGACATCCTCCTTTACATGCCGTTCTTGATAGACCAACCAGTGCTCTCCCCAATCATCAACTGCTTCGAAGCAGTAGCCAATTGGCTATTATCACAAAACTTACGGATCAGTCACAGTAAAACAGATGTCCTATTTGTCACAAAGAACCTCAAATTCATACCTCCTTCATCACTACGTGTCAACAATGTAGAGTTGAAGTCCAAATCCACAATCCGTTACCTCGGCATCACCCTGGACCAGCACCTGAACATGACAACGCATATCAAAAACATCACAAAGGCAATATACCATAAAATCAGAACTCTACGCCACCTTCGACACCTACTGGACTTCACAGACTATCGGACAACCTTCCAGGCACTAGTCCTTCCACATGTCGATTTTGCAAACATCATCCTGCACGGCCTCCCACAATCAACTTTAAACCCCCTCCGCTTAGCCTTGAATGCAGCCGCAAGAGTCCTCTCCGGATCGTCAAGATCCGACCACATAACACCCATCATGAAAGAATTGCATTGGCTACCTCTACATGCCAGGCTCCAATACAAATCATTGGTCCTCACTTTCAAAGCCCTAAATAACTACCCCCCTACACCAATCAGCAAACTAATTCATGGCACCCCAGAAAACAGAAACAGAAGATCTACTGCACGGAACACATTAGCAGTCCCTAAGTTAATGACTAAGTGCACAAAAGCTACATCCAACAGAGCCTTCTCATTATTTGCCCCTTCAAACTGGAATGCACTCCCCCACGAAATCCGTGGAATAAAAAGCCTCATCCTATTTAGAAAAGCCATAAAGCTCCTCCTGTTCACAAAATGCTACTCAGAAACCTCCAGCGATAGAAGCACAACTAACAACCTGCAAACTTCCCCCACACACCAGTCGCCCCTGCACATCAACACCACAAATAATAGGTAGTCCCCCAAACCCTACCAACCTTCACAAAACTAATGCAACACCCAGTCTCATTAGAGCATTGTACATAGTTTGAGTTAATATGTATTTAGTTTCCCCGTTTTCTCCCCCATGTTCAATTCCCTGTTATTTGTAAACTCAATGTTATTTGTATACATTGCAGTATTCTTGTTCGATGTACACCGCGCTGATTTTAATAGCGCGGTATAGAAGAAAATGTTAAATAAATAAATAAATAAATAAATAAATAAATAGCGGATATGGATGTCCCAACGGGACATCCAGCCCAACTAATTATGGCTTGGAATGATTGTGGTAGGGAAGAACAACCCAAATTATAGTTATACAATCAAACGTTCCATCCAGGAAAAGGATCTAGTCATCATTGTGGATAATGCATTAAACCCTCCACCCAGTGTACAGCAGCAGCCAAGAAATCAATAGAATAGTAGGAATCATAAGGAAAGGAATAGAGAATAAAACAAAGGATATTATAATGCCTCTGTATCGCTTTATGGTATGACCACACCTTGAATATTGAGTGCAATTCTGGTCACCATATCTTAAAAAGGATATAGCAGAATTAGAAAAAGTACAGAAAAGAGCCACCAGAATGGTAAAAGGGATGGAAGGATACTCCTACAAGGCAAGGCTTTAAAGGTTAGGGCTCTTCAGCTTGGTAAAAAGATGGCTGAGGGGAGATACTGTATGATAGAGATCTATAAAATAATGAACGGAGTGGAACAAGTAAACATAGATTGGTTATTTACTCCTTCAAAAAAGATAAAGACTTTGGGACACACAATGAAGCTACAATGTAGCACATTTAAGACTAATCAGAGAAAACATTTTTTTCACTCAGCGCATAATCAAACTCTGGAAGTCATTACTGGAGGGTGTAGTAAAAGCTATTAATGTCGCTGGGCTTAAAAAAGGTTTGAATGAGTTCCTGGAGGAAAAGTCCACAAGCCATTATTAAAAAAGACCAGAAAAACTTACTGCTTACTACTGAGATAAGCAGCATGGAATCTGTATGCATTTTTTTTGGGAACCTGACAGGTACTTGTGACCTAGATTAGTTGCTGTTGATTGAGAGGAGAGGATTGAGAGGGAAAATGCTGCACTGTTTGTGGTGGGTGGGAGGAAGATAAGAGAAAAGGAGATGCTAGATCATAGCAGCAGAAAGGGTAGGGAGATGCTGGCTACAAAGATAGACTGGGGAGATGTCTGGGAACATAGGTGGGTGGAGAGTGGGAAGAGACAGAGGAGATGCTGGGCTACAAGAGTGGATGGGGAAGAGAGAGAGAGAGAAAGAAGATATGGGGCTTCATAGGTTGGTGGGTAGGAGAGAGAGAGAGAGAGAGAGGGAGGGAGAGCCCAGGTTGACTGGCTTGCTGGGTGGGTTGGAAAGAGAGAGATGGATAATGCCAGGCTAAATGGGTTAGTGGGTGTGTAGGTGGAGAAAGAGAAAGAGAGACAATATAAGGCTACATACATGTAAGTTGGTTGGGAGGGGAGGGGGGGGCGGGTATTCCAGGCTAGATGGTTGGGTGGGGAGAAAGGAGAGAGGGAAAGAGAGTAGGGAGATGCCAGGCTACATTGATGGATGGGTGTGTGAGTGGATGAGTAGATGGTGGTGAAGTGGGAGACAGAATGAGAGAGAGGGGAAATGCCAGGCTGTAAGACTGGGTGGGTATAAGGAGGGCAGAGAAAGGGGATATGTGGGACTACAGGAGCAAGTGATGAACGAGGGGAGGGAGAGGGTAGATGCTGGGCATGATGAAACTGGAGGCATGTGGAGGGTTGTCAAGGAGACACAAGTGAGAGAGAATGGTGAGTATAGAGGGTAGAAATGTGATAATGGGAAGTGGGGAAAGATAGAAGGGAATAAGAGATCGGAGAAGGAATGAGAAAGGGGAAATAGCAGAGCTAGGGAAGATAGGCTAGGCAGGAAATAGAAAGTTGATAGGTACATGAAAATTTTAAAAAAGGAGGAAACAGAGGACTAGAAGGTGAAGAAGAGGGTGAAATTTGAGTGGACATAGAACAAAAAATAAAGTTTCACACATAAATAAATATTTCACATCAATCACAAATTGGCTTGCACAATACAACATGACCATAAACCACAAGAAAACAGAAGTGCTATACATTACCAAAGACAATAAATTTACCCCACCTCCAATTATAACCACCAACAGAACACAGCTCCAAGTAAAACCTGAAGTCCGTTACCTAGGAGTAACACTAGATTAAAGTCTAACCCTCACAAAAGCCATATATCACAATCTAAAGATGGTACAACACCTCAACCTGCTTCTGAATGCCCACAACTTTCGTTCCATTGTTCAACAACTCATTTTCACCACTTGGACTACTGCAACCTCATTGTCCAAAGCATGCCTAAATGCATAATCCACCTGCTACAATTCGCCCAAAATACAATAGCAAGGATCCTCTCCAAGACCTCCAGAACTGAACACATCACCCCAATCCTCAAACAACAACATTGGCTACCCATCACGCAGCAAATAAAAGACAAATCCTTACTCACAATCTTCAAAACCACAAATGACCTATCAGCAATTCACCTACAATCACTCATATAGAAAACATCCAGCAGCAAGTCCAGAAGAAAACACGCCATTAACAAGCGACACACTCTCCCAATAATCACCAAGACCAATTTAATGATGTCCAAGAGGGCCTTCTCCCTATTTGCTCCAACTCTCTAGAATGTACTACTGGATTGGTGCCACAGATGAATTAGCAAGCTTCAGGAAAAAATTGAAAATACACCTCTTTCTTGAGCACTTCGCAGAACCGACATAATAGATCTCATGCAATGGACAACTGCACCACCCAGCTACTCCCCACCTCCTCCTGCCCACCTAGACCCCCTTCCTAATACCTAATGCTGAAAACAGCAAACATATTAAGTTACCTGAATTACGAGTTCTATGGTAGTGTTACGACAGTAGTTACAATATTGTTATAAGGTTAAGATTATAATGTTTTATGAAAAGCCATGTTGGCCATCTGGTTATTATGTAAACCGCTAAGACTTGTAGATTTAGTGGTATATAAAAATAGCTAAATAAATAAATAAAAGAAAGAAAGAAAAAAGGAATGATCAACACATTACAGAGAGATGTAGGAAGGGAATGGAGAAAGATAGGAGGAGAGAGGAGAAAGGAGAAATGGGCAGCAAACACTGGAAAGAGTTGACAGAAGACAGATGAAGAAAGCAGAAAAGAGAAACTAGGACCAATGTGACTGGAAAAATAAAATACTCAGACAAGAGGTAGAAAAGTATATTTTCTGTTGAATTTATTAATTGAAATATGTGCATTGCGGATGTTTTTGCATTTTGTTCAGTCCAAGAGGAAATGTATGTCTTTTTTAAGTTTTCCATTGTTGCAGTACCTGCCAAGTTTGACTTCTTGGGATTCCCAGTTCAATTTTTGTTTTTATATTTCTATTTTCTAATTGAGGCCCCTTGTTGGAGAAAATCTGTAGATGTTTTGCATGTGACTGAACTGTGATGGTATTAGCATATAGTTTAATAAAGATCTGTAGCAGTCCCACGTGTTCTGTTTTATCAGAAGTAGGTTTAATGGTGTCCTCTGGCCCAATGTAGTATTTGTAGGGCTGTCTATTCTTGGATAGGGTTCCAGCTGTTTTAGTCATAGAAATTAGTGCTGCTATGGTATGATACCTTTGCTACATACTGTATATGATTGGTGATGTTTTGCAGGCTTAATGTTCTTTCACAATGTGCCTGATAGTGAAGTTAGGCTGCTGTTAGCAAAATGATAGGTGAATCAGAATATTTTTTTGTATGATCTGCACTTGTTGTAGGGTGTTTGTTAAGTACTATACTGTTAGTCCATGAGGATCGTGTGTGTGGTGTGTCACACATGCGGGCATCATCGTCAGGTGTATGAGAAGCACTGATCTAGAGAGAAATCTATAGATATAGATATAGTTTAGATCTCTCCCTCTTTGTATATATATATATATATATATATATATATATATATATATATATATATATATATATATATATAGTGAGAGAGAGAGAGGGGGAAACAGATAGCTACATATAGATAAATATGTATGTAAATGGATATAGAAATCTATCCATTTAGAGATATATCTACTGTATGTATCTATCTGTATATGTAAAAGAGAGAGATCTATATCTATAACTTCTATTTCTATATTTATATCAATAGCTATAGATCTCTCTCTAGATAGAATAGATAAATAGATTGATCTCTCTCTCTCTCTCTCTCTTTCTATATATATATATTTTTTTGTAGATATGGGTGTATCGATTTAGATACAATTACAAATATAGCTAGCCATATCTGTCAATAAGTTTCCCTAAACATTAATCTCCAACTCTGTCGGTGACTAATTGATTTCTAGTTTCAGCTTCCATTTGTTTTTGTTTCCTTAGAAATGATTTAAACATGCAGCTCATCGTAAGTTATAGGGATCATTAATGTACCCCAAGAGTCGTCTCGTGTGCACGAATACCCAGGCTGAAGAGTGGCGGGGAGGACTGGCAGTCTCCTACAGTTCTGCCCCTTAGAAGCATCTGTCTTCAGTTTGGCGCTAGGGTTGTGCTCTTTAGAGAATCTGCACTTGCAGCTGTCACTCTCCACCACGATCCAGCTTTTTTGATATTGTCCCCATCAGTTAGAAGCCCAAGGTTACTGCCAGCTCTCTGTCAGGGCTTTGATTTTTGTCAGCTTTGGCCAGATCATTTTACCTCTCTGCTATCTTTGCAGCTTTGTTCAGTCTGAGCTTCGCCCATCTACTAATTAGCTCTTCAGAGATTTGTCTTTTAAAACTCGTGTTCACATAGGAGTGGGAACCATTCAAAAGTTTTTTTGTGCTTCATGGAAATTCCATATTCATCCACCTTCTATCTAGTCATCTTTTGAAATTAATAGTGGCACGCCAGACCAATTTAAAGCAAATAAATTATGTGGCCCGAAAAAAAAACCCCCCAACAACAACTCTTCAGTTTCCTGATAAGATATCAAGATGAATGGAGAAGAGGAAGAATTAATTGAGGCCTTTTTCACAGGTACAAAGATGTAAAACATACACAAAACCTGCAATTCTTTGAATCATATTCACATTTTCTCTCTCTTTCTGGTGTGCAACTATTATGCTAGCTGAACATAAAAGTAACACAACTTTAGGATACAAAAAAATAAAAAAAACCTCCACACTGTAAAAACATCAAGAGTGGTCTTACATCAAGGAGGACCCTGAGGATGTCTTTGTTGTCAACTTCAGAAGGAAAGAGATGAACAGAAGAGGAAACTGGCAGAAGGAATAGATGCCAGAGAGAACTCAAAGGATTAGGTCTGGGTGAGGTGATCGGTATTCGCAAGCAGTCTGCCTTCTGGCTCTGATCTAAGGGAATAGGCTGGCAGCAAAGCCAGAGGGCATAACAGCACAAACACACCTTCAGCACACTGCTGGAGGCTTGCCTCGATGCCTTGAAAATTGTGCTAGCAATTAGAAGAAAAGCTATAGAGCACTATAGGCAAAAGTGCTATATTTATGAACAATCGACGGTGTTTTGATGTATACTGTGTCAGTTTTCAATATTTCCTTTTTGTCCCTTAGCACGTTTTTGGCTCTAGTGACACAGTGTGGCTGGAAGCAGCACTTGAATGCACACTTACATGCTGTTAATAGAAGATAAAAGATAAATCCTTTGACTATGTTAATGCTATAAAGCAGTATCTTTTTCAAATTCTTTTTTTAGCTAGACAGTATGGCTAATAATGGCACAGATTGTACTAAATTTATGAATAGATGAACCAGTAGAATACATATTTAATAAAAATGCCTTTGAAGCTGTTTCATGATTTAAGAGAATAATTGCAATGGAGGGGCATATTCAGCGATGGCGGCCAGGCGATTCAAACCATCCCTGGATATTCAATGCCGGGGCCAGCAACACTGAATATCCGCTAAGCCCAGATAGCGAGTTCGCTATCTAAGTCAATGACAATATTTAGCCGCTGGCTGGATAGCTAAACTGGTTAAAATTAGGCCAACTGCGGCTAACCTTGGATTCCACCCCCACCCTGCCCCCTGAAAGGCCCTGACGTCAGGGCATTTAGAAGATTTAGGAGGTGATATTCAGCAGCATGAAGTGGGTATGTTCTTGTGCCAGAAATTCTATGAAACCATATCTAAGTACCCTATCAGGGATATTTACCAATCCTAATCTAGATCCTGGTTATCCAAGTTGTGATGAACAAACAGGATCTGGACTAGGCTTGGTAAAGATCTCTGACAGAATACTTAGACATGTGTTCACAGAATTTCTGGCAGAAGAACATGGCAAATGAAAAATCTTTGGGGTAAATCTCTACAGCAGGAGTCAATAGATTCACAAGGCAAATAATCCACTTAGCAATGTCCATAGAGCTGCAGACCAGACACACTTTGGGACAATTAGGAAATGGGAAGAAAGATCATCAGCCATACAAGAGCAGGCTGGCTATGATCACTGTCCACAGAGATGTGATGGCTTGTCTGCAAGATGCCTGTTTCCTAACCCAAAGGTTTGCTGGTTTGAGACCAGTCAAGAGTGTTTTATTTGCCTGAAGCCTCTTGTGTACCTTTTAGATATGTTTTTTGTTTAGGCAGCAGCCACAACTACCTTTTTAATTAACCAGATTTCCCTGAAATGAACATTTATAAAAATGAAACAAAACAGAAATTTATTAAAATGAAACAAACTGCAAACGACTCAGGAAACAAAACGCAGGGCCATACCTAGCCAGAATCGCTCCTTGTGTGACTTGCACATCAGGCACGTGCCCCCTCCTCCCCATACCTCCATCCAGCCGCTGCCTGCTTCTGCTTTGCTGCTGCTGCCCTCTGTTTTCTCCATGGTAACGCCGGCAGCAGGCAAGAGCAGGCAGCACTGAACGAAGATATGGGGGGGGGGGGGGGGGGTGACGCTCCTGATGTGCAAGTTGCTGGCAGCAGCAGCAGATCTGATCCCTCCCTGCTCTGATGTCACATCAGAGCAGGGAGGGATCAGACCTGCAGAAAGACCTGCTAAAAGGCTTAGGGGATGCATTTCGGCTGCCTGCTATTGCCCTGCCGCTGCTAAAACTACAAAAAGTGGTGGCGGCAGGGCAACAGCAGGCAGCCACAATGTGCCCCCTAAGCCTTTGCACCCTGTGCAGCTGCACCACTTGCACAGGGCTAGGATACTAATGACAAAATTGCTTTGCCTGCACACCTCTGCACTCTTTTGCTCTATGGGATAGGAATTCTGCTTCAACAGAAGATATCCTTTACAGCTGTTTGGCGCTCTGATCCCCGAGAAACCATCAGAAAAAGGCACCTTAATATCCAGATCAAATGCTGGGCCAAGGGAGATTTTTTTTATTTTATTTATTTTATTTTAATTATGTGATCTTATATACCGTCTTATCTGGAATCAAAGCGGTTTACCTAGAACAAGAACATCTACAGAGAACATGTGAGACTACATGTAATAGGCAAATCATTCTAATCCCATGTAACTATTTACAGGAAACATACAGGAGACTTGAATGGCCACAGGACCAGGGACCACAGTTTGCGATCTATCTAATGATAAGACTTCCACCATATTTCTCTGCAAGCTAGCGACTACTTGTGCCATCATTGCTATTACTTTAGAATCAATGGCGGAAGATGAAACAGTAGCTGGTCCCAGAGGAGGAAAGTACGGGATAATGTCATGACTGATACTACTCCCAGGGAACACTAGGGACCATGAGAATGTGCCACACTTGCAGTACAACCGCTCTCTTTCCTTGTTGGGTTGAGTCCTCCAATGCAAGGGATTAGCCAGGGATTGAAGCACAGGTGTTCTAATGGAGTGGACACTGGACACCAGGCAGGAGAAGAACAGGGTATAGCATCAAATCCAAACAGCAGACAGAGGCAGAGTCCAGAAGTAGGCAGAAGTCAAAAGTGGAGTGGAGGAGTAGCCTAGTGGTTGGGGCAAGGTACTTCGGGCCGGAAGGTCAGGGGTTCAAATCCCACTAGAGGACAGCAACCTTGGGCCGGAAGGACTGGGGTTTCTAGTCCCACAGGTGCTCCTTGTGGTCTTGGGCAAGCCACTTAACCCTCCATAGCCCATGTTCCCTGTAAAATAGTTCTCTGTGTGCTGTGCTTTCCTGTCTAATCAATGTGTTTATACCTCAAAAAAAAATTTCCTGTCATGATTTGACAATTTCCAATCTGTAATCAAAAAACGCTGCTGATTGCTGGAAGTAGCGGTATACAAATGTATACTAAATAAATAAATAAAAACAACTGGCAATAAAAACAAATCAAAACAGCAGAGGCAGAGACCAGAAACAAGCAGAGGTCAGGACAGGCAACAGAGGTTTAATACTGTAAGAATAGCAGAGGTCAGATACCAAGAAACAGAGAATAAGACACTTAGAGCTCCTGCATGAGACCTATCTGTGAGTTCCAGAGTATATATCATCTACATTCAACAACCCACCCTCACTACTAGCTCACATATTCATGTCCTATACCATATCCATGTTCCTCTGCATGAACCCAATTGTTAAATGTTCTCCTGTTAATTACTCCAAGTTAACTTACCTGTTCTATGTATGCTGTTTATGTTTATTGTTTTATACTTTAGGTAAACCGCTCTGACTGCAAAATAGAGCGGTGTATAAAATCAGTTAAATAAATATTTATGTATAGAGAACCAATCAGTGGCAGCTTTCTAAAAGGCCAATCAGAACAGGGGATCTCCAATTGGCTGGAGTCACCTCATAGGGCAGAGACAGGCAATAGGATTAAGGCAGAAAGAGACCCAGACTCACTTTTTATTTAGGGCCTAGATCCTATGACAGTATACAATTTTGTCTATAGGGCCCTTAGTTGGTTAATGCTGGAAATCAGCACTAATAGGGTGATTTTATAATGAGCTGCATAAGGTCTTCTAGTGGGATTTGAACCCCTGCTCTTCCAGCCTGAGGTAACTTGCCCCAACCACTAGGCCACTCCTCCCTCTAGATGCAGGGCATTTGCACCAGCCATAGGGCTTGTGTAAGTGATTGAGCCTATATTTAACAGGTGCTTTCGATCACTTTCACCCCTATCTTATAGTGTGCATGAACTTTACTTTATAAAGCAGGCATAACATATACACAGTAAAATGCACATTATTTATGTGGGACTTTATAAAATTACCTATTCAAAGGCTAATTAGGCAAATGACCCATGAATGCCTCTGTTACTGCTCATTTTCAACTGACTGCATGTCTTGCATATGTAGAGGGGTAGCTACTAATGTGCATTAAAGGAATAAAAACCATTTTTTGCCAAATAACACATATCAAATGGCAAAATTGTGGCTCCAAAGAGGGAGTGAGGAGACATAGGAAGTCCGTGGAGGTTTGGAGCTCGATTCAGGTAGGGGCATGTCTGGGCTGTCCAGATGGCCCCAAGTAAAATGGGCCCCTTTGGACCTGATTCTGGACCATGGGAACAAAACGTTCCTGCGGTAACCAGAATCAGACCCGAGGATGGCCCAGCATGTCCCTGTTGCCTGTGGAGACATTCTTCCCAAAGGTGCCCCCAATGATGGGCCAGTTTTCTCCCAATTGCCAGCTTCAGCTCCCCCTGCTCTGCCTGCCCAGCCTGCCCTTGCCCCACTGCAACGTTTTCTGTTTCCTTGATGGTGGCAGCGGCGGTGGCAGCAGACCTCCAACTTAAAAAAAAATATGGATCTTTGCGAGCATACTTCAGAGACATGAGGGATCAGACCATCCATATAAGCGCAGAGTTGGAAAACCTGGGATTTATTTTTATTGGAGATCTGGTGTTGCTGCGGCCACCAGGGTAACAGGAAACGTGGTGGCAGGGCAAGGGCAAGCAGGACAGGCATTGTGGAAGAGGGAACCAGCTGAAGGTGGGGTAAGATGGGGAGATGCTGGACATGAGGGGATAGGGGCAGAAGGGCTATGCAGTGCATGGGAAGATAGGGGCAAATGACAAAAGTCTGATGTCATTGCAGAAGCACCAGGTTTGCAAGTCGCACAGGGTGCAGTTATGGCTTGGTACAGCTCTGTCTGCATGATGCATAAGATTCACTGTGTTTTGACTGTAAGAATTTCTGTTACTAGGTGTTTATAAATTGTAAAATGAGAGTCCTAGACTTTATGAAAACTAACTTTGTGAAGATGGGACAATACTTCAAGAAGTCATTAGCAAGATGGGAACAGTAATGGGCAAAACTGAAGGGGGATATTTTAAGAGCATCAAACCTTTTGGTTAGTAAAGTAGATAAATTTAAAAGAAAAGGAGATTGCTATGGTTCGCGAAAGAAATACAGTAGCTGAAAAGGTGAAGAAAAAGAAGGTGACTTTTATAAAACAGAAGAGATCACAGAAAGAGGAAGAAGAGCATCACTATTTGGAAAATCTAAGAGAAGCTAGGAAAGTAGTCAGGAAAGCAAAGATACAAAAAGAAGAAAAAATAGCCAGTGCAAATGAGAGGTGGGGGGGAGGCATTTTTCAGATATGTTGGTAAAAGGAGAAGTGCAAAAGTGATTTGAACCTGCAGATTTGAGTCATGTATCATAACTTTCCCTCATTATTGCCTGCTTTGTTAAATGTTATATGTTAATGCCTGTCCCTGCTATCACTTCAGGGGCGGCTCTATAATGAGGCCGAGTGAGGCAGTGGCGTCAGGCAGCAACCTTTTGGGGGCGGCAAAAATTGCCCCCAAAAAGACCGCCTCACTCAGCCTTAAAAAAAAAAACCCCGATCAGAGGAGCCACTGCCGGCATTTCCTGTTTCCTATCAGCACCGGCAGGCTCAACCAACAGAGCCGTGAGAAAGGGAAACTCTCCCTTCGTGGCTCTGAAAAGCAGCCGGCGCTGAAGAAAATACAAGGAGGGTTCTGCCGGGGAGGTAGGAGGGCTGTGGCCATGGGGCACTTCATTTTGTCGCTGCTGCAGCGGCAGAAGCAGCAGCTTCTGCAGCCGGGTTTGGGTTTTTTTTTCAATTTCCCTGGGCTGGGGATGGGGGGGGTGCTAGGACTGAAAATGGGCTGATGGGGGGGGTTAGGACTGGAAGTGGGCTGATGGGGTGGTTAGAACTGGAAATGGGCTGATCGGGAGGGGGGTATGACTGATAATGGGCTATGGGGGGTGGCTAGGACTGGAAATGGGCTGATGGGTGGGTTAGAACTGGAAATGGGCTGATGGGGGTTAAGAATGGAAATAGGCTGATTGGGAGAGGTGTTAGAACTGGAAATGGGCTGATGGGGGGTTAGAACTGAAAATGGACTTTTTGGGGGGGTTAGGATTGGTAATGGGCAGATGGGGGGCTAGCACTGGAAATGAGCTAGGACTGGTAATGGGCTGATTTGGGGTCTAGGACTGGGGTGGGCTGATAAGGGGAATAGAACTGGAAATGGGCTGAGACTGGAAATGGGCTAATGGGGGAGGGGAGGAGAGTGCTGCTGGCCCTGGAAGAAAACTAGGGGCTAGGGCTACAAATGGGCTGATGCGGGGAGATGGTAGAATAGGACTGGAAGGGAGTGGATACTGAGAGGGTCTGCCAGGGGAAGGAGGGGGCAGGAAGGGAGCTGACATGGGGGAAGGAGGGGGCTGGAAAGGAGCTGACACCTGGGATGTACTGAAAGGGGACTGGAAGGGAGCTGACACTTGGGGATGGGAGTGGTAGGTGGTTAGGTAATGGGGAGGAAGCTGGAAAGGAGCTGACATGCGAATGGCACTGGAAGGGGATGGACAGAAGGTAGGGTGACTGGAAGGGAGCTGACTCAGGGGTGGCACTGAGAGTAGACGTGAGCTGATATCTGGGATGGTATTTGGACTAGAAGGGGCTGGACAGTGGGGAAGGAGGGGGACTGGAAGGGAATGAACACCGTGGCAGTCATGGGAATGCAAAGAGGTTGACATTGGAAGGTACCTGGAGGGGAAGACTGGAAAGGGGACTGATACTGGGGAGGGTTATTGGAACTGGAAATGGGCTGAGGAAAGGAAGTGAAGAAAACAAAAGAAGAGATAAGAAATGGCAGATGGACCATGGACCACAGACCACAGAAAGAGAGCTAAGAGAAGATAGGAAAGCAGAAGCCTCAGATTGGGACCAGCATAATCAGAGAATAAAATGGTCAGGCAACAAAAGTAGAAAAAATAATTTGATTTAATTTTAGTGATTGGACTTTGTGCTATTTTTATATTTTACAGAGTATTGGGGAACTGCATCTCTTATTTATCTGATGTTGCACTGCATGTGGACTCTGGCTTCTTGGGGTTTCAGTTTAAATTTTGTCTACATATTTTTATTTTTACTTTAGATTGTGGTTACTTATTCTATACTTGGTGAGGGTCGATGTTGTGAGTGTGTGACTAAGGTCAGGTGTTCTGTTAACATGGAGTTTGTACATAAAGACTTATACTGTACTGTAGTAATTTGACTTATTCAGCTTTTCAAATAGGTGTATGGATGTTCCAGAGCCCACTGTAGTATTTACAGTGACACTTTTTTTGGATGGGCTCCTTATGTGAGTTTTGGAAGTTTGTGCTGATATGGTATGGTAGGTTTGCTCTTTGTTGTAGGGTTTTGTATTAGTTCACAATATACCTGGTACTGGAGAATAGTAGTAGTTGTTGTTGTTAGTGAGATGATCAGAATCAGATATTTTTTTTAAATATTGAGTTCTGTGGGTGAATGTCCTGGTTCTGCTCTGCACCTACTGTGGATGCAAAATATATATTGAAAAAGAAAAAGCAAGAACCATAACGCAGTTTATAACAACAAAATAAAAATGAGTTATAATTTAGTTTTATAAACTGTGCTGTTGGTTCTTGCTGTCTTTTAGTTCCTTGGTGTGCAAACAGGACCGTACCTAGACCTGTGCAAGCGGTGCAGCCACACAGGGCGCAAAGGTTTCGGGGCGCATTTTAGTTGTCTGCTGTTGCCCTGCCGCCACTGGCAGGACAATAGCAGGCAGCCAAAATGCACTCCCCAAGCCTTTTCACAGCACTTTAATCAGGTCTGGTCCCTCCCTCCTCCAAAGCAGTGTCAGAGCAGGGAGTGACAGATCTGCTTAAAGTGCCGGCGCCTTTCAGATCGGGCGCATGCCCCCCTCCTCCTCCCCATACCTCTGTCCAGCGCTGCCTGCTCTTACCCTGCTGCCAGCACCGCCGTGAAAAAAACAGAGGGTGGCAGTAGCAGGGAAAGAGCAGGCAGCACTGGAGGGAGGTATGGAGGGAGAGGGGGGCATGTGCCCAAGCTGCAAGTTGCACAGGGTGCGATTGCAGCTCGATACGGCCCTGTGTGCAAACATCTTGCATTTCCTCCATATAATCTAATCGACTTTTTGGTTTGGTTCAGTCTCTGATTGGATTTCTGAAAAAGCCCCGCCCCCTCTAAGGTGGGGAGGGGGGCGCCATTTCATTCTTCTCCTCAGGCAGCAGATTGCCTTGAGTAGCCCCTGTATCACATTACTGCTGCTCACATGTTATATTCATTAGTTACTTATTAAAATTCAGTTCATTTACCTATATTCCATATAATCTTATAATTGTTCTAGTTGTTCCCTGTATAACGCTGTGACTGGTATATACAGTGGTATAAAAATAATTGCTAAATAAATAAATAAAAATAAAGTGGTACTGTCAGACTCAGAGGCGAAGGGGAGGAATATGCAGAAGCTGATGAGGATAAAGCAGATGGGTTACATCCCAGAGTACTGCAAAAATGGGGAGGTTCTAATGGCTCCACTTTCTAATCTTTTTAATGCTTCTTTAGAGTTGGGAGCGATCCAAGAGGACTGGAGAAAGGTGCATATGGTCCCTTTACACAAAAGTGGAAGTAAGGATAAGGTTGAGAACTACGGCCAGTTAGTTTGACCTCTGTAGTGAGTAAATTAATGGAAATGTTGCTAAAACAGAGGATAGTGAGGTTTCTGGAGTCCAACAGATTGCAGGATCTGAGGCAGCACGTTTTACTAGAGGCAGGTCTTATCACACAAATCTAATTAATTTCTTTGACTAGGTGACCAGAGATTTGGACCGAGAAAGAGCTCTAGATGTGGTGTACTTAGATTTCAGTAAAGCCTTTGACACCATTCTGCACAGATGACTTATAAATAAATTGAGCATTCTAGGAAAAGACCTAAAGTGGGTTAGAAATTGGTTGAGTGGGAGGCGACAAAGGGTATAGGTGTATAGGTAAATGGAGCTTACTCTGAGGAGAAGGATGTAACCAGTGGTGTGCCATAGGGATCTGTCCTTGGTCTGATTCTTTTTAACATTTTTGTTATTGATATTGCAGAAGGCTGTCGGGTAAGGTTTGCTTCTTTGCAGTTGATACCAAAATCTGCAATAGAGTAGACACCCAGCAAGGTGTACATAACATGAGGAGGGATCTCGCTAAGCTTGAAGAATAGTCAAGAACTTGGCAGCTGAGATTTATGCAAAAAAAATGCAGGGTCGTGCATTTGGGCTGCAAAAATCCAAGGGAGCGGTACAGTATAGAGGGTGAAGTACTTCTGTCCACAAAAGAAGGGCAGGTCCTTGGCATGATTTTTTCTGTTGATCTTAAGGTGGCTAAACAGGTAAAAAAGGTGATAGAAAAAGTCTGTAGAATGCTTGGGTGCATAGGGAGAGGAATGGCCAGCAGGAAAACGGAGGTGATAGTGCCTCTGTATAAGTCTTTGGTGAGACCTCATTTGGATTATTGAGTGCAATTCTGGGGACCGCACCTTCAAAAGCATATAAACAAGATGGAGTCTGTGCAGAGGGTGGCTGCCCAAATGGTCAGTGGACTTCATCATGAGGCATATGGGGACAGACTTAAAGATCTCAATATGCATACTTTGGAGGAAAGGCAGGAGAGAGGAGATATGATAGAAATGTTTAAATACCTCCATGGTATAAATGCACAGTAGGAGAGTCTCTTTCAATTTAAAGAAAGCTCTGTAACGAGGGGACGTAGAATGAAGGTGAAAGGAGATAGACTCAGGAGTAATATGAGAAAATATTTCTTTGCAGAAAGAGTGGTAGATGCATGGAACAGTTTCCCAGTGGAGGTAGTAGAGACCAGTATCTGAATTCAAGAAAATATGGGACCAGCAGAGAAGATCTTAGGAAAAAAAAGGTTCTATAGTAGTTGGTACGGAGGGGCAGACTGGATAGGCCATATGTTCTTTTTCTGCCATCATATTTCTATGTTTCGTCAGTGTGTGTCCTGTCTTCTGTCTGTCTTTAACCAGCTCTCCTGTTCTCTGCAGTGCTGTATCTCCCTTCTCAACACTTTATTGACTCTGTTCTCTGACTAGTGCTATCTGACTGCATATTTAGGAGTGTTTTTTCTTTCTTTTTTCTCCTTCTCCATATTCTGCCACAAGGCCTGTCTTGTAGGTATTTAAAGTCTTCAGTTTTTTTTTACCTTGCCTGAGTTTTACTAGGGCACTTCCTGTGGAATCTGCCCGCTTCCGCTTGCTTGCCTTCAGCACCTGCCCCACCCCTCCTCCTCCTGGGGCTTTGTTCAGAAGCTTTCCTCTCTGAGCACATTAGGTGCTGATCCTCCATTTGGTGGTTCCGGCTTGGAAAAGCAAGTCTCTGCTAACTTTGTATGCTCTGTTCAGGCATTTTTCCTGTGCCTGTTTAGAGTCTGGCTTGCGATTTATTGTCCTGTCTATATTTTTGTTTTGTCAGTGTGTGTCCTATTTTCTGTCTGTCCTTTACCCAGCTTTCCTACTCTCTGCAGTGGTGTTTCCCTTCTGAACACTTTATTACCACCCCCCTACCCCTCAGCCCACCCACCCCTGGTTTAACAATCTTTCACAGCCTTCCTCTGCTCATTGATTCAATTACTTAGGTGCACCTGAAGCCATCAGAACTTTCCCCTCCCTCTTTGGTGTGCATTCTCTCCTCTTCTCCATCTCCTACGGCTCCATATCACTTTGTGTTCTTGATGTTGATGTTTCCCCCTCATTTCCATAATTCCATGGCCCTACTTCTCATTATCCACTCCTTACTGTCCCCATCTCCCCAACCATTTGTCTTTTACCTTATCACCTGCCCTTGAGCTCTATCATTTTCTTCCTCTCATTCAGCCATTTCCACTGTCACAGAGGGAACCTCACCATTACTTCCATCTTGCCACCTCCTCTCTCCTTCTCCTTCCCTTTCTCTCACCTGGAGATGTCAACCCAACCCTGGTCCCCCAAGATTTTATTCACACTCCCAGGGCAGGTCAATGTGTAATCTTTCTAATCTCGTTCGTATCCCTCTCCTCTCTCCCTCTTCTCTATCTTTTTCATGCACATTGTGGAATGCACATTCTGTCTCCAATAAGCTTGCCTTCATTCATGATCTCTTTATCTCTAGTACTCTACATCTCCTGGCTCTTCCTGAAACTTGGTTTCTCCCTGAAGATTCAGCTTCAGTCGCTGCCCTCTGTCATGGAGGCTACCTATTTTCCCATACATCTCATCCAACTGGCCGTGGTGGCGGTGTTATGTTTCTACTCTCTCATTCCCACCAATTCCAACTCCTCCTTCTGCCTCCATCTAATTATTTTACTTCCTTTGAAGTCCATGCCATCCATCTATTTTCTCCACTGCCTCTCTGGGTAGCTGTCATTTATCGACCCCCCTCCTATAACAAGTCTACCTCTACCTTTCTTGCCGACTTTGACTCCTGGCTCTTCTCCTTTCTGGATGCATCTTCCCCTTCCCTTATTCTTGGGGATTTTAGCATTCATGTTGATGACCCATCTGACCCTTATGCCTTAAAGCTCCTTTCCCTAACCGCCTCATTCAACCTTGAGTTGGCCTCTACCACTACTATTCACAAGCAAGGCCACTGTCTTAACCTTGTTTTCTCCTCCAACTGCTCACCCTCAAACCTCTCCACCTCAGTTCTCCTCTTATCTGACCATCACCCTTAACCACCCCCCTTCTTGGTTTTGCCCTATCTCCACCAACACTACACTATCAACCCTTCAGCTCTCTCCACTGCTGTCTTATCACCTCTTTCCTCCACTATGCTATCTGAGTCCATTGATGGGGCAGTGTCCTCCTATAACACTATACTCTCCTCTGCTCTGGATGAACTTGCTCTTTCTGTTCTATGCCCTGTGAGGTGTACTGTACTGTACTTCAACCCTGGTTATCCTCGATAACCCACTACCTACGTTCCTGTGTCCACTCAGCTGAGTGCCTTCAGCTTAAATCATGTATCCTTGCTGACTACCTACATTTCATATTCATCCTAACCTCTTTCCGGTGGCCATAGCACTTGCTAACCAAGAGTACAATGTCCATCTGACTAACTCTCTTGCCTCTGACCCTTGCTGTCTTTTTGCTATGCTCAACTCTCTCCTCAAGAGCCCTCCTCCCCCATTGGCATCCGTTCAAAGTTCTCCTACTTACCTACAAGTACATTCTTTCTGTGGCTTTTCACTACCTTTCCTCTCTTATCTCACTCTACACTTTCTTCAGGAACTCCGCTCCTCTGGAAGATCCCTTTTACCTGTGCCTTTCTCTGCCACTGCCAACTCCAGACTTCGTCCATTCTATCTTGCTGCTCCATAGAAGAAACTACCCGAGTCTGTGCATCGGGCTCCTTCACTGGCTCTATTCAAATCCAGGCTAAAAACTCACCTCTTTAAGACTGCTTTTGGAGCCTGATGTCCCTCACTCTCTCATTCACTACTTACCATACTCTAGTCCCCAGTTTTGCTGTATTTTTTCATCTTGATTAGATTGTAAGCTCTGATGAGTAGGGACTGTGTCTTACATCTTTATCTACAGCACTGCATATGCCTTGTAGCGCTATACAAATGATTATTATTAGTAGTAGTAGTAGTAGGTGTTTATTTTCCAGCTAATTTGGTGTTTTTGAGGGTACAAAAGTATCATTATTATTATTATCATCATTATTATTATTTATATATTATTGCTGTTTTTGTGTTTCAGGTACTGTCGCAGGGTATCTTTTCCAGTTGAATCAAACATACACATTGGTATCAATTAGGAATTAATGCAGAAAATATATAAAAACTGATTACAGGATACAAGACAAACCATGAGAGGTGTGATAAAGTACTGGGAACACGGGGCCCTATTTTTGAAGGCCTTTCCACAGGTAACTTCCCTAGTTTCCCATGTAAAGGCCTTATCCAGGATTTTTGAAGGGCACCTACATGGGTAGTGCCCTTCGAAAAGTGCACATAAGTCACTATCGTGCCCAGATGCTATGCGGGTGGCATCGGGGCATGTTAGGGGCGCAGTGGGGGGTGGAGGAAAGGACTACACAGGTAGCAGTGATTTTCGATGCTACCCGAGTAGCCCTCTGTGCCTTAGAGATAGGCAAGGCTTTTCCTATAAGGCGCAGAGACTATTTATGTAATCTGTGTGACATCCATCTTGAACTGTACAGTGAAGCACAATATAAATACTTAAATTAAATAAAATCATATTAAAGTGCCATAATGAACTGAATGCTTGCTAACAAAGGCATATTCTTACTTCCTGCTCTTAGTATGCAATCATGGCCCACTGTTCCTTGCTTTATTCCTCTGCCTCATGGACAGGGTCTATTGAGAGTGCTACATATTATACTGGATTTAGCCCATGTCTTCTCTCTAAAATTTAGGGTAAGTTACATTCAGGTACAGTAGGCATTTTTTCCTGTTCACAAAGAGTTTACAATCTAACTTTGTATTTGAGGCAAATGAGGGTTAAGCGACTTGCCCAAGATCACAACAAACTGCATTGGGATTTGAACCTACACTTCCCTGGTTCTTAGCCTGCTGCTCTATTAAGCTACTCCTCTGCTCTGTATTGAGGTTGATAATGCATTCTGTAGCTCGGAGTCATCCTGACCACACATGCTTCATTATACATTCATTATCATCCCATTCAGCGCTATTTGACCTCTTCAAGCAACTTTTGTACAAGGTTCAAATTCCATTGTTGAATTCATCTCCTGAGCAGTCCATTTGTCAAGCCGTCTTTCTGAACTGAAATTTGGTAAATTGACTGCTGAAAGCTTAGAAGAAACTGATGTGATGTGGGAACTTTGCCTGATAAAACAATATATAACGGATGCGAGAAGATGCACCAAATTCTAATCAGTTTAGTTCTCTCTTATGTTTTTCAATTTCTGTGTTTAGTGCCCCCTAGTGCTTGGAAATAATTAGCAATATTTATCACAGGCTTGGGAATAATTAACAGTATTTGTCACAGGATAGTAATGAGCAGTTTCAAGATGTGCAAAACTTGTAAAATCTCTGCAGCACTCATAATCACTTCGAAAGTACTTGCAAAACACTACACTGTAGTTATTCAAGATATAAAATCTCCTCTTTCTCTGTAATAAAAAAAATCCCTTGTTAACAAAGACAATTTAATTAAAATCATAAATTCCTAACTATAAGTAATCACTATGTATCCATGTTTCTCTCAGGCTTGTTCAAGGCCTGACACACAGCGACATAAATTGTGTGCTCTATCCAAGAAACCATAACAATTAAGACCTCCAGGGGAGGGAACCACATGTACTTATGGCTTTGAAAGTAATTGTACTGTCCACGCGTAAGTGCTGTTTCCAAGGAGTTTTCACTTTATTGGCTGAAGTACTAACTGACAATTACACAATGGTAAAGCAGTAGCTCTTTGCAATAAAACAGTAGAAAATGCCTCTTGCTATCCAAGCTCAACGTAGCTCCCAAAAAAAATGTCACCTCTCCTTTTGCCCTGTTCTTATGATTTCAGAAACAAACTGTCCCCAAATGGAACAACAGGTTTTTATTAAAACAAAAATGTAATTCCCTCTTACCAGAATGACCTCTAGTGACAACCTGTCCCAGAGAGGATCTCTAATAGCATGACGTTATCATGCCACCACTGGAAGGCTCGGAAGCCACTGCCTCCTTCCCAGAACCCTTAGCACAAATTCTTCAGGGATGTTCTTGTTCACATAATGCTTCTTTATAGGTCCTGTATTAGGCAATTGGAAGAGGTTGATGAATTCCACCCAAAATTTACTTTTAGGGTGTTAAGGAGTAGTGCCATGCCAGTAATCATGATCACAAACTTTATCTTCTCATCGTTAATCTATCAGAAAGTTATTCCTTGGATCCCTGGTCAGTAACTTTGCCAGCCAACATACAGCCATCTGATACAACTTTAAACCAGAATGCATTTCTGTAGTGTGTAGATGTAAATAAGCTATAAATAAAGATATTTTAAAAAATACCCAGAATGCATTTCTAATGGCAATGAGGTTACTTCCCAACATGTCTTTCTTGTCCCCCAGCACGGATTAGTTCCCCAAATATTTAATGCTTCCATTATATTGCTTCTAATTGGAACCCCCCCCCCCCCCCAGCAAACACATTGCCCTCCTGTCAGCTTCCTGAAGTACTGACAGTTCCTTAATTCCGTAATAAAATCTGTAGCTGAATTGTTTCCATCAAGCTCCAACCTCACTCAAGGGTCGAGCATTAAGCTCAAGCATTAGGGGAGGGGAAGGGAAGAGGGGTAGTTTAGTGGTTAGAGCAGCAGGCTGCAACCAGGGAAGCCAGTGTTCAAGCCCCACTGTCACTCCCTGAGCCTTAGGTAAGTCACTTACCCTCAATCTCCTCAGGGACAACTTTAGGGGCAGCCAGCCATAGCACTTAAATATCAGCAAGATACTGAGTGGCAGGATCTGGATAGAAGCTGCTGCTGAATATAAGGGCTGAGAAGTGCTGTTGCCTATTTGGTTAGCAGATTTTCAACTGGCACTTATCCAGATTGCAATTTAGGCCAGTTTTTCAAGTGGTCTAAGTTGGCTGAATAGGTGTTGACTGAAAATCTGCTAAATGGATACGTGTCGGCACTTATCCGGTTAGCACCAGCACCATCCATACTCTGCTCCCAGAAAACTAGATAATGCCAGGGAGGTCTGTGGGGATATTCAGCAGTACTATCTGTCATATAACTAGCTAAGAAACACAGTTTCCACTAGAGCATACTGTGATGTACATAGTTCTGGATTCATCTATTATGTATATAGTTTATTTTAACAAGTTCTCTAGTTCCAACGATGTTATTAAGCTGTTCAATGTTCTATGTATCCAGGGCCGGCCCGTCCATTGAGCAAGAATGTTTTTTGCACAGGGCCCCGCGTTTCAGGGGGCCCCGCGCAAAGAACATTCCGATTTTTCAAAATTAAATTTAAAAAGAAAAAAACGCTGGCTGCTACCGCTGCCGCTGCAGCCGCAGCAGCAGCAGAATGGACTGTCCCACGGGGCCCCCTCTGCCCGGCTGAATCCCTCCCTCCCTCCCTCCGTGACGGCTGAGCCCCTCCGTGCCGGCTTTGAGAGTCGCGAATGGAGAGTGTCTCCCTCGCGTCTCTGTTAAGCCTGCAGGGGCAGATGGGAAATTTCCCATCAGCCCCTGCGGGCTTAACAGAGACGCGAGGGAGACACTCTCCCTTCGCGACTCTCAAAGCCGGCACGGAGGGGCTCAGCTGTCGTGGAGGGAGGGAGGGATTCAGCCAGGCAGAGGGGGCCCCGCGGGACAGTCCATTCTGCTGCTCCCGCGGCGGCAGCAGCAGCGGTAGCAGCCAGCGTTTTTTCTTTTTATTTAATTTTACTTGAGCCGATGGGGGGGGGGGTTAGGACTGGTAATGGGCTATGGGGGGGCTAGGACTGGAAATGGGCTGGGGGGGTTAAGACTGGAGGTGGGCTGAGGGGGTTAGGACTGGTAATGGGCTGTGGGCTGTTGGGGGGGGTGAGAACTGGTAAGGGGCTATGGGGGGGGTTAAGACTGGTAATGGGCTGTGGACTGATGGGGGCTGTCTGGTAATGGACTAAGGGGGGCGCTAGGACAGGAAAAGGGCTGGGGCGCTTAAGACTTGAGGTGGGCTGATGGGGTTAGGACTGGTAATGGGCTGTGGGCTGATGGGGGTTAGGACTGGTAATGGGCTATGGGGGGTTAGGACTGATAATGGGCTATGGGGGGGGCTAGGACAGGAAATGGGCTGATGGGGAGGGGTTAGGACTTGAGGTGGGCTGATGGGGTTAGGACTGGTAATGGGCTGTGGGCTGCTGGGGGGGGTTAGAACTGGTAATGGGCTAAGGGGAGGTTAAAACTGGTAATGGGCTGTGGGCTGATGGGAGCTGTCTGGTAATGGGCTATGGGGGGTTAGGACTGATAATGGGCTATGGGGGGCTAGGATAGGAAATGGGCTGATGGGGAGGGGTTAGGACTTGAGGTGGGCTGATGGGGTTAGGACTGGTAATAGGCTGTGGGCTGATGGGGGAGGGGGGTTAGGACTGGCAATGGGCTATGGGGGGCTGACTGGAAATGGGTTGATGGGGTTAGGACTGGAAGTGGGCTGATGGGGGGTTAGGACTGGTAATGGGTTATAGGGGGGGCTTAAACTGAAAATGGGGTGATAGGGGGTTAGGACTGGAAGTGGGTTGATGAGGGGGCTAGGACTGGTATTGGGTTGGGGGGTTGCTAGGACTGGAAATGGGCTGATGGGTGGCTAGGACTGGAAATGGACTGATGCAGGGACTAGAAGGGAATGGATGCTGGGTGAGGCTGGAACTAGAAGGGAGCTGATGTTGGGGGAGGATTAGAATGGGATGGGGCTGGAAGAGTAAAATGGAGAAGGGAAAAATATTTTGTGTGGGAGTGATAAAAAATCTACAATTTGCCGGGTATTGGGAGAGTAAGTGGGGATTGAGGATGGAGGGGTAAAATTTGAGTGGATGAAATAGGAATGAGGAAAGAGCAAAAGAAGAAATATTAGTATGTTAAAGCAGATGTAGAGAGAGAATGGAAAAAAACTAGAAGAGAGAAGAAAGGACAAATGGACAGCAGACGATGGAGAGTTAGCAGAAGACACGAAGAAACCAGAAGAAAGTGGCTGGAGCAATTGCAGCTGAAAAAAATGCACAAAAGGTAGAAAAATATCTCTTTATTTTGAATTTATTAATTGGAATATGTCAGCTCTGGTAAACGTGCATCCTTAATGTCTGCGCTTTGTTTAGTACAAGAGCAAATTAATGTATAGTTTTATTTCTACAGTGTTGTACATTCCAAGTTTGGCTTTTGGGATTCCCAGTTTAATTATTGTCTTCCTGTTTCTAAATTGTGATTACTTGTTTGGTGATGGTCTATGTTCTGCATGTGTAACTAAGCTGAGGTGTTCTGTTTATATAATTCCTATTTGACATTGCCACTTGTTCTCTTTCCCCAGTAGGTCATGTATTCTTGTTCTCTGAAATGTATTGGTTTAATATTTGCAGTGTTGCCTTTTGATTGGTAGAGTATAGTGCTTTGTGAGTCCTGGTAGTGCTGTTAGGATACGGCGGGTTTGCTATGGGTTCTAAATGGGCAGTGTTTGTAGTAGTTCCTAATGTGTCTGGCAGTTGGCACTGGATTATAGTAATGTAGAAATCTTTTAGTCTTTCTTTATCCATACACTCATTAAGAGGCACGTTTGCTAAAAGTTAGTATATGGTAACATTATGCAAATATTTATGCAAATGAGGCCCCTTATGCAAATGAGGCCCCGCACCGAGTCTCCGCACCCCCCTTGGGCCGCCCCTGTATGTATCTTCATGTTATTGTTCAATGTAAACCGCCCCTGATCGCTGGAAGGAGCGGTATGAAAGAGCTGTTCAATAAATAAATACATAAATAAAGGCTTTGAACCAGTCCCTTAGTTGTAAGCCCTTTAGGGGGCAGCAAAATACTTCCTGCATCTTAATGTAACTCCCCTTCAGCTACTAGTAGAAAGGTGTGACGTGTGAGCTGTTCTTGCTGCCTCTCCTGTACTTTCTGCAAAAAATCTGGGGTTTTTGTTTCTTTTATCATCAGATTATTAATGAGTTCCAGGTGCTCAATTACCTTCACCTGTGTTTTAAGCCTTTGCGCTTTTTCACTGTATCCCCCAGACTGCCTGCCTCCGAAATGAAGTCACTTCCTGCCAATTCAGGCCCTTCATGGACTACACTTCCTGGAATTACCTAGAGAGTTTCCTTTCAGAGCTCTCATATACTCTCTTGAGCTACTTCTACTGTTGCATGACTCTATTGTGGTAGGCGACGGCCTATGATCCATAGTTCAATTAGCATGGATCATAGGCCGTCGCCTACCACACTATAACCAGTGAAACGCTATCCAGTGTATCACAGAAGAAAAAAAACATGTCCAAACAGAAAGGTACAGAATCTGTAGCACTGAACTAGACATATATCATTGCATGATGTGTTAATGTCATAAGCCCAATACTCAGAAAGGCCGAATAAGATAGCCTAGCTCATCCACTGGAAACTGTAGTATATCTTTATCTTTATTATCAGCTTGATATACTGCTCACACCAATAGTACCAGAGCGGTTTACAAATTGTTAAAAATAAATACTGCTTTGGAAAGGAAATAGAACGCCAGTACTCAAATAGGAAAGAGATAGAAAGTGGAGCAGGGACAGCTGATAAGGGAGGGTTAGGACATAGGGGAGGGGTGCAAGCAAGAATTCAGTGGGGGGGGGGGGGGGCAGGTCAAAAGCTGCACAGAAAAGGTGGTTCTTTAGTTGAGCCTTAAAGGTAGTGAAGGAGGGTATGTGAAAAAAAAAAAAACACTGTGATCATGACCCTGACAGAAGTGCAGAGAATGAAGATTTGTGATCATCTATGGCATTCCCATTCTCACCAATAAAAAGCATTATGCAAGAAAATCAAACACTGTGCTAAACACAAGAAAGGCAGCATTAATAGAAGCACTGGTATGGAGTGATGATTATATGCTATGTGTGGAGAAGGAATAATCCTTAGGTCCATTAAATGCAAGCAGAAACCAAGAAAATGTAGTGGAAAGATACAGAAATTGGCCTAATTGTATTAGGTGCCACTGGCCTAAAATATTTCAAGCACATCTTGATAGTTTGGCTGTATATATTGCATCTCATGAACTTCACAAAGAGGCTGTCTTCTGAACAATGCAAGTGTTGAGACTAACAGTAAATATGAGAGACTGACATCATCTCCAACATCCCCTGGCATAGGAGTGAGGTTCATTCCTATTATGAAATGTGCAAAACTAACCCATTTGATGGCATTACCCCATGAACGAAACTCCAGTGGGAAAAAAATTGTGAATGCAGAAGAACCTCTTCCTGTAATCTATTGAGATGTAAATATGACGAACAAGGAGTGGTTAGCAAGGGAAGCCTATGTTATGGGAAAGCATTGTGCTTTTCTAATAAAATAAGTCTCATTTGAAGGGATTTGATTATTGACTTTTCCAAATGCGAGTTACAAGCAACGACACAAATTATTTCGCAGTCCAAGTGTGCTGACAATCTAACCTGCACCTGAAGTAATGGAGGATTGAGCTCTGGCTTCGCTGATTTCCAGCCCACTGCTCTAACCGGTACACTATGCTTTCATTCCACTAGACTGCACATTACTTTGTTGGAGCACGTTAAGGGTATGTTTACTAAAGGGGGTAAGGGAGCAAGTGTGCTGTTAATGCACGTTACCAGCACCCGTGAGTGGTTAACACTGCAGAAAGCGCTGATAAGGCTGGATTAACGTTTGGAAGCAGGACCCTTAGAGGTGAGGTGAAAGGAGGTGGAGAGTGGGCATTAATGGGGTGCAGTGTGGGCGGGGATAGGGTGTGCTTCTTGTAATTACAGCCTTCTAAGAGATACTGCCGCTAAGCTAAGTGTTTTCTGCTGTTTTTAAATGCATTTATTTATTTAACAATTTTTCTATACCGCTTTTCTTATATTCAAAGCGGTTTACATTGAATTAAAACAAAGGAACTTTACATAGAACAAGGGTATAAAACTTGGATGTAACCGGGGTACTAACAAACATGGTTATTTAATATATGTTGTGAGGGTTGTTGTTATTATTTGGTTGGTAGGATATAAATGGATTTATATTTTATTGAGGTGATTGTGTTTCTCATGATATTTCAGGTTCTGGTCTGTAGCACTCCAAGAAGAAATGTGTTTTTAAAGCTTTCCTGAAGTCCAATAGGTTGCTGGTGTTTCTTATATTTTTAGGAAATGAGTTCCAGAGTGATGGAGCATACACTAAAAAAGCTCTACGATGTCTGTTTTGCTTTAGATTTGATCTTTGGTATTATTAATAAGTTTTTATTGTTTTTCCTTTTTGTCTTGTTTTCAGGGTCTTTGTGGATGATAGTTTGTAGTGTTGGTGGCGCTAGTTGGTGTAGGATTTTGAAAATAGCGAATATGGCTTTGTATTTGGTCCTGGTGATTATGGGGAGCCAGTGGAGTTGTCTCAATGTTGGGGTTATGTGGCTGGTTCTTGTAAAACACATATTGGGTTATGAATGATATTTGAGGAAAATGGGTGTTGTTAGCTTGTGGCTTGCTGCCTATTTAGCTAACTTTTCTCTCACACCCCCTCCTGTCTGAGGCCTTTAATTAATATTGGCAGACTTCTCTTGTTGGATTTCTCTTATGTGTTTAGGTGTTGTGGAACTTTGATCATCACTTCCCCTTAATCGCTTAGTGTTTGGACTCTGTGACTCTTTTTGTAATGAGTATTATCTAGGTGGAGGTGGGGGGAGGGTGCTGACACCAAACGGAAGGGTCTGCCAAGACCATAGTTACCAGCAGGTTACCAACAGCTCAAGAATAGCTGTGAATCTCACTTTCTGGAAATTCAAATCACCCAGATCAATCCCAGCCAGCCTGCATATGTTGGGCAACACTGTCCTGTGTCAGCCACTCACATACTATCTGTGCCCATTCTGCTAGTCACCATACACTGCATGTGCACCTAACCACCATTAACACATCGGTTTTGTACCAGCAACCTGAGTAATAAATGGACTACCATACAAAACACAGCCCACATATCACTACAACTTGACGATACATAGCACTAGTTGCATACATAGCTGTGACGTGGTCACAGCTTGGTCAGAGTGAGGGTGGCCTTTCAGGATGAACAGATGTGTACACCCAGGCCATGCTCATGGCAGACCCATGCTAAGATGGCTCAGCCATTGAGCTACCCTCTGACACATATACATCCTGTGCAAACCAGTCTGTTCTTGGTAATACCCAGAATCCTTTGCTCCTCAATATGTACCCTTTCATCTTGTACCTGGGTACAGCTCATGCAATGCCAGGGACAGTGGAAAGTGGGCCAGAGGCAAGCGGAGAGTGCATGCTGGCCCACAGTGGTCTGCATCTGGCACATGCACAAATACGGTGTCCCCCTATACATCTCTGGGCAGTGTGCATTTCACCCAGTTCCATGCCTGTATTTGCATAAAATGTCATGTACCGAGCCATGGACGCTCCAAACTTGGCAAGTGCAGCACATGCACTCTCCCATACTGCAAGTGCATTGCACCTCCTCCCCACCAAGAGCGTGTGGAATCATGGCAGGTTGGAATGGGGTGGATGTAGGAACAGTTGCTGACAACACATATGCCACCATACCTTGCCTTTTTGTACTCTGCCAACATCCTTGTGACTGTCACACTTGGTGCGCATGGGAAGCCAGTGAGGCTGTCATGCAGACCCTCTGATGTAACACATGCAGACACTAAGTAGGCCTGTATAGGTTCTGGCCATGTGAACATAGGGTTTGGCCAGAAATATCACCTATGAAGGGCACATATTAAACATGTATGGTACTGTTCCCAGCACCCCTACCCCCACCCCAACATTCACCTCCAAGCACTTTCATCCCATATGGTGGTGAGCAATCCAAGGCCAACATGACATCCTGTGCCACATTTTGGCAGCTGGAAGTGTGCATACACCATTGAGAGCTCATTATCCCACTGTCCTAATCAGGTACACAGATGCATTCGGGCTCTCATTTGGGATAATAGCTCATGTACTGATGGATACTTTGGTCAATGATCAGTAGACAGTGTCGAGGAGGTGTATCTTGTATGTGAATTTGCCTGATACCTCCCTCCCTATATGTGCATACACTGCATGGAGCACAGAGTCCCCTTGTTAGCATGCTGCAAATGCAGCATGGGACAAGAGCAATATGCATGCAGGAAAATCACAGATCCCTGCCAGTATCAGCAACTAAGTGAATGGATTGCACATTCACAGAGGCCAGCCCTTCCCCTGAGCCTACTTCCCTATAGGCTGCAGCTGTGCCAGGTGGGATGACACTGTTGCCACAGATACAGCTGTTATGGCAGGTGGCATTATTCTGGCCTCTTACCTGTGTAAATGGGTATGCTAGAGGATGAGTCAGAGGTGAGGGCTGCAACTGTAATGGGGAAGAGACGTCCTTTGCCATGCAAACAGAGGAATCTGAGAGAAGTAGGTCTGTTGCTGACAGGAAGGCAAAGCACATGACTCCCAGTTGCCAGGAGCAGCATAAACAAACCCAGCCACGAGTGCAGCAGCCCCGCCCAGCTAGCAAACAATCCCCATCTCCTGAGCCTAATAGTTTTCACCTGAGTGGAGGAAGGGCTAAGTTAGCTCCAAACCGGACATATAAGAAACACCCCTTAGAGTTTGAGAGAGACGGTGGAGACGGTAGAGAGCTTGGAGAGACGCAGAGTGAGAAACAGCGTCAGAGTAAGCTGAAGTCTGAGAGCGAGAATCAGACTGAGAGAGAACAGCGGAAGCGTCAGTTTGGGAAACAGATTCAGAAGCAACGTGTGTTTCAGAGTGGAAGGAAGCACGAGAGAAAGCACGTGAGTGACTCAGAAGAGTGTGAGTCTGAGAGTGAGTCGGATAGAGAACTACAGGAGGTAACCAGCAGGAGTAACTGGAGAAGCAGAGCCCAAAAGCCCTGTGGAAGGAACTCCAGGCAGGTGTCCTATTGGGAAGGCAGCCAGAGGGAAACGTTACCGGTGAAGCTATCTGGGAACCACTTGCAAGCCCCAGGGAGTGAAAGGTATTCTGTGGAGGATATCTGCATGTCAGAAGAAGAGGGTGAACAGCCAAAACTCAGAGGAAAACCTCTAAGGTTTAAACCTCTTGCTGACCAAGCTGTGCACAGACGTTCCCCGGTCTCAAAGCCAAAAGGTAGGCTGTCTAAATACTTTAAGGAAAAAAGTACTTATAAGAAGTTCTCTTGTGAAAACCCTGAAGGGTGTGACTCTCCTCTCTGCTATTCTGATATATGTGGTAATACTGAACCCTATCTCACAGAGGGCTGGTTAGAGAAGACCCGGGAACAGATAGAGGGTGGAAGTTTGAAAACGTTTCCTTTGTTGTGCAAAGTGACTGTATGCTGTGAATACTGTGGAACTTTGGATTTCTGTTGAGAAGCTGTTTTATTCTTTACTTATTTTTTGCCAGAGTGTATGGCCTTTTGTCCTCAGTTCTTTTGTGTTTAAATCCGCCCGGGAGGGGAAATAAAAATCCTGTCATTGCCTGTACCACTCGCACCACAACTGCTTCTTATTGAAAGGGAAAATACTACAACTCCCAGGAAGCAATGCATGCCTAAAGCATTGCTCAACTCATTCAATAAGGGTCCCCAGGCAGTCCAACCCGTACGCCCAGGCTGCAGGCCGACTACTGGTGACAGGAATTGGCGTAGTTTTACGGATTTTTAAACACAGTACAAGGACAAAAGGCCATACACTCTGGCACAAAAGTAAAGAATAAAACAGCTTCTCAACAGAAATCCAAAGTTCCACAGTATTCACAGCATACAGTCACTTTGCACAACAAAGGAAAAATCTGGTGCTCTTTAACTGCCAGTTCAAACGACTTTCATGAATCACCTGGCTCAGCACAGAGAAGTTATATCATCTGTAATCATTAAAGTACAGTCCATTTGGTCATCTGATATTTCCTCCGCATTAGGGTCAATCAGCATTGGCTCATGCTGATTCTCCGGTAGGTAACGCTTCTGTTTGTTATGCAACGTTTTCAAACTTCCACCCTCTATCTGTTCCCGGGGCTTCTCTAACCAGCCCTCTGTGAGATAGGGTTCAGTATTACCACATATATCAGAATAGCGGAGAGGAGAGTCACACCCTTCAGGGTTTTCACAAGAGAACTTCTTATAAGTACTTTTTTCCTTAAAGTATTTAGACAGCCTACCTTTTGGCTTTGAGACCGGGGAACGTCTGTGCACAGCTTGGTCAGCAAGGGGTTTAAACTTTAGAGGTTTTCCTCTGAGTTTTGGCTGTTCACCCTCTTCTTCTGACATGCAGATATCCTCCACAGAATACCTTTCACTCCCTGGGGCTTGCAAGTGGTTCCCAGATAGCTTCACCGGTAACGTTTCCCTCTGGCTGCCTTCCCAATAGGACACCTGCCTGGAGTTCCTTCCACAGGGCTTTTGGGCTCTGCTTCTCCAGTTACTCCTGCTGGTTACCTCCTGTAGTTCTCTATCCGACTCACTCTCAGACTCACACTCTTCTGAGTCACTCACGTGCTTTCTCTCATGCTTCCTTCCACTCTGAAACACACGTTGCTTCTGAATCTCAGTCTGTTTCCCAAACTGACGCTTCAGCTGTTCTCTATCAGTCTGATTCTCACTCTCAGACTTCAGCTTACTCTGACGCTGTTTCTCACTCTGCGTCTCTCCAAGCTCTCTACCGTCTCCACCGTCTCTCTCAAACTCTAAGGGGTGTTTCTTATATGTCCGGTTTGGAGCTAACTTAGCCCTTCCTCCACTCAGGTGAAAACTATTAGGCTCAGGAGATGGGGATTGTTTGCTAGCTGGGCGGGGCTGCTGCACTCGTGGCTGGGTTTGTTTATGCTACTCCTGGCAACTGGGAGTCATGTGCTTTGCCTTCCTGTCAGCAACAGACCTACTTCTCTCAGATTCCTCTGTTTGCATGGCAAAGGACGTCTCTTCCCCATTACACAACACACACACATGTGTCCCCCCTGCTCACTCCAGTCAAGTCAGCAGACGATTTGGGAGCTTTAAACAGTTTAATGTTCAGAGGTAAGTGTAGGGGAATGCTGTAAAGATGGGCCTACCTAAAGAAACTGCTACAAATGGAAGTAGATATACACTTGTGAGTATAATCTTCTGGAATAAACTCTAAATCTTGGGGAAAAAAGGGACTTCTTGGGGTTAAAGCTGATAAATCTGTGTATTTTAGAATTCAGTGTTTTTGCTGAGTCAATCAGATCTTAGTACCACCAATGAGCTTTGTATTTAAGTCAAAGCAGAGTATAGCTTAGCATAGAACATAAAATAAGATTAAATAGATTTTAAAAGAAATTTGTTTCTAGAGAGCTTTTCACTTAAATCAAATCAGAGTATAACTTAACCTAGAAAGTAAAATAGAGTAAATAATTACTGAAATAAATTTGTTTCTAGAGAGCTTTTTTACTTAAATCAAATCAGAATATAGCTTACCATACAAGTAGAATACTCTCTGAATAGAAAGACAACTAAACTTGTTTCTAGTGACCTTTACAAAGAGCCATTCCAACTAGGAGGCAAAAGATTTGCCTTAAATAGGTGTTAAAGGCAAGTGACAGATCGAAGGGGCAATTTAAAAGGCTTCTTCTATCAAACTAAGGGCTGTATGAATCACCCAGGAAATTGGTAAGACTTTACCTTAGAAGCACAGGACAAGGCACTGTGTAGCAGCCAACTTTGAATAAGTCTTCTTTCCCTCCCTCCCTGACTCCCACCCACCCCTGGGATAATCGTAGCTTGTAAACGGGGGCGCTGGGTGAGAATGTCCACAGTCTTGGCAAAGGCAAATATTAATATGACTTGCAAAGGATTGTGGGAAATGTAGTCCATTCATACCAGACTCAGCCATACACAATAAATTAGTTGTGCTTGCTCAAGGGTAAAGCAAAGATGATATTTTATTAATGGGGTTATTTCTCCCAACACAGATATACTTGGTAGCACATAAAAAGGAATACTTGCTTTCAGTATTATACTTAGAAAAACAAATAAGGAAAAACAACAGCTGAACTTGTTAAGCAATCAAATCAAAGAATAAAGACCTTGATGGGAACAGAAAGGTCTTTTCTGTAGGCTCCTGTTAATATCTTCTTAACAGTGCTTCAATGAACAAACAAAACCCATAAAGTAGGAAAAAAACTGTTCTTTTTCAGGGATAACTTCGTGTATCTTCACACACTCAGAAGTGTCCCTTCAGAGCTCACTGGCAATTAGGCAAGGCTCAATTGCTAACAATTACCAGCTGAAACCCTCTTGGCTGGTTTACTTTCTATTACATGGCTCAAATCCTACTCGGAAGCTTTTCTGAGTAGATTAAAGAACAAGTTTATATTTCTTTGTGATGGTTGTTGTATTTTGTAACAGCATATTACCACAGAGGTTTAGACAGAGAGCAATCCATGTATTCAAAGTCCCCAGTTATAACATCCTCCCCTTCTTCAACTATCATGGGTTCAATATCATGGATTGGCACAGAGGAATTTCTCAATGGAACACTCTCAGGACAATACTTGTTTCCCTGCTGTCTTCCCAGTGAAGAGCTAGGGCATAGATCAGTGTTCATACCTGAGCTTCCATTGCTGTTAGAGTTCCTCTCTAAACATCCTGGCCAGTATGTAGTCCAGTTCTTATGTCCAGCCTTCCAATCAAGATCCCTGGACACTGGATCTCTCTTCACATACCTTCTTGCACTGGTCTTAGGGTCCCTTCCAAGTGCAGCCATCTCCCTCACAGGTGCCGTCCGGGGATTCCTGGCTCTGCAACCCCACTCCTCTGGCTTTCCCCAGTCCAATGGTGTATGCTTGCCTCTGGAATGCCTCCCAGTATACGTACTGCTATGGACTCCTTTAGACCTCCCAAATGCTTTTCTCTTCTTTCTTCCAAAGTGTTTCTTTCTCTCTCTGTCCGTCAGCTCTGGCTTCTGCTGATGATGATGGTCAGGATGATCAAGGTGCTTCTGATGATCAAGATGATGTTTCTCTGTAGAATAAGCTTTTCTTTTATCCTGCTTAGATGAATGCTCCAACCTAGCACAGCGCAGCTGTGCTGAATCAAGCCCTGCCCTTGGAGATGAGTGCTTGGGGATTACCTCATAGCCCTCCTGATTGAACACACGTTTCCCCACTTCAGCTCTTCTAATGGCTGTTGGAAACCTGGTGCATTCTGGGACTGGTAGTCTTTTATGGAAACATTCTGTTTTATTATTTCTACCAGAACAGACAGGTTGCTTGTTCAGAGTCACTTCACCTCTATTATAGCTCCTTCCTGAGCTATGATAAGCTTCCTTATCACAAGCTTTATAGTTCCTTAAACCTCTTAAAGGGAAGGAGGTGCCCATAATTCACTCTCAGGTGCAGCTGTTTATCCTCATCAAGCATACATTAAGGACCTGAGATTAATTAATCTTGAGGTGAACGAAGTCCATTAAACAAATTAAGTATAGTTTTATTAGTATAAGTATCCCAGGCAAAACTAAGTAAGTAAACAATTTAAATACTTAAACACAACTTTAAAACTAAGATGCAGACAGCAGTCTAGCAGTGAGATGGGGGCTTTTCAGTCTTTTGTATTGAGTGTCACATTTATGATTTTCTACTTGTTGGTGAGGGGTTTTACATGTGATCTAGGTGCAAGGAGCTCTTTGATCTCAGGGAACGAGTCCGACCTCTGGAGGCTAGAGTAGCAGACTTGGAGGACATAAAGAAGACAGAGAGCTATATAGACGAGACCTACAGGGATGTACTGAAGTCCTACCTCCAATCTGGCAGCATCCCTGTTGCCTTGGAGGAGAGAGGTCATGTGACAGGATACCATCACTCTGGTATGGCAGGAAGTGATCCTGTAGCTAGGACCTGTCCTCCAGGTGATGTAAAACTCTCTCACACCAAGGAGGCTTCTCCAGGGCCATGTGCCCTTGTGGGAAGGATTAGGACAGCCGTTATAGTTGGTGATTCAATCATTAGGCATGTAGATAGCTGGGTAGCTGGTGGACATGAGGATTGCCTGGTAACATGCCTGCCTGGTGCGAAGGTAGCAGACCTCACACGTCTCCTAGATAAGATCTTAGATAGTGCTGGGGAGGAGTCTGCTGTCTTGGTACATGTTGGTATCAATGACATAGGAAAGTGTGGTAAGGAAGTTCTGGAGGCCAAATTTAGACTTTTAGGTAGGAAGTTGAAATCCAGAAATTCTTGGGTAGCATTCTCCGAAATGCTTCCCATTCCATACGTAAGACCCAAAAGGCAGGCAGAGCTCCAGTGTCTCAATGCGTGGATGGACTATGGTACAAGGAAGAGGGTTTGGGATTTGTTAGGAACTGGGGAACATTCTGGGGAAAGGAGAGGCTTTTCCAAAGGGATGGGCTCCACCTTAATCGGGATGAAACCAGGCTGCTGGCATTAATCTTTAAAAAGGAGATAAAGTAACTTTTAAACTAGATAACAGGGGAAAACCAACAGTCGAACAAGAGCGCATGGTTCGGAACAATGTATCCATGAAGGATACTAGCAAAAGACTGAAGATAGGGCATATCAACAGAGAGGTTCCAACAAAGACAAAAGTAACCCAAATGCCCTAAAATACAGAGCAGACAGAGCTTAAAGATTCTAAATTACCCCTACCTACCAATAACCAGATTTATATGGATAAAATACAGCCTCTAAAAAGCTTGTATGTAAATTCTAGAAGTCTAAAAAACAAGATGGGAGAGTTAGTATATATAGCACGAAATTATAGGTTAGATATGATTGGTATCTCAGAGACATGGTGGAAGGAGGACAACCAGTAGGACACTGTGATACCTGGGTACAAACTATATCATACTGATAAAGCAGATCAAATTGGTGGAGGGGTTGCACTATATGTTAGAGAAAGCATTAAGTCACAAAGGATTAAAGTTTTTCAGGAAACAAAATTCACTGTAGAATCTACGGATTGAGTTTCCATGTAAAAAGGGGAAGGGGAAGGCAATGGCAGTGGGGATGTACTAACGACCACCTGGCCAGAATGAACAAATGGATGATGAAATGCTCAAAGAAATCATGGAAGCTAGCAAAGGTTAGAGCAATGTAATAATAATGGGTGATATTAATTACCCAGGTATCGACTTTGTCAGTGTCATGGCAGGACATGCTAGGGAGATAATGTTTCTAGATGAAATAAATGACTGCTTCTTGGAGCAGCTGGTTCATGAACCGACCAGAGGAGAAACCATTTTGGACCTAGTCCTTAGTGGAACACAAGATCTGGTGCAAGAGATAAGGTTGTTTTGACCACTTGGCAATAGTGATCATAGCATGATTGCATTTGATTTAATAAATGGAGAAAGGATGGCAAGGAAATCCACAGTACTACCTTTTAATTTTCAAAAGGAAGACTATGATAAAATGAGGAAAATAGTTAAGAAAAAACTAAAAGGAGCAGTTGCAAAAGTTAAAGATTAACATCAAGCATGGGTGTTAAAAAAAACTATTTTGGAAGACCAGACCAGCTGTATTCCACGCTTTAAGAAAAGTGAAAGGAAGTCTAAAAAACTGCCAGCATGGTTTAAAGGTGAAGTCAGAGAGGCTGTTGTTGCCAAAAAAGCATCTTTCAGGAAATGGAAAAAGGAGCCAAATGATGAAACCTGGAAACAACATAAGTAACTTGCTAGTGCTTATGTTGTTTCCAGTTTTCATCATTTGGCTCTTTTCCATTGATAAGGCAGGAAAAGAGAGAATTTGAGAAGAAGTTTGCTGTGGAAGCAAAAATGCATATTAAAGGCTTTTTCAAATACATTTGTAGCAAAATAACCTGTGAGAGAATCAGTTGGACCATTAGATAAGAGAGGGGTAAAAGGAGCACTAAGAGGAGACAAGGCCATAGCAGAGAGAGTAAATGAATTCTCTGCTTCAGTCTTTACTGAGACAGGGATGTTACCTATGACTGAAATGGTATTTAAAGGTGATGCCGCAGAACGGAAAGAAATATCGATACACCGGGAAGATGTATAACAACTATTTGATAAACTGAAGAGTAGCAAATCACCTGGATCAGATGTTATACATCCAAGGATGTTGAAAGAACTGAAATATGAGATCACATACCTACTATTAGTAATCTATGAACTATCATTAAAATCATCTATAACCTGAAAATTAGAAGATGGCCAATGTAACATCAGTTTTTAAAAAGGCCTCCAGGGGTGATCTGGGAGACTATAGACAGGTGATCCTGACATCAGTACCAGGAAAAATGGTAGAAACCATTATAAATAATAAAATTACTGAACATGTAGATAGCTGTAGTTTAATGGGAGACAGCCAACATGGCTTTAGCCAAGGAAGGTCTTGTCTTACTAATGTGTTATGTCTTTTTGAAGATGTGAATAAACAGGCAGACAAAGGTGAGTCAGTCTATATAGCACATCTGAATTTTCAGAAAGCCTTTGACAAGGTCCCTAATGAGAAACCTTTGGTGAAATTAAAAAGTCATGGGATAGGAGGCAGTGTATTATTGTGGATCAGGAACAGGTTAAAAGATAGCAGAGGGTAGGGCTAAATGACCAATTTTCCCAATGGAGAAAGGTGAATAGTGGAGTATTCCAGGGATCTGTGTTGGGTCCGCTGCTTTTTAACATATTCATAAATGACCTGGAAAGGGGAATAATAAATGAGGTAATCAAATTTGCAGATGACCCAAAATTATTCAAAGTTGTTAAAACCCAAGAGAACTATTAAAAATTGCAAGAGGACCTTGATAAATTGGAAGACTGGATGTTCAAATGGCAGATGAAATTTAATGTGGACAAGTGCAAAGTTATGCACCTAAGAAAGAACAATCCAAACTATGGTTACACGATGCAAGGTTCCACATTAGGAAAAACTACCCAGGAAAAAGATTTAGGCGTCATCATAGATAACATAGTAACATAGTAACATAGTAAATGACGGCAGATAAAGACCAGTATGGTCCATCTAGTCTGCCCAGTAAGATGGCAAGAGTAGGTGCACCTGCCACTCTGTGCAGGCCACTCCTCCCCATGTCTTTGTTTAGGGGTGAACCCACCGCTCCATGTAGGACACCCCTGTTTATTGAGAAATTAGATAGTTAAGTTTATTTTGATTTTAACCTGTTGCTGTAAAGGGATCCACTGTGTCTGTCCCATGCCATTTTGAATTCTGTCACTGTACTTGCCCCCACCACTTCCATCAGGAGGGCATTCCAAGCATCCACCACCCTTTCAGTGAAAAAGTATTTCCTGACATTGCCTTTCTATTTACCCCCTTGCAGCTTCATGTTATGCCCTCTAGTTTTACAGTTTCCCCGTCTTTGGAAGAGGTTTCTTTGTTCATTATTTCTCTTTAAGTATTTAAAGGTTTGAATCATATCTCCCCTATCCCTCCTCTCCTCCAGAATGTACATATTTAGGTCCTCAAGTCTCTTCTCATAAGGCTTCTGACGCAGGCTCCAAATCATTTTGGTCGCCTTCCTCTGAACAGTTTCCAGTCTTTTTACATCCTTTGCAATATATGGTCTCCAAAACTGAACACAGTATTCCAAGTGAGGCCTCACCAGTGACTTATACAGTGGCATTAGTACCTCTTCCTTTCTGCTGGTAATTCCTCTTTGTATGCAGCCCAACATCCTCCTGGCTTTTGCCATCGCCTTGTCGCACTGTTTTGCCACCTTGAGATCCTCAGAAATAATCACACCAAGCTCCTTCTCCTAGTCCGTGCACACCAACCTCTTGCCCCCTATTGCATACATTTCCCTTGGATTTCTGTACCCAAGTGTACGACACTGCACTTCTTCACATTAAATCTTAATTGCCAAGCATTACACCATTCTTCCAGCTTTTGTAGATCTTTCCTTATGTTATCCACTCCCTCAGGGGAGTCCACACTGTTGCAAATTTTTGTGTCATCTGCAAAAAGACAGACTTTTCTATTCCATTTCCAGTCCTTCAGCAATATCACTCACAAATACATTGAACAGTGCCGGGCCCAGGACCGAACCCTGGGGCACCCCGCTAATCACCCTCCTTTCATCCGAGTGAGCTCCTTTTACCATCACCTTCTGTTGTCTGTCAGTCAACCAATTTCTGATCCAGTTCACCACCTTGGGACCCATCCCCAAACTACTGAGTTTATTGATAAGCCTTCTATGAGGAACAGTATCAAAGGTTTTGCTGAAATCCAGATAGATGACATCCATCGCATGCCCCTGGTCTAGTTCCCTGGTCACCCTGTCAAAGAACTCAATCAGATTTGTTTGGCAAGATCGTCCTTTGGTAAAACCATGTTGCCTCGGATGATGTAACCTGTTGGTTTTGAGAAAGTCCACTATTCACTCTTTCAGGAGTGCCTCCATTACTTTTCCCACCACCGAGGTAAGGCTCACAGGCCTGTAGTTTGTCACTGCTTCCCTGTCACCACTTTTGTGAAGAGGTACCACATCAGCCATTCTCCAGTCTCCAAGGATCTGTTGAAAACATCCTTTAACGGCCCTGCAAGAACCTCTCTGAGCTCCTTCAGTATCCTGGGATGTATCCCATCCGGTCCCATGGCCTTGTCCACTTTCAGTTTTGCAAGTTGTTCTAACACATCATCTTCTGTGAATGGTGTGGTATCTACTTGATTCCCATGTTTATATTTGGGAGTCACAGGTGGTCTGTCTCTAGGATTTTCTTTAGTAAAAACATAGCAGAAGTATTTGTTTAGCAATTTCTCTTTTTCAATGTCACTTTCTACGAGTCTGTTCCCAGCACTTCTGAGTCCTGCAATTCCACCTCTGATTTTCCTCCTTTCCCGAATATACCTAAAGAAAGTTCACACTTCACATCTTTAGCCATCTTTTCCTCTGCCTTTGATTTTGCTTTCCTTTTTTCTGTTTTTGTCTCTTTTAGTTTGATCCTGTATTCCTTTCTGTGTTCCTCTTTGCAAGCTTTTGAATTTTGTGAAAGCTGTGTTTTTTGCCCTTATTTGAGCAGCCACTTCTTTGGAAAACCAAATAGATTTCATTCTCCTCTTGTTTTTATTTACTTTCCTTACATATTTATATGTTGCCCCTTTTATTGCCACCTTTAGTTTAGCCCATTGCAATTCCACTTCCCTTATCTCCTCCCACCCTGACAACTCCTCCTTCAGGTACTTGACCATTTTACTGAAGTCAGTGTTTTTGAAGTTTAGGACTTTGAGCTTGATATGACTGGACTGCACCTTGGCTTTTATCTCAAACCTTTGCCCAGTAGGCAGTGGCGGTCAGGAAAGCAAATAGAATGCTAGGAATCATAAGGAAAGGACTGGAGAATAAAACCAAGGATATTACAATGCCTCTGTATCATTCCATGGTGCGACCACATCTTGAATACTGTGTGCAATTCTGGTCACTGTATCTTAAAAAGGATATAGCATTATTAGAAAAGGTACAGAGAAGAGCCACCAAAATGGTAAAGGATACCCCTATGAGGAGAAGCTAACAAGGTTAAGGCTTTTCAACCTGTAAAAGAGACGGCTGAGGGGAGATATGATAGAGGGCTATAAATTAATGAATGGAGTGGAACGGGTAAACATAGATCAATTGTTTATGCCACCAAATATAGAAAGACTAGGGGACATGCAATGAAGATATAATGTAACCTATTTAAGACTACTAAGAGAAAATATTTTTTCACTCTACACGTAATCAAACTCTGTAATTTGTAACTGAAGGATGTAGTAAAAGCCGTTAGTGTAGCTGGGTTAAAAAAGGTTTGGACAAGTTCCTGGAGGAAAGGTCCATAAACCATTATTAAAGGGGACCCAGGAAATCCACTGTTTGCTCCAATACAAGCATTGGGGAATCTATATTTTTGGGGGGAAACTGCTAGGTACTTGCGACCTAGATTGGCCACCGTTGGGAAACTGCTTGGTACTTGTGACCTGGATTCACCTCTGTTGGAAATAGGATACTTGGCTTGATGGACCTTGGTCTGACCCAGTATGGCATATCTTATGTTCTTATGGCCTTGTTGATGGTGTAATTGGGAATGCATTATGGCATCATAGCCACATGTTGCAGCAATGTTCTGCAAACTATCCTTCCGCTTGTAGATGGTGTCTCACACAGTATGTGGGATTTCTGTATAGCTTACCTGCAGCATGCTGTAGGTACAGCCATAGCGCCTGGGCACCACATGCATGCACAGTGCATTGCTAAGGCTCACACTTCTCCGGAGACACACACAGGCTCACACACACACATGACCCAGCTGACCAAAAGTGGTACAGTTTGACATTCATACCTGCCCCTTAGGCCTCCTTTTATGTTCCACCATTGTCAACATCTGCTCAGTGCGCAGTCCCTATTAGCGTGCTTTGAAATGTTCGGGCGCTTGCAACACCTGCTCGGTGGGCAGGCGCTATAAGCATGCTCTACCGTACAGCTGTGGTTGGAGCAGCTCCTCAGTGTGGCAGCTGAATGTGTGGCCTCTTGCTGGATGAAATGTTGAGGGTTGCACATGTTGATACAGTTCTGGAAACATAGGTTAAAGCTAATGCACCAGGGCACACATTTCCTGATCCACCAGCTGGTCTTGAACCTGTGCTCCTTCTCTCATGGCCATGTGTTTGGAGCCACAGAGCAGCTGTGTGGGTTTATCATTCCATGGGTATATATGCGACCATTGTCCAGATGCACAAAGAGGCAAACTTTACCTGACAGCCCTTCTGCAATATCACTAACAAAGATGTTAAAAAGAATTGGACCAAGGACAGATCCTTGGAGCACACCACTAGTAACCTCCTTCTCCTCAGAGTGAGCTCCATTTACCTGTACCCTTTGTCGCCTCCCACTCAACCAATTTCCAACCCAAGCAGTAACTTTAGGGTCCATCCCTAGGGTGCTCAGTTTGTTTATAAGTCGCCTATGGAGAACTGATATCTAAATACAGCACATCTAGGGTTCTCCCTCTGTCCAACTCCCTGGTCATCCAGTCAAAGAAATCAATCAGATTTGTCTGATAAGACCTGCCTCTGGTGAATCCATGCTGCCTCAGATCCAGTAATCTGTTGGACCCCAGAAACCTCACTATTTTCTCTTTCAGCAGTGTTCCAATAATTTACTCACCACCGAAATTAAACTAACAGGCCTGTAGTTTTCAACCACATCCTTACTTCTGCTTTTTATGTCCCTCTCCAGTCCTCTGGCACCACTCTCGACTCCAACGAGGCATTGAAAAGGTCAATCAGTGGAGTCGCTAGAACGTCCCCAAGTTCCCTCAGTATTCTTGGATGTATCCCATCTGGTCACATCGCTTTGTCTACTTTTAGCTTAGTTAGTTCCTCATGAACACAGTCTTCTGAAAATCGTTCAAGATGCACCTCACTTCTGTTCCTATATGTGGGTGTTTTCTGAGGTCCTGCTCCTGGTCCTGCATCTGTGAACACAGAACAGAAAAATTTGTTAAGCAATTCCGCTTTATCCTCATCAGCTTCTACATATTCCTCCCCCTCACCCTTGAGTCTGACAATACCACTTTTGCCCTTCCTCCTCTCACTAACAAATCTTAAAAATGTCTTATCCTCCCATTTTATTGCATTGGCTATCTTCTCCTCTTTTTGAGTCTTTGCTTTCTTGACTACTTTGACAGCCTCTCTAAGATTTTCCAAATATAGATGCCTGTCTTAGAGATGCCTCTGTGATCTCTTGTATTTCATGAAAATCTCCCTCTTTTTCTTCACATTTTCAGCTACTTCTTTTGAGAACCATAGCGGCCTCCTTTTTATTTTACCTTTTTTTACCATTTTAACAAAAAGGTTGGTTACCCTTAAAATATCCCCTTTCAGTTTTGCCCACTGTTTTTCTACATCCCCCAGCTGTTCCCATCACGCTAACGACTCCTTGAGGGATTTGCCCATCTTGGCACAAGGTTAGTTTTCCTAAAGTCTAAGACCCTCACTTTTGAATGAATTTTATCAGCCCTAGTCCTAATACTGAACCACCATCTGGTGATCACTGGATGCAAGATGATCTCCCACTATAACATCAGAAACACTTTCACCATTAGTAAGCATCAAGTCCAATATGGCCCCTTCACATGTGGGTTCTGTTACCAGTTGCCTAAACAGTTCTTCCTATAAAGAATCCAGGATCTGCTTACTTCTAGATGATACTGCAGCAGGGATGCGCCAATCAACATCTGGTCTATTGAAATCCCCTATCAGTAGCACTTCCCCTTTTTTGGCAATGCTGCGTATTGTGATGAAGCTGAAGACATTGAAGCTATAGACTTAGAAAAAAACACTGTTTATTATAAAGCAACTGACTCACAGAAGGTGCAGTTACCTAAAAGTGCAGCTAGAGGGAGCAGGCACGAGGCTGCAGAAACTAAGCTGACACACCCAGGTTTTGAGAATGCAGGAGCTAATCAGGTACACCTGAGTAGGGAGCCAGGAAGCTCAGTGGAGAAACGGCTTTATAAACAGTGCTCAGAAGGAAGAAAGCAGAGAGGACCTCGAGCTGAGAGAGGAACTGAGAGAGAACCTCAAGCTGAGAGAGGAACTGAGAGAGAACCTCGAGCTGAGAGAGGAACTGAGAGAGGAGCTGAGAGAGGACCTCATGCTCAGAGAGGACCACAAGTTTGGAGAGGAACACAAGTTCAGAGAGGAACTGAGAGGGGACCTGAGAGAGGAACCTCACATGCTGAAAGGCAGAGAAGCTTGGAGTACCTACAAGGAAGAGCTAAGTTCCAGGGAGGACAAGCCCATTCCAGAAAGCTCCAGGAGCCAGTCTTCAGGGGAGACGGTGATAGAAAGAGACTGCCAGGTAGAGCAAATACCAGCAGAGCACGTCTCAAAGATCCAAGGTACAGTTATATTTCCTTTCCAAGATGTGAGCTAGCTCCTAGAAAAGCTTATAACCCAGAGGGCCGTACTGATAGGAAACAAAGCTGGGAAAGGCTTGTGAAACCTTTACAGAGAGGCATAGTAAAAAGCCATAACAGTTATTTGCCAAACCAAGACCAGCAAGGCTGGGGAATATTGAAGAGATCTATTGAACTACAACCTGCCTTATCCAGGGAAAGCTCAGGACTAGCTGACAACACGGCTGAACAGGAACCTATGCAAATAGAGGTAATAGAACCAGAGCCGTGGCAGTTAGAGCATCCGATGGACTGCTCACTCTGTGTTTCCAAGAGTCTAGAGTCTCTCACAGAATTGTAACCGGCAGGACATGCTTTAACATATCTTTGCTTTTGCTAAGCTGAAAGAAGAAGTTTTTGTATTTGTTTTTCCTCTTGGTGTTGAAAACCTGTTTGAACGCAAAGAACTGCGAAGCGCCTATAACAGTTACTGACTGTAAATATTTTGGCATAAACCCTGAAGTAAGGTACATTCTGTTTTTTGTCTTCCTGGAGAACCTTTGCGCAACAAAGGGAATAAAAACCATTTAAGTTCAACCCTACACAAGGCTCACAACTATTTCTTTATGAAGTGGGACTACAAAGACCATGATGCAACTGGTCTAGAAAAGTTTTTCCTTCTTCAACCAACAATAAGTGTCCGCCCTCTCCTTTCTGCACGCTGCCACTAGGAGGGGCTGCAACAGTATGTTTCCTATTAAATCTCCATCCACTTCTTCTCCCTGTGAGGGAGGTCTGTATATCACGCCAATGCAAATGGATTTCTCATTCCCTCTTTGTAGTTTAATCCACAGTGCCTCCTTTCTCCCTTTTATGCCTTATATTTCCATAGCTGTAATATTATTTTTTGTATATAGTGCCACTCCTCCTCCCCTTCTTCCTACCCTGCCCTTTCTGAATAAAGTATAGCCTGGTATAGTTACATCCCAGTCATGGCTGTCCATGAACCATGTCTCTGTTACTGCCACTAAATCCAAGTCAGCCACTCCCATTAAAGCCTCAACATCTGGGAACTTATTTCTCATGCTACATGCATTCATACACACTGCTTTCCATATGTTACCCCTGTTACTCATTTCCATAAAGGTATTTAATGTCTCACTTACTTGGGGGCTTTCACTTACCTGGGGGCTTTCTTCACCCATCCCCAATGAATCTAAAACCCTCTTCAACGGGTTAGCCAGTCTGTTATTGAAGACACGTCAACTTTTCTTGGACAGATGGATGCCATCTCTGCTCTGCAATCCTTGAAACAGCATCCCATGGTTCAGGAAACCAAAATGCTCTTGATGACACCATCCACGCAGCCATGCATTCATCTCCAGGATGCAAGCTTCTCTGCCTTGGCCTTTACCCTCTACAAGGAGTATTGAAGAGAACACCACCTGTGTACCTATCTGCTTCACCCTCTGTCCCAGAGCCATGAAGTCACTTTTGATACACTCAGAGGGATACTTGGCAGTATAATTTGTGCTGACATGGATGAGCAACATCAGGTAATAGAGGGCTTGATGAGACTTGGCAAACTCTCTGTAACATCTCAGATTTTGGCACCTGACAGACCTTTCAGGACATCAAGTCTGGTTGGCAGATGGACGCCTCAGTACCCCTCATAAGAGAGTCAAAAACCACCACTACCCTTTGCTTCCTTGTGGTGATTGATTCTGTAACTTTGGGGTGCTCAAGCTCTGGTTCTTCCCTTTCCTGGGATGCCTTCACCTCCTCCACTTCCAGGGCTGCATAAAGGTTCTTCAATTCAAGGGCTGGAGGAGTTGGATTGGTTATTCTCCAGGCCCTGTTGACTCGTGTCTAATCTTTGTCATTCTTTAGGCTCTCATCTTCTCCTCTGCTGAAGAGCTTGGATGTTTCAAGAAACATCTCATCAATGTTGGTTTCTGCCTGCCACCACGGCATTTAGAGTACCGGTATGTAATCTTGTATATTTGTACATTTTTGGCCCCACCCACGCGCCTACAATCAAATGTATATTTCAATTTATTAGCCCCAATCCAATGTATAATGAATCTAATTGCTTTTTCCTGTTTATGTTAATCATTGCTCAATCGAAATGTGTATCTTAAAAATTCACTGTATTGTACGATACATTATGATTCTGTAAAGTAAACCGCTACTGATCGTAGGAAGTAGCGGTATACAAATGTTTACTAAATAAATAAATAAATGTACTTCTCACTGTCTTGAATGCTCCTCAGCCTCACCACCTTTTCTCTGAACTTCTTCACGTTTCCTGAGAACTTCAGCATGCAGGCATCCTGCACATGGAACCCGTCCTTCAACTGGCATTGGGATCTCTGTTTGGACAGAGACAGAAGCAATAAGGGGGGCAACAACTTGGGTGATATGATTGTTCCCAGCCATTGTTCTGTTGGTGGAGCTTTGGTACCTGTTGAAGCAAAAGAGAGAGAGAGAGACCTACCAAAGTACCAGCCTGTTTCTCTGCTATCCTTTCAGAGAAAAAGCAGTTAACCTCTTTTAAGTGTGTTCCAAATGTGATATTCTAAGTCCCTTTGTGTAGCTAATTGGGGAGTTGCCCTATAAAGCAAGAATGCTCATAGGAGGTGGATGGGAGCTGGGGTGGGTAGAGTGGTAACTAGCACCTGATGAGGTGTCAGTGGCTTCAAAGAGCTGGGAAAGAGAGACTAAAAGCAGAGTTTTAAACCTACACCACTAAAGAAAATATTTCTCCTTTTGAACTAAAGCACCAAAAAGAATGTAATTTTGTTTTAAAAATGTACCAAAACCCTTTTAAGAGCTCTCAGGCAGACAGCACGTAATTAAAAGCCACACCCACTTACCTTTGCTTGAAATGCAGAGCACCTGTTAGGAATGCGAGACTTTTGGGAGTTGGAAGAAGACCCCGAGGCAATGCCAGAGCTGTAGGTATTGGAAAAAAGTCAGGGTGATTCCCCAAAGTCACTCCAGTCTGGCCTTAGAGATAAAAGTGGAGTCTTCAAATGAGGATATCCATAAATTACTTCCATGGTTAAGGGCTCTCCCACCAAAGTCTCTCACAAAAAGGAAGGCAGAGAGCAGAGTATTGGGTGACAGCTGAGGGGAAGTGCTGTGGTGATTACAGAGTTCATTCCATGTCCTCCAGGCAGATCCTAAGAAGGGGTGAGAAAGCACTAAATTATTATCGGATGGGAATGGTAACAAGAGGAAATGGGGACACCCAAGCCTCCTCCAACGTTACCAAAATGGAAGGCTCATAGGCACAAACACCGGTAGTACAATTCCGAATCCAGGAAGCCAAGGCCTCCAGAGTGTCTGGGCCTAACAATGGTGGGCCAGCTGACCCAGGGTCTTTTACTCTACCAGATGAAGGTTGTAAGAGCACAGCATACCACTTTAACGAAACTCCAAGGTCTCCAAATGGGGAATTGCATGAACAAAAATATCAGTTTAAGGAGGAGAAGCATCTTGACAGTGTTGATGAGGCAGCTCTACTGGACTTAATGTCCTTGTTTAGACCTCTAGAGGTGTCCCATAATTGAGCGAGAAAAGACAGAAGAGGTCCCAGTAGACTTGTATACCCAGGTATCTGAACTGAGCAACCCTAAGGAAGCCCCGGGGCAACTCAGGAGGAGGTGATGTTGTTGCCATTGCACACAAGAGCAGGGATGATTTTTGGCAGTTTCATTGAAGCCTGAAATGCCAGATCTCGAAGGCAGATAAGCATGCCATCTGCATAAAACAAGATTGCATGTGAATGCCCTCCTAAGTGAATTCCCATATCCCCCGCCCTTTTACGGACACGAGAAGCAAGTAGCTCTATGGCTAATGCAAAAAAAAGGGGAGACAAAGGGCATCCTTGCTGAGTTCCACATCGGAGGAGGAAGGACTTGCAGTGAAAGTCATTAACTAGGACAGAGGTCATGGGAGTGGGCATTGTGGCTATCCAGCCACGTAATTTAGGGCCAAATCCAAATTGCTTCAAGACCTCGAGCAGATAAGGCCACTCTATCTTGTCAAAAGCCTTTTCACTGTCTAGCAAGAGAATCATACAGTGCCCGGGTTGGCTTCTGAGCTCATGTAGGACATTAATTAAGCACTGGACATTTTTGAATCCATATGACCATTTCATGAATCTTATCTAGTCCGGATGAATGAGGTCCTGAAGTTTTGATTCTGGATGGGCGCACAGGATTTTGGTGAAAATTTGGTAATCCATATTTAACAAACTGATAGGCTTGTAATTGCTGCAAAGAAGTTGGTCCTTGCCTTCTTTTGGAATTACGGTAACCGTAGCCCAATAGAAAGATGCTGGCATTACTTTCCTAGACAGAATGTCATTGAAGACATGGACCAAAGTGGGAGCAAAAAGCTCAGGTAAGGCTTTGTAAATTAGAACTGAAAGGAGATCAGGGCCAGACACCTTAGCATTCTTTAAATGATGAATGGCCATGCACACCTTTTCCAAAGAAAAAGGTAAGTCCAGTGTCTCTTGGGCTTCGGGAGTGAGTTGAGGCAGGTCGGTGGCTTTCAATCACTCTCAGATTGTCGTCACTCCATCAGTCTCCAAGTGGGAGAAATAGAGATCCTCATAAAAATGAGCAAAGGTGTCGGCAATCTCCTATGACTGATGTGTGGTAATACCTTGTGTATTCTGTGCTTCAGCCTTTGTCATTTCAACTGCCACAGAAGTAGTTGATGGGCCTTATTATCATGTTTGAAAAAGTGTCGCTTAGTTTGAAGCAGCATAAAGGCAATACCCTCCATTTCCAGAGCAGAAAGTTCACCCTCAAGCAAACCAAGCACTGCCAGACTTTGCCCCCTCAATGGTGATACTGTTCCAACTCTAGAATGTCCTTCTTGATATCCTCCTGTCGAGCCTGATCTCTTTTCATGAAGGCACTTGATAAAGACATTAAGACCATGATTCCATAATGTGCATGTCCAGCCTGTGGACACATCTAAATGAAAACCAGGCCCAGTTTGACCCTCATTCCACATGCATGGGTCTAAACATGCCCGTGGGTCCGGAATCAGGGACATAGAGTGTTCAACATGGCATATACAAACTCTGGGACACGGGTATACATAGCGAGTGGCGTGGATGTCCCTGCCAGCAGCGAATTCCAAAAAGATGCATATCTCTGCTACTCCCCATCTCTGTGCTGCCTTGCCTCTTTAGTTAAAACGTGCATCGTGAAAGCTGCTCCTCACACTGACAGTATGGTGCCCATGCCAACTACCCATGAAAATGAATGATACAGATGTGCTGATGCAAACAGACCATATAAGCTAGTCCTTTGCATGACCAAGACACTGCAAAGTGATCTCTGTGCACTCAGAGATATTACAACAGCAAGTAGGGAGTGATATGGTTGTCCTGACATACTTTGCAGGACAACATACATGGCAATAGGTGAACATTTTAGTTGTGCTTGCATTGATCATCTCTGACACCAGTCTGTACAATGCTGTGTATGGACTAGAAGAAATCAGAAATGATCTTCTACAGCTAAATGTCAGAGCATATCTTTGACATCAAATAGGGACCCTCAGATTGAATGCATGCACCAGTGCAAACAGCATTACTAGATTCCCAAGCGTACCAGCATCTGTCTATACAAATGCGCACTTTTGTGAGATCACTGATGGTGCTGTGTGCCCTATTGCATGCACTCCTTCTGAGGGTCCCTTATCACTAACAGGGATATGCTTTGAAATTTTGCCGTAGAGACCCCATTCTGCTGTATCCTGGCCGATCACACCGGCACCTGGTCATGATGCAGTCAACCTTATAGACCAGGTACTGGACAGGCACTAATGTCCCCCCAAAACTGCAGTTGCGCACACCAGATCCCCTCATGCATCTCTGTAACTACACGCACACACACACACACACACTCACTTGCAGTCACACAAAACATACATCAGCAGTAAAGATGCCCTGCATCTCTAGAAAACTGCTGGCATATCATGATGGCATGGGGTCCCACGACTACTAATCTGATCTGTGTTTCTCACCCACACATGCACCAATCCTATACTCACCCACATCCAGTCCCTACATCAACAGTTCTATTTCTTTTTTGACAGGAATTGTTAGGGTGCCCTAGATCATCTCCTCTAGCTCACACAGCAATTGTCAGCATAGCCAGAATAATCACCATTGCACCTTTGAATATTTCTGTAGGGGTGTTTAGTAATGTGCCTTTACCATACAACCTGCCCCCACCTCTGCATTCTGTTCTTTACAAATGCATCTGGTGGTCTTCCAGACTGCAAACACACCGGTTCTAAACATCTTTGTCATAGCCATTCTTCTCTATGGGACACATTGCAGAGTAGAGCAGAAAGGTTTTTAAGTCCTGGCCTTATTCCATGTTTCCATTCGCATAACGTGGACATCCATGGGAAACATGCAGAACGTACACGGGCCTTTCCTGAATATGCATTGCACATCTCCCCTGCTGACCATGCCCCTGTTCCACCCCCTCCCACCCACATTCTGAGATCCCCATGCTAACGCTGTGTATGTGCAGGGCCACAGGTGTTTCAGAATACTGTCGTAGACATTTTTGCTAGAAAAACGCCACAATTCCAAAGGGCTTGTTCCTGTTACAGAATGATCCCAAGTGTCCCCTGAGTACTGCTTTGCCAGCTTCCCACAGTGTGAAAACCAAAATATCCTCCATGTCATTGAATGAGAGATATTCCCGCCAGCCCCGTTGGACAGCTGATAAGACTTTTGTTCTTAAGGAGGCCCCTACAAAGAGTCCAGGTACGAGGAGGCATCTCTGATACTCAGTCATTCAATTCTAGGGAGATAAGTGCATGATCCAAAACTTATATCATACCAATGGAGGTGGTGGATACAGTGGAGAACAGGTTCCATGATACAAGCCAAAGGTCAATCCTAGAATGGCTCTGATGGGCAGAAGAATAGTATGTTAATCTCTCTCTCCCACGTGGGAGAGCCTCCAGATATCACAAAAATCTAAATCTGTCAAAGATTTTGTGGAGGCTGGGCTCCCTCTGCTGGTTCTATCTAAACCTGGCATAACACAATTGAAATCACCTCCCATCAGTTTCTCCCCCTTATGGTGGGACTTTATGGCCTCAAGGATCTCTAATAGTATGTCGCCAGTCTGCAAGGGTGAAATGTAAGTATTAACAATCAACAGCGAAATATCTTTCAAGTCTCCAGAGCTAATAAGGAACCTAACCCCTGGATCACTATATTGCGCAGTAAGATGGAAGGAACTATTTTGAGAAAAGAGGGTCACCACAACCCTTTTAGGAGAGGAAAAGTTAGCTGTAGATGATCGTATGAAACGAGATGAGTTTCCTGTAACAGAACTATGTCAGCTTTCTCTCTTTTCAGCTGGTCCATCACTTGCCTGCACTGAACAGGGCTGTGGAGACCACGAATGTTCCATGAAATAATCTTAATCTTAGGAGTGAAAATAATAATCTTAGGAGTGGAGGAGTGGCCTAGTGGTTGGGGCAAGGTACTTCAGGCCAGAGGGTTGGGGGTTCAAATCCCACTAGAGGACAGTAACTTTGGGCCAGAAGGACTGGGGTTTCTAATCCCACAGGTGCTTCTTGTGGTCTTGGGCAAGTCACTTAACCCTCTGTAGCCCATGTTCCCTGTAAAATACCGTGTTTCCCCAAAAATAAGACTGGGTCTTATATTTATTTTTGCTCCAAAAATAGCACTAGGGCTTATTTTCGGGGTAGGGCTTATTTTTTTACTGATACCGGTAGCACTTGCTGATTGGCTGCCATCTCCTGACAGTCAGCCAATCAGTGAAGTGTTACCACAGAGCGCACAGGGAAGCAGTGGATGTGGGCAGCGACAGCCCCTTGGAGAGAAGGAAGAGGCCCACAGCGCAGAGACAGCACCGGCAGCTGATCGGCGTCGGGGAGTGGAGCAGGAGGAAAACTCCTCCCTGGTGGGGACAGAAATTAAAGATGCGATTAGATTTAGGAGTCAAGCGACGCAAAGCGGTCAAAATGGGAAAACTCCGTTCAGCTCAAATATAAAAACAGACATACCGGTAGCAGCCAACACTGCATTCATTTCACTGGCTGTAAGGCAGGGAGGACACAACAGTGGCTTTGAAAGTAGGGGCGCTGCACAACCTCTTTCAGTATTCTCGTGCACGCTGAGAAATTCTTAAATGAAGCACTCGCATAATCCGTATCATTGGCCGTAGACGAGACGCCCACCTTCTTCTTCCGGCTCCCCCTGGGCTCTGGGCGCAGCACAGCACCGGCAGCTGATCGGCATCGGGGAGTGGAGCAGGAGGAAAGCTCCTCCCTGGAGGGGACCCCCACCTCCCCCAGGTACCGAATCTGTCAGTCCGTCGATGATCTGCACTAGGTCTTAGTTTCAGGGTAGGGCTTATATTACAGAAATCACAGAAAAACGTGCTAGGGCTTATTTTCGGGGTAGGTCTTATTTTCGGGGAAACACGGTAGTTATCTCCAAGTTATAATGCCCTGTTCAATGTAAACTGCCTTGATATCATGAAAGGCAGTATATAAGAAATGTTAAATAAAATAAATAAACACACAATCCTGTAAGGGTTTAACCACAACAGAACCCACACACTGATCTTGGGGAATGAGTGAGATTACCCACAGAATTCCCTGTGCCCTCTCATGGTGTACAATGTCTACCCAAGCAGTACCTCCCACCTTTCACTCTCTACCAAACCCCTCCCCTGCCTCCTCAACCCCATCCCCAATTCCCCCTAGAGCCATTGTCCTATTAGCTAAGGATGAAAATATTAAAAGGTAAACTTTCAATGAACAAAGTGCAAGGAAACTGCCATACCTGGGAGTGCTGGTGTCCAGAAGCTCCAATCCAATCCACCCAGCCTCTTAAAAAAAAAAATCACAACTTCCTGGAAGAGACCACCTCCCTGCAGATCCCCAACTGAGGCACCCCAACCATCCCCCTCAGAACCCCCTTACCCTGGCCCATTAATAATTATAATCAGAAAGACACCCCCTAGCTAGGGGAGACAGACTTACCATAGCCCTCTATGCACTGTCTGATTCCTCTGGCCCCCTGGCTGTAATCTCACCAGGACAAATTCCTAAGAGTCCACCCCCCAACCCTAGTGGCAAAGAATAATACACATAGTGCTAGGTTAAAAACAAAAGAGCAAGTTAAAGATAGAGCAACCAACAAAACAACAAGGAGCAACAATAATTTTCCAAACATGAGAAGAACAAGGCATTAGAGAAAGATGATCACTGAATATAAAAGAAACCCTCTCCAGCAAATCAGGGAGGTCTGGAAGTGTACATATCCCAGTTTTGAGAGTCCTCTAGTTCAGTGTCAAGCGTGTCCCTGGGCCCTGGGTATCTTGTGCCTCGTAGGTGTAGAGACATCAGTCTCGCTGTTCACTGTGTTGCCTTAGGATGCGCCCCCTTCATTTTGGATTAAGTCCAGCAAGTCCAAACAATCTGCAAGCTTGGATATTTTGTGTTGTACATTGTTCCATTCAAAATGAGGGTGAAGGGGAATCCCCATCACTGTTTGACAGATTTTTTCTGGAGCAACTGGCTCAAGAGTTTGAAGCTCTTCCTCCGTTCAGGCGTATACTGAGAGATGTCCTGTTATACCTGGATCTCATGATCCTGGAATGTGATGGAGCGCTTGCCTCTGCGACTGCGAAGAAGATGGGTTTTGTCCTCAAAAGAGTAAAAACAGGGCGAAGACAGGATCTAGAACTCATCCTGGGTCTGAGGCTTCAGTAAGCTCTCTCCATTTTGACTGGGCCAGGTGCTCCTGGAACACAGAAGATGTACAGCTCCTGGATGAGTTCTTCGGTATTCTCCTTATCTCCAAGGCATTCAGGGATGCCGAAGTCATGGCTGTTATTTCATTGCTGACGATTTTCAAGATCACCCTGCTGTTTTCCAGCTGATCCAATTTATGGAGCTTAGACTAGAAGAGGGCCATCACATCAATCTGCTCTCTGATATTGATTTTGTTCTGTGTGACCAGATCATCCAGTGATTTAATGTCAGCTTCGATGTCACTCACAGCTTTGGAAAAGTCCATCTGAAATAGCTGAAGTTCCTGCAAGATATCTATGCTGTGCTTGGCCCACAGAGCAATCACTTAAATAGCTAATTTGTATTAGATATATTTCCCCTCAGTCAGAGTAAGGCTACCAATTAGCATATATCCTGAGTCAATGAGGGGGAGTTACTTTTGATGTATTTTCTTTTTCCTTTTCCTTTCTTTCTTTTTTCCTCTTTTCTTTTCCTTTTTTTTTCCTTTTTTATAAATATTTTTGATTTTCCTCTTTTTTGTGTTTTCCTCTGCCTTTCCAGCAACTATGACGTTTCTCTCAAAACAGCAAGAGCTGAGGGATTATATACCCAGATCTTACGAGGAGACTTACGGTTCTGTTGGGGCTGCTGAAATCAAAAACTCATTGTCACATCAGTGGCATGGTCCTAGGAGAGGGTTGATACATCGGCTCTCTCTTCCCGCCATTATCTCATTTCTCCTGATCGCTGCAATATGACCTCCGCTGCTCACCAAAACCATGCTGCACTGCCAGAAAACATGTCCAGCTGCCAGAATGGTAGAACAGATAAGGCAGGCAGGCAAAGCGGCAGTTTTCCAATGGCTCAAACGCCGCATGTTAGAGTGGACGACTCATGCACTTGGTGCATGGCTGAGCACGCAGCAAGATCAGAGCAGACCACCAGATCAGACTAAAGGAGGATGGCGGCATGTGCAGGCAAAGCTGCAAACCACTGCAGCAGCCAGAGATGGATCACAAATACCGGCAGCAATCACTGTCGATGGGCAGGGGGCCTGTGCAGACAATCAGTGTGCCCAAGCGATCAGCAACAACTTTTCCATTCTGAGGCCACTTAGAAACATAGAAACATGATGACAGAAAAAGACCACATGGCCTATCTAGTCTGTCCTTCCATAACAACAACTACAACAGTCCACTTTTTACCTTTAGAGATCCTCTGTGTTGGTCCCATGCTTTTTTGAATTCAGTTACTGTCCTCATCTCTACCACCTCCACTGGGAGACTATTCCACGGATCCACTACTCTTTCTGTAAAGAAATATTTCCACATATCACTCCTGAATCTATCTCCCTTCACCCTCATCCCATGTCCCCTCGTAGCAGAACTTGCTTTCAATTGAAAGAGGCTCTCTCCCTGAACATTTATGCCACAGAGGTATTTAAACATCTCAATCATATCACCTCTATCCCGCCTTTCCTCTAAAGTGTACATATTAAGATCCTTAAGTCTATCCTCATATGCTTTATAATGAAGCCCATTAATCATTTTAGTAGCCACCCTCTGCACCGACTCCATCCTGTTCACATCCTTTTGAAGGTGCGGTCTCCAGAATTGCACACCATACTCCAAATGAGGTCGCACCAAAGACTTATACAGAGGCATTATCACCTCCTTTTTTCTGCTAGCCATTCCTCTCCGTATGCACCCAAGCATCCTTCTAGCTTTTGTCATCGCCTTTTCTACCTGTTTAGCTACTTTAAGGTCATCAGACACAACCACGCCTAGGTCCCGCTCTTCTTTAGTGGACAAAAGTACTTCACCTCCTATACTGTATTGCTCCCTTGGATTGCTGCAGCCCAAATGCATGACCTTACATTTTTTAACATTAAATCCCAGCTGCCAAATTCTAGACCATTCTTCAAGCTTAGCTAGATCCCTCCTCATGTTATCCCTCCACACCCAACAGGCTAAGGAGATCCTCAGTAGCCAACATGCTAGTGATACCGAGAGACACGACAAAATGCTCCAAAGCAACATCGAATAGAGCCTTCAGACTATGCGCCCCAAGTCTCTGGAACTCCCTACCACCATACATCAGAGCAATCCCCAACTTGAGCCAGTTCAGGAAGGCCTTGAAACACTTTCTCTTTGTCAAATACCTCACTGACTCCCCTGAACCCCAGCCACCATTATTAGGGCGCCCCCAAGTATGATCAATACCTAATAATTTCATTTGTACATGTATATAGTTTACCCTACTCAATGCATCGCATATTTATATAGTTTACCCTGTTTTCCAAGTTACTTGTTCCTGTTCAATGTAATGACCTGACTTTTGTTTACTGTCGGATACTGTTTGTTTTATGTAAACCGCGCTGATCTCAAATAGTGCGGTATATAAGAAATGCAAATAAAATTAAATAAATAAATAAATAAATATCTACACCTTCCTGGATGTCTACTCTATTGCAGATTTTGGTATCATCTGCAAAGAGGCAAACCTTACCCGACAGCCCTTCCGCTATATCACTAACAAAGATGTTAAAAAGAATCGGACCAAGGACAGATCCCTGGGGCACACCACTGGTAACATCCTTCTCCTCAGAGTGAGCTCCATTTACTTGTACTCTTTGTCACCTCCCACACAACCAATTTCTAACCCAAGCAGTAACTTTAGGGTCCATCCCTAGGGTGCTCAGTTTGTTTATAAGTCGCCTGTGAGGAACAGTGTCAAAGGCTTTACTGAAATCTAAATACACCACATCTAGAGCTCTCCCTCGGTCCAACTCCCTGGTCACCCAGTCAAAGAAATCAATCAGATTTGTCTGACAAGACCTGCCTCTGGTGAATCCATGCTGCCTCGGATCCTGTAAACCGCTGGACTCCAGAAACCTCACTATTTTCTCTTTCAGCAGCATTTCCAATAATTTACTCACCACCGAAGTTAAACTAACAGGCCTGTAGTTTTCAACCACATCCTTACTTCTGCTTTTGTGTAAAGGCACCACATGAGCCTCTCTCCAGTCCTTTGGCACCACTCCTGACTCCAACAAGGCATTGAAAAGGTCAGTCAGTGGAGTTGCTAGAACGTCCCCAAGTTCCCTCAGTATTCTAGGGTGTATCCCATCCGGTCCCATCGCTTTGTCTACTTTAAGTTGAGCTAGTTTCTCACGAACACAGTCTTCTGAAAATTGTTCAAGATGTCCCTCGCTTCTGTTCTTATTTGTGGGTGTTTTCTGAGGTCCTGCTCCTGGTTCTTCATCTGTGAACACAGAACAAAAATATTTGTTAAGCAATTCCGCTTGTCATCAGCTGAGCAGATGCAGAGGCCGTGATATCAGCCAGGGCTACATGCAGGTGAGAAGAGCTTTAAAAATTGCCGATTTGAGCCAGATGAAAGTTTTTGGGATCAGGGGTCATTCATACAGAAGCGCATACTTGAAAGGTGATAAGGGTGTAATTTGTACCGCAAGCTGGATCGGAGGTAGAAGGAGCTCCGGTACTAAGCAGCCATGTTGATCAGGCTTGATAAAACACCCCCCCCCCCCCCCCAATCTCAAAACTAGTATTTTTGAAGACAAACCTCATCTTGCTTGCTTTCCCTTCATTATTATGCAACGGGGAGGAGGAAGGAATGTAGAGCTATACTGAGGGGCAGTTGCTCACAATCTCTGCTTCCCGTGTATCCACTAGCTGTGTTTATGACAGTTGGCGTTGCAGTATTTCAGGGATGGTCCCCATTTTCAGTGGCTACCTCTCAGCCTCCTTGCCAAAACTTAACATCAAAAAGCAAGAAAAAAAAAAGCTATTACAATCTAAGAGATTCAGAGGGAAGAAAGGAAGCATTCCTAGTCAACTGCAGTCGAAGGGCACTGGTGGTCCTTTTGCAATCTGGAACTCTACTGGCTCCTCAGACCTCATGTTCTGTGGTCACCCTGGTGATTTAGTTGGTGAACCATAGTGTTGGCCCATCAGCAGACAACTATTGCTAAGTGCAGCACATCATATAAACCTGATCTGCTGGCTTCCTCTGCTGCACTCTCTCTGGCCAAATACTCTTCATGACCCAAAAAGAGGGTAGAGAATTCATAGACTGTCTCTGTACTTGAGGAAAGTGTACCAGAGAAGAACCCAACATGGGATAGTTGTTCCTTCCCCCGTCCCAAGGGCTCTTCCTCAAAGGGACAAAGGTCTGGAGGCATACAGCAGAACTGTGTGTACAGCAGCTGTTTTGGTCTACTGTTTTGGAATTCCTGGGTAGGAGATGAGACCTGGTGTTTCCTCATAAGCTGATTTTGAAATGTGACAATCCTTCTCTTTCTCAGCTTATCAGACCAAACACTCTACAGCAGGAGGGAAGAAGGAGCTCTGAGGAGCAAGATTGTCAGTAACAGGCTACTCTGTGTCACTTACAGTCTTGCTTCCTGGGCCCCTGAGTGAACGCAGTTTAGATAGAACGGGATAGAAGGCTGGTAGAGATGTAATGTATACCTTTAGCCAATTGCTGGTCATGGTTCTGTATCTCTGCCTGCTGTTTAGGTATGAGTACAACATGGTATATGTTTGGGAATCCCTGCAGCTGCTGCTATTAAACTGGATCAAGTCCATAGGCTTGGATTCAGCTGTCCAGATGAAATCCAGTTCCTCCAAGCAGTCTCAGGAAGACTAAATCACTGGGATTCAATCACCTGTTACTTTTGCTGAATCCGGTTTGGGAGCAGGTCTGTCATTGGACCGGGCGTCTGTCCTCTTTGGATTAGGGACAGAGATTCTCCTCAGAGTGGTAGCCATCTTCCTCCTTGATCTACCCTTATTTCTTTGTTGTATATATGGGGACAGACACTCAGTGCAGATGGGACAGTCGGGATCCAGAAGAACTCCTGTGTTGAATGTACTGGCTCTTCTTAGGTCAGGGATTCAGTGACTGTCTGACTCTATGCCCTCATTGTTTGAGCTTTTACTTGGCCTTTCATCCTCCTGCTTTGTATCTGTGGGTGCGTTAGGCTTGTCATTGTATGATTTTCACCCTTCTTAAATGCCATGTCGGTATGTTACCACTCTTCTAGCTGCATGGCTCTGCGACCAGAATGCTTTGACTTTTCCTGGACTACTACTCATCCTCCTCCTGCTTTTCAACTTTTTAGGTGCCTTTGTCTTGTTATTATATGCTTCTGTTCTGCTACCTACTTTGACATATAGTTCCTAACAACCCAAGTCCATCAGAAACTGAACCTGGCATGGTGGGGGGACACTAGCAGCCTACCATCATTGATGAGTCTTGAGCTCTGTCTTCAGAGTTCTTTTCAAATTTCCATTACTGTACTTGTTTGGAGGTACTAGCAGGGGAGCACAGCTAGTCATATCTTTGACCAAGGAATGGTATTTCTATCAGGAGGCATGAGCATGGAGTGCTGACGGAGGAAGGGGACACCCACTTAGTCAGCCTGATAGCCAAATCAACCGTAGCTATCATAAGGTGACAGTTTGCCCTCACATCCACCGTCCTCCATTACTGTACTTGTTGGCTAAAAAACTGTACTTGTCGAGTTGTCAGCTAAGAAACCCTTCAATTGTTCTGAATGACTAGAGCGCACTCCACAAATGCTTCATCCATCCCAGGGGGATCTTCCTCTGTTCTTAATGTTAAAATACTAGGACCAATGTCCTCAGTGCCAGGACTCTAACTTGTGGACATACAGCTTGGTTGAACTCACTCCACTTCTGAAGCCTGTGCTCATGACACCTCTTCGACTCTTGTCTGCCTCTCCTCTGCTGTTTTAGATCTTCCCAGCTGATCTGGGTGCTGTACGTTTCCTCCTGGAATAATTTAGGGCCTTCCAGCTAATCTAAGTGCTGTGCTATGTTGGTCCTACTGGCATAATTTAGGGCTTTCCAGCCAATTTGGGTGCTGTACTGTGTTGATTCTACTGGTATAATTTAGGACCTTACTGCCAATCTAGTTGTTCTGCTGTGTTTATCCTCCTAGCATAATTTAGGCTCTTCCAATCAATCTTGGTGCTTTACTGGTCCTTCTGGAAGAATTTAGGGCCTTCTAGCCAAATTAGGTGTTATACTCTGCTGGTACTCCCCGCATAATTTAGGACCTTGCAGCTGATCTAGGTGCAGTGTTGGTCTCCTTGCCATTTTACTGGGGGCATTTTCTCCAAATGGGTTAATAACTTGACAGTTGTGAACCTCACTTCTAAGCCAGGGTATGTGGAGCATAATCTTGATCTCTCAAATTTACTGCTAATACTCAGCGTAATACTTGCATCGTGCCGAAGAGAGTTTCCTTCTGGAATTCATAAGAGGGTACAATTGGAAAGATTTCTGTATCTTTCTGCCACATTTTCTTCATCTCTGACTGCATTTCTTGGTACTTCAGGATCTTCTGCCTCTCCACACAATGCACAGAATAATCACTTGGTACCGACACTTCTAATATCAATGCCGTTCTGGTATTCTTCTCCTTTACCACTATGTCAGGTTTCCTCGCAACCAGTGTCTTATCCATCGGAATGTCTCTTGGTATTCTTGCACCAATTTTGTTAATGCTTTGCCCTTTTCCCCTATTTGAGGTGTTCACAGTGCTCATTGCACTGGTTTGCTTTTCTGATGGTGGTTTCTGGTACTCATCCTGCCATTGTCTATATTCTTTGCCTGTTTCTGGTGTCCCTGGTGGGTTTGTGACACTCTTGATGGCTTGGACACCTGCCATCAAGTTTAAAGCAGGTTTGATTGAAAATGGATGGCAAACCTGACTGTTTCATTGCAAAATAACCTCCCCAATAGACTTATTGGGGACAAATGGGACGAATACAGGAATGCTTCAGTTCCAAAGGCTAACCGAATAGGTGTATTCTGACGAACAAAAACAAGCCTGAAAATCTTTAGCCGCACATGCCTAATAAATACCTGAAAAAGAACTTGAAACATAAGTACCGATATGAACACATAGGGGCATGTTTACTAAAAACCGCTAATTAGCGCGCCGCAAAATAGCGCACTAAAAGCGTTACTTAAGAGCGCTTAAACGCCCCGCAAACGTGCGATGAAGCCCCGCACACTTGCGCGTCACAGTAACGGGTGCCGCACAAGTACGTGCCCGCAAATGTCCGATAGAGGCATGGAAAGGCTAACGGAGGGCGGAGGAAGGCCCCGGAGGGGCGGAGAGAAGGGGTTAATGGGCGGGGAAGGGGAGGGGAGAGGCGCCCCGCACATTATCGGGGCTGAATTTCCAAAAAAAATAGCGCGAGTGAATCACTCGCGTTAGAATGCATTTAAAGGGAAGAGAAACCATTTTCGTCAGCAATGTACAGCAAAACCGGGGAAACCTGCAAAACGTGAGCAGTGTGATACATGTGCACAGCACAAAAGTGCAATTATAAATAGAAAATGACCACCACAAAAATATGAAAAATAGTAATTCAGTTGGGGAACAGTTATAGTGATGGGAAAAACTAGATAACACACCCAGGAAAGCTCAAAAAAAAAGAAATGATTTATGGAAAGGTGTACAGAGCGGAGACTCGTCCAAAAAACATTTCCCTTTTTCTGGAGCTGTCCTGGGAGTGTTATCTAGGGTTGCCCATTAATATCACTGTTGCCCAGCTTGGGTTGCCCATTAATATCACTGTTGCCCAGCTTGGGTATATGTTTTCCCCCTTTGTTCCGTGGTCATTCCCGGGTTTTATTTGCACGTTTGTCACCACACAGGGTGAAGGAGCCCACAGTAAAAATGCATACAGCAGGGTTTGTGACTCCATCCTGCCAGGTTTACTACCTCCAGGGGCTGCACCGTCTCTGTGGTGCAGAGGACATAGCCATGACCTCTAGGACTAGAAGGCCAGAGGTTCAAATCCCAGCTAGGGCACTTGCCAGCCCAGTCCATATATTTTACCCACCACTAAACAAAGATAGAGCAGACACCCCTGTATTGCAGGGAACATAAGCATGGGGGAAACACCCATATGTTACCCAATACCGCACACACACCACAACAATGGGCATACCTACAGCCAAGTCCCCCAAATGCAGTCCCGTACTGCCACATTGCAATCAGGTCATCTGCTTTTTCTGAGAGAAGCTCATGCCAGCATGTTGGCGCACGAGTACATGTGGTGCAGGGGACAGTGGCAGCTAGCCACAGAGGACAGAGGCCAAGCCATGTGCAGGCTGGCACAGTCCACTGCAACACACAGGCCCGGCCGGATCCACAGGCATGGACATTCCAGGGAATCCAGCCAATCTGTGGCTACAAGGTGGTGCAGTGCACACAGACAGTGCATACAAGAACAGAAGGTCACAGGTTCAAAGCCCAGCTGGGGCTACCACCAATCCTTCCCACATATTTTCCCCACAGCTACACAGTGATAGTAAGGACAAACCTTTCGTGGCGAGGACATATGCAGTGGTACTACGTCTATCTTTTACCCCACTGAGCACAGACACCATGTACAGGGGCAGTACCTAGAGCAGAATCTCCCAAATGCAGTCCTGGTGGGCCACACACCAGTCAGGGTCCATGCTGCCACTCATACAAAAGCCTGTGCTGTATATCTATGCACCACCCCCATGGCATGTAGATGTAGCTCATGCATATTCATGAGGAACAGCAGGTAAACCCGATCAGTGTGATGCAAACCTGGACTGGAGTTGGGAATCTCTGCCGTAAAGCAGCAGCCAACAGGGGCAGACACCCACACCCACACCCACAGGCCCCATTGGCCAATGTCTCCTGGAGAGGCAGAACATTGGACCCTGCGTGCATCTCCCAATACTAGCACCTGCATACCCTAGCAATGTAACCCTACACCTGAGGTATATGGTACACAGCTCTGAGACGCTTGCTAGGAGTACTGGCAGATAGATATCCATACGTTACGCACATACTGCTAGTTGACCCCATCCGAACAATCTGTTTGGTGTTTGCGGTGCGTGCTCCAGTCCTTGCCTCTGACGGTGTTTACCACCCTGGGGAGTGACCCCCAGCAGTACTGCGTAGCATATCCATGCCTTGCCGTGCCCAGCACCGGTTTGGTGGGCAAGGCTAATTACCTCCTCAATAGTAGCACCATGATGGCATAGGTGTGGAATTGTGTGTCTGTCTATACAGTGGGTGTTGGCTGCATGCCCCTTCCACAGCCCACACTGCCAACACTGTTGCCAGTATTGGCCTGCCAATGTGCATAATGAGTAGCAAGGGACCATGGGTATATCTCAGACAGAGTGGACTGACCAGGATGCAGCTGCACAGGGCATAGGGCACTGGCATGGTAGTGCCCGGCCACCACCTACACAGACAGGGTGACCTCTGTATGTGCTGCTGGGGGATCACTCTCACCCTGAGTGTGCAGTGACGGCAGCATGGCTAGGCACCCCCATAGTGCTATATTGTGATTTTCCCATGTGATATGTATGGGTGTCCTGTGGGGGCCTCTTCATGGACTTATCTGTCTGTGTGTGCTGCCACCCCAGTTGTGGGTGCATGCATGTCCATCAGGACCAGCCAGCAGACTGTTCACAGCTGATATGTGTTGTGATGGAGTGCCTTGCAGGGTGTAGTGGCTGATGGCTTGCTGCAGGTGAATATCAGATAGTGATGGGGTGCATCTTTGAATATCCAGGCCTAATGTCTGTCTGATATTGTGTTATGGATGTGTGTGGAGCTGCTTGGACTGCCCTGTAGGGTGTCTGTTCCACTAGCAGGACTGGGGTTGATGGTCCACTCTGCTGCCATTGGGGTGGGGATGTGTTGAGGGGAAGCCCTGTTTTGTCCATAGGATGGGGGTCCCCACTTACTGAGCCAGACAGAGATCTCCAAAATGTTTATGCAGCACCTACCTATTCCACAGGTTATTGCTGCTTTGGAGCTCTGACATGGCCACATTCAGCCATGTCTGGTGTTGTGGACCTGGTCCTGGGCGCAACATCTCACACTCAGGGTGAGCACAGTAACCGCACAATGTGATGGTGTTTAGCTACTCTTTGCCGTTTGTCCACCCACTCAGGACACCCTACCAGGCCGAGGTGCTGTGTGGGTGCACACGGACACTTCCCCCTACCAGGCCGGGGAGCTTTAGGGGTGCATTTCCCATCCTGTGTTCAATCGTGGACAGCTGATTTGCATGTGCAGTGCATCATGGGTACGGGTGGTTCACAACAGCAGACTGTCAGTGAGGTGACGTACAGGCTATCTGCAGCCAGCCAGGGGCTGCTTACAGCTATAGAGCTGTAGCCCAATGGTTACTTCACTGTCTGTGCAGCCAGATGTCATGGGTTCAAACCCACAGTGGGGTTATGTGATAGGAGTGTCCACAGATTTATTTTAATTTACTGTACATATGTTGCTGCCAGCAATACCACCCTCAGCGTACTGTACCCATAAGGTGCCTCTGAGGGTGCTTTATGGGGCGCCCTATAGGGCACGTTACGGTTGCCAGCCATATAGGGTGCACTATACATTATCCTGTGTCGCAACATACATGCTGCCCTATAGGGGACATTCTAGGGTGCCTTGGCGGATGGTGCACTGTAACATGTGCCTTATGGGCCGCCTTATATTAATATGCTGTGAGAATGCGTTTGCTAGTAGTTATCACAAAATAAAATTAAGAAGCCTCCTACAGCACTCCACAACATATAACATACTGCCTCAGCTAGCCTTTTTCACTGGGCATTGTGAGGGATTGAACCCCTGGTCCCTGCACCATTGGTCAGTGTCTAAACCATTGTGCTGTGGCTGTGTTCCTTTGCTTTGGCATCAGAGCGCCGCCTTATGCCCATCAGCGCGCCACCTCCTGCTGCCCACAATTAGTGCGCCGCCTTGTGCCGCCCAAAAAGAACAGTGCGCCGCCTTGTACCGCCCAGATAGTACAGTGCGCCGCCTTATGCTGTACAAAACGAACAGTGTGCCGCCTTATGCCGTCCAAAAGTACTTTGCCTCCTGAACCACTTTTACACATTCAAGGTGTTGCCTCAGCTGGCCTTTTTGTTGTGCACAATGGGGGATTGAACCTGTGGCCCCTGCACCATTGGTTAGTGTGTTCACAGTTGTGCTACAGCTCTGTTCTGATATGTGCTCAGCAGCGCCCCACTTAGCCTTCCCACTCGCTAATGTGGGCCCCGCAAATTAGCGCGACGCGCACAAGTACGGTCGGGTTTTTTTCTTCTTTCTGCCTGAACCGCCCACTCCTTATATGGCACACGCACACTACCGCGGCCCCGCACGTTAGGAATGTTTAGTAAACATGCCCCATAATAACATTACTTTTTTGCTTTTTAAAGTCTTTATTGCCACCTTAACCTGACAAGACAAAATTGAAAAGTACTTAGTACATTTTCTCTGATAGAAACTCTTCCCAGCTGAATCTGACAGCCTCTGCCGTCTTACATTCATGCATTCCCCCATGCTTTCTCCCAAAAATTAACAGCAAGAAATAGCATCTTGTCAAAACTGATAATTATTTCCATTGTATTGCTTGAGTAATTAGTCACAGTGGGGTGTTTGTTATGAGATTACATGCAGCCTAGGGAGCAGGCAAAAGGTACAGTCAATTGCTGTAAATTCTTCATTCATGAATAATCGCAAGAATATAAATGATATTTCTTTTAATTATTTTTGCTGCTTTATAGTCTTCATGTTTCTCTTTGTCTTGGCTGGGTGATGTGTATTGTTCTGAACTCTGTACAGAATCACCATCAGAGTAATTTTATAATCCCCTGTAATTCATAGCACCTTTAACTCAAATACAGTAAGTATAATTCCCTTTGATACATGATCCCAAGTGGTGGAATCTCAAAATGGCCCTCCATAATCTTTCAAGTTACTTGAAAAGTCTCATCAAGGGAACTTAAGCATTAAGTACCAAGCCTTCATTTTCATTAAATATCTGCATATATTAATATTGTGGGAGCATTTTTTTAAAGCCTTTGGCTTTCTAACGTAGAAATAGCAGACAAGTCTGTCGAGAAAATTCTGCTTTTCTTTTTATATTTTGGCAAGCAAAATTAGTTGCCATGTGGCACCAAAGAGCATCCAATTGGCCAATGAATGCCCAAGTTGGGAACTTTGATAACTTGCCATACTGATGAAAAGTAAGCAACTGAATTTTCTCAGAAATTTTTCTTAAGGAAGTTGACAGCTAAAATTTATATGTAACCTAATATCACATTCTACTTATGCCACATTACTGTAAGGGAGCTCGGTTGAAATGAAAAGCAACTTTGGGAAATGACTGTCCCTCAAAGAAGACAGCATAACATGAGTGGGGTACATTCCAGAACCAAAAAAACGATAATTAATATCCATGTAGGACTAGGATATGGAAATCTGCATCTGTTCCATGTCATGAAAGCAGCTGGGGAATCTACCTGGTCCCCTTCCGGCCTGAGTTGTTTGATCAGCTTTCCACTGTCTCTGTAGATGTCCTAATTGAAGGACCCCAGTTCTCTTTCTTTTTCATGCTATTAAAAATGCATAGGGGATGTCATAATGAACTTTGATATGGTGAAATAATAATGTCCTAATTATATATAAAAATATAATTACACTTGCTACCATTATGGAAAATCTCCGTCTATAATGAAGTGTTATGTTGGAAAAAAGCTTTCATTATGGCAGGACTCCTCCTTTACTTGCTAATTTGCTCTGTGCTTCATTGCTTTAATATTTAAAAAAAGAAAGAAATTATTTCTGAGTTACTTTTGATGTGCTTCTCTTAAGCTTCATTTCACTTCTTGGGCACCTCAGGATGCCAAAAGTTGAAAACTAATTTAAAAGAAATGTCAGTAATTCTTCTAAGTAACAAAAGAGTTGCATTTTCTATTACAATAAATTCTACTATCTGGATTGTATAACCATAAGAAAAATGTTGTTGTGTCATCTTATTGACTAGCATTGTGATTTTTTTTCTCCTAAAATCATTATCATGATTATTACCATTGCTACTGTTAATATTTATAATTCATTAACAAAAAGCAAAGTTGCTTACCTGTAGCAGGTGTTTTCCATAGATACAAGGATGTCTGTCACATAAGTGGATGACATCATCTGATATCACTGGGATGGAAGAGGTCTTGCACAGCTCAGAACCAAAGTTCTGAACATATGAGAGCCTTCCCACACGCAGCAGTCCCCTTGGTGTCCTCAATTAGTTTTGAAGTGCAGAATCAGCTCTCGGGAAGGTGAGTGGATTTGGGTGGCTGGTTAATCCTACTGTTTATGGAGAACTCTTGTTAAAGGTAAGGAATTTTGCATATTCTGTTGATAAACAGAATTGAATTAGGAACAGTAGTGGGCAACTCCCAGCCTCAGAGTTGTGCCATATTTCAGAGGATTGTCCCATCATTGAACAGCCTGCATACTTGTATATGTTCCTATGAATATACATTACTTACTGTAGTACTGCTCGACTAAAGGCACTGTCCCTGACTAAGGACTAGTTCAGGCAATAGTTTGACATAAAAGTATGTAATGAAGACCAGGTTTCTGCTTTGCAGATGCTGTTTAGAGATGCAGATTCAGAGAGCTACCTTTGCAGCAGTACCTCTTATCTTCTTGAGGAGTGATAATTAGTTTTATCAAGGCCAATGTGGAGCTATGAAAATCATTATACTTAAACTTCTCTAGAGTGAAAGAGTAGCCTAGTAGTAAGAGCAGTGGGCTAGACCAGCAATGTCAGGGTTCAAGATCTCACTGATGCTCTTTGTAGCCTTGGACAAGCCATGGAGCCCGATGCAGGAAGGGGCTCATCCGGGACATCCAGACGCCCCCAAACAGGACGGCCCCATTAGTACCCGATTATGCACTGCGGGAGCTAGACGTGCCCCTGCAATCCTGTGGGAGACGTCCTCCCTGCTTCACGGCCAGCCTGCCGCAGTGCCAACCCCAGTTTCCCCACTGCCCGACACTTCTCCCTTGCCAAGCATGATGTCTTTCTCTAATGATCTCTCTCTTTGCATGATGTGTCCAAAGTATGAAAGTCGAAGTCTTGTCATCTGAGCTTCTAAGGAAAGCTTATGTTTGATCTCCTCTAGTACTGACTGGTTTATTCTTCGAGCAGTCCATGGGATACACAGTATTCGTTGCCAGCACCATAATTTAAAGGCATCAATTTTCTTTCTGTCTATCTTTTTCAGTCCAACTTTCACATCCATATGACGTTATTGAAAATACCATGGCTTGAATGAGTCAAATCTTTGTATGGAGAGAGACATCTCTGCTCTTGAGATTCTTGTCTAGGTCCATTCTGCCAAGAACAATGCATCGTCTGATTTCTTGACTGCTTGTTGTTTTTTTTTAAGGACAGTTGATCCAAGTAGGTTAAAGTTGTCCACTATTTCAATTTCTTCTCCATCAATGATGAACTTATTGATTTTGCCAGTTATCAGGATTTTTGTCTTCTTGACATTAAGGTGCAGGCCAATTTTAAGACTATGGGGCATGTTTACTAAAATCCGCAAAAGAGCGCGCCGCAAAATAGCGCACGGCAACGCGGCACTGAAACGCGCAGAAACGCGTTTAAACGCCCCGCACACGTGCGTGTCACCCCCGCACAGGTACGCGGCTCACTAACGGGCCCCGTACAAGTGCGGGCCCGCAAATGTCCGATAGAGGCGTGGAACGGCGAAAGGAGGGCGGAGGAAGGCTCCGGAGGGGCGGAGGGACGGGGTCAATGGGTGGAGAGTGGGAGGGGAGAGGCTCCCCGCACAGTATCGAGCCCGAATTTCCATGTAAAAACTACCGCGAGTGAAACACTCGCGGTAGAAAGCATTTAAAGGGAAGAGAAACCATTTCCGTCAGCAATGTACAGGAAAACCGGGGAAACCAGCAAAACGTGAGCAGTGTGATACATGTGCACAGCACAAAAGTGAAAATAAACATAGAAAATGACCACAACAGAACTATTAAAAATAGTAATTCAGCTGGGGAACAGTTATAGTGATGGGCAAATACAGAAATCACACCCAGCAAAGCTCCAGAAACAAGAAATGAATTTTGGAAGGGTCTACTGAGAGGAGACTCTTCCAAAAAACATTTCCACGTTTTGGAGCTTTCCTGGGAGTGTTTGCTATGGTTGCCCATTAATATCACTGTTGCCCAGCGTGGTGATATTCTGTCCCACATTTCCCGTGGTCAGTTCCGGGGTTTATGTGCACGTTTGTCACCAGACAGGGTGCATATGCCCACAGTAGACTTGCGTAGAGCAGGGTTTGTGACTCCATCCTGCCAGGCTTACTGCCTCCAGGGGCTGCACTGTCTCTGTGGCCAAAGTGTGGTACAGCAGACAGAGTCATTACCTCTAGAACCAGAGGGCAGAGGTTCAAAACCCAGCTGGGGCACCTGCCAGCCCAGTCCTTATATTTTACCCACCACTAAATAAAGATAGCGCAGACACCCCTGTATGCATGGGGAAAACACCCATATTTTACCCAACACCGCACACACACCACAACAATGGGCATTACCTACAGCCAAGTCCCCCAAATGCAGTCCCATACTGCCACAGTGCAATCAGGTCAACTGCTTTTTCTGAGAGACGGTCATGCCAGCATGTTGGCGGACAAGTACATGTGGTGCAGGGGGCAGTGGCTGCTAACCACAGAAGACAGAGGCCTAGCCATGTGCAGGCTGGCACAGTCCACTGCAACAGACAGGTCCTGCCGGATCCACAGTCATGGACAGTCCAGGGAATCCAACCAATCTGTGGCTACACAGTGGTGCAGTGCACACAGACAGTGCATACAAGAACAGAAGGTCACAGGTTCAAAGCCCAGCTGGGGCTACTGCCAATCCTGCCCACATATTTTTCCCACAACTAAACAGTGATAGTAAGGACACACCTTTCATGGCGGGGACATATGCAATGGTAAGACATCTATCTTTTACCCCACTGAGCACAGACACCATGAACAGGGGCAGTACCTAGAGCAGAATCACCCAAATGCAGTCCTGGTGGGCCACACACCAGTCAGGTTCCATGCTGACACTCATACAAATGCCTGTGCTGTATATCTATGCACCACCCCCATGGCATGTAGATGTAGTCCATGCATATTCATGAGGGATAGCAGGAAAACCCGAACAGTGTGATGCACACCTGGACTGGAGTTGGGAATCTGTGCCGTAAAGCAGCAGCCATCAAGGGCAGACACACCCACACCCACAGGCCCCATTGGCCAATGTCACCTGGAAAGGCAGAACATTGGACCGTGCATGCAGCACCCAAAACGAGCACTTGCATAACTTACCAATGTCACCCTACACCTGAGGTATACGGTACACAGCTCGGAGACGTTTGCTAGGAGCACAGGCAGGCAGTTATCCATACGTTACGTACATACTGCTAGTTGGCCCCATCCAAACAATCTGTTAGGTGTTTGCGGGGCATGCTCCAGGCCTGGCCTCTGACGGTGCTTACCACCCTGGGGAGTGACCACCAGCTGTAATGCGTACCATATCCATGCCTTGCCGTGCTCAGGACCGGTTTGGTGGGCAAGGCTACTTACCCCCTCAATCGTAGCACCATGATGGCAGAGGTGTGGAAGTGTGTGTCTGTCTATACAGTGGGTGTTGGCTGCAAGCCCCTTCAACAGCCCGCACTGCCAGCACTGTTGCCAGTATTGGCCAGTCAATGTGCATAATGAGGTGCAAGGTACCATGGGTATAGCCAGGGCAGGATGGCGTGGCCAGGATGCATCTGCACTGGGCATAGGGCCCTGGCAGGGACATTGGCTGGGATATTGTAGTGTCCGGCCACCACCTACACAGACAGGGTGGCCAAAGCATGTCCATCTGGGGGATCACGCTCACCCTGACTGTGCAGTGACCACAGCATGGCTAGGCCCCCCATAGTGCTGTATAGTAGTTCTCTCATGTGATATATATGGGTTTCTCTTTGGGGCCCAGTCACTGATATATCTGCTTGCTGTGTATGCAGACAGCCCAATTCTGGGTGCATGCATCTCCATTGGGAACATGCACTATGGACTAACCAGCAGACTGTTTGTAGCTGGTAAATGTCTTGCTATAATGGCTTGCAGGGTGCAGTGGCTGTTGGCTTGCTGCAGGGGAATATCTGGTGGTGGAGTGCAGCTTACCATACCCTGGGCTTATGTCTGTCTGCTATTGTGTTATGGCTGTGTATGGAGCTTCCTGGGGGGGGGTGGTGGTGTTCCTCAGCAGGACTGGGGTTGATGTTGCCCTGTACTGCCACCTTTGCAGGGAGGTAGAGTGTGGATCCCTTGATGGGGACCATGTTTGACACGGGGGGGGGGGTGCCTGATGGCGGCAGACAGGGATATCCATGGTGTTTGTGCATAAACTAGCTATCTTACACATTAACACTGCTTTGGAATGCCCGCTTGGCCTCCATCAGCCATGGCAGGTGTTGTTGACCTGGTCCTGGCCACCTCATTGCACACTCAGGGTGAGCACAGTACCCGCACGATGTAACGGTGTGTGGCTACTCTGTGCCAGTAAAACACCCGGTCAGTGCCCCCTACTAGGCCAAGGTGCTGTGTGGGTGCACCCGGTCACTTCCCCCAACAGGGCCGAGGTGCTGTGGGGGTGCATTCCCCATCTTGTGTCCATCTGCGGACAGCTAATTTGCATGTGCAGTGCATCATGGGTACGGGTGGCCTAACCCATCCTGTTGACACCAGCAGACTGTCTGTGAGGTGACGTGTAGGCTATCTGCAGCCAGCCAGGGGCCTGCTTACAGCTATGGAGCTGTAGTGCAATGGTTACATCACTGCCTATGCAGCTAGAGGTCATGGGTTCAAACCCACAGTGGGGCCCTTTGGTAGGGCTGTCCACAGCTTTATTTTTATTTACTGTACATATGTCTATGCCGGCAAGACCACCCTCAGCTTACTATACTCATTAGGTGCCTCTGAGGGTGCTTCATAGGGCGCCCTGTAGGCCACCTTATGGTTGCCATCCCTATAGGGTGCACTATACATTATCCTGTGTCGCAACATACATGCTGCCCTATAGGGGTCATTCAAGGGTGCCTTGGCGAACAGTGCACTGTAACATGTGCCTTATGGGCCGCCGTATGTTAACATGCTGGGAGAGTGCGTTTGCTAGTAGTGATAACAAAATAAAATTATACAGCCTCCTACAGCACTCCACAACATAATACCTCAGCAGGCATTTTTCACTGGGCATTGTGAGGAGTTGAACCCCTGATCCCTGCACCATTGGTCAGTGTTTTTTACATTGTGCTGTGGCTCTGGTCCTGTGCTTGTGCATCAGCGCGCCGCCTTGTGCCTATCAGCGCGCCGCCTTCTGCCGCCCAAGGGGACCAGTGCGCCGCCTTCTGCTGCCCAAAAATAACTGTGCGCCGCCTTATGCCGTTCCAAATTAATTTGCCTCCTAAAACAATGTTAATCATTACAGTTACTGCCTCAGCTGACCTTTGTTGTTGCGCACACTGGGGGATTGAACCCATGGCCCCTGCACCATTGGTCAGTGTCTTCACCGTTGTACCACGGCTCTGTTGTTTTGTATACTCAGCAGCGCGCCACTTTGCCTTTCCACGCGCTAATGTCGACCCCCGCACATTAGCGCGACGCACACACGTCCGGTTGCTTACTACCGTTTTTTTTCTATTTTCTGCCTGAACCGCCCACTCCTTATATGGCACAGGCACACTAGCGCGGCCCCGCACGTTAGGAATGTTTAGTAAACATGCCCCTATGTTCCTTGATCGACAGAAGCAAATGTTTCAGATCGTCTTTGCTTTCAGCCAGTAGTGTGGTATCAAATTTACATGCGACACCAATCCCCACCGCTCACATGTACCCCAGAAAACTCACGCCAAGTGACACTGCCAACAGCCAAAGACAACCATGCTCCCAGTATACCCACTACTCTATGCATTACAAGCAGTCCTCTTGTGTACTGCAGCACACATACATCAGGCACACACAGCACCCAAGCTATGGCTCAACCCCCATGCTTACATACCAAGGCGCACGCCATACCCGCACAACATACACAGAAACCCACACCATCTCATACACATACAGACCTCACCCAATCATATTACCATGATCACACACAACAAACCCCCCATGCTTACACTCCATTGTGCACTCATCAACTTACACTCAATCAGAAACAAAATCCCTCTCATAAGAGACCTACTTCTATTCCAGCACCTTGACATATTATGCATGATGGAAAAATGGATCACTGAAATGGACAACACACTGCTAAACCAGCTCATACCAAACGGCTACACCATCTATCAATGCCCACGATCACAACGGAGAGGCAGAGGTGTGATGATCATAGCCAAGACTAACCTCAAATTCCAATAGCACGCAAGTGAGAACACCAAAGAAACTGACACCATCACCATAACCACCAAACATATAACCATCAGTCTCGTCTACAGGACAGCAACCGCAAATGCCAGTGACCTCTCATTCATCCTAGACACAGTGATCATCACCTCAAAATTAGGAAAAGACCTCCTAGTCCCAGAAGACTTTAACCTCCCCTCACTACAACTGAACCATGCAGATGCATTCCTTCAAGCAATGTCAGCAATAGACCTAAGCCAACAGGTAAAAACGTCCACACACAAAAAGGGCAATACCCTTGACCTGATTTTATTCAACAACCAGATGACCCAAACTGCTACTCCCCCATTCCATTCAGGCCCACCCAGTACCATGGTCTGATAACTACCTAATTAACTTCTCCCTCCTGCAAAACACTCCCAGCACACACCACTTCCAACAACCGACAAATAGAAGGTTCAAACAATTCAACAAAGATAATTTTCTACAAGAATCTCTCCCATTGCTTCTAGAAGACTCAACAGACCCCAAGTACTGACAGAAAACTGTAACAATGTCACCACAAAAGTGGCTACTACTACCTCTACCACCACAAACTCAAACAAGAAACAACCTAAAACTGAGTGGTATGCTCCATGCACCGTAAAACGACAACTGCGAAAGCACGAACAAAATGGTAAAAAAACAGAAACACTGAAGACAAGTTCATCTATCTATGCATCCTAAATGATTATCATACCACAATAGACAAAGCAAAACATGATTACCACACAAAACTACTCAACTCTTCAATCAACCACACAAGAGAACTCTTTGATATCATAAAACGGCTGACAAAAACACCCGCTGCCGATAACCAGGGGAGGAGTAGCCTAGTGGTTGGGGCAAGGTACTTCAGGCCGGAAGGTCGGGGGTTCAAATCCCACTAGAGGACAGCAACCTTGGGCCGGAAGGACTGGGGTTTCTAGTCACACAGATGCTCCTTGTGGCCTTGGGCAAGCCACTTAACCCTCCATTGCCCATGTTCCCTGTAAGTATTAGTGTATGTGTCTCATATCCCCGCGTGTTAAATGTATCCCCCAATTGTGTTGTGACCGCTTTGATTGAAGGATAAGGCGGTATACAAAACTGTCTAAATAAATAAAAATAAAATAAACCATGACATCATAATCACTCCCCAACAGCTGGCAAAACACTAAAAACAACTTCATCCTCAACCGGAGCCCCCAATCCCCCCCTCTTGAGGAAATCAACCAACCAGATCCCTGGATCTCCTTCGGCAAGATCAGCAAGGAACAAATAGAAAAAAAACATATCATTGCTAAACACAACAACCTCATCCCTGGACCCTTGCCCAGTCACATGGATTAAAGCAACCAAGAAGGAACTCACAATGTATTTAACAAAATCGCACAATCAGTACTCCAACAAGGTACCATGTCTACGTGCCTAAAAACATCCTCCATAAGCCCAGTGCTAAAGAAACCTAATCTAAACCCTTCTGGCCCATCCTTATACAGGCCCATCACCAGCCTACCATTTGCAGCCAAAATTATTGAAAAAAAACATCCAGCACCAACTACAAAACCATATTGATAGAAACCACCTACTAGACCCACAACAACATGAATTCCGTCTTCATCATGGGGTAGAAATACTACTAACCACCCTGATCAACATGCTAATTCAAGGAATACAGCACACCAATAAGGATTCCTACTACTCTTCCTGGACATCTCCTCAGCCTTTGATAATGTAAACCACCATATCCTCCTGCAATGTCTCTGATCCAACGGAATCCAAAGTACGGTCCTCCAAAGTTCAGATCCTAAAACACCTCCATCCCTTACAGGGATCCACCCTCTCCACTCTACTATTCAACCTTTACCTTCAACACCTCTGTACTGTGGCAAAGTCAACCATTTTGAGCATGGGGGAGGTGAACAGCATAAGAAATTCACTTTAATCAAAGGGCCTCTGTTAGGTGTGCAGGGTCAAAAGGCCAGCGCCACAGTTCAAAGGCAGAAAAAACCCAGCTGGAACAAGTTCCAGGAAATGCTTGACTGTGTAAGAAGGATAGATTGCAAGCACGAGGACAAAAACCCTCACTCTAATAATTGCACTGATTATCCTGATGTCAGAAGGCAGGGGGATTACAAACACCTGGGAGAGAAAGAGGTGGGGTTGGATCCCAGTGAGTATAAACCGTGGTTAAACTATGGAGAGAGCAGTAGGAGTAGGAGATGGAAGAGGAGTGATTGCAGAGGACAGACTTCAGAGCAGCAAGGACGATGGAATGCTGGAGAAGCCAGAGCAGGTGCTAACTTCTGGAGACAGGCTGAGCTACCCATTGCTGAGAAAGGTGATTTCCCTGAATCACGTTTGCAACAAAGGTGGCAGCCAGGAAGGAGAGAAGCTTTCAGGCCACCAGAGAGGTTGTCAGCAGGGCACTCTCATCAAGTGGGTGAGTCAGAACCTATGCAATTGGGAGAAGAAGGGTCAAAGCTAGGGGCAGAAGAAGATATGTTGATGGATTGTTCTTTATGCCAAGCTCTAGACTTAAAGTGTCTGAAGAAAGGCCAGCCTGGAAAGAACTGTTCCTCTTGCTGAAGTAACCTCAGAGTTAAGCAGTGAGAAAGTAAATTCCTGTGTGCTTTGAAAGGAGGAATTTACTGCAGCATAAGCTAATGAAATAAGGCTGTGATTCATGCTTCGGTGTCAGCTGTGTTGAAACTCTACAACAGAGAGAAAGTTAATTAGCTGTTAGAAGTGTTTGTGCTTTGTTCTTGTTTATAAGAGAAGCCTGCTATAAGAGTCTTGAGGACACTGTGAATGCTTATTTCATAACCTAAGTTTGGTTCTTCACCTGGAAGTGCAGCCTAGTGAGAATTATGGCTGAGTGAAGATAATTTTGCCATAGAAGAAGTAAAGTTTGTTTTTCTAATGCTCTGATTGACAAAGGACAATAAGAAAAGTGGCATCTGGTTATATGTGAAAAGGCTAAGCTTCTGCAGTGAAGAGGACTTTAAAAGCCAATATTGAGTTCTGTTTGTTTTGCCACCAACTTGCTGAACCTTAAGCAAAAATCCTATAATTTAAAATTCTGTAACTGGTACCAGGAACCTGATCTGTTCTATGGTGTTCAAAATAAATTATTTTTCTGTCATAAACCTTACCCTTGGTTTAACATGACTACAATCCTTCTACTTAAAGCATAAATGTTACAGCTGATAGAAGAAGGTTCTCAACCACCACGCCCTCAACAACTAGAAGACTAGTGGTTATGGTGTTGTGCTTGTGACAGTACACTCATCCGATCACACGACCTTAATTTCCACATCTACACCTATGATATCGTGATCTACGGTACATTTAACACAAAACAATCCTCGTTCTCTGTTCACCAGAAATGCTTCACAGATATATCCAACTGGCTAAAAGACAGCAACCTTAAAATCAGCTATAAGAAAACAGAAGCCCTCTTTGTAATCAAAGATAACACCTTCACTCCCCCAACAGCCATAATCCTGAATAACATCCCAATCAAGACCCATTCCGAAGTCACATATCTTGGAATCACCATCGATCAACTGCTCACCTTCAAAGTCCACATCAACAAAACTACTAGAACAATATATTACAAAGCAAAGACCCTCCAGCACCTCCAATCGCTACTCGAACTGACAGATTTCCATTCTGCTCTTCAAGTATCAGTGCTACCACACCTTGACTATTGCAATGCTATCTACCAGGGTCTCCCATAAACCACACTTCTCCCCCTTCAAACCACTCTCCATACAGTAACATGGATACTCCAAGCAGCAGCAAGACCAGATCATGTTATGCCCTTACTCAAGCAGCTCCACTGGCTATCATTACTGAGTCGAATAAAGTACAAAACAATACTCTGGATTCACAAAGAAATCCACACCGACCTCCCCCCCCCCCCCCCACACACCTCCACACTCTTCTACAGACCCACCAGCCAAGCAGATCAAGACATACCTCCATGATGAACACCCTGGTCATCCCCCTCACCAGAACCAAATGCAACCAACAAGCCTGTAAACGAGCATTCCAACTAAATGCACCTTAAATATGGAGCACCCTACCACACCTGCTCAGGAACAACATAGACGTCTCTACCTTCAGAAAACACATGAAGACAAACCTATTCTCAGAGCATTTCAGCCCCACCACATGACCCACCCACCAGAGACTCCAGCAGAGACACCCCATACGAAGTCACTGTATATAGTTTGCATACATATATACTTAAATTCACATAACTATCAAATGCATGTTGTATATATTTTAATTGTTACATTGTACCATTTTCATTTCATTTAAATAAAAATCATCAGTGTAGCGAAGGTTGTTGATGAATCTTCCACTAATCTTGACACCTTGGTTGTCTTCATACAGTCCTGCTTCTCTGATGATTTGTTTTGCATATAAATTAAACAGGTAGGGAGAAAGTATGCAGCCTTCTTGTACACCTTTGCTGATTTTAAACCATTCTGTTTCTTCTTGTTCCTTACGAACTATTGTATCTTGATCAATGTAAAGGTTGAGCAAGAGAATGATCAGGTATTCTGATATACTCATGCTTCTTAATAAGGCCCAGAGTTTCTCATGGTTTATAAAGTAAAACGCCTTGCTATAGTTGATAAAACACATATAGATATCCTTGTGGTATACTTTTGTCTTTTCAAAGATGCATCTCACATCTGCAATGATGTCTCTCGTTCCTCGCCCTTGCCTAAACCCTGCTTGCACTTTAGGCAGTTCGCATTCCAGTTATGGTTGTAGTCTCTGCTGAATGATCTTGAGTATTATCTTGCTAGCATGAAGGATCAAGAGCGATTGTATGATAATTTCCATAGTCAGTTAGTTCACCTTTCTTCAGTATAGGTATAAACACAGATTTTTCCAGTAAGCCGGCCATAATGCTGTCTTCCAAATTTCCTAGCAGAGCCTTTTAAGTATGTTAACAGCTGCATCCGATTGCTGTAATTCTTCAATGGGAATACCATCAGTGCCTGGTGCTTTGTTCCTTGATAAGGCTTTCAATGTTGCTTCGACTTCTTCTTTCATCACAAATGGTTCCTGATCATAAGGTACAGATTGAAATGGCTGTTGGTTCACTTGATATTTATCGTATAATGACTATGTATATTCTTTGCACCTTTTCTTGATCTTCTTAGCATCATTCAACATAGATCATTGAGCATCTTGTAACATTCCAATTCGAGGCTGGAATTTTTTTTTAACTCTCAGAGCTTTAGGAAAGCCAATCTTAAACACTACCTATTCTGTCTTCACCTTTTAGGCCCTAACTCTACGACTCCTCCCCCCATCTCGCAAATCACTCACACAGCCTCTGACACTCCAACAACATAGTCATAACAGAACACGAACCAGACTCTCTGCACACCCAAAGTCATGATCCCAACTTGAACTGTAAATTATCCAGAGGTGATATATCTTTCTGTATATAGTTTGTATATAGTTTCCCATTATCTCCAAGTTATTGTCCCCGTTATAATGTAAGCAAAGGATTGTTCTAATGTGAAAATTTGTTATCTGTAAACCGCGCTGATACCAAAGAGCGCGGTATATAAAAACTGTAAATAAATAAATAAATAAAAATAAATAAATCTTGTTCGTCCTCTAGCTTCTATTTCCTTGCATGCATCATTGTGGTACTTCTACGTGTCTTGTCTTGCTAAACATTGGAAATCTTTGTTGGGTTCTGCGATTGACTCTCTTTCTCCTCTGGCTTTAGCTTCTCTACATTTCTGAGCAATTTTCAGAGTTTCTTCAGTCATCTATTTTGTCCATTTTTGCTTTTTCACCTTTTGTAGAGACTTTTTTCCAATACAACCTTCTTCATGCCATCCCATAACTTCTTTTGGAGCACTGTAATTTGTATCTAAAGCAGCAAATCAATTTTGCTGGCAGTCTTTAAATTCCGGTGGTATATTCTCAAGGTCATATTTTGCTACATTTGTGAGTGGCTTGCTCTTTTTCAACTTTAGCTTGTTTGCATACTGTGGTCTGTACCACAGTCAGCTCCAAGTTTTGTCTTTGTTGATATTATAGAGCTTTTCTATCGTTGACTTCCACAGATGTAGTCAATTTGATTTTTATACAATCCATTGGGTGAAGTCCATGTGTACAGTCGCTGCTTGTGTTGCTGGAAGAAGGTGTTTGAGATGAATAGATCGTTGGTCTTGCAGAATTCTATCAGTCTTTCTCCAGCTTCATTTCTGTTGCCGTCCATATTTTCAAACCACTTTGCCTTCTTCTTTGTTGCCAACTTTTGCATTCCAGTCACCCATGACTATTAGGTTATCTTGTTTGCATGTTCTGTCAATTTCAGATTATACTTGTTCATAAAACTAATCAACTTCATCCTTGTTTGCAGCTGTTATTGGGGCATATACTTGAATTATGGTTGTGTTGATGGGCATTCCTCATAGACGAATAGAAATTAAGCGTTTACTGATTGCATTGTATTTCATTACAGTTCTTGCAAGTTTCTTCTTAATTATAAATGCAACACCATTTCATCTTTGTGTTTGTCTTTCATTTCCAGCACAGTAGACCATGTGATCATCAGATGCAAAGTGCCCGATGCCAGTCCATTTCAGTTCGCTGACATGCAACAGATCAAGTTGTTCATGTTCCATTTCATTCTTGACCACCTCCAACTTCCCTTGGTTCATGCTTCATACATTCCATGTCCCAATATGTAAAGCATCTTTGCAACTTCTAATTCTCATTTCATGTGCAGCAGTCAGATGTTCCAAGGACTTTGATCCAACCACGTCATAAATGCTGGCTTTACTCTGAAAAGTCTTCAGCTCCTCCCCAGTAGCCAGTTGAGTACCTTCTGACCTGGGGGCCTCATCTTCCAACACTATAGTGAAATTTGTTTTTTTTGTGACTATCCACTGGGTTTTCATGGCAAAATATGGAAGTAGATTGCCAGGCCTTTCTACTGCGCAGGTAATTCTAGTGTTGTTGCCATTGTCATAGAAATGTGATCTTCTGCTGCTAACACCATCCCATTCTGCTGCTACCCAGACGGATGATTTATCTTGATCTGGTACCTCAGCTGAGACCTGTCCATCTTGGGAGACCCTACCAGTAATTAAGCTACCAATAGCTTAGCCCTCAGCATCACTGATGCACATTGTGATGCAGCAAGGGGCACACAGCCCAGGGAAAATAAGATAAAAGAAAGACTTACCTCAGAGTCAGCTTTAGAAAGCAGCACTAGGCACCATGATTCACTGCAGCAAGGGAAATTCTTGCTACGTAGCAAACAAAAGTCCCATCAGGAACACCTGAGTGAGAGTCCCCAGGTCACGTGTAGAGCTAGGGATTATTTAGGGCAGGGTTCCAGTCAGTTAGAGAGAAGAGTCAGAAGCAGGATCACCACGGGAAGCAGTAAGAGAGAGAGGAGCAGGAGGTGTGTCCCAGGTCAGCTGAGCCGAAGCCCCAGGGGATTGCTGGGAGGAAATTCTTCTCACGAGGAGTCAGGAAGTGAGTCTGTCTCCAGCTCTCGAGAAGGAAGGTTCAAGGCAAGCTGCACTAAGGGAAGACCTGCTACCAAGAATAGCTTTGGAGAGAAGCCAGGATTACCCCACTACCCCAGAGGCCAGTATTTGCCAGCTCAAGGCAGAGGTCACGGTGAGAGGGAAGTGTTGGGGGATGGGCATTCCATGCATGACTACAGCTTAAGAAATAGGTGTAAAGTTAGGAACAAACATATTCCTGTTCAACCAGCCCGGGAGGCTAGAAGCAAAGGCTATAGAGAGCCAAGCATAAAGACAAGCCCTGCAGAGAGAAGGAAACTTCCCTATAATAACAAAGAGAAGTTTAAAGCTTATAACTGCAAAGGGCAGAGTTCTGATTACAGACATAAGAAGCAAGATGTTTCAGAGCTAATGTTCTGGGAGGCAAGCCCAGGCAGAACCAGCTACAGAGAGAGATATAGACCCAAAGGGGGAAAAGCCTCCATTGACTGTTATAGTGAAGTGTCACAAGACACTATAGCTGAATACCGTTCTCAAGAAGGGTCTGATACCAGCAGTGTGAGTAGTGCTGGGGAAATGATATGGGAAGACGCTGCTAGTCTGCAAGAGGATATTCCTATGGATTGCAGTGTCTGTGTTAAATGCAACCGTATGATGTAAATACTGGATGAAGAGAACTCTGTGAATATAACAAGAGAATATACGTGTGTCACCACTTTTGTTGCTAAGCTTATCTGATTTAAAGTTTCTGTTTCCTTTGACAAAGTCCGAGCGGGACGGGGAATAAAACCCACTTTTCATTTCAAGTTGCTCTGAAAGACTTTTTATTTACAAGGCCAGAGCAATCACTTGTGCATATGCCCTAGGCCACCGCCTATATAGGGCTAAATAGGCCTCTAACCACAGGCCCCATCACAACATAAACCCACACAGCATGACTAGCTGCAAACCAAGTGTAGGAGGATCCAGTTAATCAGCTGCAATTGAAATCATCAATCCCAGACCACTTGTTATGTCCAAATTGTTGAAAAGTTAAACAAATGCATATTCACTCTACAGTACATGCCAATATTCAATGAAATCAATGCATCAAAAATGCCAAAATAAACATTTGACTTTGGCTGAAATGTTGTCTCCAATAGTTCGCTGGTCACATCTGACTTAGCACCGAGTTTCGAACAGAAACCATCAAAAAGTGTTTTGAATAGGGAAATCCATTAACCAGAGCTGCCATATCAAAACTCTGTCCATACAGCACATGACTGAACCTTATTATATGTTCTCAGTGTCTACTGATATGTTACTATTCCACTTCCTATAAAACAATCATCTGACTTTGCACAACCAATCACAGGACCCTTATCAAATTAAATTAACATCACCCATTGACACATTGATTTCATTGAATATTGGCATATAGAATGGATATGCATTTAAGTTTAACTTTTCAACAATTTGGACCTAGCAGGTGATCTTGGATTGATGGTTTCAATCTCAGCTGATTAACTGGGTCCTACATATAAAAATCTTTATATAAAAGTTTCTCTTTTTTTCTATGACTGCCCTAGTTGTATTTATTGTGTTTGATTTCATTCAGTGGTATGAATAACATAAACCCGGTTATAAGGGCTATTTATAGCACTAAACTTATTTACCCAACCTTATGTGTTTGAGTCAGCATTGGCTCAAAAGCACACATTGCATTGTATTGTTGTCTAGCATTGTACTTAGGATAATGCTATTGTGCAACTTTCATGCCCCTCCTTTGTATTGTTATATTGAATTACATTTCTCATATTGTAAACAACAATGATGTTTATTTTACTGTTTGAATTGCAGTATATCAAGCATGCAAATAAATAAATAAATAATGCCTCAAGGAACATAGTCTGAAAATGGGCCTGTACCTTATCGTAAAGAAGACAAAGATCCTGACAACTGACAAAATCAATATGTTCAGTATTGATGGAGAAGAAATTGAAGTAGTTGACAACTTTAACCTACTTGGATCAACATTCAATAAACGACAAGCAGTCAAGAAATCCGATGACGCATTGCTCTTAGCAGAATGGCTATGAAAGACCTAGACAAGATTCTCTAGAGCAGGGATGTCTCTCTCCATACAAGATTCAACTTGTCCAAGCCATGGTATTTTCAATAACATCATATGGATGTGAAAGTTGGACAGTGAAAAAGATAGACAGGAAGAAAATCGATGTCTTTGAATTATGGTGCTGGTGACAAATACTGCATATACCATGGACTGCTTAAAGAACAAACCAGTCAGTACTAGAGGAGATCAAACTGTTGGGATGGGGCGGGTTGAAGCCTACTTCAAACCATATAAAAGCAATCCTGTGGCCGGAAGCAGACCTGTAGCAAGAGCCTAACTAAAAGCAACCATTGTTTTGTTGCAGGGCAGATTTTAGAGAGCAGAGAACTGCAGAAAAACTCGTGGAAGTGGGTCAAGTACAGGACAAATAGAAACAGAAAATATTCCCACCACAGAGTAGACAGGGGGAGGGAAAATGGTGGATAGAAACAAAGTAAAGACAAGCTGGTAGGGAAGTGATAACACAAACTCCAGTTATTTGCGGAAATCTGAAAAGTCTGAATGTGCTTGCACAGGAAACAAAGCTAGATCAACCAATAAGAATATAGTACAGTAAATAGTCCCCAACCACAACTAGGTGACAGGTTAAATTTATGTATATAAGGACAGCAATTGATATCATTCGTTGGAGGAGGGGAAACAAACACGATTCATATAGAGAGTCTGATTGCTAATTCAGCTTCTGTTGTCTTTGTCTTCCATCCTCTGGCTCAGGCACACTGCATTGCTAAGAAAAATAATGATGCATTTTGCTTTTTGCCTAAGATTGTAACTGATTGGGCATAATAAAGATCTAATTTCCTTCTAAGGGGTATGTTTACTAAAGTGCGGTAATGTTACCAGCGTTAAGTGCAGCGTTAACATGAGTAATGCCATATAAGGAAGTGGGTGTACCGGCGTTAGGGTAGCAATGGCCGTGTAACGTGCGTTAAAGGGCGCTTTGGCCAGTTAGCGCATGTTAACGGGACATTGCAGGTTAAAGCTGAGAAACAAAACACATTACAAGGCTGACAAAGCCTTAACTTAAGGTGCTGTATAAGGTGCCCTAAGGATGTTAAGGTGACCCAAGATATGGTACCCAAGGGCAGTAAAGTGCCCAAATTGACAAGCATGAAATGTAAGGGCAAAAAACAGATGTAACCCTAACACTGCACAGAGAACCAAGGAAAGGCAATGGACAAGTGGTGGAAGGAAGTAGAGGTGGGAGCTGATGGACCTGCCAAATCTGCATGCAGCCAATGTGGCAGCTGGAAAAATGGACAAACATGTTGGAGGCAGCTGTACCGATGCACAGGGTATTGGCAATGTAAAGTGCTACAATGACGGTGAGTGGAGGAGGATGGGAATACAGTCCTTAGGGCTCTTTGCCTCTCTCTGCTCTGGGAAGAGCAGTGCCCTCACAGTGCTCTGCTAGAGAGGTGGATATTTAACTCCTGTGACGACTTGCTGTGAGTTCTAGCTGTCTATTTATTTATTTGTTTGTCTTTATTGGTGTGCTACTTCATCTCCCTGTTCCCTTTAGTTTTGCACTTCAGCTTTCTCAGCTGTATAACTTACCCTGCCTCTTTCAACTATCTGGCCTTTGTGTGGTAGCCAGGTTAACTGTTACTTTTTAATAAAATATCTCTCCCTGCTCTGTCCCCAGAATGTGCTGCGTTTTAAACATTTTCTCCTTCTCTAGTCTACCTTAGGGACTACCCCCCTTCCCCCTGCTAAGGTATTGTGTAGCCCTTCTTCCTGTCTCCTCCTCCCACGTGTGCATAGTCACTCTGTTTGCATCTCTCTGCTCTGGGAAGAGCAGTGCCCTCACAGTGCTCTGCTAGAGAGGTGGATATTTAACTCCTGTGATGACTTGCTGTGAGTTCTAGCTGTCTAATTATTTATTTGTTTGTCTTTATTGGTGTGCTACTTCATCTCCCTGTTCCCTTTAGTTTTGCACTTCAGATTTCTCAGCTGTATAACTTACCCTGCCTCTTTCAACTATTTGGCCTTTGTGTGGTAGCCAGGTTAACTGTTACTTTAAATTAAATATCTCTCCATGCTCTGTCCCCAGAACGTGCTGCGTTTTAAACATTTTTTCCTTCTTTAGTCTATCTGAGGGACTAACTCCCTCCCCCCTGCTGAGGTTACAGGACAGGGTACCTTGTAACAGCCCTCTTTTAATAGGTCTTATTTCCGTCCCTCCCTCCCCGACACCCAACCACCCCTGGGGTAATTGTAGCTTTATAGATACTTACACATCTTAGAGGAAAGGGGCTGCTCTCAGGTGCAGCTCTTTATCCAAATCAGTCATACATTGAGGACCTGAGATTAATTAAGCTTCAGGTGAACAAGGTATATTAAAGGTATTAGATACACTTTTATTAGTATAAGCATCCACACCAACCCTTAGTAAGTACAGAATTTAAAGATCTAAACACAAGCTTTAAACTAAGATGCAGACAACAGTCCAGCAGCAAGATGGGGGATTTCCAGTCTTTTGCATTGATGTCACATGTATGATTTTCTCCCAGTTGGTGAAAGGTCTTATGTATACACTAAGTGCAAGCAACTCTTTGCTCTCAGTGAACAAGTCCGTTCTCTAGAGGCTAGATAAGCAGACCTGGAAGACATAAGAAAGACAGAGAGGTACATGGACGAGACCTACAGGGATATAGTTATGAAGTCCCACCTCCAGTCTGGCAGCATCCCTGTTGTCATGGAGGAGAGAGGTCACGTGACAGGAGAGCATCACCCTGGTGTGGCAGAACGTGATCCTGTAACTAGGAACTGTCCTCCAGGTGATGTAAAACCCTCTCGCACTGAGGACATTTCTCCAGGGCCATGTGCCCATGAGGGAAGGGTTAGGACAGCTGTTATAATTGGTGATTCAATCATTAGATAGCTGGGTGGCTGGAGGAGATGAAGATCGCCTGGTAACATGCCTGCCTGGTGCAAAGGTAGCGGACCTCATGCTCCGCCTAGATAAGGTCGTAGATAGTGCTGGGGAGGAGTCTGCTGTCTTGGTACATGTTGGTATCAATGACATAGGAAAATTTGGTAGGGAGGTTCTGGAGGCTAAATTTAAGCTTTTAGGTAGGAAGTTGAAATCCAGAACTTCCAGGGTAGCTTTCTCCGAAATGCTTCCCATTCCACGTGCAGGACCCAAAAGGCAGGCAGAGCTACGGAGTCTCAATGCGTGGATGAGACAATGGTGCAAGGATGAAGGTTTTGGATTTGTTAGGAACTGGGGAACATTCTGGGGAAAGGAGGGGCTCTTCCGAAGGGATGGGCTTCACCTTAACCAGGATGGAACCAGACTGCTGGCATTAACCTTTAAAAAGGAGATAGAGAAGCTTTTAAACTAGAAAATAGGGGAAAGCCGACAGTCGCCCAAGAGCACATAGCTCGGAAGAAGGTATCCTTAAAGGATACTACCAAAAGCAGAGAGGTTCCAAAAAAGAGTAAAGTAGCCCAAATGCCCTTGAGTATGGTGCAGACAGAGCACAAAGATTCCAAATTACCCATGCCTACCAATAGCCAGATTAATATTAATAAACTACAGTCTCTAAAATGCTTGCATACAAATGTTAGAAGTCTAAACAATAAGATGGGAGAGTTAGAATATATAGCACTAAATGAGAGGTTAGATATGATTGGAATCTCAGAGACATGGTGGAAGGAGGATAACCAGTGGGACACTGTAATACCTGGGTACAAACTATATCGTAATGATAGAACTGATCAAATTGGTGGAGGGGTTGCGCTCTATACTAGAGAGGGCATTGAGTCAGAAAGGATTAAAGTTTTGCAGGAAACAAAATTTGCTGTAGAATCTCTATGGATTGAAATTCCATGTATGAAGGGGAAGGTGATGGCAGTGGGGGTGTACTATTGACCGCCTGGCCAGAATGAAAAAAAGGATGATGAAATGCTCAAAGAAATCAAGGAAGCTAACAAAAGTCACAGCACAGTAATAATAATGGGTGATTTCAATTACCCTGGTATCAACTGGGTCAGTGTCACGGCAGGACATGCTAGGGAGATAAAGTTCCTAGATGAAATAAATGACTGCTTCTTGGAGCAGCTGGTTCATGAACCAGAGGGGAAGCCATATTGGACCTAGTCCTTAGTGGAACACCAGATCTGGTGTAGGAGATAAGGGTGTTGGGGCCACTTGGCAATAGTGATCATAGCATGATCGCATTTGATTTAATTAGTGGATAGTAAGGAAATCCACAGTACTACCTTTTAATGTTCGAAAGGGAGACTATGATAAAATGAGGAAAATAGTTAAGAAAAAACTAAAAGGAGCGGTTGCAAAGGTTAAAGAGTTACATCAGGCTTGGGTGTTGTTTAAAAATACTATCCTGGAAGCCCAGACCAGCTGTATTCCATGCATTAAGAAAAGTGGAAGAAAGTCCAAAAAACTGCCAGCATGGTTTAAAGGTAAGGTCAGAGAGGCTGTTGCTGCCAAAAAAACATCTTTCAGGAAATGGAAAAAATAGCCAAACGACGAAAACTGGAAACAGCACAAGCACTGGCAAGTTAAATGCAAAGCATTGATAAGGCAGGCAAAGTGAGAATTTGAGAAGAAACTTGCTATGGAAGCAAAAACACGAAATAAAGACTTTTTCAAGTACATTCGTAGCAAAAAGCCTGTGAGAGAGTCAATTGGACCATTAGATGATAGAGGGGTAAAAGGGGCAGTAAGAGGAGACAAGGCTATAGAGGAGAGACTGAATGAATTCTTTGCTTCGGTCTTTACTGAGGAAGATGTAGGGATGTTACCCAAGACTGAAGTGGTATTTAAAGGTGATACTGCAGAGGAATTGCGAGAAATATCGCTACACTGGGAAGATGTATTACAACTATTTGATAAACTGAATAGTAGCAAATCACCTGAACCATATGGTATAATCCAAGGGTGTTAAAAGAACTGAAATATGAGATTGCAGACCTGCTATTAGTAATCTGTGAACTTTCATTAAAATCATCTGTAATACCTGAAGATTGGAGGATCGCCAATGTAACGCCAATTTTTAAAAAGGGTTCCAGGGGTGATCCTGGAAACTACAGACCAGTGAGCCTGATGTCAGTACCAGGAAAAATGGTAGAAACCATCATAAAGAACAAAATTACTCAGCATGTAGATAGTCATGGCCTAATGGGAGACAGCCAACATGGCTTTAGACAAGGAAGATCTTTATTTATTTATTTAGCTGTATTTATGTCCCGCTTTTCACTAGGTCAAAGCGGTCAATTGGGGGATACATTTAACACGAGGGGATATGAGACACACACACTAATACTTACAGGGAGCATGGGCAATGGAGGGTTAAGTGGCTTGCCCAAGACCACAAGGAGTGCCTGTAGGACTAGAAATCCCAGTCCCTCCGGCCTGAGATTGCTGTCCCCAGGTGGGACTTGAACCCCTGGCCCTCCGGCCTGAAGTACCTTGTCCTAACCACTAGACCACTCCTCCCTTCTTGCCTTATTAATCTGTTATGTTTTTTTGAAGGTGTGAATTAACAGGTAGACAAAGGTGAGTCGATTGATATAGTGTTTCTGGACTTTCAAAAAGCCTTTGACAAGGTCCCTCATCAGAGACGTTTGGCAAAACTAAAAAGTCATGGGATAGGAGGCAGTGTACTATTGTGGATCGGGAACTGGTTAAAAGATAGAAAGCAGAGGGTAGGGCTAAATGGCCAATTTTCCCAATGGAAAAAGGTGAATAGTGGAGTACCCCAGGGATCTGTACTGGGTCTGCTGCTTTTTGACATATTCATAAATTACCTGGAAAAGGGAATAACTAGTGAGGTTATCAAATTTGCAGAGGACACAAAACTGTTTAAAGTTGTTAAAATCCAAGTGGATTGCGGAAAACTGCAGAAGGATCTGGATAAATCGGAAAACTGGACATCCAAATGGCAGATGAAATTTAATGTGGACAAGTGCAAAATTATGCACCTAGGAAAGAACAACCCACACTATGGTTACACGATGCAAGGATCCACATTGGGAACCACCACCCAGGAAAAAGATTTAGGCGGCATCGTGGATAACATGTTAAAACCCTCCACCCAGTGTGCAGCGGCGGCCAAGAAAGCTAATAGAATGCTAGGTATCATAAGGAAAAGAATGGAAAATAAAACAAAGGATATTATAATGCCTCTGTATCGTTCCATGGTACGACCACACCTGAATATTGTGTGCAGTTCTGGTCGCCGTATCTTAAAAAGGATATAGCGTTATTAGAAAAGGTACAGAGAAGAGCCACCAAAATGGTAAAGGGGATGGAAGGCTACTCCTATGAAGAGAGGCTACAAAGGTTAGGGCTCTTCAACCTGGAAAAGAGACGGCTGAGGGGAGATGTGATTGAGGTCTATAAATTAATGAATGGAGTGGAACAGGTAAACATAGATCAATTGTTTATGCTATCAGAATATAGAAAGACTAGAGTACATGTAATGAAGCTACAGGGTAAACTATTTAAGACAAATAAGAGAAAATATTTTTTCACTCAATGTGTAATCAAACTCTGGAATTTGTTACCGGAGGATGTAGTAAAGGCTGTTAGTGTAGCTGGATTTAAAAAAGGTTTGGACAAGTTCCTGGAGGAAAGGTCCATAAACCATTATTAAAAAGGGACCTGGGATATCAATGCTTGACCCAATACAAACATTGTGGAACCTGTGTCTCTTGGGGATACTGCTAGGTACGTATGACCTAGATTGGCCACTGTTGGAAACAGGATACTGGGCTTGATGGACCTTGGTCTGACCCAGCATGGCATATCTTATGTTCTTATGGAGGTAGAGGTGGCAAGATATCTGCCATGATAGGAGGACAGAGGAGTAGCAGTGCCATGCAGAGCAGACACAGGAGAGGCAAGCATGAAGAGCCGCAATGCAGAAAAGGGTACCAGCGCAGGACATGGGGTAGAAGGCTGCACATGAAGACAGGACGCTACACAGCTGACAGGCACAGATAGATAGACAGAAGGATGGTTGGCAACTGTGCTGAGGGTATTATGTGCTGGCAGCATAGATCTGCAGAGATATGACTGTTACAGGAATGACAAGTAGTTGTGTAGGACAGGCATAAAAAAAAAGGATAACAAAGAGGAAATCATTGTATTAACCAGTGGGCTGCACCTCTATGGCCTTTACCACAGCAATGGCTGGCTACAGAGAGACTGCAGGTCACCACACAAAATGTCTGCTGTGGTTACCAGAATAGGGTAAACTCACCAGTACCCATGATGCAATGAACATGCAGAACAGCAATCTACATCTAATCAGCAGATGGGGTATGCACATCTACAGCACCTCAGCTTGGTAGGGGGAACCGACCGTGTGTGTTACTGGCACAGAGTAGCTACAGACCATGCCATTATGAGGGTTCTGTGCTCACCCTGAGGGTGAGGTGGTGCGGCCAGCACCAGGTCCGTAGTCCCTGGGTTGGTTGAGATCGGCTTTGCTGCTGGTCCCCATCAGTGCTAGTGTGTGATAGATATTCCTTGTAGACACACCTAGGATAATCCTGTGTCCATCTGAATTTCTCAGCCACGTTTAGTCCTTGTGGACCATGACACATCCAGAATAGTGCATAACCAGTGTGGTTGCCATGGGCACATGTTATAAGAGCAAGTGTCTGGACTCACATGCAGATTATGTAACACCACCTATCAAACCGCTGTCACTGAGTCAAGGTGGTGAACAGGATCTGCCCCCAAAAGACCCACACTCTATGGGGTATGTTTACTAAAACCCCGGTAGAGTGTGGGCCGCGGTAGAGTGCGGATGCCATATAAGGAGTGGGCGTTCCGTCCTGAAAAAAAAAAGCCAGAATTTAAATATGCGCTAAGGTGCGCGGCGCCCTTGTGAGCCCCGCACCTTAGCGCATCAGATGGCTGCGCGGGAGGCATATGTGGAACGCTGATGGGCAAGTAGAAGAGCAGAGCCACAGCACAATGGTTAAGGCACCTACCAATGGTGCAGGGATCAGGGGTTTGATCCCTACAGAGCCCAATAAAGACAGCTGGCTAAGGCATTGAAATAATGGGTGGCATAAGGCAGCACACTAATGTTTTTGGAGGCATATTAATAATGGGCGGCATAAGGCGGTGTGCTAATGTTTTTGGGGGAATTTTAATATTGTAAGGCATATGGCGGCTTGCTGATGTGCAAGCACATGAACCAAACCACAGCCCAATGGTTAAGACACTGCCCACTGGTGCAGGGATCAGGGGTTTAATCCCCACTGTGCACAACAAAAAAGCCTGGCTGAGACAGCGATGTTTTTCTAAAAGTGCTACAGGAGGCATATTCATTTTGTGAGGCCTAAGGCTGCGCACTGTTAATCTTTTGCATCATAAGGTGGTGCGCTGTTAAGTTTTGGTGTCATAAGGCGGTGCGCTGTAAATTTTGGGCATAAGGCAGTGCGTTGAAGTTTCGGCGGTTTGGGCGGCATAAGGCAGTGCACTGTCAGGTGTGTGAGGCATAAGGCGGCTCGCTGATATGCAAGCACAGGAACAGAACCACAGCACAATGGTTAAGATACTGCTCAATGGTGCAGGGATCATGGGTTCAATCCCCCACAGTGCCCAATGAACAAGGCTGGCTGAGGCATTATTTTAGGAGGCATATTAATACTGGGCGGCATAAGGCAGCGCGCTGATGTGCAATCACAGGAACAGAACCACAGCACAATGGTTAAGACACTGACCAATGATGCAGGGATCAGGGGTTCAATCCCCCAAAGGTGCCCAATGAACAAGGCTGGCTGAGGCATAACATATTGTGTGGAAGATTGCTTTAGAAGGCATTTTAGTCATATTTTAATTACCACTACTAGCAAACGCACTCCCTAAGCGTGTTAACATCAGGTGCCCTATAAGGCACATTTTAAAGTGCACTGTCAGCCAAGGCACCCTAGAATGTTGCTTATAGAGCCCTTTAGAGGGTGCCGTATGAGGTACCGCAAGGTCAGTGTACTGTTTTTTATGGCAGCACTGTGCAGTTTAAGGAATGAAAAGCATACGTAGGTGCGCTGACAGGCAAGGAGGAGCAGAAGTGGAGCACAATGGTTAAGGCACTGACTGCTGATACAGGGGTCATGAGTTTGCTCCCCAGTGTGCCTAATACGTAAGGCTGGCTGTGGCAGCTTTGCATTGTACATATTTTGTCCTGCAGCACTTTATATTTATGTTATTAATTGCTGCCAGCAAACATGGCCTCACGTGCCGTAATTGAAGGTGCCGTATATGGCACCCTATAAGGCACTCCATAGGGCACATTAGAAATTGCACTGTCCGCCACAGCACCCTAAAATGTCCCCTATAGGGCACCCTATAGGTTGCGTCACAGGAGAATGTATAGTGCACCTTATATGGACGGGCACCATAAGGTGCCCTATAGGGCGCCCTATAAAGCACCCTCAGAGGCACCTTATGGGTACAGTACGCTGAGGGTGTTTTTGCTGGGAACAAAATATGTACATTAAAAAAGATAATGTGTTGGACAACCCTATCAAACAACCCCACTGTGGGTTTGAAACCATGACCTCTGGCTTCAGAGACAGTGTAGTAACCATTGGGTTACAGCTCTATAGCTGCCAACAAGCCCCTGGCTGGCTGCAGAGAGCATGCACATCACCACACAGACAGTCTGCTGTGGTCACCAGGATAGGGTTAGCCTACCCATACCCATGATGCACTGCACATGCAAATCAGCTGTCCACAGATTAACACAAGATGGGCAATGCACCCCCACAGCACCTCGGCCCGGTAGAGGGAAGTGACCATGTGCACCCACACACCACCTCGGCCTGGTAGGGGGTACTGACCATGTGTTTTACTGGCACAGAGTAGCTACACACCGTCACATTGTGCGGGTACTGTGCTCACCCTACGGGTGCAATGAGGTTCCCAGGACCAGGTCCACAACACCTCCCATGGCTGAAAGAGGCCATGCCAGAGGTCCAAAGCAGTGTTAGTATGTGAGATAGGTAGTTTCTGCACAAACACCTTGGCCTGTTTCAGTCAGGTGTAACCCCCAGGTGGGCCCCGTACCACCAACCCCCCCTCGGCCGAGGTTGGCAAACAGGGTCTCCTATCAATAAATCCACATTCTACCTCCCTGCAACGGTTGCAGTAGAGGGGACCATCAACCTGGGTCCTGCTGAGGAACAGACACCCCACAGGTCAGTCAATGCAGCTCTATACACATCCATACCACAATAGCAGACAGACATTAGGCCTGGATATGGTGAGCTGCACCCCACCACTATCTGATATTCTCCTGCAGCAAGTCATCAGCCACTGCACCCCACAAGCTGCTCCATCAAGACACATACCAACTGCAAACAGTGTGCTAGTTAGTCCACAGTGCATGCGCCCAGTGGAGATGCATGCACCCACAACTGGGATGTCAACATACACAGCAAGCAAATAAATCAGTGACTGGGCCCCAAAAGGAAACCCATATCTATCACATGAGAGAAATACTAGATAGCAATATGGGGTTGCCTAGCCATGCTGTGGTCACTGCACAGTCAGGGTGAGAGTGATCTCTCAGCAGGACATACTGAGGTCACCCTGTCTGTGTAGGTGGTGGCCGGGCACTAATATGTCCCAGTCAGTGCACTATGCCCTGTGCAGATGCACCCTGGCCAGGCCACCCTGTCCGGCCTATACCCATGGTACCTTGCTCCTCATTATGCACATTGGCAGCCCAATACTGGCAACATTGCTGGCAGTGTGGGCTGTGGAAGGTGTTTGCAGCCACCACACACTGGATAGGCAGACAGCCACCCCCACACCTATGCCAGCATTGTGCTACTATAGAGGAGTCCAGCAGCCATACCCACCACACCAGTCCTGGGCACAGTACAGGCATGGATATGGTACGCACTACTGTTGGGGGTCACTCCCCAGGGTGGTAAACACTGTCAGAGACCAGACCTGCAGCGCACACTGCAGACATCACAATGATTGTTATGGTGGAGATCAATGAGCAACATGTGCTTAACGTAGGAATTGATATCTGCCAGTTATCATGGGCAATGTTTGATAGCTGTGTACCATATACCCAGGTGTAGGGTGGCAGTGCTAAGGTATGCAACTGCTAGTATTGGGGGATACAGGCAGGGCCCAATGTCCTGCCTCTCTAGGAGGCATTGGCCAATGGGGCCTGGGGGGGGGGTGTCTGGCCCTGTTGGCTGCTGCTTTACGGCAGAGTGTCCCAACTCCAATCCTGGTGTTCCAACCACTGTTCGGGTTTTCATGCTGTCCCTCAGAAATATGCATGAGCTACATCAGCATACCATGGGGGTGGTGCATAGATATGCAGCACATGCATCTTTAGCAGAGGCAGCATGGATCCTGAATGGTGTGGGGCCCTCCAGGACTGCATTTGGGAGACTCTGCTCTGGGTAATGCGGCTGTTTATGGTGTCTGTGTTTGGTGTGGTAAAATATAGGCATGTGAACCATGCGTATGTTCTCAGCAATAAAGGTTTCTCCTTACTATCACGGTTTAGTTGTAGGAAAAATATGTGGACTGGATTGGCAGAAGCCCCAGCTGGGCTTTGAACCTGTGACCTTCTGTTCCTTCACATGCTGTCTGTGTGCACTGCACCACCATGTTGCCACAGATATGCTGTGTTCCCTGGGGAGTCCATGACTGTACATCCGACAGAGCCTGTCTGTTACGGTGGACGGTGCCAGCCTGCACAGGCCTAGGCCACTGTCTGCTGTGGTTTGCAGCCACTGCCCCCTCCACCACCTGTACCCTTCCACCAACATGCAGACATGTCCCTATCTGGAAAAAAAATATGACCTGATTGAGTTGTGGCACTCCAGGACTGAATTTGGGGGACTTGGCTGTCGGTAATGGCCATTGTTATGGTTTGTGTGCAGTGTAGGGTAAAATATAGGTGTTGGAACCATGTTTATGTTCTCTGCCATACAGGGGTGTCTGTACTATCACTGTTTAGTGGTGGGTAAAACTATGGGGACTGGGTTGGCAGGAGCCCCAGCTGGGGTTTGAACCTGTGACTCTCTGGTCCTACAGGCACTGGCTGTGTCCGCTGCACCACACTGTGGCCACAGAGACAGTGCAGTCTCTGGAGATAGGAAAACCTGGCCGCACGAGTCAGACACCCTGCTCTGCACAATTTTACTGTGGGCTCGTTTACCTTGTATGGGGACAGGGGTGCAATTAAACCTCAAAAATGACCTCCAAAAAAAGGGGCAAAAACCAAAACCAAGCTGGGCAACAGTGATATCAATGGGCAACATGAAAAACACTCCCAGGAAAGCTCCATTAAAATGCAGTGATTTTTGAACGAGTCTACGGAGCGTAGACCCTTCCAAAAATCATTTCTCTTTTTTTGGAGCTTTCCTGGGAGTGTTTTTTATGGTTGCCCATTAATATCACTGTTGCCCAGCTGGATTATAATTTATTTGAAATTTTTTGTGGTCATTCTCAAGTTTTATTGCTGTTTTGTTCTGTGCACATGTATCACACCGCTCACGTTTTTCAGGTTTCCCCGGTTTTGCTGTACATTGCTGACGGAAATGGTTTCTCTTCCCTTTAAATCGGCTCTAACGCGAGGGTTTCACTCGCGGTATTTTTAATGCCAAATTCAGCCCCGCTCCTGTGCGGGGAGCCTCTCCCCTCCCACTCTCCACCCATTGACCCCATCCCCCCGCCCCTCGGGAGCCTTCCTCCGCCCTCCGTAAGCGTTTCCCCGCTTCTATCGCACATCAGCGCCCCGCACACGTGCGCCGGCCCGTTAATGTGACGCGCACGCGTGCACGGCGCTTAAGAGCATTATTAGCGTCCGCTCTTGTGCGCCGCGCACATGTGCTCGGTTTAGTAAACATACCCCTATATCTTTGCACCGGAGGCAGTAGAGGGACATGAAGAAGGGCTGGGGGACCAGAAACACCACTCCTGCTGGAAAAAGGGTGCCGTCCAAGGCAGTTGATGCAGATCTGTACTTATCACAAGGGCACTGGCAGACGGGCCTGGAAAAGCTCATCTTCCCCCCAACACCACCACCTGACATTCACCAGCAGAGGACACAGTTAGTCTGCACCTGCTGCAGTGTTTTAACCATACACATGCTGACTGTAGACAGTCCATGTACCCAGAAAAACTACAGCATGTACACCCATAAGTGGAATATAAGCACAGACACCAAGCAGATATTTCAGTGATGAGACCACTGAACAAGGAACACACAGATATCACTGAAAAAAAAGAGTGTATAGCACTATGTGGGAACCTAGACATGCCATGGTCACTGCTCAGTCAGGGTGAGAGTGACCTCCCAGCATGACATGCTGTGGCCACCCTATCCATGCAGGTGGTGGTCGGGCAGTACAATGTCCCAGCCATTGCCCTATGCCCTGTGCAGATGCATCCTGCCCAGTCCGCCCTGTCCAGGCCATACCCACAATACATTGCTCCTCATTATGCACATTGGCAGGCTAACACGGGAAACAGTGTAAGCATTGTGGGCCCAGTGAGGAGTAGGCAGTCACAAAACAATGGATAAGAACATAAGATATGCCATACTGGGTCAGACCAAGGTCCATCAAGCCCAGTATCCTGTTTCCAACAGTGGCCAATCTAGGTCATACGTACTTAGCAGTATCTCCAAAAGACACAGGTTCCACAATGCTTGTATTGGGTCAAGCACTGATATCCTGGGTCCCTTTTTAATAATGGTTTATGGACCTTTCCTCCGGGAACTTGTCCAAACCTTTTTTAAACCCAGCTACACTAACAGCTCTTACTACATCCTCCGGTAACAAATTCCAGAGTTTGATTACACGTTGAGTGAAAAAATATTTTCTCTTGTCTTAAATAGTTTACCCTTTAGCTTCATTACATGTCCCCTAGTCTTTCTATATTCTGATAGTATAGATACACACACACTCCCACTCCTATTTCAGCATTGTGCAAAGATAGGGGTGGTTGGCAGCCCTGCCCACCACACTAGTCCTGAGCGCAGTGCAGGCATTGCTAAGGTAAGCAGGTGCTAGTAGTAGTGTTTTGGTGGTAACTGCTGCTTAACGCCTGGCCCAACAGCCTGACTCTCCATGAGGATTTGGATAGTGGAGCATGTGTGTGGGGGTGTTTGTGCCCCTGTTGGCCGATGCTCTAGGGCAGAGGTTCCCAACTCCAGTCCTGGAGGGCCAAACACCATTCAGGTTTTCAGGCTGTTCCTAATACATATGCATGAGATGCATTTGCATCCACTGCCCCCATTGTATTCAGATGTATCACATGCATATTCATTAGGGACAGCCTGAAAACCTGAATGGTGTTTGGCCCTCCAGGGCTGGAGTTGGGAACCTCTGCTCTAAGGCAGTGTTTCCCAACCCAGTCCTATGGGGCACACCGGCCAGTCAGGTTTTCGGGATATCCCTAATGACTATGCATGAGATATATATGCATTAGAGATATCCTGCCAACCTGACTGGTTTGTGGCCCTCCAGGGCTGGATTTGGAGACCCCTGTCTAACACCTCTGTCATCTAAGATTGTGAGTGGGCAAGGTGCAGATGTCCAAGACATCAAAAAGGTATATAGAATGTGTCACATTCCTCCTCACTTCTCACCACCACCAAAATATTGTCTATTAGACAACTTTTTGGTGGTGGTGAGAATCGAGGAGGAATGTGTCACATTCTATATACCCTTTCGATGTCTAGGACATCTGCACCTTGCCCACTCACAATCTTAAATGACAGAGGTGTAAGGCAGGGGTCTCCAAATTCAGCCCTGGAGGGCCACAAACCAGTCAGGTTGGCAGGATATCTCTAATGCATATATATCTCATGCATAGTCATTAGGGATATCCCGAAAACCTGACTGGCCGGTGTGCCCCATAGGACTGGGTTGGGAAACACTGCTCTAAGGAGTGCACATGTTTATGTTGTATGTGCTATGTAGGGTAATGGTCTGCAGGAGCCAAAGCTGAGACTTGAACCTGCAACCTTCTGCCCCAGGACAAACAGGCTGTGTGTACTGCACCATACTGCACTGTACTGTTGCCACAGAGACAGGTTGGTCCCTGGGGATACCATGACTGTTCATCAGACAGACCTTGTCTGTTGCACTGCACGCCACCCACCTGAACAGGGCTTCTCCTTGGTCTGCTGTGGGCAGCTGCCACTCCCCCCTCTACCACCAGCACCCCTCCCCTACCATGCTGACATGCCTATATGCTGGTAGTGTGCAGTCCCAGGCCATCTAGTGTGTGGGTAGGCAGCTGCCTAGGGTAAGGGGTCTGGGGTAGGAGTGCCTAAATAGACATCCATGCTTCCCCCCAGCACCACCAGCCAATGTTATGTGCCCTTTGGGGTACCTGCTGGGTAATGTCCCCTGGATGGGACACTGTGGGACACAGACTTGTGGCCATGATTGACCTTGGTCAGCTGCTGTTTTGCTGATTTCCAGTTTTTACATTCCTTTGTGCCACCTAGGCACCTGCCTAGCCCACCCTGTGCTCCAGCTGCCCCACTGCATGTCCTGCCTGCAGCCCCCTATGCAGCATTGCCATAGTGCCCTCTCATACTTGGGCACTATGCTGTTGCTGCACATGTAGCACTACTATCACTGTTTTAGTGCCATCAAGTCAGTGTTGACTCATAGGATTAGGAGGTTCAGACTGTTACTAGTGTATATACTTTGTAGATAGTTACCACAGTTATGTCCAAGTTATAGTTCCTGTTCATTGTAAATACAATGCAGCCTGACTGCCTTGTATATGGTTCTGCTATATGAAAACCACACTGATTTGAATAGCGTGGTATAGAAGAGAACGTAAATAAATAAATAGTGACTTAGCTACCTTTGGGTTTTCTTGGCAATGTATCACCAGAAGTAGATTACCAGCCTTTTCTTTTGAGGCAATGGAGGGTAAAGTGACTTGCTCAAGGTCACAAGGAGTGCTAGTGGGAATTGAACCCTTGATCTTCTTAGTACGAGATAGTTGCTCTAACCACTAGGCTACTCCTCCATTCCATGCTGTACATTGCTGACACTGAAATGGTTTCTCTCCCCTGCATATGTGCATCTAACAACAGGTTTTCACTTGCAGTAATGTTCGGCCCTTCAGTTCCTGGCGTTGGTGTAGCAGGAGCCTCTCCCCGCCCACTCCCTGCCCATTGACCCCTTCTCTCCGCCCTCTCTCCACCCTTTGTGGGACTTAACGCTGCCGGAGATGTTAACACGCGCTAACGTCGCATCTGGTAACATTAGCACGCGTTAACGTTACTTATCGCGGTTTAGTAAACATACCCCTAAGTGTCTAAGGGGTCTGTTTACTAAATCGCGGTAAACGTGAATAACGCGCGTTGTATGACGTTAATGACCGCAAGTGCAGTATAACGCGCGTAAACACGCGCCAACGACCGGTAACGTCATACTACGCGCGTTGACCGCGCTTAACGATCGTAAAGCCCCGCGGCGCGTTAAAACAGCGCAGAAGGTGGAGAGTGGGCGGAGAGAGAAGGGGTCAATGGGCGGAGAGGGGGCGGGGAGAGGCTCCCCCTCACTAACGCGCTGTAATTCTGAGCTCAATTCCAACGCGAATGAAAACCTGCCGTTGAAGGCATCTTTAAAGGTAAGAGAAACCATTTCCGTCAGCAATGTACAGAGAAACCTGGGTAACACACAAAACGTGAGCAGTGTGATACATGTGCACAGAATGAAATGTCACAGAAGACAATAAAAATGACCAGAGGAAACCCCTTTAAAAGCATAAATCAGCAGTTAAACAGTGATAGCAATGGACAACAAGGAACAGAACTCCCTGGAAAGCACAAAATAAAAACCTAATGATATGTGGAAGGGTTCACGCTTCGCAGACCCTCTAAAAGGGAAAGTCACTGTAATGGAGCTGACCTGGGAGTGTAGTGTAATGTCTCCCAATGATATCATTGTTGCCCAGCTCGGATATGGGTGTGTGTCCCTTCTGTGAGGTCCCCCTGAGGTGTATGTGCACCGTTGTCTGCATACAAGGGAAATGAGGCCACAGTAAACCTTTTGCAGAGCAGAGTCCCTGACCAGCCAGGCAGGTCATACTAACACCAGGCACAGCACCATCTCTGTGGCCCCAGTGTGGTGCAATGGACACAGCCAGGGCCTGTAAGACCAGAGGGTCACAGGTTCAAATACCAGCTGGGACTGCTGCCAACCCAGTCACAATAGTCCTACCCACCACTAAAAAGTGAAAGTAAAGACACACCTTTAATGCAGAGAACAAAGGCATGGTCTATTTTTACACCACACCAAACACAGACACCAGAAACAGGCACAGCAACGAAAGCTGAGCCCCGCAAATGCAGCCCTAGAGGGCCCCACAGCATTCCTGTCCCATGCTGTCACATCAAAGATGCCTGTGCTGTATAGCTATGCCCCACCCCCATGGTAGGCAGATGTAGGTCAGGCATATGTATGAGGGACAGCATGAAAACACAGATAAAACGTGGAAAATAGCAGAAAGAAAACTGTAAACATCACAAGTCAGCTGGGCAACAGTGATAGCAATGGGCCACAATAAAAAACACACTCCCTGGAAAGCGAAACCAAAAAAAGAAAAGATACTTGGAAGGGATCACGCTACGGAGACCCTTTAAAAACACATCCCCTGTTATTGGAGCATTCGCGGGAGTGTCGTGTATTGTTGCCCAATGATATAATTGTTGGCCAGCTTGGTAATGGGGGATTGCCCCCTCATGCGAGGTTGTATGTGAGGTTACGTGCAAATTGCCTCCATACAAGCTATATGAGTCCACAGTAAAATGGTGCAGAGCAGGGTCTCTGACCTGTCAGGCCAGGTATCCCATCTCCAGGGATCGCATTGTCCTTGTGGCCTCAGTGTGGTGCAACAGACACAGCCAGTGCCTCTAAGACCAGAATGTCACAGGTTCAAATCCCAGCTGGGGCCATGCCAATCCTGCCCACATATTCTCCCCACAACTAAACTGTGATGGAATGGTCACACCCTTATTGCTGAGAACATACGCATGGACAAAACGCCAATATTTTACCACACCAGATATAGGCGCATTACCCAGAGCATAGTCCCCCAAATGCAGTCCTGGAGGGCCCCACACCATTCAGTTACCATGCTGCCCCCAATAAAGATACCTGTGCTGCATAACTATGCCCCCCCCCCTTGTCTGCAGATGTAGCCCATGCATATTTATGAGGGACAGCATGAAAACCCGATCAGTGCCTGGAATGACAGGACTGGAGTTGTGGAACCCTGCCGTAAAGCAGCAGCTAACAGTGACTCCCACCCACCCAACCACATGCCCCATTGGGCATTGAAACCCGAAGAGGTAAGACAATTGGCCCTGCTGTCAACTCCCAATACTAGCAGGTGCATACCTTAGCAATGGCACCCTACACATGGGTATATGGTACACATGCACTAAAAGTTGCCAATGATAAAATGTAGAACTCATGTCCTATGTAAAGCACATTGTGCACATTGAGCTGCGCCACAACAAGCAGTCAGATGTCTGTGGTATGTGCCGCAGGTCTGGCCCCTGACAGTGTCCAACACCCTTGGGAGTGATCCACCAGAGTATGTCGTACCACATCCATGCATGTACTGTGCCCATGACAGGTGTTGTGTGTATGGCTGCAGAACCCCCCTACAGTAGCACAATGCTGGCATAGGTGTGGGGGTGGCTGTCTGTCCAGCCAGTGTGTGGTGGCTGCAAACACTGTCGACAGGCCACACTGCCAGCAATGTTGCCAGTAGTGGGCTGCCAATGTGCATAATGAGTAGCAAAGTACCATGGGTAGAGGTCGGATAAGGCGGCCTGGCCAGGGTGTATATGCACAGGGCAAAGGGCAGTGACAGGTACATTGTAGTGCCAGGCAACCACCTGCCCAGACAGGGTGACCACGGTAGATGCCGCTGCAAGCTCAGTGTCACCCTGAATGTGCAGTGACCACAGCATGTCTAGGCTCCACCCTGGTGCTACATAGTAGTTCACTCATGTGATAAATATGGGTGTTCCCCTGGGGCCCAGTCACAGATGTATCTGCTGGCTGTGTATGCTGGCACCCCAGTTCTGGGTGCAGGCATCTCTGCTGGTCACTAGCAGCCTGTTTGCAGCTGGTAGGTGATGTGATGGAGTGGCCTGCAGGGTGTGTTGGCCTGCACCAGGGGAAATCACAGATAGTGGTTGGGATTGTCATTTTCTACCAAGTCCCAATGTCAGATTGCTCCTGTGGCATGCATGTGTCTGGATCTGCAGTGACTGACCTGTGGGGTGTCTGCACCTCAGTAGGACTAGGGTTAATGTCCCCCCTCCACTGGCACCTTCCAAGGGAGGTAGAATGTGCAGATTATGATGGGTGACCCTGTTTGCCACCCAGGGGTGAGCGGTGGGGCATGGGTCTACACCTGCCCCAAACAGACAGAGATGTCCAAGGTGGTCATGCAGAAAATATCTATCTCACACAGTAACACTGCTGTGGACGGTGCTGAGGACCTAGGGCTGGATGCCCCACTGCACACTCAGGGTGAGCAGAGCACCCGCACAATGTGGTGTTGGGCAGGTCCTCAATGCCAGTACAACAAATGGTCAGTACCCCCTATAAGGGCAAGGGGCTGTGGGGGGTGCACATGACAATTTACCCCTACCATGTCCAGAGTCTGTGGGGATGCATTCCATATGGTGTGCCTGTGTGGAGAGCTGATTAGCATGTGCAGTGCATCATGGGGGTGACTGTATTATTCAATCCCTCTGAAACCGCAGCACGAGCTCGCAGCCATTGATAAACCATGGGACAGCACACGTACATCTGGTAGCAGAAAGCATAGGTGCACGACACCCTACAGAGTCTGTAATATATGAGATGCCCACACTGCTGAAACCCCGACGTACCCACACACATAAAAGAAAAGATCCCCGGGCTCAATGGTACGCGCGTCGCTACGCGCGGCGCTGCACACGCAACAACGCACGTAGCTCGGCTCGCATACGCAATGTCCCGTCCAAAAGCCTCAGCAATCCCCCTCCAATATCCCTTCCAATATACAGGCCATTGCCCGGGACTCAAACCCATGCTGCCCGTATCAGCTGTCAGTGCAGTAACCATTGTGCTACAGCTCTGTATGGGTCAGGGATGTTTGCTGGCAACCCTCTGACACATAACAGACATATACATGCCCCCACACTCAGTGAATAATGTGTGGGTGTGTTTACTTACACCCCATACGGACAGCAAACATAGACATGCCCCCTCACTCACTATCTGATATATGGGTGTGTTTGCCTGCATCCCTCCGACACGTCCAGGAAATAAAATATAATTGGCACTGCCCCCTCCCTCATTGTGTCATGTACAGGGTGCTACATCAGCCAGCCTTCTACTAATGCCACCCTGGGGACTTGAACCCATGCTGCCCGTATCAGCAGTCACTGCAGTAACCATTGTGCTATAGCTCTGTATTAGTCTTGTATGTCTGGGTGGCTACTTATGCTTTACGCGCGGTGGCCCGCTCGTTAGTTTCTTAACGCGCCAGTTAACGCTCGTTGGTTTCGTAACGCGCGCTAGGTCTTCCGCGGTCCCGCCCATCTCCTTATTTGGGGGTTTGTCTTCTTAACGCGGCTCCTACCGCGAACTGCACTAACGCGATTTAGTAAACAGACCCCTAAGTCTGTTTGGAGCAAGGTCATTCTTATATCTTTGGGGTACAAACCCACAGCCTTAGTCCACCAAAATCCCCCAAGAAAACCTAAGTTTTCTTTAGAAGTTCAGATGACAAGACTTCGACTTTCATACTTTGGACATATCATGCGAAGAGAAAGATCATTAGAGAAAGATATCATACTTGACAAGGTTGAAGGTCAATGTAAAAGAGGAAGGCCAGCAATTTGATGGATCAATACAATAACAGCAGCTATGGGTGCCACTTTATCAACAATGAGCCGCATGACTGAATACTGAACACAGTTTAGGTCAATTATCCAGAGGGTCGCCATGAGTCAACACAGACTCGACGGCACTTAACAACAACACTCTATGATACAACTGCACCTTGAGTATTGTATGCAATTCTGGTCACCACTTCTCAAAAAAGATAGAATAGAAAAGGTACAGAGAAGAACATTCAGGCATGTGGGCTTACTGGTGATTGCAGCCAGGAATCATGAAAAGACTCTGGACAGCAATGATAACAAATGCTGTTAAAAAATCATGCTCTGTATATGAGATTGATTTATTTGTTTATTTATTTATTTAGTTAGTTAGTTAGTTATTTTAAATACTTATATACTGAATACTCACAAAGTCCAAGGTGGACAAAAAGCTTAGACAATAAAGCCATAACACTAAACAATAAAACATTTCCATTTTCAAGAGAATTAAAAGCCTGCTGATAAAAATGAAACTTCAACAATATCCGAAAGCTCATAAAATCATAGTGTGACCATAAATTGCAAGTAAACAGTTCCATAATCTTAGCGCAAAATATATAAAAGCACAAGCATAAGTTGTATGTAAACAGGTACAACTAGTGAATTTTTCATACCAGTACGATTCCGCCTTCCTGAAAAATAATATTTATTTTATTTAACATTTCTTATATACAGCCTTTCATGATATCAAGGTTGTTTACACTGAACAAACTGGAATTACATTGAACAGGGCATTATAACTTTGGGATAACTATTTTACAGGGAACATGGGGCAATGGAGGGTTAAGTGGCTTGCCCAAGACCACAAGGAGCACCTGTGGGATTAGAAACCGCAGTCCTTCCAGCCCAAGATTGTTGTTCTCTAGTGGGATTTGAAGCCCTGATGTAACTTGCCCCAACCACTAAGCCACTTTGCAGCAGACTAGTAAGGTAGACTGCTGAAAGACCTAAATGGATTTTCATTATCACATATAACACTTTAAAATAAATCCACTGGCAGATAGGCAATCAATGCAAATCTCTCAAACAAAGGGGTATGTTTACTAAACTGCGTTAGTGCAATTCGCGTTAGGAGCCGCATTAGTGGAAGGAAAGCCAAAAAAGGACATGGGCGGTACATCGTAACTGATAAGGCGCAGTTGCGCGCGGTATTGCGCGCCATGCAGCAACGATCACTACAGCGCGCGCGCTACTGCGCGCAAGCTTAAGAAGGTGCCCAGACACCCAAATACAGAAAGAGAGCTGTAGCACAATGGTTACTACACAGACTGATAGTACAAGGGTCATGGGTTCAATTCCCCAGTGTACCTAATGAATAAGGCTGGCTAAGGCATCGTGTGTAACCCTTTGAAGGCCTACTATAATATTTTAATCCACATTCTGCAGCCGGGTTAATGTTTGCACATGTCAGGAAAATTGTACCCATCGTACCCAATATGTTCCAATAGTGACGTTCCCTCTGGCATGGTCATGTATTATATACCATTTGATAGGAATATATAGGCAGAAGATGAGATTCCGAAAGTACTGGGCTTGGCCTGGAAAGGGTTAAGTAGTGGGCTGTGAGGAAGTTTAGTTGTACCTGAATAGTGCTGCCAGCAAACACACCCTCACAGTGGCGTAACCTAAGGTGCCACATAAGGCACCCTAGAGGGCATTCCATAGGGCACATTATAAAGTGCGCTGTCTGCCAAGGCACCCTATAATGTCCCCTATAGGACACCATATAAGGCACCTTATAAGGCGCTGTATAGGGCGCCGTATAAAGCGCCCTATAGGGCGCCCTATGAGCCACCCTAAGGGGACAGTACCCTGAGGGTGGTCCTGCTGGCAGAACTAATATACTATAAAAATAGACAATGCCTAAGACAGCCCTATTGATAAACCCCACTGTGGGCTCTGAAGCCATGTCCTCTGGCTCCACAGGCAGTGAAGAAACCAGTGGGCTAGAGCTGCTAACAAACACCTAGCTGGCTACAGGAGGACTGCATGGCACCACACCCACATTCTGCTGTGGCTACCAGGATAGGGGTAACCCACCCGTACCCATGATGCACTGCACATGCAAATAAGCAGTCGAGAGATGGGCACAAGATTGGGTATGCACCCCCACAGCACCTCGGCCTTGTAGGGGGAACAGACCGTGTGTGGCACTGCCACAGAGTAGCCACAGACAGTCACATTGTGCGGGTACAGTGCCCACCCTGAGGTCGAGGTGGGGCACCCAGCACCAGGTCCACAAGCACCTTTCATGGCTGAAATACGCCATGCTGCAGGTCCCCATCAGTGTGTGATAGGTAGGTCCCGTTAGACACACCTAGGATACAGCTGTGTCCTGCTGTATGTCCCGGTCATGTCTAGTCCCTATGGGCGCTGTTGCACCCAGACCAGTGCATATCCTGTGTTGGTGCTATCGTTACCTGCTGTAGGTAGGTGGGAGGGACCCACAGGCAGATTATGTACCACCACACAACCCACCCTCTGGGGCTCAGGGGGAAATAGGATCACCCACAAATAAATCCACAGTCTACCTCCCTGCAATGGCAGCAGTAGAGGGGACCAGCAACAGCAGTCCTGTTGGGGAACAGACAGAGCGGCACACATCCATAATGCAATAGTGGACAGACGGTAGGCTTGGAAATGCTCAGCTGCCCCCCACCATTATCTGACATTCTCCAGCAGCAAGCTTCCAGCCGCTGCATCCTGCAAGGTGTTCCAGCAAGACAGCATACTAGCTTCAGGCAGTCCGCCAGCTAGTCCATAGGGCATGGTCCTGGAGGAAATGCATGTACCCAGAACGGGGATGTCAGCATACACACCAAGCAGATAAGTCAGTGATTGGGCCCCAAAAGGAAACCCATATATATCACATGAGAAAAATGATATATAGCACTATGGGGGAACCTAGCCATGCCGTGGTCACTGATCAGTCAGGGTGAGAGTGACCTCCCAGCAGGACATGCTGTGGCCACTCTGTCCGTGCAGGTGGTACCGGGCACTACAATGTCCGAGCTATTGCCCTATGCCCTGCGCAGATGCGGCAAAACCAGGCCACCCTATCCAGGCTATTCCCATGGTACCTTGCTCCTCATTATGCACATTGGCAGGCCAATACTGGGAACAGTGCTAGCAGTGTGAGCTGTGGAGGGTGTTGGAAGCCACCACACACTGGATAGACAGACACGCACTCCCCACACCTATGCCAGCATTGTGCAACTCTAGAGGTGTTGGGCAGCCCAGCCCACCACACCAGTCCTGGGCACAGTGCAGGCATGGCTATGGTACGCAATACTGTAGGAGTCACTCCCCAGGTTGGCAAACACTGTCAGACACAGGACCTGTAGCACACTCCACAGACATCAGAAAGGTTGATATGATGCAGCTCACTCAGGAAATTGTACGTAACCTAGGAATTGCTATCTGCCAGTGATCATAGCAACCTTTTGATAGATGTGTACCATATTCCCAGGTTTAGGGTGGCATTACTACGGTATGCATGTGCTAGTATTAGGAGATGCACACAGAGCCCAAAGTCCTGCCTCTCCAGGAGGCTGTGGATAATGGGGCCTGTGGGTGCGGGTGTGTCTGCCCCTGTTGGCTGCTGCTTTACGGCAGAGGTTCCCAACTCCATTCGGCGGTGCCAAACACTGTTCAGGTTTTCATGCTGTCCCTCATGAATATGCATGAGATACATCTGCTTACCATGGGGGTGGCGCATAGAAATGCAGCACAGGCATCTTCATCAGAGGCAGCATGGAACCGGAATGGTGTTTGGCCCTCCAGGACTGCATTTGGGAGGCTCTGCTCTAGGTAATGTGCATGTTCATGGTGTCTGTGCTCTGTAGGGTAAAATGTGGATGTTTTGGGCATGTTTACGTCATCTTCAAGAACGGTTCTGTCTGTATTAGCACGTTATAGTAGTGGGTAAAATATGAGGACTGGGTTGGCGGAAACCACGGCTGGGACGTGAACCTGTGACCTTCTGCTGCTGAATACACTGGTTCTGTGCACTGCACCACCATGTTCTCACAGAGATGGTGCATTCCCTGGTCAGACAGGGCCTGTTTGCTGCAGTGCACGGCACCCACCTACACAGGGCTAGGCCATGGTCTGCTGTGGGCAGCTGCCACTATCCCCTCCACCACCAGTATCCCTCAGCCACCATGCTGACATGCCCTTCTGCTGGTGGAGCTGGTGGTATGCAGTCTCAGGCCATCCTGTGTGAGGGTAGGCGGCTGCCTATGGTGCGGGTTCTGGGGTAGGGGTGCCTGCATATCTGTCCGCACGTCCCCCAATCACCGCCTGCCACTCTTCTGTGCCCTTCGAGGTACCTGCTGGGTACTATCCCCTCTGACACTGTGATAGACACGTTCATGCCCATGTTGGGCCCTCCTCAGTTGCTGTCTGGCTGCTGTACAGTTTCAGCATTCCTAGGTGCCACCTAGGCACCTGCCTAGTCCGCACTGTGCCCCAGCTGCACCACAGCATGTGCCGCCTGCAGCCCTCTGTATCCCCTTTTCCAGCATCTGCCCGGTTGCCCGTTCCGACATGCCCGCCCTGATATTGCGGGACATGTGCACGCCATAGGAACCCTGTCCGATGGTAGGGAAATCCCTGAGCAGCGCTATTTCACTGTGGGCCCATGCACCTTGTATGGGGACGGAGTATGGACCCTTCCACAAATTATATCTGTTCTATGGAGCTTACTCGGGGGGGGGGGGGGTTGATGTTTCTCATTGCTACCACTATTGGCCAGCTTGGTTGTTGTTTTTTTCCAGTTTGTTGGGGTCATTTTCGGTGTTTCTTTGCCCTTTTGTTCTGTGCACATATATCACACTTATCACCTGTTTTTGGTTTCCCTGCCTTGGCTGTACATTGCTGACACGTAAATGGTTTCTCTCCCCTTTAAAGTGCTTTTACCGGTAGGTTTTCATTCGCGTTGGAATTCAGCTCTGAAATTCAGCGCGTTGGTGTGAAGGGAGCCTCTCCCCGCCCACTCCCTGCCCATTGACCCCTTCTCTCTGCCCTTTCTCCACCTTCTGCGTTGTTTTACCGCGCCACGGAGCATTACGCGTGTTAGCGCGCGCTATAGCGCGTTTACGGTCGTTAATGCGCTATAGCACGTGCTATCACATGCTAATGATCGTTAACGTCGTACAACGCGCGTTATTCACATTTACCGCAGTTTAGTAAACATACCCCAAAGAGTAATATGATCATAACGATTTCTCCATAACAAAGCTTGAGCAGTTGCATTCTATACTAACTGAAGAGCATGTAAAGTTGAATCAGGAAGATCTACCAATACAACATTACCGTATTCCAAAGCTGGGAACAAACTAGCCTGAAATACAGTACAAAAGTTGTAATCATAATGGCAGTCTGACCTCCCCCAGTGCATCCCAGGTTCTTTTTTTATTTAATGGGTGGTAGGGTGGGAAAGGGGACATTGGACCACCAGGGATCATTTTATTGCTGGACCCGGCCGCTGATAGTATTTTGATGGCATCAGGGACCTTTCAGGGGTGGAATTGGGGCCACTGAACCACCAGGGATCATTATATTGTAGGCCACAGCCCTCAACAGTATTTTGAAGACATTGGGGGCCTTTCCTGATGCCATCAAAATAGTATCAGAGTTGGGATCGGGGCAGCTGGACCACCAGAGATAATTTTATTGTTGGGCACGGCCCCCAACAGTATTTTCATGGCTTCAGAGGCTTTTCTCGATGCCTGATCATCTGAGGAGGACATAATCCAGGCATTGGGGAAAGCAACTGGTGCCATCAAAATACTGTCGGGGGCACGAGTAAGCGGTTTACTTCTACTCATACCCTTAAGTAAAAATTTTGGCACTGTGGCTGGTTGCAAAATCCTCTACGCCTGTCTCTGCATCGGGCATAGCTATGATTTGCATACCAGCCCAGCTGATTATAATAGATTTAAATAATGCAAGTTCATTTAAATACATGTGGTGTTAGTTGGGTGCTAGCTTTTCTGTGGGCGTTTACGTCTGTTTCCTGCATTTGCAGGATCGTTAAACATGCTTAAACGTGGCGTGAGGTGCTCGTAAAGCCTGCACTAGGTTTCTGCATCAGCCTGATAGAAAGACCCTCACCTAATGCAGAAGAAGTGAGGAAAGTATGCGGCTCATGGAATTCTTTCCAACCCCTGTGTGTGTGTGTGTGTGTGTGTGTGTGTGTGTGTGTGTGTGTGTGTCTGTCTGTCTGCAAGCACACACCCATCTGTTGGCATCTGTATTGCCTGTGCGTTGGTGTGTCTTGTGTATCTGGTGTCTGTGTGTGTGTATGTATGTGTGCATTCCTCTGTTTTGTATTGTGGTAGGCTATGGCCTGTAAACTAGGCCTAGACCCCAACCCCCACCTGAGACTAGTGCTGAGAAGAACCAGTCTGAGAAACTGCTTTAGACTGCTTTAAACTGCTTTTGAAAAGTTTGTATAATTCCTTTATTAATTCCTCTATGCTGATGATAGATATGTTCCTGCATTCTCTAAGCTAGAAATGGCCTTGAAGTAGAAATGTATCAATGTCTAAGACTGTGCCTTTGTTAGACTAGCCTGAGAAGGGGGAACAGGGAGCTAGGCCCAGAGAGGGTCCCCGATTGGACAGGGGCAAGGGGCGTTGGGACCAATAGAAAGTTTGCCTGTATCAAACTGTAAAAATTGTATATAAGGAATTTGCTCCTGTACTCCATTGCTCAGTCCTTTTTGGATGCTTTCCTGTCTGAGCCTGTGCACAATAAATTGGCTTGGAACCTGCAATTGACTCCTGGTTTTATTCATTGCGTGCAATTCGCTGCTACATATTCCTGGTGTGTTGGCCGGGAACGTGCGAGTAGCGGATGGTATTCAAGTGAATATACCACGTATTACCGCCTCAAGGTTTGGCCCGGTTGGGACCGTGTCTGTCTGACCGCAGGGGAAACCTCAGGCACCACCGGTCCTCTTGTATCGGAGAGGGTTCCGCCTTGCATCGGCGGATTACTGGGTCCGGCCGGCCAACACCTCCGAATCTGAGGGGAGTCCAGGATTCAACACAAGAACTGGTTTTGTATCGGGTACCGGATCCGGTGAGTAGAAATTTCTTCGTTCTTCAGTTAGTTAGTTTTGGGTATGTCTCGCATGAGTATGCGCGAGACTGAATTGGTATGGGAATAAGGTACCGAGAGCCTGATCACCTCTCAGGGCACGTCCGAGTAAGCCTTGCATGAGTATGCGCGAGGCCCAAACTACTGCCCTTGGTTAATCAGCAGTCCGAGTACGTCTTGCATGAGTATGCGCGAGACTGGCTGCTGTTGGTTAGTAAGATAGGCCTGGGAATTTGGGAAAACGTTGCTAGCATGTTTGGTTGTGTGTGTGAATGAGAGGTCTTGAAACACAGACCAAGTGAGAGTGGACTCCTGAGTAGCGCAGTTCCTGGCTGGGCGACCGTGCCCAGGTCGTGAAAAGGAGGAAGCGTTCGGTGTTTGTCTACCTGTTTGTTTCTAGGGCTGTATGGACCCCTTACTTGCAGCCCGACCACCCGCCCCTACTGTCTGTTGTCGTGTACGTCATTATGGGAGATTCGGAGTCCACACAAACTCCGCTGAAATGTATGATCAAGAATTTCAAGAAGGGATTTGACGGAGACTATGGAGTAAAGATGTCTCCGTCCCGATTAGGAATACTCTGTGACAGGGAGTGGCCGGTGCTGGTCGCCGCATGGCCCCCTGGTGGTACTTTTGATGTTAGAATTGTATCCCTAGTTCATCAGATTGTGGGTAAGAAACACCCTGACCAGTTCCCCTATATAGATTCCTGGTTAAATATTTGTGAAAAATAGCCCTCCTGGATGAAGCGCTGCCACGAGGAACAGTGTAGGATAATGGTAGCAACCACAAAGGGGGCCCGGAAGTCTGGAGAAGAGAAGCTGCACGTATATTATGCCCAGGAATCTCCAGATGTTCTGACCCATTCGCCCCAGTTCCTCTACAGGCCAGTCCCCTCAGCTCCGTTACCACCCCGGGAAGAGCCTGGTGCAGGAGGACCCCCTCCTGCCGATTTACCCCTAGTCCACCAACCACCTCCGCAACAGGAGGAGGCGTACCCCCTCCTGCCTGCGAGCCCTAGCTCCGCTCGGAGTCCCCCGGAAGGGCCACAGTCCACCGATGACACTGCAAGCAGGGATTCATTTGCTAGTTCAGGGTCACTTACTGCTAAAGACCAAAGCAGGGGAGCTGAATTCCAACAAGCCAGACTACATTATGCCCTCAGAAGTACAACGGCAAGTCAGAGGGATGGTCACGTCATGCCATTACGCCAGGTCCCGGGGCTGCCTATCCTTAATGAACGGGACCAGGTTGTGGTGGGGCCAACCAGTCTCGTTTATGTGCCCTTTTCCACCACTGATTTATTGAACTGGAAGACGCATTATGCATCCTACACTGAAAAGCCCCAAGAATTGACAGAATTAATGTCCAGTATTATGCAAACCCATCAGCCTACCTGGTCTGATTGCCGCCAGCTCCTGTCTACCCTCTTCACTACTGAAGAATGAGCCCGGATTGTGCAAGCATCCACCCGATGGTTAGAAGAAAATCCCGTGGGAGAGAGAGGCCTAGATCCCCGGCAAGCGGCTGCCGCAGATTTCCCGAATAATGATCCCAAGTGGGATCCAAACAGTGCAACCGGGCCGACGGCCCTCACTCGGTTCTGCCAGGCCCTACTACAAGGCCTGAAGAGAGGAGGCCAGAAGGCCATGAATATCGGAAAGGTAGCGGAAGTCATCCAGCATCCAGATGAGAGCCCAGCAGCCTTTTATGAACGCTTATCTGAAACTTGTTGTTGTTGTTGTTAAGTGCCGTCGAGTCGGAGTCGACTCATGGCGACCCTCTGGATAGCTATCCTAAATTGTGTTCGGTCTTCAGTCAGGCGGCTCATTGACGACAGACTGGTACCCGTAGCTGCTGTTATTGTAGCAATCCATCTCATTGCTGGCCTTCCTCTTTTGCGTTGACCTTCTATCTTGCCAAGCATGATGTCTTTCTCTAATGATCTCTCTCTTCGCATGATGTGTCCGAAGTATGAAAGTCGAAGTCTTGTCATCTGAGCTTCTAAAGAAAGCTTAGGTTTGATCTCCTCTAGTACCGACTTGTTTGTTCTTCGGGCAGTCCATGGTATACACAGTATTCGCCGCCAGCACCATAATTCAAAGGCATCAATTTTCTTCCTGTCTGTCTTTTTCACTGTCCAGCTTTCACATCCATATGATGTTATTGAAAATACCATGGCTTGAACAAGTCGAATCTTTGTATGGAGAGAGAGACACATCTCTGCTCTTGAGAATCTTATCTAGGTCTTTCATAGCCATTCTGCCAAGAGCAATGCGTCGTCTGATTTCTTGACTGCTTGTTGCTTCTTTATTGATAGTTGATCCAAGTAGGTTAAAGTTGTTCACAATTTCAATTTCTTCTCCTTCAACGATGAACCTGTTGATTATGCCAGTTGTCATGATCTTTGTCTTCTTTACATTAAGGTGCAGGCCCATTTTGAGACTATGTTCTTTGATTGTGAGAAGCAAATGTTTCAGATCATCTTCGCTTTCAGCCAGTAATGTGGTATCATCAGCATAGCGAAGGTTGTTGATGAGTCTTCCACCAATCTTCACACCTCTGTTGTCTTCATACAGTCCTGCTTCTCTGATGATTTGTTCTGCATATAAATTAAACAGGTAGGGGGAAAGTATGCAGCCTTGTCTTACACCTTTGCTTATTTTAAACCATTCTGTTTCTCCTTGTTCCGTTCGAACTGTTGCTTCTTGATCAATGTACAGATTACGCAAGAGAACGATCAGACTTTATACCCCATATGATCCAGCGGCCCAGGAAAATTTGCGCATGGTGAATGCAGCCTTTGTGAGTCAGTCCCAGGGAGACATAAAACGGAAACTGCAGAAGTTGGAAGGATTTGCGGGCATGAATGCAGCCCAGCTAATGGAAGTTGCTCAGAAGGTGTTTGTGAATCGTGATCAAGAAAGTCAGAAGGAAAGTGAACGTAAAATGAAGAAGAAAGCTGATTTTCTTGCTGCAGCTTTAGTTGAACGACGCGGAGGAAGTTTCTCTAACCGAAGGACTCGAGGACGTGGAAGGGGCCGAGGAGATGGGCGGTCCCCATTAGCATAAATCAGTGTGCCTACTGTAGAGAAGAAGGACATTGGAGGAGTGAATGCCCGAACTTTGGCTCCGCCTCCTGGAGGGGAGGAGGGAGCATGCGGAGAGCAGGGGGAAGGTTCCAGCATCGGGGAGGAATGAATCGCACACAGTTCCAACAAGGAGAAGCATCTGTAGAGGGAGTGGCAGCCGAAGAGGGCTATAGCATGGATGAAGACTAGGCCAGACCGGGCTCCAAGTTTCCTCTGGGTCCCCAGGAGCCTATGGTCAGTCTGAAGATTGGGGACCAATATATGGACTTTATGGTGAATACGGGGGCTGAACATTCAGTAGTAGCAAAACCAGTGGCCCCTCTGTCTTCTCGATCCATCACCATTGTCGGAGCAACTGGAGCTAGGGCCACAAAGCCTTTCTTGCAGAATCGCACTTGCGAATTAGGGGGACGGAAGATAACGCACCAGCTCCTGTATATGCCTGAATGCCCAATTCCCCTTTTGGGCCGAGATATGCTTGCTAAGCTCTAGGCGCAGATATCCTTTGTTGAAGGAGGAAAAATGGAAATGACTGTGAACTCGAAATCTGCAGGCCTGATGGTGCTGACTGTCCCCCGGGAAGAAGAATGGCAGTTCTATAGTGCATCTCCAACCAAGGCAGCCAGTCCCCGTATGCCCATCAGAATCTCAGCTACGCCCGAGGTGTGGGCGGAGGATAATCCTCCAGGCCTAGCAAAGAATATAGCCCCTGTGCTTGTCACCCTCAAACCAGGAATGGAACCAGTGCACATGAGACAATATCCACTCCCGTGACCGGCGATTGAAGGAATTCACTGTCATTTAATGAAATTACTGAAGTACGGACTTCTCAGAGAGTGCCAATCACCATGGAATACCCCCCTCCTCCCAGTCAAGAAGCCTGGGACAGGTGACTACCGCCCAGTGCAGGACCTGAGACGAGTAAATAAATGCAGTTGAAACCATACATCCAGTAGTACCGAACCCTTATACTCTCCTGGGACTGATCCCCGCTGAGGCTACTCACTTCACTGTCTTGGATTTGAAGGATGCCTTTTTCTGCATACGTTTAGCACCAACCAGTCAACTCCTGTTTGCGTTTGAATGGGAAGACCCTACCACAGGAAGGCGAGGCCAACTCACCTGGACTCTATCCCAAGGATTCAAGAACTCGCCTACTCTCTTCAGTGCTGCCCTCAATCAGGATCTTTCAAGTTATCCTGTGACTCCAGGGAAGAGAGTTCTTCTTCAGTATGTGGATGACCTACTAGTAGCCACCGACTCCAAAATCGAATGCGTGCATGCCACCAGTGATCTCTTGCACCTCCTGAACGAAGCCGGATACAAGGTCTCAAGAGCCAAGGCGCAGTTGTGCCAAACTGAGGTAAAATATCTGGGATTCCATCTGTCCAAAGGGATCTGGAGATTGGGACCAGAGCGAAAGGAAGCAGAGTGCCGCATCCCTACCCCCACCACCAGAAAACAGGTGAGGGCCTTCCTGAGAGCTGCAGGCTATTGTCAGATATGGATACCCAATTTTGGGCTGTTGGCAAAGCCATTGTATCAGGCCACCAAAGGAATGGAGCGATCTCCCCTGGAATGAGGCCCAGAACAGGATACGGCATTCCGATCGTTGAAAGCAACCTTGATGTCATCACCAGCCCTAGGCCTGCCAGATGTACAGAAATCATTTCGCCTCTATGTCCATGAGTCAAGTGGAAATGCTTTGGGAGTATTGACTCAATCCCTCGGATCTTGGCAGCGACCTGTGGCTTACCTATCAAAACAACTGGATACCGTCGCAAAAGGATGGCCACCCTGCCGGAGAGCCATTGCAGCTACAGCCCTCTTGGCGGGTGAGGCCGACAAGCTCACTCTGGGTCAGAATCTCCAAGTTACAGTACCACATGCCGTCCTAACCCTCATGGAGCACAAAGGAAATTACTGGTTCACGAATTCACGGATGCTGAAATACCAGAGTATGTTATGTGAGAACCCCCGATTACAATTGATCGTCAGTCAAGCCTTGAACCCTGCTACGCTGTTACCAATTGGTCCAGGTCCACCCGATCATGATTGCTTGGAAGTTATGGACACTGTATTCTCAAGTTGTCCCAATCTAACTGATGTCCCATTAGACGACACTAAACAAACTTTCTTCGTGGATGGAAGTAGCCTTGTCATCAACGGATGATGATGTGCTGGTTATGCAGTGGTGACCCTGGACATGGTGATAGAATCCTCAGCTTTGGCCCCGGGGACTTCAGCACAGAAAGCTAAATTGATAGCCCTCACCAGGGCACTGATAATAGGGACAGGGCTCCGTTTAAATGTGTACACAGATTCTAAGTATGCCTTCACAACATTGCATGCGCATGGAGCCCTGTACAAAGAACGAGGGTTAATAACCTCATGAGGCAAGTCCATCAAGTATGGCCCTGAGATATTGAAATTGCTAGATGCAGTATGGGCTCCCAAATAAGTCGCAGTAATGCACTGCCGAGGTCATCAGGTAGGGGAAGGAGAGGTTTCACGAGGAAACAGGTTTGCTGACACTGTGGCTCGAGAAGCAGCCACCACAGGGCAAATTCCTGCCTTTGGCACTACAGTCCAGGCAGCCATATTCCCAGTATCCCTCAGTGCATGGACTCCCCGATACACTTCCAAAGAGTTAGACTATTATTGCCAAAAAGAAGGGGGAGTGTTATCAGAGACTGGATGGATAGTGCTACCACCGCCAGCAGGTGGTCTTCCTCCTGGCCCAACTGTGATACCTGAAACATTGGGTCCTGCCTTTGTCCAAGCTTTCCACCAAGCCACACATTATGGGAAGATTGCAATGGAGAAAGCTCTCAAACCTCACTTTTGTATCTCGCTATTAGGACCCCTGACAGCCTCAGTAGCCCGTAGATGTTTAACCTGTGCACAGAACAATGCCCGGCAGGGTCCTAACCTACCCCCAAGAGTTCAGTCAGTAGGAGTTACCCCCATGGGAAATATCCAGGTGGACTTTGCAGAAATGCCACGAGCAAATGGATACCATTACCTGTTAGTCCTGGTTTGTACATTCTCTGGGTGGGTGGAGGCTTTCCCCACCAGAACTGAGAAAGCCAGGGAGGTCACCAAAATTCTACTCCATGAGATCATTCCCCGATTTGGAATACCATTAGTTATAGGGTCAGACAATGGGCCCTCATTTGTATCCCAAGTAACTCAGAAGTTGGCCCAGGCCCTACAGGTGCAGTGGAAGCTACACACAGCTTACAGACCCCAAAGTTCAGGAAAAGTGGAGCGAATGAATCGGACCCTAAAGTCTCAGCTGTCCAAACTCTGTCAGGAAGCTCACCTGAAGTGACCCCAGGCTCTCCCTATAGCCCTCCTCAGGATACGATCAGCCCCCACCAAGTCATTAGGAGTTTCCCCTTTTGAGGTCTTATATGGGCGACTCCCGCCTATTGTCCAAGGGATAAAAGGGGATATGAGTCAAATTGGGTCCGAAATCACCAGACAAGAACTAATGGCTCTAGGTTCTGTTTTGCAGAGTCTCCATACATGGGTACAAGATCAGCTGCCCATCAACCTGACCGAACCACTGCATCCCTATAAGCCTGGAGCTTCGGTGTGGATCAAGGAGTGGAGAAAGACACCGCTAGCACCTCACTGGAAAGGACCATATGTCGTCATATTGTTGACTCCTACAGCGATCAAAGTTACGGAATTAGAACCTTGGATCCATCACAGCCGAGTAAAGCCGGCGGCGACTACCGAACTTCGTCCCTGGACTTCAACCACCAATCCAGCGTCACCATTGCGACTCACACTGCGAAGACAACCACAGCTGTGAGAATCTACAGCCCTACTCCTACCACCACCCGGAAGCTGGCAGGTCTACGTATGGCAGAAGCTTGAGGAATCTGCAACCCTACTCCTGTCACCAACCGGAAGCTGACAGGTCGACGTACGGTGGAAGCTGTGGAAACAGAAGACTTCAGTAAGGACTTTTGCAATTTCTAGACAAACTCATTGAGACATTGTAATCATGTTGCCTCTATATGCTTATATTGTACTTGCGGTAGCCCTGGGGGCCCTTGAATTGACTTTTGCCTTACCTCCCTGTGCGGCCTGCATAATCACTACCCGAGTCGGGACAAAGATTACCCAAATTTTACTCTATCACTCCTTCTACACCTGTACTGGTGTGACTAGCCGATGTGTATATAATGGTATGGAATTAAGTATCTGTACTAAGGGAAAGGTGAGAACTTGTTTTAACCCCCGACAAAACCCCTCATATCATGTTCTAGAGTTGCGATGGAACAATGAGGATGGGGCCCTCCTAAATGCTACACGACAGCTTGCAGATCTCACCAGACCAGCCCCTCTTTACTTTGATGCTTGTGAAGCCATCAACAGAAATGGCTACTATAGCTGTGGATCTGTTGACCAAGAGTGCAGTTATTACTATGATGATAAATACATGTGCCCCGAAGGAGCATAAAAGTGGGGAAAATGCACCGGGACACATACCACAAATTATGTCAAAGCATCTGAAGATGACTACTTTTGTCCCAAGTGGGAGTGTGTATACTATGCCACCTGGTCTGACAGGCCTCAGGGGCAAGATGGGGATCATCGCAGAGCTACTTTGGAGAGACTATCATTGCTGACACCCCTCAAGTGCCTGAAAGGTACTTGTAACCCCTTAAAGCTCCTTGTGCTTGACCCTAGCCAGTGGAGGCTAGGATATAGATTTGGCTTACGTATAGCGGGTAGGGGAATAGACCCTGGAACCTATGTGTACATACAGCTTAACACCAAGACCCGCATTTCCTCACCTTATCAAATACACCACACCTTCTACGAAGCCATGCAGACGGAGATAGAGCTTCCCCAGACTATGCAGAATTTATTCATTGAACTAGCTGGAGCTGGAGCTTCTAGTCTCCACATTTCTAATTGTTACTTCTGTGGAGGAACTAAGATGGGAGACCAATGGCCCTGGAAGGCAAGAGAATTGAACTACTCAGTCCCATATAACCAGACTGCCCTAAAAAACCCACTAGTGAATGGGTATTGGCCAACACCATTGTCGGCCGTCTTTGTTTTGTCCGCACGGGACCACAATTCACCATACAGGTGGTGTAGCAGCTGATAAGCATGCAATAAATAATACCAGGAGTCAGTTCAAAGATCCAAGCCAATTTATTGTGCACATGGCTCAGTTAGTCAAAGCTTCAAAAAGGACTGAGCAAAGTTCTTACAGAAACATATTCATTTATACATTTTTCTTCAGCTTGATACATGCAGACTTTCTATTGGTTCCAACGCCCCCTGCACTTGTCCAATCAGAGATCCTTTCTGGGCCTAGCTCCCTGCTCCCCCTTCCCGGACTGTTCTAACAAAGGTGCAGTTTCTAGGCATTGATACTATCCTGCTCCGAGGTCGTTTCTAGCTCTAGGAATGCATGTATTGAAACATTTCTGTCATCAGAACACAAAAGAATAATGGAAGATTTATGCACTCATGAAAACTTCTTATTAAGCAATTTTAAAACAGCTTTCTCAAACGTTTACAGACTTTGGTTCTTTCTCTTAGATGGGGGTTGGGATCAGGGCCTAACTTACAGGCCTTCCGTATTTGCAGACTATTATAGGCCATAGCCTGCCACAGTGGGACAACTGGTCTGTCTGAGCCAACGGATTTATAATGCCACCACAAAGAAGAATCCTGGTGGTCAGGTGTTAATGCTACTGAACCCTCCAACCCTTTAATCACTTTCCCTCATCTTGCTAAAACATGGACTGACCTCACCTCCTCCAATACTTGAGAAGCCCCTCCTGGACTTTATTGGATTTGTGGCTCTCGAGCATATGCACGACTCCCTAATAACTGGGAAGGGGCATGTGTCTTGGCCTTCCTTCTTTCTTATCCCCATCTCTCAAGGGGAGCAGTTAGGCTTCCCCATCTACAATGGTCGACAGAAACGAAGCACTCTCAAGATAGACCAATGGGATAAGTGGGATGGTGATGAGTGGCCCCCTAAGCAAATTATCTCATATTATGGCCCAGCTACTTGGACGCAAGATGGGACCTGGGGATACCGCACTCCTGTTTATATGCTGAATCGTACTATACGCTTACAAGCTGTTGTGGAAATTATAACTAATGAAACCAGTAAAGCACTAACTCTTTTAGCTAAGCAAAGTGCCCAAATGCATACAGCTATTTACCAGAACTGCTTAGCGCTTGATTACTTATTAGCATCTGAGGGTGGTGTGTGTGTAAAGTTTAACCTAACTAACTTTTGCTTGCAAATTGATGATCAAGGTCAGGTTGTTGAAGAAATAGCTGACAATATGCGTAGGCAAGCATATGTACCAGTTCAGACTTGGAATGGACTGGACATTAGTGGATGGTCTGGAACACTATTTTCAGGCCTGGGAGGATTGAAGACTATTATGTTTGCAGTATTTATCATAGTAGCTATGTGTTTACTTCTTCCATGTTTTCTGTCTCTTTGCTTACGTATGTTCACCTCAATCATTGACAGCACAGTTGAACGTAAAACTGCGGCTCGGGTGTGGTAGGCTATGGCCTAGCATGGCCTGCTACTATGAAAGGCCTGTAAGTTAGTCCTGGATCCTAACTCCCATTATAGCTAGAAAAGAACCAAAAATCTGTAAGAAATGAGAAAACTGTTTTAAAATGCTTAATAAGAAGTTTTTATGAATTCATAAGTCTTCCATTATTCTCTTGTGTGTGAAAGAAATGTTTCAATACATGCATTCCTGGAGCTAGGGATAACTTTGCAGTAGAGAAGTATCAAATCAAGAACTGCACCATTGTTAGAACAATCCTGAGGGAGGGGGCTGGTTGCTAGGCCCCGGAGGGATTTCTAATTGGACAGGTGCAGGGAGCGTGGAACCAATGAGAAGTTTGCATGTATCAAGCTAGAACCAATAGAAAGTTCTCATGCATCAAACTGAAAAAGAGGTATAAATGGTTATGTCTCTGTAAAAACTTTGCTCAGTACCTTTTGAAGCTTTGACTGACTGGGCCTGTGCACAATAAACTGGCTTGGACCCTGTCAATTGACTCCTGGATTTATTCATTGATTGCACTTTGCTACAGCATGGGTACTAGCCATGTGGAAGTATCAAGCTATACCCCAAGACGAAGCATCACTTTAACGAAAGTTTGATATGTGATTATTTTCTCACCCTCTTTTAGTCGGGTTGAGAATAATCAAAGGGGGGAATGTGGTAGGCTATGGCCTGTAAACTAGGCCTAGACCCCAACCCCCACCTGAGACTAGTGCTGAGAAGAACCAGAGTCTGAGAAACTGCTTCAGACTGCTTTAAACTGCTTTTGAAAAGTTTGTATAATTCCTTTATTAATTCCTCTATGCTGATGATAGATATGTTCCTGCATTCTCTAAGCTAGAAATGGCCTTGAAGTAGAAATGTATCAATGTCTAAGACTGTGCCTTTGTTAGAACAGCCTGAGAAGGGGGAACAGGGAACTAGGCCCAGAGAGGGTCCCCGATTGGACAGGTGCAAGGGGCGTTGGGACCAATAGAAAGTTTGCCTGTATCAAACTGTAAAAATTATATATAAGGAATTTGCTCCTGTACTCCATTGCTCAGTCCTTTTTGGATGCTTTCCTGTCTGAGCCTGTGCACAATAAATTGGCTTGGAACCTGCAATTGACTCCTGGTTTTATTCATTGCGTGCAATTCGCTGCTACAGTATGTTTATCTGGGGAATTTATTTTATTGTGTTTATTTGTATCTTATGTCTGTATGAACGTGAACGTGTTTCTGTGTCACTTCATGTGTACTCATATGTGTATGTATGTGTGAATGCCTAGATGTACATGTGTGGCCATGTTATTGTGTGTGTATTAGTATCTGTGTTGTTTCTCTGTATCTGTGATAGGGGAAGATGAGAGAGGAGAATTCCGTAATCGCTATGCTAATGTGAATCAGTGTTTATATAGTGCAGCTGTTGGAACTGCTTTTCCTATAGATATAGAAGTTCATTAAGGCATATCTGTGGGGGAGGGGCTTTGGCTTCATTTCTGCCCCATATGCAGAAACTAAACTTGTACAGCACAGGAACATCCCCCAGCTCACCTCCTCACTTCCTGTGATCAGAATTGTAGTGAGTGAGCCTGCTCTGCTTGCTTCCATTGTAACTAGCTACAGAAATTGTGGATAGGATTCCGCTAATAGGAGGGCTGTGAAGGTGCAACATTCCAGTGCTCCGCCCCCACAGCCTTCCGATTAGCTGAATCCTATCCCCAGTCTCTGTAGCTAGTTACATTGGAAGCAAGGAGGGCAGGCTCACTCATGGGAGGGGGGGGGGGGTTTAGAGAACTGCAGATAAAGGTTTAAAACTCTCAAAAATGTTGAGATCTTAGCCTTCTTTCTAGCATTCAGACTTTAATGTTAAAATCAGTAGAATCATGAAAAAAGCCAAACAATTGTCAATCCTAACATCCCGATTGCTGAGCATATCTGACAGTGCCCCCCCCCCCCCAAAAAAAAAAACCTTTGGACCCTAGCTATGTTCCTAGCTTGCCAATGACTATGTAGTCCTGCACATGGCAATAGATAGTGGTTTGCATTACACCTGGCAACCAGTAACAAAACAGTACAATTCAGTCTGTAGCTTTCACAGTAGAAATAGTAGCAAAGAATATGAAATTCATGTCAAATATGAGATGCAGCATGTCATAGCTAGATAATTATTTCCACTTCTTGTGTCTGTGTCTGTGTGGTATTTGTGAGTTTTGTGTGTATGGTGTTTATGTGTTTGGGTGTATAGTGTATGTGTTGTGTCTATTGTGTCTGTGGTGGGACATTTCTGGTGGACATAGTTACATAAGTTGATGACAGTTGTGAGGGGATATTTTTGTGGGTGGGGTAGTTTTCAGGGTGGTGGGGCAGTTGTTAGCGGGTAGTTTGTGGAACAGAGCAATCGTAGTGTGGTAGTTTGTGAAAGGGGACAATTTGTGGAGTGTGGGGAAGATACAGGGGCAGTTGGCAATGTGGGGCATTAGCAAGGACAGCTTCTAAGGATGGGAGCAGTTTGTGGAATGGTGGGGAAGTTGTAGAGGGCTGATTTTGGGGATGGGGTAGTTTGTGAGATGGTAGAGCAGTCATCAGGGTATTTTTTGGTGATGAAGTAGTTAGAGGGATAGTGGGACACTTGCAGGGGATAGTTTTTGAGGGTGGGGCAATTGCAGAGTGTTATTTATTTGGAGTGGGGAAAGTATGAAGAGTGGTAGGGCAGAAGCAAGGGGCAGTTGGTGAGATGGTGGAGAGTTTTGGGGGTAGTTTATTGGGAGTAGGACAGATTGCAGGGTAGTGGGGCAATTGGGGTAATTTTAGGAGTAGGGCAATTTGTGGTGTGGTGTGGTGTGGCATGGCATGGCATTTGCTTTAGAATGTTTTTGATGGCAGGAGCAGTGAACAGGTTGGTGGGGCAGAGGTTAGTGTTTGGGAATGGGGCAAGGGAGGATAGGGCTGTGGCCTTCTGGCTCTGAGCAGCTGCTGAACAGTTTTAACATTGAACATGAGGTTCCTGTGTTGGAGATTGATCAGTGTCCCCTCCCTGGCCCCCTATCCAGGAGATGAGGTCTTCCATGGAACTGGGTAGCTCTTGTGGGCTCCCAAGATCCTGTAGGCCTCTGCTTCCCTGACAGCTGGGGTGTTCAGCCTGGTTTGGTCACCTCCATGGGGCTCTTCATTGTTAGGGGGGAGGAAGCCTTCTGTGGACTTCCCTCCCTCTTGACGGTATCAGCTAGGTGTCTTATATGGTGGGCCACTGGGGTGCTACTTGATCCCAAAATAGTAGAGGTGCTGACAGGCTGCCTAGAGAATATGTTGTTGTTGTTAAGTGCCGTCGAGTCGGAGTCGACTCATGGCGACCCTCTGGATAGTTATCCTAAATTGTGTTCGGTCTTCAGTCAGGCGGCTCATTGTTGACAGACTGATACCCATAGCTGCTGTTATTGTATCGATCCATCTCATTGCTGGCCTTCCTCTTTTGCGTTGACTTTCTATCTTGCCAAGCATGATGACTTTCTCTAATGATCTCTCTCTTCGCATGATGTGTCCAAAGTATGAAAGCCGAAGTCTTGTCATCTGAGCTTCTAAAGAAATCTTAGGTCTGATCTCATCTAGTACTGACTGGTTTGTTCTTCGGGCAGTGCATGGTATACACAGTATTCGCCGCCAGCACCATAATTCAAAGGCATCAATTTTCTTCCTGTCTATCTTTTTCACTGTCCAGCTTTCACATCCATATGATGTTATTGAAAATACCATGGCTTGAACAAGTCAAATCTTTGTATGGAGAGAGACATCTCTGCTCTTGAGAATCTTATCTAGGTCTTTCATAGCCATTCTGCCAAGAACAATGCGTCGTCTGATTTCTTGACTGCTTATTGCTTCTTTATTGATAGTTGATCCAAGTAGGTTAAAGTTGTTCACAATTTCAATTTCTTCTCCTTCAACGATGAACCTATTGATTATGCCAGTTGTCATGATCTTTATCTTCTTTACTTTAAGGTGCAGGCCCATTTTGAGACTATGGGGCATGTTTACTAAACTCCGAAATTGTGCGGGGCCACGTTAGTGTGCCTGTGCCATATAAGGAGTGGGCGGTTCAGGCAGAAAAAAGAAAAAAAAACGGGAGAAAGCGACCGTACTTGTGCGCGTCGCGCAACTGTGCGGGGTCCGTATTAGCACGTGGGAAGGCTAAGTGTCGCGCTGCTGGGCACACAAACGAACAGAGCCGTAGTACAACAGTGAAGACACTGAGCAATGGTGCAGGGGCCACAGGTTCGAACCCCCACTGGGCACAATGAACAAGGCTGGCTCAGGCAGTACCTGTTATGGGGAGGATTGTTTTAGGAGGGAGCCTAATTTTGTGCGGCATAAGGCGGCGCGCCGATGTGCAAGCACAGGAACAGAGCCACAACACAATGGTGAAGACACTGACCAATAGTGCAGGGAGCAGGGGTTTAATCCCCCACAGTGCTCAGGCTCCCTGAGGCAGTATTTTAGGGGGCATGGAATGAATGGTTAGCATAAGGCGGTGCGCTGATGGGCATAAGGCGGCGCGCTAATGTTTTAGGAGGCACTGTAATAGTGGCCGGCAGAAGTGGCGCGCTGATGGGCACATACAGGGACAGAGCCACAGCATAATGGTTACAACACTGACCAATGGTGCAGGGGCCATGGGTTCAATCCCCCAAGGTGCCCAATGAAGAAGGCTCACAGAGGTATTATGGGGATGAGTGCTGTAGGGGGCAGGTTAATTTTTTTATCTCAGTTAACACTACTAGCAAACGCACTCACAAAGCGTGTTAACATAAGGCGGCCCATAAGGCACATGTTAACGTTCACTGTCCAGCAAGGCACCCTAGAATGTCCCCTATAGGGCCCCATATATGTTGCGGTACAGGGTAATGTATAGTGCACCTTATATGGACGGCAACCATAAGGAGCCCTATAGGGCGCCCTATAAAGCACCCTCAGAGGCACCTTATGGGTACAGTACGCTGAGGGTGTTGTTGCTGGCAACAACATATGTACATGACAGTTAAAAAAAACATTGGACAACCCTCTAAAAGAACCCCACTGTAGGTTTGAACCCATGACCTCTGGCTTCACAGGCAGTGACATAACCATTGGGCTACAGCTGCCAGCAAGCCCCTGGCTGGCTGCAGAGAGCCGTCACGTCACCACACAGACAGTCTTCTGTGGGAACCAGGATAGGGTTAGGCCACCCGTACCCATGATGCACTGCACATGCAAATCAGCTGACCACAGATGAACACAAGATGGGGAATGCACCCCAACAGCTCCCCGACCTGGTAGGGGGAAGTGTCCGTGTGCACCCACACAGCACCTCGGCTTGGTAGGGGGGTACTGACCGGGTGTGTTACTGGCACAGAGTAGCTACACACCGTCACATCGTGCGGGTACAGTGCTCACCCTGAAGGTGCGGTGATGCGCCCAGGACCAGGTCCACAACACCTGCCATGGCTGACAGAGGCCATGCCGGAGCTCCAAAGCAGTAGTAATCTGAGAGATAGGTAGTTCCTGCAGAAACACCCTGGATTACTCTTTATGTGTCAGTCAGTGGAACCCCTTATGGACCCGTAGGTGGGCTATGTACCACCATTCCACCCCCAGGCTGCGGGTGAAAAACAGGGTCCCCTATCAACAGATCCACATTCTACCACCCTGCAATGGTAGCAGTAGAGTGGACCATCAACCCCTGTCTTGCTGGGGAACAGACACCCTACAGGGAATCCAAAGCAGCTCTATACACATCCATAACACAATATTAGACAGACATTAGGCCAGGATATGCTAAGCTGCACCCCACCACTATCTGATATTCTCCTGCAGCAGGCCTTCAGCCGCTGCACCCTGAAAGGTGCTCCATCAAGACACATACCAGCTGAGAACAGTCTGCTAGTTAGTCCTGGTGGAAATGCATGCACCCAGAACTGGGATGGCAGCACACACAAGCAGATAAGTCAGTGACTGGGCACCACAAGGAAACCCATACATATCACATGAGAGAAATACTATATAGCACTATGGGGGTGCCTAGCCATGCTGGCATCACTGCACAGTCAGGGTGGAGTGTACCCCCTGCTGCACATACAGAGGTCACCCTGTCTGTGTAGGTGGTGTCCGGCCACTACAATGTCTCTGCCAGTGCCCTATGCCCTGTGCAGATGCATCCTGGCCAGCACACCCTGTCTGAGCTATACCCATGGTACCTTGCTGCTCATTATGCACATTGTCAGGCCAATACTGGCAACAGTGCTGGCAGTGTGGGCTGTGGAAGGTGTTTGCAGCCAACACACACTGTATAGACAGACACACATTCCCACACGTATGCCAGCATTGTGCCACTATAGAAGGGTTTATCAGCCTTGCCCACCACACCAGTCCTGGGCACGGTACAGGCATGGATATGCTATGCAGTACTGTTGGTGGTCACTCCCCAGGGTGGTAAACACTGTCAGAGACCAGACCTGAAGCACGCACCGCAGACATCAGACAGATTTTTATGTTGGAGATCAGAGAGCCAAATGTGCTTTAAGTAGGACAGTCTACCTGCCAGTACACATAGGAAACGTTTGAGAGCTGTCCACCGCATACCCAGGTGTAGAGTGGCATTGCTAAGGTATGCAGGTGCTAGTATTGGGAGATGCACGCAGGGCCCAATGTCCTGCCTCTCCAGGAGGCATTGGCCAATGGGGCCTGTGGGTGTGGGTATGTTCACCTCTGTTGGATGTTGCTTTACGGCAGAGTTTCCCAACTCCAGTCCTGGTGTGACTACCACTGTTCTGGTTTCCCTGCTGTCCCTCATGGGTATGCATGAGCTACATCTACATGCCATAGGGGTGGTGCATAGATATGCAGCACAGGCATTTGTATTAGCGGCAGCAAGGAGCCTGAATGGTGTGCGGTCCTCCAGGACTGCATTTGGGAGACTCTGCTCTAAGTAATGCCCCTGTTCATGGTGTCTGTGATCGGTGTGCAAAAAGATAGGCGTAATACCAATGCGTATGTCCCCAGCAATCCTGGTTTGTCCGTACTATCACGGTTTAGTTGTGTTAAAAATATGTGGACAGGATTGGCAGTAGTCCCAGCTGGGCTTTGAACCTTTGACCTTCTGTTGTTGCAAACACTGTCTGAGTGCACTGCACCACCGTGTTGCCACAGATTGACTGGATTCCCTGGGAAGTCCATGACTTTACATCCGACAGGGCCTGTCTGTTGCAGTGGACAGTGCCAGCCTGCACATGGATAGGCCACTGTCTTTGGTGGCTAGCAGCCACTGCCCCCCCACCATCTGTCCCCTTACGCCAACATGCTGGCATGTCCTTATCTTGGTAAATCAATACTATTGAGTGATACGTCCATAGAACTTGCTTATGTAAGAAATTAACTTTATTTTTTATATTATCAATATTCCAACTTCATCAACGTATGTTGCAGACCACAAGGTACTTCCCAGGCTGATCTTCAGGAAAACTTAGCATTCAATTTTCAAACTGTATTCAGTATTCAAAGCTTCAATTTGATGCAATGCAATTCTTCAAAACAGCTCCTAGGTAAACCATTGTGCTTTAAATTACTTATATTTAAAAACAAATGTTACTCTTCAGGGTCTCGACGCTCAGCTCCGGCGCCTCTATGGCGTTTCAAAAGATTTTTTTCATCAGGAGACCTTTATCCTACGACAAATTATATAACAACAACTTAAGATACTACCTAATTAAAAACATACTAAAATGTAACCAGAAAACTGTAGCTACTTACATTGCGTTATGCTGCCCGCGCTTCCCCTCTTTCACTTGACTGCGGGGGAACGCCGCGCATGCGAGATGGTAATTCCTATCGTACTTTTAAACCGCACTGAATGTTTCCGGAAATGGATCGTTTATGTGAAGTTCCTACGGGAAATCATGCCCCTAAGTCACCTCAATTGGATGCCATAATGAATACTTCCATCCAATAATTAATAATTATTGAATAATAATGAATACTTCCATCCAATAATTAATAATTCCATCCAGCGGTACTTCCTTCTAAAATGGGAAACAACAGTGACCATAATGAATTATTAATAGGCGGTCACAATAGTTGCGGCAGTTGTGATATGTGTGGGGTTATGTTAGAGCAGACACAGTTTATTCATTTGGGTATGATGATTTATCTTAGAACACGGACCACCTGTGATACTGAAGCAGTGATTTATGCTATAATATGCCCATGTGGCCTATATTATGTAGGCAAGACAATTCGGTCTTTGAGAGTGCGATTGAGGGAGCATAGGAGTAGATTAAAATGCCGTCGGCTTGAAGCCCCTATAGTCGCTCATTGTCTCTCTATGGGGCATACATTTGATCAGCTCCGAAGTTTTGTGATCGAACAAATCCAAACACCAAAGAGAGGCAAGACGCAGGATGAAACCCTGTTATTCAGAGAACAATGGTGGATACATAAGCTGCAGACTGTTACCCCTAAAGGCTTAAATGTATCAATTGAGTGGACATCTTGTTTCTAAAGTGTTCTGATGTTCAACTTTAAGCTGGATAAGTAGAGATAGGAGTCTAATGCAAACTAGAGGGAGACACATAGAACCATTTAGAAAGTGCCCATAGCTGGAAATAACCGTTGAAATATGTAGAGAAGTCTTGATATACCTTATTTAGGAAAGGTCTACAGATAGAGGTCATCATTTTCTAGCCCTTTAATTTTTAATTATTGGATGGAAGTATTCATTATGGCATCCAATTGAGGTGACTTAGGGGCATGATTTCCCGTAGGAACTTCACATAAACGATCCATTTCCGGAAACATTCAGTGGGGTTTAAAAGTAGGATAGGGATTACCATCTCGCATGCGCGGCGTTCCCCCGCAGTCAAGTGAAAGAGGGGAAGCGCGGGCAGCATAACGCAATGTAAGTAGCTACAGTTTTCTGGTTAAATTTTAGTATGTTTTTAATTAGGTAGTATCTTAAGTTGTTGTTATATAATTTGTCGTAGGATAAAGGTCTCCTGATGAAAAAAATCTTTTGAAACGCCATAGAGGCGCCGGAGCTGAGCGTCGAGACCCTGAAGAGTAACATTTGTTTTTAAATATAAGTAATTTAAAGCACAATGGTTTACCTAGGAGCTGTTTTGAAGAATTGCATTGCATCAAATTGAAGCTTTGAATACTGAATACAGTTTGAAAATTGAATGCTAAGTTTTCCTGAAGATCAGCCTGGGAAGTACCTTGTGGTTTGCAACATACGTTGATGAAGTTGGAATATTGATAATATAAAAAATAAAGTTAATTTCTTACATAAGCAAGTTCTATGGACGTATCACTCAATAGTATTGATTAATCTGCGTCCAAAGAAAACGGACCATATTTCTAAGAAGGTGCTTATCTTGGTAAAAGCATATGGCCTGATTGAGTTGTGGCACTCCCGGACTGCATTTGGGGGACTTGGCTGTAGGTAATGCCCATTGTCATGGTGTGTGAGCGGTGTAGGGTAAAATATGGGTGTTTGCACCATGCTTCTGTACTCTGCAATAAAGTGGTGTCTTTACTATCTCTGTTTAGTGGTGGGTAAAATGTGGGGACTGGGCTGGTAGGTGCCACAGCTGGGATTTGAGCCTGTACCTCTCTGGTCCTATAGGTACTGGCTGTGTCTGCTGCACCACACTGTGGCCACAGAGACAGTGCTGTCCCTGGAGATAGGAAACCTGACCAAAAGAGTAGGGAGCCCTGCTCTGCACATTTTTACTGTGGGCTCATTCACCGTGTCTGGCGACAAAAGTGCAAATAAAACCTGCAACTGAACGCGAAAAACGGGGGTAAAAATATAACCAAGCTGGCCAACAGTGATATTAATGGGCACACATAAAAAACACACCCAGGAAAGCTCCACACAAAGGAAATGATTTTTTGGAAGGGTCTCCGCTCCGTAGACCCTTCCAAAATTCATTTCTTTTTTTTTGTAGCTTTCCTGGGTGTGTTTTTAAGTTTTGCCCATTGCTAGCACTATTGCCCAGCTGGAATATAATTTTTAAACATTTTTGTTGTGGTCATTTTGGGTTTTATATGCACTTTTGTTCTGTGCACATGTATCACACTGCTCACATTTTGTAGGTTTCCCCGGTTTTGCTGTACATTGCTGACGGAAATGGTTTCTCTTCCCTTTAAATGCCCTCTACCGCGAGTGTTTCACTCGCGCTATTTTTAACTTGTAAATTCGGCCCCGATACTGTGCAGGGAGCCTCTCCCCTCCCCTTCCCCGCCCATTAACCCCCATCTCTCCGCCCCTCGGGTCCCTTCCTCCGCCCTCCGTTAGCCTTTCCACGCCTCTATCGGACATTTGCGGGCCCGTACTTGTGCGGGGCCCGTTAGTGTGTCGCGCACATGCGCGGGGGTTCATCGCACATGTGCGGGGCGCTTAAGAGCACTTAAGTGCTGCTTTTAGTGCGTTATTGTGCAGCGCGCAATTGTGCGGTTTTTAGTAAACATGCCCCTATGTTCTTTGATTGTGAGAAGCAAATGTTTCAGATCATCTTCACTTTCAGCCAGTAATGTGGTATCATCAGCATAGCGAAGGTTGTTGATGAGTCTTCCACCAATCTTCACACCTCTGTTATCTTCATACAATCCTGCTTCTCTGATGATTTGTTCTGCATATAAATTAAACAGGTAGGGGGAAAGTATGCAGCCTTGTCTTACACCTTTGCTTATTTTAAACCATTCTGTTTCTCCTTGTTCCGTTTGAACTGTTGCTTCATGATCAATGTACAGATTGCACAAGAGAACGATCAGGTGTTCTGGTATACCCATGCTTCTTAATGTGGCCCAGAGTTTCTCATGGTTTACACAGTCAAAAGCCTTGCTATAGTTGATAAAGCACAAATAGATATCCTTTTGGTATTCTTTAGTCTTTTCAAGGATCCATCTCACATCCGCAATGATGTCTCTCGTTCCTCGCCCTTTCCTGAACCCTGCTTGCACTTCAGGTAGTTCTTGTTCCAGGTATGGTTGTAGTCCCTTTTGAATAATCTTCAGTAGAATCTTGCTGGCATGTGGGATCAGAGCGATTGTTCGATAATTTCCACAGTCAGTTGGATCACCTTTCTTTAGTATTGGTATAAACACAGATCTTTTCCAGTCAGTTGGCCATGATGTTGTCTTCCATATTTCTTGGCAGAGCCTTGTAAGTACGGTAACAGCTGCATCAGATTGCTACAATACATCTATGGGAATGCTATCAATGCGTGGTGCTATATTCTTTGATAAGGCTTTCAATGCTGCTTCAACTTCTTCTTTCATCACCAATGGTTCCCGATCATAAGGTACAGGTTGAAACGGCTGTTGGTCCACTTGATCTTTATCATATAAAAACTCTGTATATTCCTTCCACCTTTTCTTGATCTTCTCAGCATCATTCAACATAGAACCTTGGGCATCTTGTAACATTCCAATTCGAGGATGGAACTTTTTCTTTAACTCTCGTAGCTTTAGGAAAGCCGATCTTGTTCTTCCTCTAATAGTTTCTGCTTCTATTTCCTTGCAAGTGTCATTGTAGTACTTTTCCTTCTCCTGTCTTGCTTCACATTGGAAATCTCTGTTGAGTTCTGCGATTGTCTTTCTTTCTCCTCTGGCTTTAGCTTCTCTGCACTTCTGGGCAATTTTCAGAGTTTCTTCCGTCATCCATTTTGGCCGTTTTTGCTTTTTCACCTTTTGTAGAGACTTCTCGCTTTCTTCCAACACAACCTTCTTGATGTCATTCCATAACTCTTCCGGAGTTCTGTCATTTGTATCTAAAGCAGCAAATCGATTTTGCAGGCAGTCTTTAAATTCCAGTGGTATATTCTCAAGGTCATATTTTGCTGCATTCATGAGTGGTTTGCTCTTTTTTCAACTTTAGCATGAGTTTGCATACTAGTAGTTGATGATCTGTACCACAGTCAGCTCCAGGTTTTGTCTTTGTTGATGTTACAGAGCTTTTCCATCGTTGACTTCCACAGAGGTAGTCAATTTGATTTTTATACAATCCGTTGGGTGAGGTCCATGTGTACAGTCGCCGCTTGTGTTGCTGGAAGAAGGTGTTTGAGATGAATAGATCATTGGTCTTGCAGAATTCTATCAGTCTTTCTCCAGCTTCATTTCTGTTGCCAAGTCCATATTTTCCAACTACTTTGCCTTATTCTTTGTTGCCAACGTTTGCGTTCCAGTCACCCATGACTATCAGGATATCCTGTTTGCATATTCTGTCAATTTCAGCTTGTACCTGTTCATAGTACTCTTCAATTTCATTCTCTTCTGCAGCTGTTGTTGGGGCATATACTTCATTATAGTTGTGTTGATAGGCAATCCTCGTAGACGAATAAAGATTAAGCGTTCGCTGACTGCATTGTATTTCATTACAGTTCTTGCAAGTTTCTTCTTTATTATAAATGCAACACCATTTCTTCTTTGTCTTTCATTTCCAGCATAGTAGACCATGTGATCATCTGATGCAAAGTGCCCGATGCCAGTCCATTTCAGTTTGCTGACACCCAACAGATCAAGTTGTACACGTTCCATCTCATTCTTGATCACCTCCAACTTCCCTTGGTTCATGCTTTGTACGTTCCATGTTCCAATGTGTAAGACATCTTTACAGCTTCTGACTCTCATTTCATGTGCAGCTACATCAGCAGTCAGACTTCCCGAGGGCTTTGATCCAACCACATCATAAATGCTGAAAAGTCTACATCTCTTCCCCAGTAGCTAGTTGAGTGCCTTCCGACCTGGGGGTCTCATCTTCCAGCACCATAGCACAATTTGTTTTGTTGTAACTATCCATAGGGTTTTCATGGCAAGATACAGAAGTAGATTGCCGGGCCTTTCTTCCGCGCATTTTAAGTTTGGTGTTGTTGCCGTTGTCACAGAAATGTGATCCTCCGCCGTCAACACTATCCCATTCTGCTGCTGCCCAGATGGGTGGTTTGCCTTGGTCTGTCACCTCAGCTGAGACCTATCCATCTTGGGAGACCCTGCCAGTAGTTAACTACCGATAGTTTAGCTCTCAGCATCACTGATGCACGCAAGCCCTCACAGCACGACAAGCTGCAAACCAAGTGAGAGAATATGCTCCCCTTCAAATATATGTATGCTCATTGTGTTTTGTCTCCTGCTTTATGTGCTCTAGCACCCCTTTCCCCCCCCCCCCACATGGGGGACACACTGCTCAATGTCTAAGGGGATATCCAAGGCATATAAGGGAAGAGACAGGGAAGTGAGGTTCCCTCTCCACAAACTAGAGGTATTATAGCATGTTTCCTGCAGCCTAGGTCCGTTCAATGATGGACACTACAGACACCCTGCCTGATCCCATATCAGGCCCAAAGCATTGTCAGATGCTACATTTGCACGCTATCTGCCACAGTTAGGGGTGCAGCACAAACTCTCCGCATGTGTTTGCTATCTTATTTGCATGCCCTACCCTCTTGTACTTTGCCCCACTGCTCTGAACTGTGTTGCCATTTGTGATTAGTCCCGGTCATTCCTCTCTATTCCGTACTGGCCTGTTACCACTGTCCTGTAGATGGGGGCTGGTGCACAGTTATTATTGTCTTTAGTGGTTCTGTAACCCACTGCCACCATAATAATGCATTTGTTGTTTACAATTAACAGTAGTGCGTTGTGAGCGTGTTCACTGTGTGCATTCACTATGGCCGAGTGTTTGTAACTACCATGATACTGATGCACCTAGAGCGGAGGCCCGTCCCTGCCATGGCCACACCCCCTGCATCTACCGCAGCCGCTAGGCCATGGCGCTGTAAAAATGCACTCTAGTTCCATGCTATCACTTTAGTAAACCTGCCCCTGAGACAATAAAGTGTAAAGTGACTCGCTCAGTGTCACGAGGAACACGAGGAACACCAATGGACTGCTCTAACCATTAGAGTACTCTTCCACTGCAGTGTGATGTTGCATAAACAGAAATACATTTCCCTTGAACTGAGCAACATGCAAAAATGAAAAAAGTGCACATTTCTAAAGCTGACATATTCTAAATACCAAAATGAAAATAAAAAGATATTTTCTACCTCTGCCATCTGGACATTGTTTTCATAATCACTTTGGTCTTGGTCTCTCCTTTTCTGCATTGATCTTTGTTATTCTTTCCTATCCAATGGATGTTGAAAAAAATATATAAAAGAGGTCGAAAATGTCTGTCTGTCCATCTGTCTGTCTGTCTGCAGGAAAATTAACTCTCTAAAAATTTAGTAGAATGGGATGAACTTTGGCATGTGAGAAAAACTGGTAAAAAAAGACAGATGAGAATAAAAATAGGTCATATCAAACCAGGGGTTCCAGAAAAATAAGCCTCCCCCCCCCTCCAAGAAATTAGCCCGATATATTTCTATTGGAGAGGAAGTTCCAGCTTCTGTATCATAGACATTTACATATGATGAAACACTGCAGTTAGGAAATTGCTCCTTTCCAACACCCTCTCCCTGCTCTCTACTCTCCCTATCCACAAACTGCCCTGCCACCAAAATCTTCCCCTCCATAATTGACCCCCTACACACTGCCAACCACAATAAATTCTCCCTCACAATTGCCCTAAAAACTCTCTAAATGCTGCCACTATGCTTCATCATCTTGCAAACTGACCCATCTCAAAAAATACATCCCCACAGCTACCTCACTCCACCACAAAATGCCCTATTCCAAAAAAAATCAACCTCTTACAACTGCCTCACAACCTTTCAAACTACTCCACACCCAAAGACTACATCCTTGCAACTGTCCCATTATGCCGCAAACTGCCTTACCTCCCCAAATACCCTCACAACTGCCCCCCATCCCACAAACTGCCCCATTGGGAAAACCTAATCCCTCCTACAACTACCCCACCCACAAAAACTAACCCCACAACTGTCCAGCCACTCTGCAAACTGTCCTACTCCTAAAACCTAACCTGCCTCAAAGATCAAGGTATGCCTTTCTATTGTCTTTGAGCAGTGGGGTCCTCCTTGGCCTTCAACCACAAAGTCCTTCTTTGTTTAGTGTGTGGCATATGGTGTGAGTTGAAACCACCACTCCAGATGACTCTAGGTCAGTCTTAAGCTCTTTGGATGATGTATGAGGTATTTTTCCAACAGTTCACATTAAAACTAACCTGCCCCACCTCAAAAACCAAAATCCTGCAACTACCTCACCACCTCCCAAACTGTCCTACTCTTAAAAATAAAATTGTTCTTTATTATAGAATTCTTCACCAGGGGTACATTGGGTCAACCCCACTGGGAGATTCAATAGCCAAACCCAACACAACCGTGTTTCGGCTATGCCTTCCTCAGGGGTTCTCTTGGTGTACTAAAACTATAAACAATGACATAAAACAAAATATAGTAAAAGATAAGTAAATAAATAAATAATTGCAAACATATTAAAACAGATTAAATAAAATCAATATAAACATAAGGACAACTTTCTTTAAAAGAAGTGTGATGCCACAATCTATAATTGTAACCCCTGTGTGAAAACAGAGTTACTGTAAGAGAGATTTCACAAATGGAGCACATCCCACAAAGATAATGCCCAACACTCCCAGCCTGAGGAACCACACTACTTCTAAGTTGAGAAGAGCTCAAAATTTCTTTAGGATTCCTACATCTTAACCAAAAAATCTAGTTTGCATTCTAAACCAGGTACCATGTGTACCACAGAGAAATGTTTATCAACAATCCGTCATATTCTAGAACTCAGTGGGGAGTATTGTGTGATAAAATGAATAAACTCCCCATCTCCCTCATTCGGCTTATCCTGCCTTGGGCGCAAAAGCCATTCCCTGACATTGAAGTGAGTTCCACTACAGACAATGGGTAGCCTCTAGCCAAGAATTTGACTCTCAGTTGTTCAGACTGGTGTTTAAACTCTGACAGGAGTGAACAGTTACGTCTATACCAGATAAAATGGGAATACATCAACCCCTTATGAAGCCGCAGAAGATGGACACTACAAAAATGTAAAAACTTGGGGTGAATAATATGATATCCTGTTTAGAATGTTGTGTTGTTTTATGATGCTGTATATTGGCTGAATATATAAACTGAATAGCAGTGCTGAGAGGGCTGAGCCCTGTGGGACTTCTTGTTGTTGGGTGAAAGGTCTGGACTGTTGGTTTCCTGATCTCACTTGCTAGTTACGGTGGGAAAGGTATAAGACAAACCATTCCAGTACTGTACCATGGATTCCTGTATCTTGAAGTCTTTGTAGCAGGGTATAGTGGTTAATGGAGTCAAATGCAGCAGTTATATCTATGAAGCATAGGACGAAGTCTTCCTGTATGTTATTGATGCCCATTACTAGGGTGTCCATAAGTGATTTAATTAGAGTTTCTATACTATGGTTTTGTCTGAATCCATACTGGTGAGGGTCCAATGGGGTGTAGGTGTCTATGGTTTTAGGCACTTGATTACCACCCTTTACTTGAGTATCAGAGCAGTTTACATGTATACTATCACCGCGGGTCACACCACCACCCCCCATGGTGCTCCTGCCCAATCGGGGCAGTGGGAGAGCAGAGCCGGCCCCATAAAAGCGGCGTCCCTCACCCCCGGAGGGAGCCGCTATCACCGCGGGTCACACTACCACCCCCCATGGTGCTCCTGCCCAATCGGGGCAGTGGGAGAGCAGAGCCGGCCCCATAAAAGCGGCGTCCCTCACCTCCGGAGGGAGCCGCTATCACCGCGGGTCACACCACCACCCCCCACGGTGCTCCTGCCCAATCGGGGCAGTGGGAGAGCAGAGCCGGCCCCATAAAAGCGGCGTCCCTCACCCCCGGAGGGAGCCGCTATCACCGCGGGTCACACCACCACCCCCCACGGTGCTTCTGCCCAATCGGGGCAGTGGGAGAGCAGAGCTGGCCCCATAAAAGCGGTGTCCCTCACCCCCGGAGGGAGCCGCTATCACCGCGGGTCACACCACCACCCCCCACGGTGCTCCTGCCCAATCGGGGCAGTGAGAGAGCAGAGCCGGCCCCATAAAAGCGGCATCCCTCACCCCCGGAGGGAGCCGCTATCACCGCGGGTCACACCACCACCCCCCATGGTGCTCCTGCCCAATCGGGGCAGTGGGAGAGCAGAGCCGGCCCCATAAAAGCGGCGTCCCTCACCCCCGGAGGGAGCCGCTATCACCGTGGGTCACACCACCACCCCCCACGGTGCTCCTGCCCAATCGGGGCAGTGGGAGAGCAGAGCCGGCCCCATAAAAGCGGCATCCCTCACCCCCAGAGGGAGCCGCTATCACTGCGGGTCACACCACCACCCCCCACGGTGCTCCTGCCCAATCGGGGCAGTGGGAGAGCAGAGCCGGCCCCATAAAAGCGGCGTCCCTCACCCCCGGAGGGAGCCGCTATCACCGCGGGTCACACCACCACCCCCCATGGTGCTCCTGCCCAATCGGGGCAGTGGGAGAGCAGAGCCGGCCCCATAAAAGCGGCGTCCCTCACCCCCAGAGGGAGCCGCTATCACCGCGGGTCACACCACCACCCCCCACAGTGCTCCTGCCCAATCGGGGCAGTGGGAGAGCAGAGCCGGCCCCATAAAAGCGGTGTCCCTCACCCCCGGAGGGAGCCGCTATCACCGCGGGTCACACCACCACCCCCCACGGTGCTCCTGCCCAATCGGGGCAGTGGGAGAGCAGAGCCGGCCCCATAAAAGCGGCGTCCCTCACCCCCGGAGGGAGCCGCTATCACCGCGGATCACACCACCACCCCCCACGGTGCTCCTGCCCAATCGGGGCAGTGGGAGAGCAGAGCCGGCCCCATAAAAGCGGCGTCCCTCACCCCCGGAGGGAGCCGCTATCACCGCGGGTCACACCACCACCCCCCATGGTGCTCCTGCCCAATCGGGGCAGTGGGAGAGCAGAGCCAGCCCCATAAAAGCGGCGTCCCTCACGGGCGCGCCCGCGCCTGGCGGGCCCGTGCCTGAGGGCCTCGCGGCGCGGCACAGAGGCGCGCAAAAAAGAAGCAACAAATGACCAATCCCACTCAAAGGAATCCAAACCACATCCAGCAGCAGAATTACCTCAACCACGGAACTGAAGAACAACCACAATCAACTTCGCAAAGAAAAGACTCCACCGCCCCAAGAACCCAGGTACTCCCTCACACCATGCCACCCTTCTTAACCCCCATCTATCTCCTAACCCCCCTCCTGACCCTCTACCCCCACTCAACCAAACCCTACAACCCCCTCTGCCCGGACACCACAACAGCTCAACCCACAAACATCCACAACCTTGCACGCACATACTCACTCACACCAACCCCCACCATCAACCCCACAAACCACCACCACCTCTCCCTCTCACTCATAAACGCTCGCTCAGTTAGAAACAAATACCACATGCTCCAAGACCTGATAACAACTGAGAAGATTGACATCCTCTGTGTAACAGAAACCTGGCTAACAGACCACGACACAGTAATAATGAACCAGCTAACACCAAAAAGATACAGCCTTCAACACTGCTCCCGGACACATGCCAAAGGTGGAGGCGTAGCCATCATTGCCAAGGACAACCTCCACCTGCGGCTCCATGCCTCAGAAACCTCCAATGAGGCAGACATACTCACCCTCACCAACAAGCACCTTTCGATATGCCTGATATACCGTACACCCACCACTACCACCGACCTACCACAGATACTACACCGCATCTCCGAAAGCACCAGCCCTTCAAAGGAACAAGTTATCCTTGGAGACTTCAACCTCCCATCACTCCAGGAAAAACAAGCAGAAACCTTTCTCAATGCCATGACAGCAATGGACCTGACACAGATCATACAGGAACCAACACATGAAAAAGGAAATACACTCAACCTCGTATTCCTAAACTCCCAAACTGCCTCCACATACAGAAGACCGTCAATATCACCAGTACCGTGGTCAGACCACTACATCATCAACATATCCCACACCTATCAACTCAAAAATAACAGAGAAAACGAACACCACGCAAGGAGATTCAAAGCATTTAACAAGGAAGATTTCTTATCACAAACTCTGCCTAACCTACACACAACCTCCAACAATCTTGATGACCTGATCCACAACTGCAATACCACGATCTCCTCAGCAGCTAGCACAACCAGAAACAGCACCAAAACCAGACCCATCTCCTCAAAAGCCCGATGGTTCACCCCCAGACTCCGAAAACTGAAAACCAAACTTAGAAGAACCGAAAGGAAATGGAGGAAAACCAAAAACGACAGAGACAAAGCAAAATATCTCTATGAGCTAAATGCATACCACTCAGAAACTGACAATGCCAAAAAAGCCTACCACACCAAAATCATCACAACAGCCATAAACAAACCCCGAGAACTCTTCCAAATTGTCAAAAATCTAACAAGGACACCCAGTGGCCCTGACCAGCTGCCAGATATCCCCTCTGATCTTCTGGCCCGACAATACAAACAGCTTCAACAACCACAAAGCCCACAGCGCTATGCTGAAACAGCCAAGACAAACTCATACCCCATCCTGAACAGAGTCTGGAATACATTTGACACAACCTCAAAAGAAGAAATATCTTCCACCATCTCCTGCTTGAACACCACCACCTCCCCACTGGATCCCTGTCCTACCGACTGGATAAAGAAAACCAAAGAAGACCTCAGTGCGCCACTAACCCACATAGTAAACGAATCCTTTGCCCAAGGCCTCATGCCGGATGCCCTCAAAACCACAATCATCCGACCAACTCTAAAAAAGCACAACCTGGATCCCCTAGACCCCACCTCCTACAGACCAGTAGCGAGCCTCCCACTCACTGCAAAAATAATTGAGAAGATAGTACAACATCAGCTTCAAGAACACCTAGACGTCAACAACATACTGGACCCGCAGCAACATGGATTCCGACCATTACATGGGGTCGAGACCCTCATGACCACGCTGATGAACACCCTCATCATAGGAACCCAAGAGAAACACTCAGGATTCATCCTAATCTTTCTGGACATATCAGCGGCCTTCGACACCATCTCCCATAACACCCTTATCCACAGACTCCAAACAATTGGGATCAAAGATACTGTACTCCAATGGTTCAAGTCCTATCTAACCAACCGACAGCAACTAATCCGCACCAAAAACTCAACCTCACCCCCCTTCCAGCAACATCAAGGAGTACCGCAAGGATCCACATTATCAGCCATGCTTTTCAACATCTACCTCCATCCACTCTGTTCAGTCATACGCACTCACAATGTCCACTTCCACATATATGCCGACGATATAATGCTCTACGCTCCAATTACAACCACAGACCCAACAAACGACCAGCTGTCAACCTGCTTCACTGACGTATCCAACTGGCTACAAGCGAACAACCTATCCATTAACATAAAGAAGACCGAGGCTCTCATAGTGACAAAAGACCCAGACTTCAAACCACCCACTCACATCACCATGGGAACCATGCAAATCCAAATACAACCACACATAAGATATCTCGGCATTATCATTGACCAAGCCCTAACCCTTAAGCAGCAAATCAACAAGACCACGCAAACAGTATTGCACAAGGCAAAAAACGGTACAACGTCTCAGACCTCTCCTCGAACCACAGGACTTCAGGACAGTAATGAAAGCTCTGACACTCCCTCATCTAGACTACTGCAATGTAATCTACCATGGCCTACCTGCCACACAAACCAATCCTCTCCGAATTGCCCTAAACACCACGGCGAGAATAATTCACAATACAAAGAAAAGGGACCACATCACCCCAATTCTGAGGGACCTCCATATTCTCCCCATCGAAGCAAGAATCAAATACAAAGCTCTCCTACTCACCCACAAAACCATCCACCAAACACAAGGCACCCCACTCTGCTCCCTACTACCTCGACCAACCCACAGCAGAACGACCAGACAATCCTCCAACAGCTCCATTGCAGTCCCCCACAAAAGGACCAAGGCAACACAACGGACCTGCAACAGAGCCTTTGAACTCTATGCCCCATCCCTCTGGAACTCTCTACCAAACCACATCAGGAACAATGGTGATCTCCCATCATTCAAAAAGCAGCTAAAAAACGTCCTATTCCAAGAACATCTCTGAATAGGAACCCCCTATTTTTCTCAAAAGCTCCAGACCAGTAACTATGCTATCCTGTCAGTCTCTATGTCCATCCCAAAATCATCATTGTTGAACCCCCGGTGATGGCCCCCCCCCTTTTTTTGTTAAATGTCCCACCGCTTTGACCCGGTGAAAAGCGGGATATAAATACAGTTAAATAAATAAATACTATCGGGTACTTTTTATTCCCTTGTCCCTGAAGGGCTCATAATCTAAGTGTACCTGAGGCAATGGAAGGTTAAGTGGCTTGCCCGAGGCCACAAGGAGTGGCCATGGGACTAGAGACCCCAGTCTCTCCAGCCTGATGTTACTTGTCCCCATGTGGGAATTGAACTCCTTGCCCTCCAGCCTGAGGTAACCTGTCCCAACCACTGAGCCACTCCTCCCTCTCCTCTATGTGATTCTGTAGTTGTTGCTGCATTATTTTTTCAATTGTTACAAAAGGAAGATGATATTGGTCGGAAGGAGCTTGGGTCCTTATTATTGAGGTTCTTGTTTTTAAGAATCGGTCTTATGGATGCCTCTTTGAGGTGCAGGGGAGGTATCCATGAGTGAGTGATAATTTGACGATCTTTAGAAGATATGATATAAAGTATTCTTTTGTTTGCTTAATCCAGTGCACTGGGCAAGGGTCTACAAACAGTTATGTCTATACCGAATAAATTGAGAATACATCAATCCCTTATGAAGCTGCAGAAGATTGACACTACAGAAATGTAAAAACTTGGGGTGAATACTATGATGTCATCTGCGTATATCCTGTAAAGAATGTTGTGCTGTTTTATGATGTTGCATAATGGTTGAATATATAAATTGAATAGCAGTGCTGAGAGGGCTGAGCCCTGTGGGACTCCTTGTTGTTAGGTGAAAGGTCTGGACTGTTGGTTTCCTGATCTCACTTGCTGGTTATGGTGGGAAAAGTATGAGAAAAACCATTACAGTACTGTACCATGGATTCCTGTATCTCAAAGTATTTGTAGCCGGTTATAGTGGTTAACAGAGTCAAATGTAGTAGTTATATCTATGAAGCATAGGGCAAAGCCTTCCTGTATGTTATTGATGCCCATTACTAGGGTGTCCATAAGTGATATAATTAGTGTTTCTACACTATGGTTTTGTCTGAATCCATACTGGTGAGGGTCCAATGGGGCACAGGTATCTATGTGGTTCTGTAGTTGCTGCTGCTATTTTTCCAATTATCATGGTTACAAAAGGAAGACTTGTTATTGGTAGGAAGGAGCTTGGGTCCTTATTATTGATGATTTTGTTTTTAAGAATTAGTATTATGGATGCCTGATTGAGGTGCAGTGGGAGGTATCCCTGAGTGAGTGATAATTTAACGACCTTTAGAAGATATGGTATATAGTATTCTTTTGTTTGCTTAATCCAGTGCACTGGGCAAGGGTCTATGGGTGAGGTAATTGTATTAATATTGGCTATAATAGAGTCAAGTTGCTTATCGGAGGGGATGTGAATGAGTCCCATGTTCCTTTGTTGGTGTGATGTAAATTGGGTTGGGTCACCTTGTCAAGTGGTTTCTGGGTGTATTTTAATTGCAGGAAGTCTGCTATGTCTTTTGGGGTTATGGAGTTGGCTTCATTTGATTCCATTGGTTCTTCCATTAGACTGTTTACTATGTCAAAGAGTTCTCTTGGTTTGTTAATGGATTTTATTATTAGGTTTGTGTGATATTCCTTCTTGTATTTGTTTATCATGTTGTGGTATATGGCTTGCATTTCATTGCATCTTATGAGATGATGTTGGCTGTGCCATATTCATTCCATTTTCCTTAGTTGTTTCTTCTGTGCATTGATTTCACTTGAGAACTATGGAGCGTTGTGCTTCTTCTGTTATTTTGGTTTGATTTCTTCGGTGTAGCTGAGGCATTAAGGAGAGGTTTGTTCCATTTGGCGATAGTGGTGTCTAGATCTATTGTGATTAGTTCAAGCTCTGGCAATCCTTGTTCAAGGAATTTATCCTTGTTGAAAGTTCTAAATCTTCTTTTCTCCTTCAGGGTTTCTTCAGGTGTTTCATCCTTTACGTGTGTGTTGATGGAGAAATTGATCATATGATGGTCTGACCATGGGATTAGGAAGAGTGATATGTGTGTTACTAGGTTTTGGGTGAAATATTGATATGGTACAAAGATGAGGTTGAGGGTCCCTCTTTTCTTGTGGGTTGGGGTATCTACCATTTGGATATATTGAAGATCTTTCATTGCATCCAAGAAGGTAACTTCGTCATGTGAAAGCAGTGATGGGAGGTTTGGGTCTCCTAAGATGAGGAGTGATTTGTGTGTAGGATGGGAGCAGACTTGTTATAGAATGGTTGATAGTTCATCTTCGTCCGTGCTCGGGGCTCTGTATATGAGGCATATTGCCAGGTGTGTGTTTGAGATCGTTATCATGTTGCTTCCTTTTGATTGTAAAGAGGGGGTGGTATTGAACATTAGCTGTGATTTTGCTATGATGAGCCCTCCTCCACTCTTCGAGAGGGCCTTGTGGAATTGTGAATTGTGTATTGTCATGAGAAAATTTGGTTTATGATGACATCTGAATTGGAGAGCCATGTTTCAGTAATACACATAATATCAATATTCTGTTTATGTATGTAATCCATTATTGTATGGAATTTGTTCCTGATTGATCATGCATTGATTAGTGCACATTTGAAGGGAGTATGAAGTAGCTTCTTGGATGGGACTATTTCCTTATAGGTAGTAGGAGTAATGTTGATTTTGGTTCAGTTTTATCCTATGGGTTGCATATCTGTTTGTTTGTATTATAGGGATCAGATGAGCTGGAGCGAATACATTGGTTTCTCCAGAATTTGTGTACCTGCTGCTACATCGCAAGAGAACAAGGAGGAGTATGATGATTATATTTTTTCCATTGTGTAAGTTTACTCTGTATATATTAGTGTGAGATAGGCCTCAGGGGTTAGTATTTCATTTGGGGTGGCTGGTAGGAGAGGTGAGGATGGTTGTAATTCGATGTATGTTTGTAAGCCTCATGTAGTTATTCTTGCTTGGTTAAGCCGTGTGGATCCAGGTTTACTCATGATTAGGTCGTCTTCTGTTTATCTGCAGTTGTCATAGTCCAGCGTTGTTATCCTGCAATTGAACAATGGCTGGGAAAAATTGTATCACCAAAGCTGTTGCCCCCATTACAGCTTCTGCCTCTGTCCAGATAGAGATTCCACTGCTAGTTGAAGGCATGCTGAACCTCTCAGGAAACAAGTGGAAGAGCTCAGAGAAGAGGTGGTGAGGCTGAGGAGCATTCAAGACAGTGAGAAGTACATTGATGAGATGCTTCTTGAAACATCCAAGCTCTCCAGCAGAGGATAAGATGGGAGCCTAAAGAATGACGAAGGTTGGACATGAGTCACTAGGGCCTGCAGTATCACCAATCCAACTCCTTCAGTCCTTGAACCGAAGAACCATTATGCAGCCCTGTAAGTGGAGGAGGTCAAAGTATCCCAGGAAATGGAAGAACCAGAACTTGAGCACCCCAAAGTTGCAGAATCAGTGACCACAAGGAAGCGAAGGGTAGTGGTGGTTGGTGACTCTTCTGAAGGGTACTGAGGCATCCATCTGGCAACCAGACTTGATGTCCAGAGAGGTATGCTGTCTGCCAGGTGACAAAATTTGAGATGTTAGGGAGAGTTTGCCGAGAGTCATCAAGCCCACTGACTTACTCAATGTTGCTCATTAATGTCGACACAAATGATACTACCAGGTATCCCTCTGAGCATATCAAAAGTGACTTCATAGCTCTGGAACAGAGGGTGAAGCAGATTGGTGCACAGATGGTGTTCTCTTCAATACTCCCTGTTGAGGGTAATGGTCAAGGCAGAGAAGCTCACATCCTGGAGATAAATGCAAGGCTGCATGGATGGTGTCATTGAGAGCGTTTTGGTTTCCTGGACCATGGGATGCTGTTCCAAGGATTGCAGAGCAGAGATGGCATACATCTGTACAAGAAGGGTCGACATGCCTTCACTAGCAGACTGGCTAACCTACTGAGGAGAGCTTTAAACTAGATTCATTGGGGATGGGTGAAGAAAGCCCCCAGGTGAGTGAAACAAATACCTTTATGAAAATGTGTAAAAGGGGCAACATATGGAAAGCAGTATGTATAAGTGCCCATAGCATGGGAAATAAGATCTCAGATGTTGAAGCTTTAATGGGAGAGGCTGACATGGATTTAGTGGTGGTACAATCATGACTGGGATGTAATTATACCAGGGTATACTTTATTCAGAAAGGAAAGGGTAGGAAGACGGGGAGGAGGAGTGGCACTGTATGTAAAAAGTAATATTAAAGCTATGGAAATACAGGTCTTAAAAGGGAGAGAGGAGGCACTGTGGGTTAAACTAGAAAGAGGGAAAGAAAAATCTATTTGCACAGGTGGGATATACAGACCTCCCTCACAGGGAGAAGAGGTGGACGGAGAGTTAATTAAAGACATATGCAGCATTGCCAGGAAAGGAGAAGTGCTCCTTATAGGAGATTTCAAAATGCCAGATATTGACTGGCACATCCCTGCTGCAGTATCATCTAGAAGTAAGGAGATCCTGGATTCTCTACAGGGAGAACTATTCAGGCAACTGGTAACAGAACCCACACGTGAAGGGGCCATACTGGACTTGGTGCTTACCAAAGGTAAAAGTGTTTCTGATGATATAGTGGGAGATCATCTTGCATCCAGTGATCACCAGATGGGTATTAGGACTAGGGCTGTTAGAATCCATTCAAAAGTGAGGGTCTTAGACTTTAGGAAAACTAACTTTGCCAAAATGGGCCAATACCTCAAGGAGCTGTTAGAGGGATGGGAACAGCTGGGGGATGTAGAAAAACAGTGGGCAAAACTGAAAGGGAATATTTTAAGGGCAACCAACCTTTTTGTTAAAATGGTAAATAAAAGGAAAAGGTAAAGGAGACCGCTATGGTTTTCAAAAGAAGTAGCTGAAAAGGCAAAGAATAAGAGGGAGGCCTTCATGAAATACAAGAGATCACAGAAAGAGGAAGACAGGCATCTATATTTGGAAAAATTTAGAGAAGCTAGCAAAGTAGTCAGGAAAGCAAAGATTTTAAAAGAGGAGGAAATAGCCAATGCAATAAAATGGGGGTTAAGACATTATTCAGATATGTTAGTGAGATGAGGAAGGGCAAAAGTGGTATTATCAGACTCAAGAGTGAAGGGGAGGAATATGTAGAAGCTGATGAGTATAAAGTGGAATTGCTTAACAAATATTTCTGTTCTGTGTTCACAGATGAAGAATCAGGAGCAGGATCTCAGAAAACACCCACAAACAGGAGCTGAAGTGAGGGGCATCTTGAACAATTTTCAGAAGACTGTGTTCGTGAGAAACTTAGACAAAGTGATGGGACCAGATGGGATACACCCGAGAATGTTGAGGGAACTTGGGGACGTTCTAGTAGCTCCACTGACCGACCTTTTCAATGCCTTGTTGGAGTCGGGAGTGGTGCCAGAGGACTGGAAAGAGGCTGTGATAAGGAAGCTTATCATAGCTCAGGTAGGAGCTATAGAAAAGATGATGTGACTCTGAACAAGCAACCTGTCAGTTCTGGTAGAAGCAAGAAAACAGAGTTTTCACATAAAAGACTACCAGTCCCAGAATGCACCAGGTTTCCAGCAGCCATGAGAGAGGCTGAAGTGAGAGAATGTGTGTGCAATCAAGAGAGCTATGAGGTAATCCCTAAGCACTCATCTCAAAGGGCAGGGCCTGATTCAACACAGCTGCGCTGTGTTAGGGAGCAGCACACATTAGAACAGGATAAGAATAGAGCTTATTCTTCAGATAAGGGCTTCAGGGAGAGCTTCAGCAAGGGCTACAAGCTCCAGCCCAGCTTCAGAAAGAGATACAGAGACAGCAACGGCTACAAGCACCAGTATCACCTGGAGAAGCAGAAGCCAAGCCAAGCAGATAGAGAGAGAAGGAAACTCTCTGGAAGGAAGAGAAGAAAGGCCATTGGAAGGTCTGGGAGATTCCAAGGCAGTACTCATACTGGGAGGTATTCCAAAAGCCAGCAGAGTCCATTGGACTGGATTCAGCCAGAGGAATGGAGTGGCAGAGATAGGAATCACCAGTGGCTACCTGGAAGAGAGAAGACTGCATGTGGAAGGGACTTTCAGACCAAGGCCAGAAGGTATGTGAGAGGAGATCCAGTGTCCAGGGATCAAGATTGGAAGGCTGGACATCAGAATTGGGTTACATATTGGTCAGGCTATACAGAGAGGAATAATGATAGCAGGAGAGGCTCAGGTATGAACACTGATCCAGACCCTATCTATAATAGAGAATGGCAGCAAGGGAATAAGCATTCTCATGATAGTGCCTTAATGAAAGACTCGTCTGTGCCAATGTATGATAGTGACCCTATGATAATTGATACAGCAGATGAAACTATTTATATGGACTGTTCTCTATCTAAATGCTAGCTTTCTGTGAGCAAACACATCAGCCATCACAAAGAAACCTAACTTTGTTCTTTATTTCCACTGCAAACAGCTCTTAAAGCAGGATTTGGGCTCACACAGTAGCAGCCAGCCAGCTAAAGGCTTTCAGCTGGTCCATTGATAGTAATTAGGGCTGCACCTGATTGTGTGTGTGAGCAAGGGAGAATCACTGCTGAGATCTGCATGGAAAATAAGCAGAAGTTAACCTAACCAGCAAAGTTTATTCTTTTCTTTGTGCCTTTGTATTTGGTAATTATTTGCTAAGAAAACATTAGCTAATTGCCTGACAAGCTGAAGGTTGTTTTCTGGTTTACTTTGTGACTTTTTGTTATCCATTTTAAACACTGCAAGCAAGTAACCTCATTTATAGTGCTATCAAGCATACATGTGCTGGGTGAATTAAACCCCATCAATAAAAGAAGTATTTTATTGATCTTACCACTTGGTTTCACAACTCAAATTATTGTCATCAGCTGTGTTTGGGAGTGAATGAACTACAATACCCACAATACCTTGCAAGAATCATATGAATATATGCATCATCAAGATTGTGTAAGTTCTCACCCTAGGCAGCCGTCTGACAAGGCTCATGTGGTGCCTTTACACAAAAGCGGAAGTAAGGATGTGGTTGAAAACTACAGACTGATTAGTCTAACCTCTGGGGTAAGTAAATTATTGGAAACACTGCTGAAAGAGAAAATAGCGAGGTTTCTGGAGTCCAATGGATTACCGGATCTAAGGCAGCATAGATTTACCAGAGGCAGGTCTTGTCAGAAAAAATCTGATTGATTTCTTTGACTGGGTGACCAGGGAGTTGGACCGAGTGAGAGCCCTAGATGTGGTGTATTTAGATTTCAGTAAAGCCTTTGACACCATTCCACTTAGGTGACTTATAAACAAACTGAGCACCCTAGGGATGGACCCTAAAGTTACTGCTTGGGTTAGAAATTGGTTGAGTGGTAGGCAGCAAAGGTTACTGGTAAATATAGCTCACTCTGAGGAGAAGGAGGTTACCAGTGGTGGTGTGCCCCAGGGATCTGTCCTTGGTCCAATTCTTTTTAACATCTTTTTTAGTGATATTGCGGAAGGGATGTCAGGTAAGGTTTGCCTCTTTGCGGATGATACCAAAATCTGCAATAGAGTAGACACCCAGGAAGGTGTAGATAACATGAGGAGGGATCTAGCTAAGCTTGAAGAATGGTCTAGAATTTGGCAGCTGGGATTTAATGTTAAAAAATGTAAGGTCATGCATTTGGGCTGCAGCAATCCAAGGGGGCAATATAGTATAGGGGATGAAATACTTTTGTCCACTAAAGAAGAGCGGGACCTAGGTGTTATTGCGTCTGATGATCTTAAAGTAGCTAAACAGGTAGAAAAGGCAACAGCAAAAGCTAGAAGGATGCTTGGGTGCATAGGGAGAGGAATGGCCAGAAGAAGAAAGGAGGTGATAATGCCTCTACATAAGTTTTTGATGTGACCTCATTTGGAGTATTGTGTGCAATTCCGAAGACTGCACCTTCAAACAATATAAACAGGTTGGAGTTGGTGCAGAGGGTTGCTACTAAAATGGTTTGTGGTCTTCGTTATAAAACATATGAAGACAGACTTAAGGAGCTTAGTACGTATACATTAGAGGAAAGGCGGCATAGATGTGATATGATTGAGACGTTTAAATATGCACAGGAGGAAAACCTCTTTCGATTGAAAGCATGCTCTGCTACAAGGGTACATAGGTTGAGGGTGAAAGGGGATAGACTCAGGAGTAATATGCGGAAATATTTCTTTATGGAAAGACTGGTAGATGCGTGGAATAGTCTCCCAGTGGAGGTGGTAGAGACGAGGACAGTATCTGAATTCAAAAAAGCATGAGACAAGCACATAAGATCTCTTAAGGAAAAAAAGGGGACTATTGTAGTGGTTGATATGGAAGGGCAGAATAGATAGGCCATGTGGTCTTTTTCTGCTGTCATTTTTCTATGTTTCTATGCCACAACATGGGGCTCTTTTAATAAATGACATTATGGTGTTGGCGCCAATGTGACAAAGGTGGTGCTACGATGGTGTGTCAGCAGGGCCAGCCCATCCACTATGGTGGCTAGACAGCTGCCTAGGGTGGCTAATCCTGATGGGCAGCACAACTATGTTGTGAAAGCTGCGCCAGGTATACATGCTGCCGCTTTGAAACCGCCATTGTGCCACCGCTGCCGTCTCTCCAATCCATTGTCACACAACTCCGTATGGAAAGTGCCGGCATGTATGTTCGTTGCTGCTTTCAAGATGGATTCATGCCACCAGGACCCCCCACAAGAAGAGAAGATGGAATTGGAGGGATGGCAGGAGGAAGGGACAGTGGCAGAAGCTTCAGCCTGTGGCAAAATAAATCTTTGGGCTGGCCCAGCATGTTAGGTACAACACTGCTGTGTTAACTGTTAGGGGCCTGGCAAGCACGTCACTGGCAGCTAAAGCGGAGCCCATAGTGTGTGTGTGATGTTAGTGTGGGTGGATGTAATGCCACCTACTGAAAGTGCCGGTAGGTTATCCTGTGCTAAGGCAGTTAGTGCATGGTGAGAACTCTGCACCAACTGAGCAGAACATACCATGCCCACACTATGCCCCATCTTATCCACTCACAACTTTAACATAAGATATATAGATTGTGTGGAAATGTCCTGCACTAACTGTCATGGCCTCACGCTAGCTGCCAATGCATGTCCCAGTGCATAGTCAGCATGCACCAGAACAGATGTTCTCAGCAAAGGTCCTATAGTGCAACAGTCCCTATGGCTATGCATATAGTAATGCCAAAATGTGCAAGTCCATTCTGTGTGGAGGTGTTTGCTGAATGGTTACAGCGCTGGCTTAGTAAGGAACAGACCAGCATTTGAATCCCACTAGGGTTCCTTGTGACCATGGTAACATCACTCAATCCCCCCATTGCCTTGTAAGAAATGCCTGGCAATGTACTTGCGGTCACACTGCCAGAAACATACAGGAGCTGCTGGGTCACCAGCAGACGGCACTGACATGTAGACTCATACACACTGTTTTAAATTGCAATGCAAATAGAAAACCTGAACTGGCTCACAATCTCAGTCCAGGAACTGGGTAAGTTGGCAACTCTGATGCTGTGGTCATTAGACTGCTGTGTGATGCAACCTAGTATGTGTGGTCAGATTTGTGCTAGCTATGATTCCTAGAGTTGGCAATCTAACCAGCTCTTGCTGTGAGAGAAGCTTCCCCTGTTTTGAATTAAAATTTTCATTGCAGTGGAGTAAGTCTTTGCAGTCCCTGATACAACCCCTCGACATCTATGCTACAGGTACTATGAGGCATCAGAGAGATATTCTTGGGAAGCCTGGGCTGCCTTACAGTCTGTATTATGGAACTGGATCAGAGGGATGCATTTCTGGAATCTGTGCTGCATTCCCATAATGCATCACATGGGTGGCTCACAAGTCCAGGACTGGTTGTGGACTCTCCCAACTGGCTGATGCACTGGTCACATTCCCTGGCTGGGCTGAAACATACTCAAACACCGGGCACAATGATATGAGCATGCGTTCACAGTGGCTAACAGGTGCTACGTGCCAAAATGTGCATTGTGGCTCTGCACAATGTCTGACATTGCGAACGCAGACCCAGACGTTGTAAGGAGTAATGGCGGCCATATCCAGGAAACCAAGGTTCTTCAATGCAGATTTGCAACTGCTGATGACTCTGGTTGCCCCCAGGCAGGACATGTTGTCCCCAGCTTGAAGGCATGTCACAACACGGGGCAGATAACCAGGGCATGCTACGCCTGTTCAACTGCAGCACAGACTACATTTGAGTGGTGAATACCTGCATACAATTGCCTTTGCCAGAGTAGGCCAAGTACCCGATTCCAGGAATGGCTGTCTTTGGCAGTATTGCTCTTGTGTTGACATTGCAATGCCTTATAGCAGGGGTGTCCAACATACGGCCCGCGGGCCAGAGTCCAGCCCGCTAGGCATTTCTATCTGGTCCTAGATGCACTGTACTTCAAGTTTAAAAAAAAAGCTTACAAGTTGCTGCCGCTGCCGAGTCTGCTTCTCAGCAGCGTCAAACTCACTGACTCCATTCTTCTGCAGCCACAGTTCCCTGTCTCTTAGGAACCGCGGCTGTGCCGGTGAAGCCATTGTGGTAAACAACTTCCTTTGGAGGCGGGATAATGCTGCCCGGAGTCCGTCGAGAGACTCGAAGGCTCCGCAACAACTTCACCGGCACAGCCGCGGTTCCTAAGAGACAGGGAACCGCGGCTGCAGAAGAAGAAAGCACAGGGTGGTAGCAGGCAGACATGGGGAGAGGGGAGGATGTGGCAGGGAATCAGCAATGGGGCTAACATGGATGGATGGAGGGAGGGAGGGGGTCTGACATGGATGGAGGGAGGGCTGACATGGGGAGGGGGGCTGACATGGATGGATGGAGGGAGGGAGGGCTGACATGGGGGAGGGGGCTGACATGGATGGATGGAGGGAGGAAGGGCTGACATGGGGGAGGGCTGACATGGATGGAGGGAGGGAGGCTGACATGGAAGGAGGGAGGGAGGGAGGGGGCTGGAAGGGAACTGACAAGGGTTCCCTCTCATCCATCAGGAACAACCGTCATCAAATAAATCAACCTGATTGCTGCAAGCGATTAGGCTAATTTATGTGGCGGCAGCACTCTGGTTGTTTTAATTTTAGATTTTGCTACCTCTGCCCTGCCTTTGCCTTGCCGCCGTTTTTTTTTTATTTTTGCTGCAAGCATTCTTGAGGAAAAAAATGCAGCGGGAAGGCAGAGACAGGGCAGAGGTGGCAAAATCTAAAATTAAAACAGCCATAGTGCCCCGGCCACCGCCGGATGAGAGGTGCAGGTGGAGGGAGGGGGACAGGAGGAGGACAAGGAGAGACAAAGGTGAGAGATGGGGACAAAGGTGGAGACAGGGGACAAGTACTAGACAAAGGGGAGAGACAGTGCGGCTTAGGATTATAATGGGCTGATGGGGAGGCTAGCACTGGTAATGAGTTGATTAGGGAAGGCTAGGACTAGGAATGGACTGATCGAGCGGGTTTGGGACTGGTAATGGGCTGATTAGGGGGGCTAGCACTGGTAATGGGCTGAGAGGGGACTAGCACTGGAAATGAGCTGATTAGGGGAGGCTAGGACTGGTAATGGGCTGATGGGGGGATAGGACTGGTAATGGACTGAAGGGAATAGGAATGGTAATGGACTGAGGGGGCTAGCATTGGAAAAAAAGCTGATTGGGGAGGCTAGGACTGGAAGTGGGCTGATTAGTGGAGGCTAGGACTGGTAATGGGCTGATGGGGGGTAGGACTGGTAATGGGCTGATTAGGGGAGGCTAGCACTGGTAATGGGGTTGAGGGGGGACTAACACTGGAAGTGAGCTGATTGGGGAGGCTTCAACTGGAAATGGGCCGATGGTGGGGAGGGGAGGATAGAGCTGCTGGCCTTGGAAGAAAACTGGGGGCTAGGGCTACAAATGGGATGATGCGAGGGGATGGGAGAATGGGACTGGAAAGGAGTGGATCTGAGAGGGGCTGCCATGGTATTTGGACTAGAAGGAGCTGGACAGTGGGGAAGGAGGGGGACTGGAAGGGAATGGACACCAGTGGCAGTCATGGGAATGCAAGTTGACATTGGAAGGTACCAGGAGGGAGGACTGGAAAGGGGCTGATACTAGGAAGGTTTACGGGGACTGGAAATAGACTGATGGAAAGAAGTGAAGAAAACAAAAAAAAGAGATAAGAAATGGCAGATGGACCATAGACCACAGAAAGAGAGCTAAGAGAAGACAGGAAAGCAGAAGCCTCAGATCAGGACCAGCATGATCAGAGAATAAATTGGTCAGACAACAAAGGTAGAAAAAATCATTTTATTTCATTTTAGTGATTAGACTTTGTGCTATCTTCATATTTTACACAGTATTGGGGAACTGCATCTCTTATTTATCTGATGTTGCACTGCATGTGGACCTGAAGAGCACATGTTATCTGCTGCAGCACTCATGTTATTCCTAAGGGCACAGTGGCAGATATTTGACTAAACAGCTTGCGCTATCTGCCACTGTGCCCATAGGAATAACATGAGTGCTGCAGCAGATAGACTATTTATGCAAGCAGAAACAATGTCACATTTCACACTAAAGTGATTAGCTCACGGGGGACTATAGTTCAATAGTGCTGTAATAAAATTTATTTTGTGTTTTACTTGTAATAGTGCTGCTCTGGCCCGCGACCTTTTTTAAAAATTGCCCATGTGGCCCTGCAAGCTAAAAGGTTGGACACCCATGACTTATAGTAATTGTGGCCCCTGACTCAGAAAGGCCAACGGTGAGATTTAAAATCCCAGGTAATGTGATTGCAGTCCACAGAGTGAGATGTTTTCAGATGCAGATTTGCCAGGTTACCCAGTTCCAGGAGAGATTTGAAGCCAGTCCTGGATTTGTGATGCAATGCTGAAAGTTCCCCCTCCCCCTCCCCCTCCCACCCCCCGCCCCCCTTTCCCCCTGCCCTGCTCAATCTGCCCGATGTTTGCGACAGTGCTCAGCCACGATTGGACAACTTTATTAAGGAAAAAAAAAACAAATTTTACTGCTGCTGACTGGCCCATTCCAGATGAACCCCAATCCTGCCCTCAGACTGCTTCTGCCCATGATCCTGAACCCCTGGATCCCAGTAATTAATTATTTATTAATTTTTACGCAATTACCAAATGGCTGCCCCCTCTGACACAATGTGATGTATCAGAGGGGGCAGGATTTGCAGTCCTTCCAAGCTCAGAGCCTTTTTTTTGGTGTGTGTTTCAAATCTGAAGCCCACTGCCACCACTGTAGACATTGGAAAAGTGGCAGGGGCAGTAAGGGGGGGGGGGAGAAAATAGCTAGAAGGGGGATTCAGGACATGATGGGGGATGAGGGAATGGCTGAAAAGGAGATGCAGCACTAGAAGGGAGATGGGGGCAATGACTGGAAAGGAGATGCAGGATACCAGCATGGGGTGGAGGGCAGATGCTGGACATATAGTGGACAGTTGACATAGAGTCACAACCATAAGAGGATAGAAGGCACGTGGTGGATACAAGGTGGGGTAGAGGGATAGAGGGCAGATGTTGGACATGGGGTTCAGAGCAGGGGCTGGACACAGATGAAGGCCTAAGGAGGACAGATAGTGGATATAGGGTGGGGAAGGGGAGGGGCAGAGGGCAAATGCTGGACATAGGGTAGAGGTCATAGGGGGTCGGAGGGCAGATACTGGATGTGGGCTGACAGCATGGGGGAAAGATAGCAGACATGGGATAGAAGAGTGGATAGCAGATGCTGGGCATAGGGTAGGGATCATAGGGGTAAGAAAGGCAGATACTAGACATGGGATGGGGTACAGGAGATAGTGAGCAGGGGCTAGACACAGGGTAGGGATGGAGAGCAGATGCTGGACACAAAATGTGGTGGGTGGAGGGAAGATGCTGAACATGGGGAGATAGAGGAGATGCTGGGGTTGGGGGAGAGGGGGATGCTGCACATGGAAGGGATAGGATAAGAAAAAAAGGAGAGGCACTAGACAATGAGAGAGTACGAGACACAAGACAGGGCAGAAGAGAAGGGGAGAGGGATGCAACTTCTCCTGCTGACCTATAAATGCATTCACTCTGCAGCTCCTCACTACCTTTCTTCTCTTATCTCTCCTTACAACCCCCCTCGGGAACTCTGCTCTTCTAGCGAACTACTCCTATCTGTGCCCTTCTCTTCTATTGCTAACTCCAGAATTAACTCCTTTCACCTTGCTGCACCTTACGCCTGGAACAAACTACCTGTGTCTGTATGCCAGGTACCTTTTCTGACACTTTTCAAATCCAGGTTGAAAACTCACCTCTTCGCTGCTGCCTTTGGATCTTGACTCACCTGATCTCCTTTTTTCTTTTCCTTTCCCCCTTGTTTTCTCCCTGTCTACACCTTCTGTGTTGTCTGTCTTGACTAGATTGTAAGCTCTGATGAGCAGGGACTGTCTCTTACATGTCTATGCAGTGCTGCGTACGACTTCTAGTGCTATACAAATGCTCAGTAGTAGTAGTATGCTGGGCACAGGGAGGGCAGAGGAGAGAAAAAGAAAGGAGAGAGTTAAAGAGTGGGAATAATTGGCTGGGGAAGGAAAGAGAGATGGGGTATGAGAGGGCTGCGTTAAAGGTTGAACAGCGGTAGGAAGACGCAGTTAAAAGATGAAGTAGAAAATGTAAATTTATTTTCAGTTTAGTGATTGGAATGTCTGTCTTTGGAATTCACAGGCCTGATATTCTACCTGTGACTGTCAGCATTTTAAAAGTCTGACCACCATGGTCAAAAGGGAAACCAGATATTCAGCGCCAGAATCTAGATATCGTCTGATGCTTAATATCTGACTTCAGCCCTGACTGGCACAGCTATCCAGACAGTGGCAATATTCAGTCATTATCTGGATAGCTGAAACCACATAAAGTTAGGACAGTTATTGAGATGACCTGACTTTATACAGGCATTTACAGTGCCTTGTGAAAGCATTTATCCTCTTGGTGTTTGTCCTGTTTTGTTGCATTACAACCTGGAATTAAAATGGAGTTTTGGGGGATATACACAACACGCCTATGACTTTGAAGGTGCAAAATATTCTTTATTGAGACACAAACAATAATTAGAAAAAAAAAGAAAAGAAAATCAGGAGTGTGCATATGTATTCACCCTCCAATGTCAATAGGTTGTAGAGCCACACTTTGTTGCAATTACAGCTGCAAGTCTCTTGGGGTATGTCTCTATTAACTTAGTACATCTAGCCACTGCAATTTTTACTCATTCCTCAAGGCAAAACAGTTCCAACTCCTTCAAGTTAGATGGTTTGCATTGATGTACAACAATCTTCAAGTCATGCCACAGATTCTCAATTGGATTGAGGTCTGGGCTTTGACTAGGCCATTCAAAGACATTTAAATTTTTCCCTGTAAACCAGCTTTACCAGTAAGTTTAGGGTCATTGTCCTACTGGAAGGTGAACCTCCATCCCAGTCTTAAATCTCTGGCAGGCTTAAGGGTATGTTTACTAAACAGTGGTAGCGGCTTCCATGCAATATCGGAGCCGTGGCTAAAACAGATTTTCCTCAAGAGTTGCCCTATATTTAGTGCCATCCATCGTTCCTTCAATCCAAACTATTTTGCCTGTCTCTTTCAATGAAAAACATCCCCACAGCATCATGCTGCCACCACCATATTTCACTGTGGGAATGGTGTTCTCGGGGTGATGGGAAGTGTTGGGTTTGCGCCACACATGGGTGTTTCCCATGATGGTCCAAAAGGTCAATTTTTGTCACATCTGACCAGGGAACCTTCTTCCATGTGTTTGGGGGGTCCGCCACATGCTACTGTGCAAACTTCAATCGTGTTTTCTTATATCTTTCTTTAAGCAATGTTTTTTTTCTGACCACTCTTCCATAAAGCCCCGCTCTGTGGAGTGCATGGCTTAAAGTGGTCCTATGGACAGATACTCCCATCTCTACTGTGGATCTTTGCAGTTCCTTTAGTGTTATCCTTGGTGTCTTTGTAGCATCTCTGATTAATGCCCTCCTTGCCCAGTTTGTGAGTTTTGGTGGGCGGCTTTCTCTTGTCAGGTTTGTAGTGGTGCCAAATTCTTTCCATTTTGTTATAATGGATTTAATGTTGCTCCGTGGGACATTCAGAATTTGTTAGGATATGTTTTTTATAACCCAACCCTGATCTATACTTCTCCACAACTTTATCTCTGACCTGTTTGGAGTGCTCCTTGGTCTTCATGTTGCTTGCTTAGTGGTGTTTCAGAGTCGGGGATCTTTCTGAACAGGTATATTTATACAGGCATCATGTGACTGATCATGTGACACTGATTGCACACAGGTGGATCCTAATCAATGAATTATGTAAGTTTTGCAGTTAATTGGTGGGACCGGATCTTGTTTGGGGGGTTCATAGCAAAAGGGATGAATAAATATGCATTCACAACTTTTCAGTTTTTACTTTTTGTTATGATATATACAAGTTATTTTATTGTCATTCCACTTCTCCAATTTGGTCTATATTTTTAGTTCCCTTACCTAACATCCAAATGAACCTCCATTTTCATTCCAGGTTGTACATAATGTGACAAAACAAGAAAAAACCGAGGGGATGAATACTTTTGCAAGGCGCTGTAGCTGTTTAACAGACTGAAAATCGTTGCCAACCAGCTAAGTGCTGCAACTACCTTCGCCCCACCCAGTGTTTAGAGAGGATATTCTGCAACGCTGGCCAGTTAGTGCTGCTAAATATCCCTCTCAGCAGGATTTATCCAGCTAGCAGGTCCTGCTAACCAGATAAACCCCTTTGAATATCGGGCTGAATGTACATATTTTATCTTTATAAGCTGCACAGTACAGGGGCATCTGCAGCTCTTTCTGTTTCTCTGGTGTATTGGGTTTTTGGGATTTCAATTTAATTTTTGTCTACATAATTTTATTTTTATTTTATGCTTGGTGAGGATCTATCTACATTCTCAGCGTGTGACCAAGGCAAGGTATTCTGTTAGCATGGAGTTTCTAGGTAAGGATTGCTAGTGATCTGTCTTGTTTGATTTTTTGACTAGATGTATGGATATTCTAAGGCCCACTGCAATAAAAATATTTAAGAGGATGTTTATTAAGTTGGTTTAACTCTTAACACTGTAGATAGCGCATGCTGTCTGGGTGCATTAACAGATAGCGCAGAGAAATTGCAGATAACACAGAGATTATCTGCGCTATCTGCAGAAATTGTGTCATCTGCCAGAATAGACAGGATATAGGTGCAGAGCGGGTATATGTGCAATGCACGGCCACTACGGGTGTCAACAGCATGCAGTAACCGTCAAAGTTGCAGAAATCTGGGTGCTTATAACGCCACCTCAGTGGGTGGCATTGCAATATGTGCAGGAGACAATGAGGCAAGAGATTGGATGAACACGAGTGCCTTTATTGTTGGGGACCAACAATAAAGGCACTCGTGTTCATCCAATCTCTTGCCTCATTGTCTCCTGTTGGATCAGCAAGAGCTACCTGCTCTCTTTGTGCCTGATTACAATATGTGCATCCATGATGCTGCCAGGGATGCTCTCTACAATTTTGATGCATTCGTTTTATTTATTTAACAGTTTTTCTATTCCAGCTTTCTTCGAGTCAAGACGGTTTACACGGAACTTAATGCAAGAACAGAAACTAATAAAAGCAGTAGAGCACATTACATTGAACTAGTACATAACATCTTGTAACATAGAGCTATCACAGATACAGCCGACTTACGAAAAGAATTGAGCACTATGCAAAAGATCAAACACACAAAATTAAAGACAATGAAAGACAAAGAGAAATAATGAACAAACAAACCTCTTTCAAAGACGGGGAAGCTGTAAAGCTAGAGGGCATAACATGAAGCTGCAAGGGGGTAAATTGAAAGGCAATGTCAGGAAATACTTTTTCACTGAAAGGGTGGTGGATGCTTGGAATGCCCTCCTGATGGAAGTGCTGGGGGCAAACACAGTGACGGAATTCAAAATGGCATGGGACAGACACAATGGATCCCTTTACAGCAACAGGATAAAATGAAAATAAACTGAACTATCTAATTTCTCAACTAGGGGTGTCCTACATGGAGCGGTGGGTTCACCCCTAAACAAAGACATGGGGAGAGGTGGCCTGCACAGAGCGACAGGTGCACCTACTCTTGCCATCTTACTGGGCAGACTAGATGGACCATACTGGTCTTTATCTGCCGTCATTTACTATGTTACTATAATCAACACATTATATCATTAGAACATAATAAACACATTATAACATCAGCTAGGTGGGCTAGCTAATTATATACATGTGGTGATGAACTAGGAAATGCGTATGTGTTTGATAAGTGAGGCGGGGATGTAGGAGTTATTCATTGTTAATGCTTGGTCCATAGTATTCCATGAATAAGAATGTTTATTTATTTAGCTGTATTTATTATCCTGCTTTTCACCAGGTCAAAGCAGTCAATTGGGGGATACATTTAACATGAGGGGATATGAGACACATACACTAATACTTACAGGGAACATGGGCAATGGAGGGTTAAGTGGCTTGCCCAAGACCACAAGGAGTGCCTATAGGACTAGAAATTCCAGACCCTCCGGCCTGAGATTGCTGTCCCCAGGTGGGACTTGAACCCCTGGCCCTCCGGCCTGAAGTACCTTGTCCTAACCACTAGACCACTCCTCCCTCCATAAGAATGTTTTCAAGCTTTTGTGGAAGTCTTTTAGGAGTTGTATGACTTTTATTTGTGGCGGCAGCGAAGTCCATCGTGATGGGGCATAAAACGAGAATGCCCTATTGTTAGTCCTCTTACTGCACTTTGTTCTGTCTTTTGGTATTTCTATTGTGTTTATGCTGCTCTGTTTCCTGAGTCTACTGAAACTGTGGTTAGCAATTAATGGTTCAAGGTTGACTGCTGAGAGTTTGTTTACAATTTTGTGTGTGTTGATGATGGCCTTGTATTTGATTTGTTGCAATATAGGTAACCAGTGTAGCCGTTTAAGGAGTGGGGTGATGTGTGATTGCCGAGACTGTCCAAGAATCAGCCTTGCTGCCATATTTTGTGCCAACTGTAGTGGAAATAATGAGCTCTTAGCAATTCCATGATATATCAAGTTGCAGTAATCCAGCTTGGAAGTGAGTACCGCTTGGCAGACTGTGTGGAAATCTGAAGGTGAAAGGAGAGGGCGTAAGAGCTTTATGGTATGTAGCTTTCAGTAAATTGCTTTAGTGGTGTGGTTTATGTGTGGAAGAGATTGAGCTGTTAGTCGAGTGTTACACTGAGGTATTTGATCTCAATTTTGACCTTGATTTGGAGATTATCCATAGTGATTGTTGGTGGTGGGCTGACATTCTAGTCCCTTGTAACATGGAGAATTTCAGTTTTGTCATGGTTTATTTTGAGGTCATGTGAATGTAGCAATTTGGAGATTGTGATGAAGCAGTTATTGAGCTTTGCGTAATCAGGAGACTTTGTGGTGAAGGGCGTGAAAAAAATGATGTCATCTGCGTAAAGGAGGCATTCAAAGGCAAAGTTTTTGATCACCTCACATATTGGTTGTATGTATAGGTTAAAGAGGATAGATGAAAGCGCTGATCCTTGTGGTACTCCCTGCCTGAGGGAGAAAGGTTGAGATTTGCTATGTCCTATTTTCATCTGTTGTGACCAATCGGAAAGGTATGACTTAAATCATTCTAGGGTGATACATCAGAGGCCGACTAGGTGAAGTCTGTTCAAGAGGAGCTGATGTGAATGCAGCAGAGATATCCAGGAACAAGAATATAAATCCCTGCAATGTTTTTTCCGTACCTCTGATTATGGTGTCAATGAGATAAGTAAGAGGGTTTACACCCCATGGTGTGGCCAAAAACCACGTTGTTGTGGGTCTAGAGGTGCAAAATCATCTAGGTAGTCTTGTAGTTGAGTTTGAATGGCCTTTTCAATAATCTTTGTGATTAAAGGTATACTGGACATTGATCTGTAGGATGTTGGACAGAAGGGATCTATGGTGGACCTTTTGAGGACTGGACATATAGAGGATTATTTGAGTTCAGGTGGTAGGCTTCCTTGCTTTAATGAGTCATTGATCATGGTGTGTATGTAAGATATGAGATGTGCTCTTGCTAGTTTGATCCATGCCACTGGGCAAGGGTCAAGTGGGGAGGTAGTAGTGTTTAGGGCTAATATTATACTGTTGATTTACTTAGTACTGATAGGATTGAAGGAGGTCCATTGTGTCGAACTGGATGTTCAGCTGAGGGACTTCAATTTTTCTGTGTATAGCATAACTGGTCTTGGCTTGTAAATGTTGTGCCATTTGGTGAGGGTTGAGAGTTTTGTTGTTATGCTTTGAGGTGGGGTTCTTTGTGAAAGATATGGCTATATCAAAGAGCTCTCTTGGCTTGTTGATTGCTGCTTTGATGAGATTTGTGTAATATTCATTTCTGGCTTTGTTGGTGATATCATGGTATTTGTCCATCTCTTGTATATAGTGTGATTGTTTTTCACGGGTGCATCGCCACTTCCACTCAAGTCAACTTGTTGGTTTTTAGTTCGTTCAGCTCTGTTGAATACCATGGCACTGATTTGCTGTGCTTGGTTGCGTGAGTTGGTGTTGAGATGTTTGCAACAGCTACTACTGTGGAATTCCATGTTTTTATCAGTGACTTTATGTGTTTGGAGGTGTTGTATTCTGTTAGCTGCGGTGAAACTCTGTGAATGAATTCTTGACTGTCCAGTGATTTGAACCTTCTCTTTGTGGTTATGTCTTCTACTCTCCGTTTTGTGCTGGTTTGGTGAGGGAGTGTGAATGTGATCTGGTAGTGATTTGACCAGAGGACCGGGTTTATTGATGTCTGTGGCAGATTTATACTGTGGTTGACTATAGTAGGGAAGAATAGGAGGTCTAGTTTTACTCCTCTGGCATGTGTGGAGTTATTGATGTGTTGAGAAAATTGTAAGTTGTCCATAGCTTCTATAAATGCTGTGGTTTGTAGTTTATTCACAGAGGCCAAGTTAAAGTTGCCCAATAAGATGAAGGTGTTTGTCTTAGCGGAGTGGGTGCAGACTGTGTCCAGAATAGTGGGTAGCTCATTAGGGTTGTGGGTATTATCTGCTGGTGTAATGTTGTGCATGCTACTAATAGATAACACACAGCTTTTTCAGCTAAAGCCTTGCTATCAGCATTTTTTTGCACATTAGGCGTGCTGCTCTTTTCCGAATAGGCTAGTTGTGTGAGTTTTGAAATTTGATATGGTATGGTAGATTTTCTCTATAGGTCCTGAGTAATGTTTATAAGGGTTTATATTACCTTACAATAAGTACATGACTGTTGAAGGTTTATATTGCTGATAATGAGATGACACCAGAATCAGAAATTATTTTGTGTATGTTAGCAGTGCTCTCACCAGAACCTTTTGAATGGGTCTGCCACCCAGTTGATTTTACTGACCATCCAGCTAACATAATCATGGCAAAATAATGAGAAAGCATGGAAAAAGGAAAGATGACTAATTATGTTGTCCGCTGCCAGCCAAGTTATAATGTGACCCACCCAATTGCATCTTCATGCTGCATGGGGAGAATACAGGTTGAGTTCTATGGGGAAATGTCCTCTGCACTCCTTATTGGGAGAAGGGTTTCTTTGGATGTAGAATATATGTTCAAAAATAAAAAGAGAGAAGCACAGAAAAGTTTGTAACACCAAAATAAATTAGCTGTGGTTCTTGCTTTTTCATTTTGCTCCTTGGTTTGTGATCATTTGGCATCTCCTTTGTTTTTGCAGACTGTATAGTTACATTCAATAGCACGACAATCCAGTGTGCAGGGGAGTTCAGTAAGGGTAAGTTACATTTTGTCTATATACAATATGTTCAGCAGGGAGTGTTAGGTATGAGATGATTTGGGGTGCCTTATGCGATTGTCTCAAGGCTTTTTCTGTAAAGTCTTTAATTGCTTCCGAAAGTCCTTTATATCTGAGACGGCTTATAGTCTTAAAATGGGCCTGCACTTTAATGAGCTGGTAGGCTGTTCCAGAGGGTAGGTGCTGCTAGGGAGAATGCCCTTGCAGATGTAGTTTGGATTGTCTTAGGGAATGAAGCAGGTGTTTGTAGTGTTGTGATCGCACTGTGTCTCCTGGGTCTCATGCTGGTTTTGCTCATGATGAGGTTCTGGAGGCTGGAAACTGATAAGTTATGCTTTATTTTGAATATGTTTAGTATGGCCTTGTAGCGGATGTGAGATGTGATTGGCAGCCAGTGAAGTTGGTCAAGAAGGGGGGTGATATGGTCATACCTAGTGAAGCCCAGAATTATATGAGAGGTGGTGTTTTGCACCATCTGCAGGGATCGGATGGTGTTCTTGGAAAGGCCAAGGTAGATGGAGTTACAGTAGACCAGTATGGGATTGAATGTGCCAACAGGCTCCCAACACACCCAGACTGCCTGGTCCTGTTATCATTCTTCCCTCAAGCATTTTCCAGCATTTCCAGACCTTGCAGCATCTCCATTCCTGCTCCTATCAGGCTTTCCCACCGATATAGGCCCCTCAGGGGTCTTGTTCTACCTTCCCCCACCTGTGACCCACAAGTTTGCTATACACTTCCAAGTTTGAGTTTTTTAGGGTTTTAATGTGTTCTTTTAAAGTCTATCTGGTCCACAGTCTGTCTTTTAGCTTTAAAATCATGTTTTATGGTTGCTATATGGTTTTACTGCTGCTGCTGCTGCAAATAATGTTTTTACTTTATGGTTTTATGCACACTTTAACACTATGGTTTTGATGCACATGGACATTTGTTTTTTATTGTTTTATTTTATGAAAGTGAAGATGATCTGAAATATTCGCTTCTCAAGATCAAGGAACATAGTCTTAAAATGGGCCTGCACCTTAATGTAAAGAAGACAAAGATCCTGACAACTGGCAAAATCAACAAGTTCTTCATTGAAGGAAAAGAAATTGAAATAGTGGACAACTTTAAACTATTTGGATAAATTATTAATAAAGAAGCAACAAGCAGTCAAGAAATCAGACAACACATTGCTCTTGGCAGAATGGCTATGAAGGACCTAGACAAGATTCGCAAGACCAGAGATGTCTCTCTCCATACAAAGATTGTTCAAACCATGGTATTTTCAATAACATCATATGGATGCGAAAGTTGGACAGTGAAAAAGATAGACAGAAAGAAAATTGATGCCTTTGAATTATAGTGCTGGCGATGAATACTGTGTCTACCATGGGCTGCCCAAAGAACAAACCAGTCAGTACTAGAGGAGATCAAACCTTAGCTTTCTTTAGAAGCTCAGGTGACAAGACTTCAACTTTAATACTTTGGACACATCATGCGAAGAGAGAGATCGTTCGAGAAAGACATCATGCAAGATAGACAATCAACGCAAAAGAGGAAGACCAGCAATGAGATGGATTGATACAATAACAGCAGCTATGGGTGCCAGTCTGTCAACAATGAGCCGCTTGACTGAAGACCTAACACAGTTTAGGACAACTATCCAGAGGGTCATCATGAGTCGACACCGACTTGGCGGCACCTAACAACAACATTGTGTCTTAATTCTTTTGTGTCTGGTTTTGTGGTTTTAAATTTTTAAATTTATTTGATTTTTATGATGTTTTCTTTATATGAGATGTTCTTATGATTATTTTATTTATATTATGTATTACATTTGAGGCAAATTTTCCCTGAAGAAGGCATCTAGCTGAAAAGCACTAGGGTTCTCTGTAATAAAGCACTTTATCACTACTTCTGATGCATCTATTTTTGTTCTGTTTGTGTCATATAGGAGCAGGACCTATAATCCACTCTCAGGGTACATAATCAGGGCCTTTGCAGATCTAGATCATGAGAAGCAGTCTTTTTTCTTGCCCTGATGCTGGGCCTTCATTAGAGGTCAGGGAGACACCAGCTGCTGTAAAGAGGGCAGAAGCAGAGGTGGCATCCCCTCCCCCCACCCCACAAGTACCTCCAGAGCTGAGGAAGACAGAGGACATGATGGCCCCCTTGGAAAGAGCAGTAGAGGTGGAGGAGTATCTGGCAACCGACATGGTCAACTTGCCCAGGGATGGTGCCCCCACTTCATCACCACCTGCTGGTGTCAGCTCTTTTCCTCCTCCCCCCTATTCCTAAGGACTCCTGGCTGCAGAGGAACCCAGAGTGGCTTATCAGCTCCTCCACAGTCTCCCACCATTGGTCATCATCCCAGAGGTGCCAGCACCTATTGCACCACTCAGGTCACATTCCAAAGCTGCCACACAGACACCATGTTGGTGGCATTTATGGATGGACAGTCCTGACTGTGCCCTGGGTGTGTACCTGGCACTTGGATTACAGATCCTCAAGAAGACTGTAGAGAAGTTGACTGCCTATGTGGCAAGGGTAGCTGATGGTCTGGAGAGGCTGGAGGAATGGATATGAGATGCTCCAGGACATCAGCTATCCCCACCTAAGAGGGATGACCACATATCTGAGGGTATTTGCCCCAGTGTTCATGTTGGCACTTCTGCATCCAGGGGTCCTAAGGCATATGCTTGCTCCCTCCTTTCCCACCCCCACCACATGCACATAGAGGCATGTTTGCCATACAAATAGTTGTTAAATATATATGCATTCTTTGGTTATTCTGCCTCACATGTGTGTTCATTTGTGTACAGGTCTAGGCAATAGGTCAGTAGCAGAACAGCAAGTGTATGGTGGACATATGTTCACTCATTTCACACACATCTCAGTGTCCCATCAACATGCTTCTCAGTAGCTGGCTACATATTACCAGTTGCAGCAGACTCAGTGATCCATGTGCCAATATTGACTGCTGTAGACAACATTTGGGCACCATGTGGAGCATCATTACCTAAGAATAAGGCGGGCCACTTTTCCCACGACAGTGCTTTATCTGCTTTAAAAATATTTGGACTGCAGCCATATGTGATGCCTATCCTGCATATGGACACATGGGCAGCACATATCCTTTCTGCAAGAGATAGTAGTCATCTGCACAAGGCCATCACAATGTGTGTCTTCAGCTGGGCATTCCTTGCACACTGGTCCATGAGCTTGACTCTTATCCACACAGCACCACTTTGGCCGATACATCATCAAAGCAATGATGAACACAAAGCAGCATGTTATATATAAAAGATATGAGATGCTGTATAGTGACTTACTACATTACACTGCAGCATATCCCCTCCTATTGACTATCAGGGCAGCATTCATGAGGCATGTAGATATCAGCCCTCCTTAAGAAGACATATTGCACACAACTATATGAATGCATTTACCTACAACCCACTGGGATACAGCCTCCATCACTGCTAACAGTAAGACAGCCCGAATGTATCCTGGAAGGTGTGATTTCTATGACCCATCAACAATGCTGTGAGATTTTTTTTATTGGGGATAGCCTGTGCTTGTGGTATCACCTGGGTTTTAGCACAGGTATATGGTCTGATGTAACTATGCATGCGAAGATGTGATGTTAGACACACAGTTTAGTGAGGGGATCATGAACATCCCCAACATAGATGTCCAGTGGAATCTCAGAACCAGTCTAGACACGTGGCAGAAAGGGTAAAATCAGCCTTTATTAATCCAAGGGAATGAGTGTGCCAATTGACCCGGCAGTTCAACTGTCTTGAGAGCAGCGTCAATTGTGAGTGAGCCATATACCCCTGAGGAAGTATCTTTACGAAACACGGCCAGTGTCGGGTCAATTGGCACACTCATTCCTTTGGATTAATAAAGGCTGATTTTTACCCTTTCTGCCACGTGTCTAGACTGGTTTTGGTATCTACGTGGTAGTTTGCTGTTTTTTTTCAGTGGAATCTCAGGTCAGAGGTGCAGATGAGGGTGGTAGCGAACTATGGGGGTGTATATGAGGTGGGGATATGTGCCATCAGCAAGGTGCATGGTTTACTGACAGTGTTGATATATTTCTACAGGTAAACTGGCACTAATCATCTTTCTATATACTAGGACTGTCCATTAGACATATATGTAGGACCACATACATGACACCATGTAAAAAACATCCACGATACAGTAATGCACTTGCTAGCCCATTTCATGAAGCACAACACTTGCAATCATATAGGTCAAACATTGTTGCCTTCAAAATGGCAAGACGCTTATCTGGTTAGCATCTTCACATTTCCATGTTAGACTCTTCACAGTTCCAAGTTTAACTGGCTCTGACTCAATGCTGGATTTGGAACATCAACTAATAACCATTTTTTGCTTCAGGGAGAAGACATTTGATGCTGCATTGAAATATTCCTTTCACAAAATCTCTTAATTGAAAGTTCAGTGCAGGAAGATAAGTTTTGTTGCTGAAGCTGAACTAGGTTGTCACCCTATGTTGGAAACCCAGAGCAGAGTCAGAGCGAGATTAACTTCGAACTGTGAGGTGGATAGTCAAATTTGGTACTGATGTCATAAGGCAGATAGGTTTTAATCATTTTTCAGACAATAGTTAGCGAGCTATATGCTTGCAATTGCAATGCTTATTACAAGAACCATCAAGTGGATTAGTGTGTCATGGGATGCCTTGACATGGTGTCATATATTTAGGTGTACATATCTTTCTATTGCTCAGTCCTCGTATATGTGCATACTTTTTGTATCGGTTTCCCTGTTGATACATTTGTACCTTAGCTTGATTGGCCATGGGCCCTATATTATTTTCTAAGACAGCTTTCATATGGTAGTGACAGAACATAAGTTCATGCAATATTTAAACAGTACCTGGCCATATTGCACCATTTATCTGGTTAGGTGTGGTTAGGTGTCCTTGGAGTGCTGATCTGACCTATGACCCCCCTCAAGACTTGAGCTATCAGATTTGTTCATGGGAAAGACTGATACTGAGAAGACAGTTGTGCGAGCCCCCCTCCTCTGTATGGCTAGACATACCACGTGGACAGGTTTGCTCATACTTACCAGCAGATTCTGGCCCCCATGGTTCAGAACTCCAAACCCTGGCAGCAGATTGACATAACATGTCCTTCTCATACACATGCTATTGTGTGGCGAAGGTGTCCCACAAACAAGTGACATGTAAGGTACACACATAGCTCTTGTCTGTCCCATATACATTCTGCAGGTGCTTGACTGACATTCTTACAGTGCATGATAGTACATGTCCTAGAAAATGACATTTGTGATCACAGCAGCTGAAATGTCAACCTGAGACAGGCATGCATTGTATTCACATTTGGAGGGTATGGGGGGGGGGGGAGAGGATGAGCATGCTGCAACATTGCAGATCTCCTGTGGCATTTCTGAGAGGCACATGACATAGACATGAGGACCACAGGGAGTTAGTTATCTGTGGGGCTACGAATGACCTGTAACACCCATATTGGCAGTTCAGCATCTGTGCACCATTGTGGCAACTCTGATATGTAGCACACAGTGACAGACATGGATTGACATAGAGCCCGATTCAGGTAGGGGCAAGTCTGGGTCGTCCATATGGCCCCAAGCAAGACTGGATTGCGGGAATTAAATGTTCCTGTGGCAATCAGAATCGAGCCCGAGGACATAGAAACATAGAAACATGATGACAGAAAAAGACCACATGGCCTATCTAGCCTGTCCTTCCATATCAACAACTACAACAGTCCACTTTTTACCATTAGAGATCCTCTGTGTTGGTCTCATGCTTTTTTGAATTCAGTTACTGTCCTCATCTCTACCACCTCCACTGGGAAACTATTCCACGGATCCACTACTCTTTCCGTAAAGAAATATTTCCGCATATCACTCCTGAATCTATCTCCCTTCACCCTCATCCCATGTCCCCTCGTAGCAGAACTTGCTTTCAATTGAAAGAGGCTCTCTCCCTGAACATTTATGCCACGGAGGTATTTAAACATCTCAATCATATCACCTCTATCCCGCCTTTCCTCTAAGGTGTACATATTAAGATCCTTAAGTCTGTCCTCATATGCTTTATAATGAAGCCCACTAATCATTTTAGTAGCCACCCTCTGCACCGACTCCATCCTGTTCACATCCTTTTGAAGGTGCGGTCTCCAGAATTGCACACTATACTCCAAATGGGGTCGCACCAAAGACTTATACAGAGGCATTATCACCTCCTTTTTTCTGCTAGCCATTCCTCTCCGTATGCACCCAAGCATCCTTCTAGCTTTTGCCGTCGCCTTTTCTACCTGTTTAGCTACTTTAAGATCATCAGACACAACCACGCCTAGGTCCCGTCTTCTTTAGTGGACAAAAGTACTTCACCTCCTATACTGTATTGCTCCCTTGGATTGCTGCAGCCCAAATGCATGACCTTACATTTTTTAACATTAAATCCCAGCTGCCAAATTCTAGACCATTCTTCAAGCTTAGCTAGATCCCTCCTCATGTTATCTACACCTTCCTGGGTGTCTACTCTATTGCAGATTTTGGTATCATCCGCAAAGAGGCAAACCTTACCCAACAGCCCTTCCGCTATATCACTAACAAAGATGTTAAAAAGAGCCCCTGCTGCCTGCAAGGATATCCTCCCAGCAGGTGCCCCTGACTTCTGCGCCTTCGGCCCCCCTTTTCTTTGCCGCCTGACCCACGGCTAGCCTGCAGTTGCCTGGATCGGGTGGCAGGACACCCCCCCCCCCCCGCACCCGGCCCTGGCCCTAGAGGGGGTTCCCCAGGCCTGATCATTGGTTTTATGCTGCTTATTCCAACTTTGAGGTGTAATAAGCACCATGTCCCCACAGGCCCGGCAGGGCATACAGTGTTGTGACCTGAATCGGCCCTGTATATCCTGTCAGGTTGGCCCACCCTCACTCCGCCCCGATCCCACACCCTCCCATCCCACCGGGACATGCAGCCCTGCAACTCGCATCCCAGAATTGGACTCATAATGTCTTATGATAGGGCATTGGTTCTGCAAGTATCTACATTGCAATCATAGCCATCTGACAGCATGACTTTATTGTCTCTGCTGCAGCACATCTCAAAGGGTAGTACAACTTCACCCCATAGAGATACATGACACATAAGTTTTACATGAGTGGATGCGAGATGTGAGGGTCCTGCCTTGTCAGGAAAGTTTACATGTAAATATTTCCTCAGGACCAGTGCAAGTGGCATTCGTTGATTCAAGAGGTTATCAAAAGCTTGTGGCAACCTCTGGAATCAGACAAATAAATACCAACATATATACTCAAAGCAGATTTCATTAAGCTGTGAAGGTTTTCAATGTTTTGGCTATTCGTCTTCAACATGCACAGTTGTTTTTACATATTCTCCCTTTGACAGGTTTGCAACAAACACTGGGTTCCTTGCTCCATTCCTCACTTCACATTGTGCCTCTATCCCATGATATCAGGGATCATCCAGTAATCTTACAGACAAGTGACATAGCCAGTAGCAGGTCTTGAACTCACAATCCTTTTTGTATAGGACAGTTATCTTGTCACTGTAGTAGCACAACTACCCATGAAGTGAGTGTTATTACAAGAGACATGACTGAAATATTTGCAGACACAGCGCCAGCTAATGGAGGCATGGCAACATTAGAGATAGCATGAGGAGGGCATGGTTGACCTCAGAAGAGGTAAGGGTACAAGGTTGGCTCATTTGTGCTCTTTCAGACTTTGGGGCAACACATGTGCTATCAATGTGAGAGTGTTCTGTTCATTGCCCTTTGAATGTAGCCTTCATAAAGTTGGCCTGTGGTATGCAGTTCCTTGTCCTTATTACAGATGTTGAGTGTCTTTGTCTGATACTCTCATCCTATCCCATCCCATACAACCCTTTGCTGTCCTTCCTCCTCTACTGCTGGCATGTGACCCTGTTTGTGTATAGCAGTGTTTTAAACAGGTAGGGATGCTTCTCCCTCCCCCACCCCCACCCCAGCTTACCTCCTGCCCTCGAGGTGTCTCTAATAGTCTTCTGCTGTCATGCCATCAAAAGTAGTAGCAGTGCTTTTTGTTGCTACCTCACAATCAGTAACAGCAGCTATGTCTGCTTATGGGACCTGTGTGAGTCAACACAGAGATTCAGGGAGAGTCAAACTGTCATCCTATTGATAACCATACTGCTTCTCAGACCATGAGACCACTATAGCTGTACATAATGAGATGGCTCCTGCTACCACAAATGTTTTCATCACATCAATTCTGTGGGCCATACTTACTGCCATGCACATTGGTGCCAAAGTGGTCACCAAGCCATACACAGACCTGGCAAGTGTATGCACATAGCACTGTACTTTGTGTCACAGCTTGCTGCATCTGTCAGGCCATGACCACTGTCCATCTTTTCCATGTTCATGACCATGGCATTACTGTGACACCCTTCATTTCCTATTCCTTCTGGGATTCAAGGCACAAACTTCAGAGCTCAGTGTCAGAGTCCTGCATACTGCATTATCCTGCATGCTTGCTGTCTCGCACTGACAAAGCATATTGCTTTTGTGTGATGTTTACTGTACCATACATATTAATTTTGCCACACAAACATCAGTTTGCACAATATAGGGTACAGAATTCCTCGGTAACGCCTCCTCCTCTCCCTGCCATTACTGTGTGCAGGGGGCCTTAATGCTGCCATTTTTGCATGTTAAAGGGACATTAAGGATGCACCCTTAATGCCCTTTAATAGACATACCCGTTCCCAAATGTCCTTTTCCAAACCAGAAATCTTTTCACGAAGTTCTTTAAAAGAGGCATCATACATTGAATTAACTTGAGAAAGAGTTTGCACTAAAGCATTCATTTCTTGGGGAGTCTTCTGGACATTATTATCCAATTTCATGAGCATACTCCAAATAGACTCAGGTAGTTTGTCCCAGGCATAAGGAGCAAACTACCTGAGTTGGTACATTAGGCTCCATCTATGGCCCTGTTCAAACCCAGACTGAAAACTCACCTCTTTGAGACTGTTTTTGGATCCTGATCCCCTTAGTCTCCTGTTTACCTCTTATGTGTTTCCTTACCTTTTCCCTAGATATATCCCTATCCCTACTTGTTGTGTTGTCTGTCTTGATTAGACTGCAAGCTCTTATGAGCAGGGACTGTCTCTTACATGTCTCTTTGCAGCACTGCGTATGGCTTGTAGCACTATACAAATGATAATTAGTACTAGTACACCTGCTGCCTGCCCTGTCCATTAAGTCGATAAACTTTATAGATTAATGAAGACATGTAGAGGGCTATATCTAGACTAAATATGAAAATGGATAAAAATCAAGGGGAAATAACTGGAAACCAAAGATGAAAATCCATGTGTGCTGCAGGGGCAAAGGTCTCAGCTGCTGAACCAACCTGCTCCGTCTGCGCCCTGATGATGAAGTAAGAGCAATGAGCACTGAAACAACTAACTTGCAAGTATGTTGAGATAGTAAAGTCGAATCCATACTAGCGACCAAGAGCAATTACAATTACAATCAGACACAAAAAGAAAGTTTGTAGTTTTGGGAAAATCAGATGCACTGCAGGAGATAAGTATTGCGCAATGAGAGAATGGTAGCCATCTGGTCATGAAGACTCATGCTCCAAGGAAAACATTTGTTTGTGAAGATCAAGGTAAAGAATCATTTGCATTATAAAATTTTAGGAGGCTATCAAGCTATTGGAGTGGAGTAGCCGCCTAGTGGTTAGAGCACTGGCTTGATAACCAAGCAACCGCAGTTCAATTCCTACTAGCATACCTTGGGAAAGTCACTTAACCCTCCATTGTCTCAGAAGAAAGGCCTGGCAATCTACTTCCAGTGACACTGCCAAGAAAACCCAGGAGCTTCTGGGTCACCAGGAGTCAGGACTGACTCAAAGGCACACATTGCATTGCATCAAGCCATACTGATTGACTCAAAGACATGATTTAATTCTGTTATTGTAGAAGGTTCCCATTCTACCTGTCAATCTTAACTCAAATCAGGCAGGCAATGAGGATATTCCGATCATTAATCTTTGTTAAGAAGTTGAAGCTGAAATGCCTCTGGTATTAATCTAAATGAGATTCGTAATAGGTAGCAGTTAGGATTCTGATTTATTGGTAAATAGACGAAAAGGAAAAAGAAAAACCACAAAATAGACTTGGTATACACTTTGACGCTGTGGAACTCCTTGACCACTACTGTACGATCCCTTAAAGATTATCTGGATTTCCACAAAAGGGTTTAAACTCACTTGTTTCACTTAGCTTATGGGTAATTACTTCTGAATTATTTGATGTGGTATACTGCTACTACTTTGTCCTTGCTAGTGCCGAATAGCTGGGTTCCCTCTTTAATATAGAGTATGTTAATATTTACTCAGAATTTACTAGGCCTAGGTTATGTAAAGATGTTCCTGCACCTTACCAACTTCTATGGAGAAGTCTCAATGTGTCACCTGGAAGCTCTCTGATAGGTGGATATAAATGTAATAAATAATAATAAAATCATAATACTAAAGAGAAGATTATTCAGAGCTAGATTTCATGCAGATTTGTTTTGGCAAACCTCCACTGTAAAACTTAACTTTATCAGGAATTCTCTTCATGGCAAAGGGCAGTCCAGGTAGGTACTAATATTACTACCATTCCTAATAATCATTTGAATAGCTGTACAAAGGGTATGCAGCGCTGCACACAAACACACACAAGGCAGTCCCTGCTCCACAGAGCTTACAATCTAATCAAGATAGACAATCAAAATCAACAGGAGAGTTCAAGAGGGAAATTATTAATGCACTCATGGGCATTAAACAGGAGAAAAAGAAAATCAGAAACCAAAAGCAGTCTCAAAAAGGTTGGTTTTTAACCTAGACTGAAATAGGACCAGAGATGGAGCCTGTCAATAAAGGGAAAGAGATGGAGCCTGACGGTAAAGGGAAAGATTGATATGGCTGCAAATCAACCTGAGGAATCTACAGCTGGCAGTCAGCGGTGTACTGACAATAATAAAAGTTAAGCTATGTAGCTATGATTTATTTGATAAAATGTTCCAGTGGTGTTAGTGATGTGAACTGAGAGATAATAAACAATGGGACCTGTCTGCTAAGCCAGGTTACCTGTTAATATAGCAATTAGTACATATTAACAGTTCATATGGGCATCACACTGCAGCAATGTGCATCCATTAGCACTGATTCTATTTGTTAGCATACCCTAAAAAATGTAATACTCAAAACTGATTTAATGCATGAATTAACATCAATTTGTGCTCCTTAAAAGGTTCTAATGCATGTTAAAAAGTATTTCTTAAATCAAATATATAAAACAAGCTAAACAAAAAAACAGAAAATTGAGAACATTTCTTAAAATTATGAAAATGAATTGAAAATATGTTGCCTGTGCACCTACTACTGCTACTACTTATCATTTCTAAAGTGGTACAAGGCATACGCAGCGCTGTACAGAAACATGGAAGAGGCAGCCCCTGCTCATAAGAGCTTACAGCCTAATCAAGACAGACAACACAAGGGAGGACTAGTGTAAATCTAGGGGAACACCTATTGTACTAAAAATTAAAGCATTGATTTCCATGTTAACTTCCTAATATGGAAGACAGCAGGGAAACATGGGAGAGAAAGTTCCTTACATTTAAGGCAGAAGGAGTTACTGCACATTAACGGCTAATGTGGCAATCAATGTGACATAATTATGCAATCTGAATTGTTGTAGCTAACTGCATTGCATTACCTGCCATTAAGGAATAGATTGTCCTATTTTGCATTCGCGCATGTGCTGTTGGACCAACTGCTGCTGGGAGGTAAGACTAGGGAGCACCAGTGACATCAGCGTGAAAGCTGCTCTGCCACCAAAGAAGCAGAAAGGAAGGAAGTAAAACAATAAGAGGCCAAATCCATAACTTGCACGTCTGGCCTGCAGACATGTCTAAAGTAAAAACAGGCCCTGTTTCAACTGAATTCCGTATTCGTGGGTATAGATGTGCCCCCGGGTCCAGAATCAGAAAGGTAAACATGTTCGGCATGGCATTGACAAAGCACTATTCAACCAGCTTGTGCACGCATCCGGTGCATGGCATCCTACCCATCTCTGCAATGTATCCGTCGGGAAACATGTACATCTCCTAAGCTGCTCTTCACACTGATAGTAGTGTGCTGATGCAAACTAGACATAAATACCAATGAGAAATGATTATTGCTGCAACCTAGACCATATACCAGTCCTCTAAGGCCCTGAAAAGTGCTAGATAATCCCATTGCACCCTAATATGCTATGTTGTTGTTGTTGTTGTTAAGTGCCGTCGAGTCGGTATTGAATCATGGCAATCTTCTGCATAGTTGACCTAAACTTTGTTTGGTCTTCAGCCAAGCAGCTCACTGTTGATAGAGTGGTATCCATAGCTGCTGTTATTGTATCGATCCATCTCATTGTCGGCCTTTCTCTTTTACAGTGACCTTCTACCTTGCCAAGCATTATATCTTTCTCCAATGATCTCTCTCTTCGCATGATGTGTCCAAAGTATGAAATTCGAAGTCTTGTCATCTGAGCTTCTAAGGAAAGCTTAGGTTTTATCTCCTCTAGTACTGACTGGTTTGTTCTTTGGGCAGTCAATGATATACATAGTATTCGTCACCAGCACAATAATTCAAAGGCATCAATTTTCTTCCTGTCCATCTTTTCACCCTCCAATTTTCACATCCATTTGACATTACTGAAAATACCATGGCCTGAATAAGTCGAATCTTTGTATAGAGAGACATCTCTGCTCTTGAGAATCTTGTCTAGGTCCTTCATAACCATTCTACCAAGAGCAATGCGTCATTGGATTTCTTGACTGCTAGTCCTTTCTTTATTGATTGCCTATCCAAGTAAGTTAAAGCTGTCAACTATTTCAATTTCTTCTTCATCAGTGATGAACATATTGATTTTTCCAGTTGTCAGGATCTTTGTCTTCTTAACGTTAAGGTACAGACCCATTTTAAGACTATATTCCTTGATCTTGAGAAGCAAATGTTTCAAATCGTCTTCACTTTTAGTCAATAATGTGGTATCATCAGCATAGCAAAGGTTGTTGATGAGTCTTCCACCAATCTTCACACCTCGGTTGTGTTCATACAGTCCTGCTTTACTGATGATTTGTTCTGCATATAAATTAAAGAGGTAGGGGGAATGTATGCAACCTTGTCATACACCTTTGCTGATTTTAAACCATTCTGTTTCTCCTAGTTCCGTTTGAACTGTTTCTTCTTGATCAATGTAAAGGTTGTTCAAGAGAATGATCAGGTGTTCTGGTATACCCATGTTTTTTTAATGTGGCCCAGAGTTTCTCAAGGTTTACACAGTCAAAGGCCTTGCTGAAGTCAATAAAATATACATGGATATCTTTTTGATATTCTTTTATCTTTTCAAGGACCCATCTCAAATCAACGATAATGTCTCTCGTTCCTCGCACTATCCTAAACCCTGCTTGCACTTTAGGCAGTTCTTGCTCCAGGTATGGTTGTAGTCTCTGCTGAATGATCTAGAGTACAATCTTGCTGGCATGTGGGATCAGAGCAATTGTGTGATAATTTCCACAGTAGGTCGGATTACCTTTCTTCGGTTTTGGTAGAAACACAGATCTTTTAGAGTCAGTTGGCCATGAATTTGTCTTCCACATTCCCTGATAGAGCCTTGCAAGTATGGTAACATCTTCATCTGATTGCTGTAATACTTAAAAGGGAATGCCATCAATGCCTGGAGCTTAGTTCTTTGATAAGGCTTTCAATGCTGTTTTGACTTCTTTTTTATCACCAATGCTTCATGATCATAAGGTACAGGTTGAAATGGCTGTTGGTCCACTTGATCTTTATGGTATAATGACTCTGTATATTCTTTCTACCTTTTCTTGATCTTCTCAGCATCATTCATCATGGATCCTTGAGCATCTTGTAGCATTCCAATTCAAGGCTGGAATTTTTTTTAACTCTCGTAGCTTTATAAAAGCCAATTTTGCTCTTCCTCTAATAGTTTATAATTCTATTTCCTTGCAGGTGTCATTGTAGTACTTCTCCTTGTCTTGCTGCACATTGGAAATCTCTGTTGAGTTCTATGATTGCCTCTCTTTCTCCTCTGACTTTAGCTTCTCTGCATTTCTGGACAATTTTCAGAGTTTCTTCAGTCATCCATTTTGGCCCTTTTTGCTTTTTCACCTTATGTACAGACTTCTTCCTTTCTTCCAACACAACTTTCTTAACGTCATCCCATAACCCTTCTGGAACTATCATTTGTATCTAAAGCAGCAAATTGATTTTTCAGGCAGTCTTTAAATTCCAGTGGTATATTCTCAAGGTCATAGTTTGCTACATTCATGAGTGGCTTGCTCTTTTTTAACTTTAGCTTGAGTTTGCATACTAGTTGTTGGTTATCTGTACCACAATCAGCTCCAGGTTTTGTCTTTGTTGATTTAATTGAGCTTTTCCATCATTGTCTTCCACAGATGTAGTCAATTTGATTTTTGTACAATCCATTGGGTGAATTCCACGTGTACAGTCGACACTTGTTTTGCTGGAAGAAGGTGTTTGAGATGAATAGATCGTTGGTCTTGCAGAATTCTATCAGTCTTTCTCCAGCTTCATTTCTGTTGGTAAGTATATATTTTCCAACCATTTTGCCTTCTTCTTGTTGCCATCTTTTGTGTTCAAAAGTTGGCAACTAGTTGTGTTGATAGGCATTCCGCGTAGACGAAAAGATTAAGCGTTCACTGACTGCATTGTATTTCATTACAGTTCTTGCAAATTTCTTCTTAATTATTAAATGCAACACCATTTCTTCTTTGCCTTTCCTTTCCAGCATAGCAGACCATGTGATCATCAGATGCAAAGTACCCAATGCCAGTCCATTTCAGTTCTCTGACATCCAACAGATCAAGTTGTACACGTTGCATTTCATTCTTGACCACCTCCAACTTCCCTTGGTTCTTGCTTCATATGTTCCATGTCCCAATATGTAAGACATCTTTGCAGCTTCTGACTCTCATTTCATGTGCAGCTACATCAGCAGTCAGACGTCCCGAGGGCTTTGATCCAACATCATAAATGTTGGCTTTATTCTGAAAAGTCTTCAGCTCCTCCCCAGTAGACAGTTGACTGCCTTCTGACCTGGGGGTCTCATCTTCCAGCACTATTGTGCAATTTGTTTTGCTGTGACTATCTATTGGGTTTTCATAGCAAGATAAGGAAGTAGATTTCCAGGCCTTTCTTCTGTGCAGTTTAAGTTTAGTGTTGTTGCAGTTGTCACAGAAATGTGATTTTCCACCATCAACACTGTCCCATTATGCTGCTGCCCAAATGGGTAGTTTGTCTTGGTCTAGCACCTCAGCTGAGACCTCTCCATCTTGGGGACCCTGCCAGTACTTAAACTACCGATAGCTTAACCCTCAGCATCACTGATGCACACAAGCCCTCACAGCATAACAATCTGCAAACCAAGTGAGGGATATAAAAGCATACACAGACACAAATGCAAATATACATGGACTGACATACGTACATGCATACATTCAAACATGCAGACATACTAGCTCACAAAGACAGACATGCACACACGCACACACTCATTCATTCCATAAGGCACACTGTGCAGGTGGAGGAGTAGCCTATTGGTTAGAGCAACTGTCTAGTACCCAGCAGATTAAGGGTTTGAGTCCCAATAGCCTTCCTTGTGACCCTGGGCTAGTCCCTTTACTCTCAATTACCATTGAAGAAAAGGTCAGTGATACAATGCCAAGAAAACCCAGAGGCAGTTGAGTTGCCAAAAGACAGCACTTAAAAAAAATGCTGTGCATACTTTCCCCACTTGTTTTTTAGTTTTGACCAGTTCTTTGGATAAGTGACAAACATTCAACATAAAAGTTGCTCCTCCAATGTAGTTTGCATGATTCAATGTAGAAAATGTACCTGCTATATTGGAGAGACAAGCCAAATGTTAAAAGCAAGGATGAATGCTCACAGAGTCTAATTATGCAAAACAGAATAGAACAAGATGTGAATTCACCCACTCCAACATCTGCTATTGGTCTATTCTTCAAAGGTCCAGGGCACAGAATTGATGATTTTATGGTGAGATCCTAAGAGGAAGATTTAAATCTATCCAGGACCATAAAACGTTTGAAATGAAGATGATAAAATACTTTGAAACAGACCAGACAAGACTCAATAAGGACATTGGTTTCCTGTCGCATTATAAACTGTAAATAGTTACAGTCTGATCACTAACAGGACTTAACAAATACACGTAGTTTCTGCCACATTATAAATTCAATAACAACCTGGTCACCCTCTGATCAACCATCTATCCCCTCCCGCTCCCCTCCTGTCCATGTAATGCTGTATAGATTCCAGTACTTCGTACATATATTTGCTCATACTATCTGGACCTGAAGATGGTTTTACCTTCAAAAGCTACTCTACAAATGTATTAAGTTAGTCCAATAAAAAGGTATCGCCTTATTTTCCTTTTTATTTAAATACTTGGATTGGGAATGAACCGGGCAGCTCAGGTTGCAGCAGGGTAGTAGAGCATATGGCTACCTTTCTGTGGCCTAGAATTGTACTGAGAATGTGAGGAGATTCCACACAAGCTTAATGCAACTCCGAGCTCCCAAGGTAACAGTGATGCAAAACCCTCCTCCTCATGCTTTGTAAGTATGTGCTGCATTTGGAGGGGGGTTCCCTGACTTTGCCAAATGAAATAATGTATGAACCTCGCTGTGCACACAATTTTGTACTTTATTGGTGCCAGGATCTCCCCGTTTATGTTGTGCTTTAACACCTTATTTTTTAAAGAAAGAAGAAGAACTCTAGCCACTCTGGAGGTAATTTTATAACTCAGTAAATGGGTTTTAAAAAGCATGTGCATGTGTAGACTTTCCTGAGTTTTCAAAGCGATAACACGGGCGTTCTTCTATTTTGAGAAGGACCACAAGAAAACTGTGCGCGTATATTTACACCTGCTCTTTCAGGTATACAGATTTTCTGGCTCATTTTATATGTCTGCACTTGAATTTTCCAAATAAGGCACTTAAGTGAAAACCCTTCCCTAATCCTGATTCTTGAATTGCCTCTACTAGCCCTGGGCAACATATGCATAATCAAGCTGTATGCACATATTTTTACCTCCTTAATGGACAGGCATTTTAAACAGCCCATTTCTGCAGATAGCAGTATGCTTACTAAAGTGCGCTACCCAGCAGCGTGGGATGCAGTGTGCGATAAGAGCACGATGCTAAAGTAGAATAGGCCCCTGTGCTGAAAAGGCCACTCTAAGCTGATAGCGGGTGATGGGATGGGGACTTTGTGGGCCTGGGAAGAACGTAGGTGTTGATGGCAAGTTGCGGTTAATGTAGGTATTAATAGCCTATGCTAACTCTTCCTGCTGCCCTTAGCATGGGTATACTTAATGCCACCTCAATGAATGATGTCAGGTGCACCCACACGCCAGCTTGTGTGATGCTGTGGTTTTGCACTGTGTTTACTGCAAGAGGATGGACACACACCCTCCCTCAAGTTAGCACACAGCCGCCCTCCCCACTCTAGTAACATGTTCCACATGAGTGTTACCAGCACAGACTTTAGTAAACCTGCCCATAAAGCACAATTTTATTTACAAGAGTACTTTTGAAAAGTGCTCTCCCTAAGATCAACCATTGTGCATTTTGTATGTTGTTTGATATCATATTTTGTTAAAAGAACTTTGCTGCATTTTATGATTAGAGCCCTTCAATAACGATGGCTAACATTTACCTACTACTGGGCCTGGTGTTTTTGTAATTATTAATAGTCCTGTCTGTGCTGCACGGGGGATCTGCTCCACATACTGCCGCTCTGGGATGTTTGTCTTAACCTGGCTTCTCTTAGTCCACTCGTCAAATTCAACCTATCTATTCAAACTCTACAGATTGTTTCGTTCCAAGCAATGGAATCAGCATAAGCTTCCTGTAGGTTAAGGCAAATCAGGGGACTGGCTGCAGGGAGTTTACAGATAATGAATGTTGAGCGCTCTAAATCTCCAGTTATTAAATAGTTTAAAAATATTTATTTCGCACAGTTGTACTTGGTCTCGCAACACTGCTGGCAATCCTCTGTACATTATTCTTAGAGAACGTACCTTAAATATATGGCAGATATTTTAAAAGGGAAACATCTGTAATCATTACCATCTGCAAGGTCACCACATCTTTACCCCAAGTACTTGACTTGGAGGCACTTTCAGTTAGCAATTTGTTCAAAACCATTTACGAACCGTAGAGTCCTTGCTTACTAACTGTGCTCGACGTCTTCTGCATTACTCATCCCCTTTGTATTTCTGACTTCAAAACAGAGCATGCTATGTTTGAGCCCAGAAGGGCTTTGGTGATGAAAGCTCATCTTTTGAAAGAGTGTGAAGTCACTAGTGCAAGAACCAGAAACAGCCAAAATTCATCCTTTTATTCTGAACTATAAAAAGTGTAGTAGGGAGTGATAATGAGTGTTACATCAGTCAAGCAGGACTACAAAGCAGGGGGGCAGCTCAGATACAGTTTCGGCACCTCTGGCTTTCAGGACCCAGCTGGATGCCATGTCTACATCAAGGAACTGACAGAATGAAGCTAAATGGCAGGGAAAAGGAACACTTCGCTTCTTCTGAAGAAGCTTCTAAATACCAGTTGTCTAATTCTATTGAAAAACATCGCTGCATTATTAATGGAGTCTGCAGCCTCCACTCTGCCTGGTGCTGGCTCAGATGGTTCAGGTATTTAGCAGGAAACATTTCTACAAAGTGCTGCACAGAATAATTGTGTTGTCTTAAATTGAACAAATGACTCCAGCAACCTCTGGGGAGACTCGGAACAGAAGATGCTTCCCAAGTACAAGGCAGTGGGGTAGCACCTGCATAGGAACAGAGGCAATGTGTGGAATAGCCTAACAATTCCAGGTAGCAAGCAGGGCCTCTTTGGTCTTGAAACATGGCACTGCTTCTTTCGTGCATGCTTTTAGCGCCCCCTTGAGCTGCTTCAAGCATGGGATACTGTAATGTCAACTGAAAATCTCTCTCTATCCATACTGTATATATGGATAATGTGCACTGCGTGTTGGTCATTGTGTTTCACTCACCAGTAACCAGATTGACCTCCACCATGCTCCCATGCGACATGGGCGTGTTCACCCTGAAGATGTCTGCATACCTGGTTTTCTAAAATGGCTCCAGGGATGTCTTCATGTTGTGCATGTCTGTACAGGGCCATACTGAGTGTAAATCGCGCCCTGTGCGACTTGCACATCGGGCGTGTGCCCCCCCCCCCTGCCGTGGTGGGAGAGAAGAGGCGGGCCCGATGTGCAAGTCGCCGGCATGCTAAGCAGATCTGTCCCTCCCTGCAAGTATACATAATTTGTTAATTTGTTCCATGTAAACCGCCCTTGATCACTGGAAGGGGCGGTATAGAAGAAATAAATAAATAAATAAGTGGCTTGCCCAAGACCACAAGGAGCACCTGTGGGACTAGAAACCCCAGTCCTTCCAGCCCAAGGTTGCTGTCCTCTAGTGGGATTTGAACCCCTGACCTTCCAGCCTGAAGTACCTTGCCCCAACCACTAGGCCACTCCTCCACTCACTTTATATAGTTGTTATATAGTTTATTGTTGTTTGTTTTTTTGTTATTGTACTTTGATCTCAGTTTCAACTGTAACTAAATATGTTTTGTTTAAGGTTCAGGCCGATTGTACATAGTTCTCTGATGTTCCATGTAAAAACACAGATCTTTGATCTGTCCCTTAACTTGTTTTTTGTAAACCGCACCTGATCATTGGGAAAGTGCGGTATATAAGTGATTGTTAAATAATAATAATAATAATAATAAATAACATATTCAGTCGCATGCACATGCACTGTGTACATTGAACCATGACACAGTGCTGCCCCAGATGCACTGTAACACCCCTGGTGAAGGCAAACAGCAATCCAAGATGTTGGTGCGCATCAAAGTGATGTGGTGGCAAACAGTGTGTCATGTCCAAGTGCAGGGTAGCCAGACAAATAAAAGAGGACCTACACAATGTTCCCCCTGTGCCACACGCATGGCTGTATGCTCCTGTTGATCCAAACAGATGAGGATATCCTGCGGTGCAGGTCACACACATGGGCCACACACACAAACACAATGCCAGATGGATGTACAACATACAGCGAGTATGTGAGTCCCCGCTGCACTCGTAGGGACCAGTACACAGTGTTCACAGTGCAAATGGCGTCTGCAACCCTACATGGCCTGTTAAGACTGTCCATGAATCCCTGGGCATGCATAGTCAAGTGCATAGTCAAGTGTGACATCTCAATGTGCCACAGTATTGCAAAGGTGATGTGTGTCTCCTGCGATGAACACAACACCCAGCCAGAGCACAGCAGCAATGGTGTGCTGGTCATCCATGTTATGTTCAAAGTAGCAGTCCAACAATAATCTCCATAATAGGCATGTGTCCCACTCGCATAGGTCAAGCATCCTATGGCACCATCTCTCAGGGATCATTGCATGGTGCTTCTGTGTCCTCCAACAGGTGGGTGATGGTGACTGCAGATGCAGTCTAGTAGATGTGCTGTGTGTGTCCTGTGCCCTTTGTTAAAAGAAGGAGAAACACTTTCATGGTATGCTGCACACAACATTGGGGCACATTGCAGGGAGTCAAACATCAATATGTATGTAATGAAACGTCAGACATGCAAACATTGCATGATCACAATACAGAACACAGTGCATGTTGGGGACATTCAGAAATGGCACCGCAGACGAGGGTGTCATATGGACATGGTCATGTCCATGCCCATGTCACACAGGCAGCTCAGAGGTCCACCTCATGTCCATCAGCGTTGGTGCACAGAGACCCCACAGAAAAGCTTCACAAAACAAACAGCAAAACACAAACATGTAAAGGGTGATGTTAGTCACAAAATATCCAAGGTGCAACCTACCGTGTGTGTGCAGCAAGTGTCTGCTAGGGACTGTCTGAGGCAGGCAAAAGCTACAAGACGTCATAGTAAAGGCAGAAGATGTCATTGAAATGTGTTGAATCACCATGTCCCCATGTCCAGCCATCGTTGCCACATGTCCAAAGTATGGTGACATCTGTAAAACAGAAATTCTGATGCACAGTGGTCTGCCAGCACACAAGAGATAGGTCAGTCCACAACACAGAACACATGCACACAATGTTCACAAGGTCAACAGCAGTAAGATAGAGATAGCACAGTCACCATCACTCCACAGGTGTACAGACACATCAAAGCACCTGATAATGCAAAATGGCTGCACAGTGTATCATTATACAGACACACCAAAAACATACACACACACACAGTATGACAAGATGAGCATGCCACCAGTAGCATATGGCCTGTCTGTGCACAATTGGAAATCAGTGGAGATAAATGTTCAGTCCTTGCAATGATAAACTGATGTTGGCTGATGCCACAATGTCAGGGAAGGGTGCACGTGCTGCCCACCACCAGAACACCTAGGACCTGTAGACATACACAGCCCAGTTGGATGTGTCCCAAATACAGTGTTGAAAAACATGAACTGGTCAGGAACACATGCGCATTAGGGTTATAAATTTTTTGTAACCCTATGTTCCTGTGTCATAATTCAATGAACAATTCAAAAGTAACAAAAAAGTTTGATTTAGTTTTTAAAAAAGATCACCCCCAAAATGAAAATTTGATTTTAAGATATATGTGTATAATACAGTATATAACTGAATATTTTTAAAAAAATAATTTTTAGAAGTATTCTGATATAATTTGATAGTGCTTGTGCAGTTTTGGTTTTGCTATACTTTTTTTGTTTGGTTGTGGACTGTTCTTCTGATTTTCAGACTCTTCATATTCACCCTCAGTTTCTGATTCAGCAGTTGGGATTGTTGTTGTTGCTATTGTTGACGTAGGACGTTATTTCCTTCTTTTTGATGGATGAATAGTTTTGAAACTCGAAGCCTTCCCAGTTGCATACCCAACCTGGCCCTTGCTTTCGATCTGAAGGTGATATAACCTTCGGTCCTCGCTGCATAACGATTTGCCATTTTCTTTTGTGATGTCAAAAACTTCATTCAAAGGATCATATTTTCTGTGTTTTACACATTCATCATAGGTGTGCAGGATTTGGTCCAGTTTAGCTTGTACGACTTCAATTGATAAAGTTGGAAAATTCAATTTCTTTTGCCATAAACTTGTTACTTCTTTCGCGATTTCCTTTACACGTTCTTTCCTTCCTTTTATTGATGCTCCAAGTGACCAACAATTTGGATTTTGAGTGGTATTCTGCTTTTGTTTTCCAGTGATTCTTCTTCTAGTGGAACAGTTCTTTTTCTGTGTTTCTTTAAATCGCATGAGATTCTTAGTTCAAATCCTCTTGTTTTTTTTCAATTGTAGAAGCACTTTTCTTATGAGACATTGTGAATAAAAAATAATCTCAGAGATCTAAAAATGATACAGAAAATCAATTAGCATGCTCAATCATAAAGCTTTTAGAAAGTTCCATAAAGTTCCAGAAATTTGAATAAAGTTCTAATGGGCTCCAGATAGTTCTATTATCTGCATATACTACTTATATACGATTTTAGAAATTTTGTGTGCAGGGTGACATTTTTTGAAAACAAAACAGAATTAAACCTTTTATCATCACTTTTTAGCAAATGTTCATCGATTCATGACACAGGAATTCAATGATTTTGCAAAAAGTCAAAAAGTCATAACCCTAATGCACATATTTGTGCCAACATGAACATATGGGGTATGGGGGTGCAGGTCAAAGAGGTGTACAACAACATATGTGCAGTGGACAGAGAACCTCAGACATGTGCTATGCTGGACTGTCCCCACAGAACAGTTACCTTTATGTCTACCTACCTCAGTCTCCTGCACGTTGAATGACGTACACACAGTTGCCACTGTACCACAGCACCAGGCAGGTCCAAAAGCATATTCTTTGGAGTCAGAAACATAAGTGCAACATACAATATCTCATGATGGAGCTGTGAAATATACACGGCAGCATGAACATGTATACCCATATGCATTTCCCCACATATGCAGTACTTACATGAGAAGAGCTCCTCAATCAGCTGTCGCCTGATTGCCGTACCCTCACCTGTATCACCATGGGCACATACAGAATGGCCCATAGGATCATCTTCCAGATCCTCATTAATTTCGACTGGGATATTGTGCCTGAGAGCAATGTTGTGCAGGATGCAACAGGCCAGAATGATCTGGGCCACAGTCATGGGTCGGTATTGTAAGGCCCCGCCGGTTCTATCCAGGCACCTGAAGTGACTCTTCAAAATGCCAAAGGTGCTCGATAACTGAGCAGCTGGAGGCATGGACCTCATTGTACTTCATCTCTGCATGTGTCCATTGTAGACGCACAGGGGTCAGCAACCAGGCACGACGCCCATATCCCGCATCACCTGCAGAAAGAAATGTGGAAAGGCCAATCAGGAGCTGATGTCCACACACATGCACACAAGCATGTATGTGCAAACCAACAGATAACATGATGGCATACAACAGCTATGCGCCAGCATCTTGAGGTGTGAGACACAGAACACTGGGGAAGGGGAAGGAGGGAAATACACATCATCTGTAACCACACCAAACACATGATCAAACACCTGTATCCGAAAGGTTGTAGCGGCAGTTGTAAACACATCAGGCAGACACATGCCAATGCACCCTGGACAAAGACAGAGATACACACTTGTTCAAGCATGTGACGGCCATGATACTGTCCACACACAGCAGGTGATACAGGAACATGGACCGGAGGAGGCCAGACAGGATGGCATAGACAATAATACACTGTTGATAGACATGAAGCATACATGTGTTTGTAATATGTCAACACAAATAAGAAATGTTAAATGGCCAAAATGGTCAAAGGTGAATTTGCTCACAACACACAGTACCGCAGGAAAAAATATCTGGCAGCAAATCCAACATCCCCCCCCCCCCCCACGTTAGCACGCACACACACATCTGACACACACACACAACTAGGGACACATCACAAAGACAGACATGTGCGCATACGGTTACTCAGAGGAACACCATGTGCATGTCCCAGATGACAAATACCCACCCAGCAGGACACAGTCTTCATATCATCCGCCCTCAAATTGTTGGAATAGTGCCGAGTGATGCAGGGTATAGGAGTCATGGGTGGACCCTGCAAACCTAGGAACCACATTCAGAATACGCATATTTGCATAACATACAACCTGCACATTCAGGGAATAGTAGTGTTTGCGGTTGCAGAACACTGCCTCCCTGTCTCTGGGTGAGACCAGGGCAACATGTATGCAATCAATAGCTCCCATCATGTGTGGTACCTCTGCAACCTGTTCAAAGGCCTGGTTCAGGGTCCCACACTGTTGCCTATTGTCAGGAATTGCAATGTAATTCCTCACCCGGCTGACCATGGCATGCAGTACCTGGTGGAGACAGCATGAGAAGGTGGGCTGGCTCATCCCACCAACTGTGGCCACAGTTGACTGGAAACAGTCAGAGGCAAAGAAATATAGGGCAGCCAGGGGTTTGACCACACCCGGTATGGCATGTGACCGGCCAGTCCGGGGCTCGAGGTCAAGTCTTAGATCCTCATAGAGCTCCCTAATAGCCCCTGTGCTCAGATGGTAGAGGGAGATGACCTGGTCCTCACGCATGTCCTGGAGCTGGGCCCTGGGCCTGTAGAGGCGGGGCTGGCAAGGGCGCACCGCGGCCTGCCTCTTGTGCCATGCTGGGACTGCCCCAGCATATGGAGCCTCCACAGCTGCAGGTCTGTGTTGCAGCGGGACTGCACCCATGCCCTGTGCCACAGCCCCATGGATGCCACCTCCCTCTTCAGGCAACCGCAGCTCCAGCACCCTCCAACATAGCACACGCAGCAATGACAAAGTCGGCCATCATGGACAGCAAATAGAGCAGAGACAGAGGCTTAATAAGGTGTGGGGAGTGGCAAACAATCAGAAAAAACATACCTGTACCAAGCGTTCTGTGCCCATAGTGCCTGATGCTGCATGCATTGCACATGCGCGTATGTACTGTGCGCAGAACCGCATATTACGCATGTGCTGTGTGCATACCTGTGCACGCTGTGCGCATGGGCCATGCGGGGTTCCACACATGGCATGTATGGATGTGGCGTACGCCGCCCTGCGTGTGCTGCGCATGTGCCTGCCACATTTATATGCATCCTGAGCTGTGCATGTGCAATGCGTTCAGCATCTTGCGTGGAACCCCATGTGGCGCATGCACACAGCACATGCACAACGTGCGATTCCGCATACGGCACGTATGGACGTACCTTGTACATGCACAACATGTGCACAAACATGCTACACGCATGAGTAGGTATACGCACAATGTGTGCACATGTGCAACGCCATGCCCGTGAATGCATAAATAGTCTAGCGCATGAGCTGCAGGCCGAGCTTGTAGAGTAGGCGAGGTGTAGAGAGGGTGAGGTACAGAGCAGGCGAGGTGCAGAGCAGGCGAGTTATAGAGCAGGCAAGGTTTAGAGTAGGTGAGGTGCAGAGCAGGCGAGGTGCAGAGCAGGCGACGTGTAGAGTAGGCGAGGTGTAGAGCAGGCGAGGTGCAGAGCAGGCAAGAGATGTGTGAAAGGCAGGGAGACAACAGTGAGAGCAAGAATATGCAGCGAGAAGAGACAACAGGAGGGGAGGGTGGGGGTAGACCTGGCCAGCAGTTCCCAGAGGCAGCAGGGATGCATGAGCCAGAGGTGGAGGTGGCAGGGCCATCATGTGGGTCACACCCCATACAGGAGCGGCCTGAGAGGTGTAGCAAAGCGTAGGCGGAAGCCGGTGCCCGCAAAGGAAAGGAAGAGGGCCCTTATATTCAGCAATCAGGAGAATGACATCTTGCTGGTTAGTGTCCTCGAAAACTACAAGGTGCTGTATGGGCAGCTCAGCTCAAGAACACCACTGAGCACACAGACCCTGGTGTGGGAGGAGGTCTAGGAGGCTGTGGTGGAGGCAGGGAGCCCACACAGAGACCTGGACAGCCTCTGCAAAAGATTTAATGACATCAAGTGTGGGGTCCATGCCCACATGATGGCCGAGAGATGGCATGCTATGGTCACAGGTGGGGGCGGATCCATAGGGCCTGGCCTGATACCCCTGGAGCAGCAGCTGGCAGAACGTCTCAGCCTAGTATACCTGCATGGACTGTCCCCAGTGCTGGACACAGCCCATCCACTGGCAGGTAGGTCTGAGATATGCATTCCACATACAGCTAACGACCCAGCGCATGCAGAGCCAGCATCACGGGGGTGCGGGGCCATGTCCTGAGACCAAGTGTGGGTCAACATAGCCACTGGAGGCCACAGATAAGCAAAGGTTGCCTAATGGGAATGCCGAAAGGTCTGGACAGGTACCTGGGGGTGGGTCCCTAACCATTCATAGTAAGGGACATAGTATAGGAATGTCCATCCCAATATAGGGAGTGTGTAACCTGTGACATCTGGGAAAGCCACCCATTGGACAGTCATGTGTTGACTGCATTGTAACCGCATTGACATCAGTTACAGGTGGTACACACATTGCTGTAGGTGAGGACGTAACATAGAGCTATACATATGTGTTCTGTGCAACCACATATATACTGTGTACCTTGTTCCCACCCCCAGGCCACACCCAGGCCATGGAGGTGGCGGGTACAGAGGATGGTGCAGAGCCAGGGGCAGGAGACATGGCTGAAGTGGCAGATGCCAATGTTGCTGCCAGCGCCTATTTGGAGGCCCCAGGGGGTGATGTAGCGCAGGAGGTGGAGGGGGCAGCGGTCATCCACACCCCATCGGGGAGCAGCAGCAGCAGCACAGTGGCCAGGGAGGGGCCGGAGACCACACTGTCAGCACCGAGGCCAGCGGGCACAGCACCCACCACCATGGCTAAGGTACTGCAGGAGCTGCAGGTCCATACTGCCTCATCACGTGCCGATGCTGAAGGTGGGTGACTGCCCAGATGGGTGACATATTCCAGTTAATAGATGCAAGGTAAAGTGATATGTTGTACCTTTTGTGCATGTTTGTTTCAGTTGCAACTGCTCCAGCAACCGTCATCTGGATTCCCCATGTCTTCTGCTGACCATTTGTCCTTTTGTCTCTCCCCTAGTTTGTTCCCATTCTGTCCCAACATCTGCATTAATGTACTAACCCGTTTCCCATTGTTCTCCACTCATTCCTACTTCAGCCACTCAGATCCTACCCCACCAACCTCAATCCCCACCTACTCTCCCAATACCCGGCCAATTGAAGATTTCACATCCCTCCCACACAACGTATTTGTCCCCTCTCCATCTCACTCTCCCAGCCCCATCCCATTCCAAGCACCCCCAACATTGGCTCCCTTCTAGTTCCAGCAACATCTAGCATCCGCTCCCGTCTAGTCCATGCATCAGCTCATGTCCAGTTCTACCCTAGCCCTGCCATAAGCCCATCTCCTGTCCCAGCTCCCCCCACAGGCCATGACTACTCATAGCTCCTCCCCTCACAGCCCATGTCCATTCCAAGCACCCCTCCCCATCAACTATTTGCATTTCATGCCCCCCTCCCACTCAGCCCATTACCAGTCCTAGGCCTCCCCCATAGCCCATTACCAGTCCTAAGCACACCATTAGCCCACCCATGGTCCCATCCCCCCCAGCACCCTGTTTGCAGTCCTAACCCCCCATCAGCCCAGGGGACGGTATAACAGAAACAAACATACTGGCTGCTGCCACTGCCACCATGGCAGTGGCAGACTCATGTGTCCCGTGGGCTCCCCCCCCCCCCCCGCCTGCCCGGCAGAGCCCCCTGATCCACTCCCCCAGCACGTTCCATCACACCCACGAAGGGGGTAGGTCCATCTCGCGGCTCTGTTAAGGCCACCGGGGCTGATGGGAGACAGGAAATGCCTGTTTCCCATCAGCGTCGGTGGGCATAACAGAGCTGCGAGAGTGAAACACTCTACTCATGGGACTGAATGCCTCAGGGGGCTCTGCTGGGCAGGCGGGGGGCCCCGCGGGACACTTATTCTGCTGCAGTCACAGCAGCAGCGGCAGCAGCTGGTCTCTTTGTTTATTATATGTGTTCCCAGGGCTGTTGGGCAGTATGTTGTTGGGCGGGGCCCCCTGAGACATGGGGCCTTGTGCAAACAACATTCATGGCCAATGGATGGGCCAGCACGGTGTGCTACCAACATATGCGGATTCAACGCCATCCGTAGCGGCAAGCTATGTAGTCCACCAGGACACCTGTTGCATGCGTCATGGTGGGGGGGTGTAACAGATGTCTCACATGTCACACCGTGTCCCACCCACAGGCACTCTCCAGGTGCTGCTGGCCATATGTGAGGAGCTCCGTGGACAATGGGAGGAGCTGCGTGCACAACGGGAGGAGAGACAGTCCCACATGCAGGTGATGCTCGGACTACGCCAGGACGTGCAGGGCCTATGTGACAACATTGGCCAGCTGCATGGGACAGCCGAGGCAATGGTGTCTGGGATCGATCAGGTGGCTGATGCACTCGAGGCCATGGCCAGTCATGGGCAGCAGCCAGAAGCAGCAGCAGCACCAGCGCCAAGAAGTGGGAGGGGCCGTGTTCGGCACGGCCGTGGGAGGGGATGCAGGTTGTGAGTGTGGGGAACCGGTTCACCATGTCCGCCGCAATAAAGCCATATTCACTTGTTGGTAGCTGTTTGCACATGTCCAGTGTTTGTGTCTGTGCTCCCATCGTTACCCTGTCCCCCATGTGGTCACCCTGGTCACATATGCCTTGCCATGTCATGTTGACCCATTGGCATGCCATCCCCTGTCCCCATCCCATGTCCCGGGGGAGGTGGGGGGTATGCACTGCCGTCATTTGGCACAAATAGGGTCTGTCATGACTCCTGTGCCATGCTCCATGCCATGTGTGCACCACTGCCATGTCTGGGCCACCATGCATGTGTCCATGTCTGCTGCCCAGTGCAGCACATGGGCACATCCCGGTGGCTCCAGGGGATACCTACGCCTGTGCACATGCCCATCCCCCACACCTGATGTGGGGCCCAATCCATGTATGGGAGATATGTCTACCATACATACACAGTGGGACATGCTCACACATGTCACACTCACTGCAAAAGCATGTCTGGAAAGGAGACACATGACCATTGTGATGTGTACCCCAAATATAACATATTTATTTTTTACAACATTGGTTATCCACATATGGCCCCATGTGCCTGTCCTGGATCACAGGACAGAACAGGGCAGGGCTGCCATGTTTGCACTGTGGTGCTCACACACCCTGGGGCTGCCATCAGTGGATGGCTGGGGAGCTGCGCTGCCCATGCCAGCCTCACGTTGCATGCATAGCTCCTCAGCCATACCTGATATGGCACCTGCCAGCCGGCCCATGGTGCGGTCCTGATCCCGCTGGGCCCACAGCACAACACCCATTGCCACAGCCAGGTAGCCCATGCAAATGTCACCACACAGACACCATGTTCCTGGTGTCTGTGTGGTGGCATCTGCAGACCCCCTATCTGTGGCAATGTATGCTGTTGCCGCACCCAGGCGGGCAACATGGCCAGACACATGGTGCAGGTGGCTGGGGCCCCCAGTGCCCTGTGCTGTCCTGTGACCCTCCCACCCTCCCCACTTTCCTCACCCACCTCCACCTCCTCCCCTCGCCTCACCATCCCCCTCCCCTCCCTCCAACCCCTCCCCATCCACCGCCCCCTCTGTGGCTTCTTCCGGCCCTCCTCGCTCATCCTCCACCTCCAGCATGTCCACCAGCACAGGGGGGCTGGGCAGCTGTGGCCTTGGGGATGATGGCCCCTCACCAGCATCTGTATCCTCTGTGGGGGGAAAGCAGACATTACCACCACTGTCATGCATTTGCAACATCATGGAAGCACAGTATGTGGCCCCACAGGCTCCTGGGCCACTGGGACATGCTGTTGCATGACGCAAAGGCTGCAACACTCACTGTCTCCTTGGCCCATTGCCTCCTGCTGCAGAAGGTTCAGGAAACACGGGCGGTGTGGGCGCATCTCCCGCCCTTTCTTGCGTAGGTCCTCCACCTGGGGGTACAGCAATGTTTGGGACCATTAGTGAACAGACATCCCTGGCCATCGGCTACTGCATATCACACATGGCTGTGAGGAGCAAGGGGATGCTCCTGCTGTACCATGTCGGTCCGATGCTAGCTATTGCCTCTGCCACCTGCATATGTGTGTGTGAGGCTAGCCATGTGTATTTTGCCACCTACGTGTCCTGTGTGCTGCCTCCAGGCACCCCATACCAGGCTGCTGGCCTATCTTTGCATGACATGGCAGCACCATGGCATGTGGGCCATTGGCATGCTGATGTCCAGGGGATGTGACTCCATACTCTATGTGTAGTCCAGGGCATACCTGGATATATGGCAGACTTGCGCACAACAACCTGCGCACCTACCATAGCACCAAGATTGAACACGGACCTCTGTAAATAGGCCTGAGGCCTCCTGGGGATAGGGAAGACTTGCACACATCAACAGGAGCACCTACCATAGCACCAGGACTGAACACAGACCTCTGTACATAAGCCTGAGGCCTCCTGGGGATAGGGCAGACTTGCGCACAACAACCATCCCAACTACCATAGCACCAGGATGAATAACAGACCTCTATAACCAGGCCTGAGGCCTCCTGGGGATAGGGCAGACTTTGGCACATCAACAGGAGCACCTACCATAGCACCAGGATTGAACACAGACATCTGTAAAAAGGCCTGAGGCCTCCTGGGGATAGAGCAGACCTGTGCAGAGCAACCTGCGCACCAACCATAGCACCAGGACTGAACACAGACCTCTGTAAATAGGCCTGAGGCCTCCTGGGATAGGACAGACTTGCGAATAACAACCTGTGCACCTACCATAGCACCAGGATGAATAAAAGACCCCTATAATGGGGCCTGAGGCCTCTTGGGGCTAGGGAAGACTTGCGCACATCAACAGGAGCACCTACCATAGCACCAGGATTGAACACAGACCTCTGTAAACAGGCCTGAGGCCTCCTGTGGATAGGGCAGACCTGCATACAGCAACCTGCACACCTACCATAGCTATGGCATGCTCTGAGGCACCTTAGGGTACGGGACTGAGGTGAGGGTGTTTTTGGCTGGCAGCACAGATTGTAGAGATGTGTCTGACTTTTACAGGCATGAAAAGGACTTTCCTTGGACAGCCTTAATAAAATGAGACCACAGAAGGTTTGAATCTATGACCTCTCCCTCAGCAGTCATTGTATTAACCAATGGGCTACAACTCTATGGCTTTAGTCAGAGCAATGGCTGGCTACAGAAAGACTGCAGGTCACCGCACAACATGTCTGCTGTGGTTACCAGGATAGGGTAAACCCACCAGTACCCATTATGCAATGCACATGCAGAACAGCAGTCTACATCTGATCACAAGATGGGGTATTCACCTTGTCATGTAGAAGACCCTTCTGGCCCCATAGAGTTCAGTGAAGCAGAGGAATTGGCTTCACAAGCTGACAGGCAGGCAGAGTGCATGGCTTAGGGTTGCCAAGGGAAACGTAAACAGAATGAGTCATGGGAGGAGAAAACACGCCCCTGCTGCAATGGTTCCCCGGCATCAGGAGTTAAGGGAAAACACCTGGTTGGGGAAGGGGCGGAGCTGAGCCTTTAGAAGCAGAGAGATAAAAAGTGCTCATTAGATTTAAGCAGTAGCACCGGGAGGAGCAACAGCACAAGCACCAGGAGGAAGCACCGGGAGGAGCACAGACACTAGGAGGAGCACGAAGGTAGGCACCGGGAAGTGCACTAGCACTGGGACGAGGACAGGAAGTGAAGCAGCAGCCAAGAGGGCAGTAGCTGAAAGATTGCCTGAGAGGTTAGTTTGGAAGCACGCTGAAACTCCAGAGAGAGAGAGGTGCTGGCCTGACGACATTTGTATGTCTGAGGAGAAGGAGCAGCTAAAAGGCAGGAAAACACATCCAGTGTTTGGATCCTTTGCTGACCCAGCTGTGCTGAGAAGGTCCTCTGTTCAAAAGCCAAAAGGTAGGCTGCCCAAGTGGTATAGAGGGGAAACTAAGTGCCAGAGTTTTCCATGTGTGTGCCAAGATGTGCTGGACTCTCCTTATATAAAATCCCATATATACAGTAATTCTCAACCCTGCTCATTAGAGTGCTGTGAAGGGAAGCCTCGGGAAGAGAGAGGGTGAGAGTGCTTTGAAACACTGTATGATAGGGTGAAAACTTACTCAGCTGATAGTGATTGTGAAGAGATGCAGACGAAGCCTGCTTTTGAGGACATAGCAGGGGAACAAATGGACTGTACTTTAACTATAGCTGATCATATAATCTCACTCTGCTAACTAGGCTGTTTAGAAGGCTGTCTCAAACAGCAGAAGAAAAGCAGAGTGTGTCTTTTTGATATAAAAGAGACTGTTACCTTTGAGCTTGTGTTAAGCTGTATGTTTGAAGTTTTGAAGCGAAAGAAGCTGTTTTCCTGAGTTCCAGTATTTTCCTTTATGCCAGAAGTGTATGGCTATTTTTGTTCTGTGTTTCAACTGCATTTAATCAGCCCGGAAGGGGAAATAAAAATCTTGTCCCTTTTGCCTAACCCACTCGACTACAATTGCTTCTTGTTTGGAAAGTAAGTGGAAACTACAACTCTCATGAGGCAGTGCATGCATAAAAGCCTTGCCATACTTTCTAAGTAAGGATGCCCAGGCTGACCAAACCTAGGTGCTACTGGCTCTGGGGTGGTTACTGGTGATAAGTTGGCATAGTTTTTCGGATGTTTGCCTGAAAGACAAGGACATTTAAAAGGAAGAGACACCAGGAGACACCAGTTTGCTAAGGGAAAGGAAGCTGCTATCCTGTGAACAGAAGACGGACAGGGGATTTGCTGGCAGATCGGCCAGGAGGACCAGGACTCCTTTCTCAATGCCCGAGTCTACACAGTGCCACGGTAAAGGTAGCTGGGCACGGGTGTAGGTGGATAAGAAGTGAGAAAGGGAGATTCTGTTCTGCAGTTTAGACAGGGTTAAAAAAAGAAAGCTGTAGTGTGCCGCACTTGGTGGGCCCTTTTTCTTTTATCTGTCTCTGCAGGAACAACAGCCTTTGGGATGGATCCACAGGACGTGATGAGCTGGATGTCTGCCCAATGGAGAAGCAGATGGAGCTGGCGCGTCTTACACAGGAGCTGAGTGCCGCGGCAATGTGTGCGCAGCAGAGACCCCTTATTGAGCTGCTGGAGGCTTTGCTGAAAAAGCCGAAGGACACTGAAGGAGCTATTCCCTCGTTTGCAAAGGGGGTAGGACTATCCGACTGTAGCGCTCTAGCGTTTGGACAGTTAACTGCCAATGATAACCTTGATGATTTTATAGAGGCATTTGAGAGAATTGCAGAGGCAGTCAAATGGCCAGTTGAACACTGGGCAGTGAGGTTCGCCATGTCCCTCACAGGAGAGGCTCTGTCCGCTTATAAGACCATGCCTGCTGCTCTAGCATCAGATTATGCAGAGGTTAAAAAAGCTGTTAAGGACAGGCTGGGGTTAACACCGTGGTTTTATAAACGCACGTTTAGAGAGGATAAGCTAAAGCCTGATGAAACACCAAAGGCTTTGTTTCAGAGGTTAAAAGGGTTGGCATGGAAATGGCTTGCTCCAGAGAGAAGGACTCTTGAGTCGGTGATTGACACCATCATACTGGAGCAATTCCTGGAAGCCGTACCACCTGAAGTTAAAACTTTCTTGATGCTTCAAAGTTGCCAGACCACTGAGGAAGCAGCCAACCTCACAGAACGCTACTTTGAGGCCGAGTTGGCTGGCACCTCAAGGGGGGACGTTCTGAAGGTGGCTGGGGTCACTAACTTTGGGAGATCAGAAAGGTACCCAAGAGTTAAAATACCAAATGAAAATGCTGATGTACCCTTGGTAAAAGGGAAATGTTATAATTGTGGCAAAGTAGGGCATTTTCGTAGAGAATGTAAGCTGCGAACAGCACTGGTGTCTGATAGCGAGAAACAGGTACATGAAGGGTTCCTGTTGAAAGTGTAAGTAGAAGGCATTGAAGCCCAGGCCCTGCTTGACTCGGGTGCAGACCAGATCATGGTCTCGCAGAAGCTCTGGTAGGCCATCGAAGCCCGCCTGCGATCTGCACCGAGTCAAGCAGAGGGGCGTGTCAAAATACGATGCGTGCATGGGGCATCTTCGTATTACCCCCTATATAGGCTATCTGTAAGAGGGCTGGGAACCGAAAAGGAGGTGTGGGTGGCCATAGTCCCAAGGCTCCTGCATGATATTATCCTAGGGAGAGATTGGCCCCCATTCTGCCAAGGGATGGAGAAGCGCCTTAATGTGAAGACAGGCCTAGTATCCACCCGGTCTCAGGCAGGAACCTCAGGGGTAAGGAGTGTCCCAGCAGAAGAGACAGAGGAACCGCCCCAGGATAGGGAGGAGTCCCCAGAGTGGGAAGATAGTTTAGAAGAGGAGGTATCAGATACACTTCCCATACACGAGGATCTAGTTAGTGCTCCTTCTAAGAAGGTTAGGAAAGAAAAGGCCGAGAGGCGCTAAGAGAGGCGGTGTAGGACCCAAGGGAGGGCTGAGCTAGAAGCCAGAGAGGAGTTATCCTGGGTACCCGTAGAGCTTGTTAGAAAATTTCCTTCCTTTCCAAAGGAACAACAGGCTGATCCTGCTTTGAAGGGAGCATTCAAATATGTTCAAGAGGATAGAAATACCCTTCCCAGATTTCTCTTAGAGAAAGGCATGTTATATAGGGAAAGCAATAACCCACATACAGGGGCAGTGAGAAAACAGCTAGTGGTACCAACTACATTCAAGGCAGTAGTTCTGCGGCTGGCCCACGATCACCCGGTAGGCAGCCACAAGGGAATTCAGGAGACGTTGGACCAAATCCTGGCCCGTTTTTACTGGCCTGGGGTCTTTAAAGAGACTACCCAATACTGTGAATCATGTCCCACTTGTCAACGGGTTACCGCTACTAAGCCAAGGGCTGTGCCCATGATACCCACGCCTACCATATCAATGCCGATTCGCCGAATGGCGATGGACATTGTGGGACCCCTGGTTAAGACACCGAGGGGCTTCCAATATATTTTAGTGATAGTAGACCAGGCTACTCATTTCCCCTGGGCAATACCCTTACAAAGTACCTCGGCTAGAACGATAGCCTTGGAGCTAGTTAAATTGTTCTGCGAGATCGGATTTCCACAGGAAATGCTAACAGATCAGGGAAGTAATTTTATGTCAAAGCACCTAGCTATGGTGTGGGACGCCTTTGGGATACGTCATATACGGACCGCTGCATATCATTCCCAGTCCAACGGACTGGTAGAGAGGATGAACCAAACTATTAAAAAGATGTTAAGGCATGGACTAAATGGGAAAATGTCCGAGTGGGACACTTTACTCCCATTTGTTCTATATGCATGTCGGGAGCGCGTACAGGCATTCTTGAGGGCATCATCCTATGAATTGTTGTTTGATAGGGCTCCCAGAGGAATTTTAGATATATTGCGCGAGCAATGGGTAGAGCCAGGAAAAGAGGAAATCGGGGTACCTCAGTTTCTCAGGGATCTGAGGAATCGCCTGAAAAGGATGTCTCAAACATCTGTAGAAAATTTGCAGGCTAGTCAACAGCGTCAAAAATGCTATTATGACCGAGGGACGAAACCTCGACAATTGGCTATAGGGGATAAGGTAATAATCCTGGTAGCCGACCCAGGGCCCAAGTTTGAGTCCTGTTGGAAAGGGCCATGTACAGTGGTAGAGAAGGTAGGTCCCGTTTCCTATAAGGTGGAAAAAGATAGGGGACGCCGCCAAATATACCACCTAAATGTTTTAAAACCTTGGCAGGAGAGGTCAGCGACAGCAAGGCTGGTCAGGGTAGAAAAACGCATGAGCAGCCAGTCAAAGATTACGAGCTGTCTGAATAAAAGGTCAGCAGCCCGTAATATCTTAAGGGGGGGGATCTGTCATGTAGAAGACCCTTCTGGCCCCATAGAGTTCAGTGAAGCAGAGGAATGGGCTTCACAAGCTGACAGGCAGGCAGAACGCATGGCTCAGGGTTGCCAAGGGAAACGTAAACAGAATGAGTCATGGGAGGAAAAAACACGCCCCTGCTGCAATGGTTTCCCAGCATCAGGAGTTAAGGGAAAATACCTGGTTGGGAGAGGGGCGGAGCTGAGCCCTAAGAAGCAGAGAGATAAAAAGTGCTCATTAGATTTAAGCAGTAGCACCGGGAGGAGCACCAGCACAAGCACTGGGAGGAACGAGAGAAAAAGCACCGGGAGGAGCACAGACACCGGGAGGAGCATGAAGGAAGGCACCGGGAAGTGCACTAGCACTGGGACGAGGATAGGAAGTGAAGCAGCAGCCAAGAGGGCAGTAGCTGAAAGATTGCCTGAGAGGTTAGTTTGGAAGCACGCTGAAACTCCAGAGAGAGAGAGGTGCTGGCCTGACGACATTTGTATGTCTGAGGAGAAGGAGCAGCTAAGAGGCAGGAAAACACAACCAGTGTTTGGATCCTTTGCTGACCCAGCTGTGCTGAGAAGGTCCTCTGTTCAAAAGCCAAAAGTTAGGCTGCCGAAGTGGTATAGAGGGGAAACTAAGTGCCAGAGTTTTCCATGTGTGTGCCAAGATGTGCTGGACTCTCCTTATATAAAATCCCATATATACGGTAATTCTCAACTCTGCTCATTAGAGTGCTGTGAAGGGAAGCCTCGGGAAGAGAGTGGTGAGGGTGCTTTGAAACACCGTATGATAGGGTGAAAACTTACTCAGCTGATAGTGATTGTGAAGAGATGCAGACGGAGCCTGCTATTGAGGACATAGCAGGGGAACAAATGGACTGTACTTTAACTATAGCTGATCATATAATCTCACTCTGCTAACTAGGCTGTTTAGAAGGCTGTCTCAAACAGCAGAAGAAAAGCAGAGTGTGTCTTTTTGATATAAAAGAGACTGTTACCTTTGAGTTTGTGTTAAGCTGTATGTTTGAAGTTTTGAAGCGAAAGAAGCTGTTTTCCTGAGTTCCTGTATTTTCCTTTATGCCAGAAGTGTATGGCTATTTTTGTTCTGTGTTTCAACTGCATTTAATCCGCCCAGAAGGGGAAATAAAAATCTTGTCCCTTTTGCCTAACCCACTCGACTACAATTGCTTCTTGTTTGGAAAGTAAGTTGAAACTACAACTCCCATGAGGCAGTGCATGCATAAAATCCTTGCCATACTTTCTAAGTAAGGATGCCCAGGCTGACCAACCCTAGGTGCTACCGGCTCTGGGGTGGTTACTGGTGACAACCTCTACAGCACCTTAGCTTCATAGGGGGAACAGACCATCTGTGTTACTGGCACATAGCAGCTACAGACCATGACACTGTGCGGGTTCTGTGCTCACCCTGAGGATGAGGTGGGGCGCCCAGCACCAGGTCCGCAGTACCCAGGTTGGTTGAGATAGGCTTTGCTGCAGGTCCCCATCAATACCAGTGTATGACAGGTATTCCTTACAGACACACCTAGGATAGTCCTATGTCCATTTGTGTTCCCCAGTCACATTTAGCCCTTGTAGACCATGACGCATCCAGAATAGTGCATATCTAGTGTGGTTGCCATGGTCACTTGTTATAAGAGCAGGGAGGTGTCTGGATTCACATGCGGATTATGTAACACCACCTATCAAACTGCCCTCTCTGGATCAAGGTGGTGGACAGGATCTGCCACCAATGCAACCACACTCTACATCAGTGTTTCCCAACCCAGTCCTACGGGGCACACCGGCCAGTCAGGTTTTCGGGATATCCCTAATGACTATGCATGCGATATATATGCATTAGAGATATCCTGCCAACCTGACTGGTTTCTGGCCCTCCAGGGCTGGATTTGGAGACCCCTGCCTTACACCTCTGTCATTTAAGATTGTGAGTGGGCAAGGTGCAGATGTCCTAAACATCGAAAGGGTATATAGAATGTGACACATTCCTCCTCGATTCTCACCACCACCAAAAGGTTGTCTAATAGACAATATTTTGGTGGTGGTGAGAATCGAGGAGGAATGTGTCACATTCTATATACCCTTTCGATGTCTAGGACATCTGCACCTTGCCCACTCACAATCTTAAATGACAGAGGTGTAAGGCAGGGGTCTCCAAATCCAGCCCTGGAGGGCCACAAACCAGTCAGGTTGGCAGGTTATCTCTAATGCATATATATCTCATGCATAGTCATTAGGGATATCCCGAAAACCTGACTGGCCGGTGTGCCCCGTAGGACTGGGTTGGGAAACACTGCTCTACATCTTTGCAATGAAGGCAGTGGAGGGGACATGATGGATGGCTGTGGGACCATCAACCCCAGTCCTTCTGGGGAAAAGGCGCCCTGCAAGGCAGTCAATGCAGATCTGTACTTAGTACATAGAGCACTGGCAAACAGGCAGTAGGCCTGGAAAAGATCAGCCGCCCCCCACCACGATCTGACATTCACCTGCAGAGAGCAGAGTCAGTCTGCACCTGCTGCACCCTGCAAGGCATTCCAACCATATATATGCTGACAGCAGACAGTCTGCTAGTCAGTCCATAGTGCATGTCCCCAGAAAAACTATGTGCACCCATAGGTGGGATATAAGCACAAACATCAAGCAGGTAACTCAGTGATGGGACCCCAGAACAAAAAACACACAGACATTACCAGAGAAAAACAGTGTATAGCACTCTGTGGCAACCTAGCCAAACCATGGTCACTGCTCAGTCAGGGTGAGAGTGCCCTCCCAGCACAACATGCTGTGGCCAACCTGTCCATGCAGGTGGTGGTTAGGCACTCAATGTCCCAACCATTGCCCCACACCCAGCACAGATGCATCCTACCCAGTCCGCCCTGTCCGGACCATACCCACAATACCTTGCTTCTCATTATGCACATTGGCAGGCTAACACTGAAAACAGTGTAAGCATTGTGGGCTCAATAAGGTGTAGGCAGCCACAAAACACTGGATAGACGTGCTCACACTCCCACACCTATTTCAGCATTGTGCAAAGATAGAGATGGTTGGCAGCCCTGCCCGCCACATCAGTCCTGAGCAAAGTGCAGGCATTGCTAAGGTATTCAATACTGTCAGAGTCACTCTCCGGGGTGGTAACACTGTCAGAAAAATAAGGAGACATACTCCATATATATCAGAAAGGTTGCTATGATGAATCTCTGTTAGTAAATTGAGTTTAATTTAGGATTTGTTATCTGAAATTAATCATAGCTACTGTTTGATATATGTGGAGCGTGTTTCCATGTTTATGACAGTGATAAGGTATGCAGGTGCTAGTGATGCTAGGTATGCAGGTGCTGCTCCACGCCGGGCCCAACACTCTGACTCTTCATGAGGCTTTGGATAGTGGAGCCTGTGGGTGTGGGTGTTTGTGCCCCTGTTGGCCGAAGCTCCAGGGAGTGCACATTTTTAAGTTGTATGTGCTCTCTGGGGTAAAATATAGAGACATGGTCTGCAGGAGTCACAGCTTGGTTTTGAACCTGTGACCTTCTGCTCCTGAACACTCTGGCTATGTGTACTGCACCATACTGTTGCCACAGAGGCAAGTCATTCCCTGGGGATACAATGACTGTTCGTCAGACAGACCTTGTCTGTTGCACTGCACGCCACCCACCTAAACAGGGCTTGGCTTTGGTCTGCTGTGGACAGGTGCCACTGCCCCCTCCTCCACCAGCACCCCACCACCACCATGCTGACATGCCCTTATGCTGGTGGTGCTGGCGGTGCACAGTCCCAGGCCATCCAGTGTGCCGGTAGGCAGCTGCCTATGGTGTGGGGTCTGGGGTAGGGGTGCCTACATAGACATCTGCGATTCCCCCCCCCCCCCCCGGAACCACCTGCCAATGTTGTGTGCCCTTTGGGGTACTGCTGGGTACTGTCCCCTGGGACACTGTGGGACACACACTCTGCAAATCTGCAAATCTGATAACCTCACTCGTTATTCCACTTTCCAGGTCATCTATGAATATGTCAAAAAGCAGTGGACCCAGCCCAGATCCCTGGGGTACACCACTATTCACCTTTCTCCATTGGGAAAATTGGCCATTTAGCCCAACCCTCTGCTTTCTATCTCTTAACCAGTTCTTGATCCACAGTAGTACACTGCCTCCTATCCCATGACTCTTTAGTTTTGCCACTGAAATACTTGCTTGGTGTGTGTGCTTACATCCCACTTTTGGGTGCACACAGTTCCTCCAGGGACATGCACTATGTACTGGCTAGCAGACTGTCTGCAGTTAGCATGTGTATGGTTGGAACACCTTGCAGGGTGCAGCAGGTGAAAACTGAATGTGCCCTCTGCTGGTGAATGTCAGATGGGGGGGGGGCAGCAGCTGAGCTTTTCCAGACCTACTGCCAGGGCCCTATGTGATACATACAGATCTGCATTGACTGCCCTGGAGGGCGCCTATTCCCCAGCAGGATAGAGGTGGTGGTCCTCTTTACTGCTTCTGATGTGGAGTGTGGATCTGTTGGTGGGAGATCCTGTCCCCCACCCTGACCCAGTGAGAGTGGGCTGGGTGTTACTACATAACCTGCTTTTGGGTCCACACACCACCTTTCTCCTATAACATGTGACCATAGCAACCACACAGGATATGCACTATTCTAGGCACACCATAGACCACAAGGGCTAGACATGACTGGGAAATACAGATAGACACAGGTGTACCTATAGCAGAGCTTCTCAATTCCAGTCCTGGTGGTCCGCAACCCTGCAGGTTTTCGGGATATCCCTAATGATATGCATGAGATATATATGCATTAGAGATAGTCTGCCAACCTGACTGGTTTTTGGACCTCCAGGGCTGGATTTAGAGACCCCTGCCTTACACCTCTGTCATTTAAGATTGTGAGTGGGCAAGGTGCAGATGTCCAAGACATCAAAAAGGTTAGATAGAATTTGTCACATTCCTCCTTGCTTCTCACCACCACCAAAATATTGTCTGTTAGACAACTTTTTGGTGGTGGTGAGAATCGAGGAGGAACGAGAAACATTCTATCTACCTTTTTGATGTCTAGGACATCTGTACCTTGCCCACTCACAATCATAAACGATAGAGATGTAAGGCAGGGGTCTCCAAACCCAGTCCTGGAGGTCCAAAAACCAGTCAGGTTGGCAGACTATCTCTAATGCATATATATCTCATGCATATCATTAGGGATATCCCAAAAACCTGCAGGGTTGCGGACCATCGGGACTGGAATTGAGAAGCTCTGACCTATAAGAACTACCTGTCACACACTGGCACTGATAGGGATCTGCAGCATAGTCTATCCCAGCCAAGTCAGGTGCTGCGGACCTGGTGCTGGGCGCCCCACCTAACCCTCAGGGTGCACACAGGAACCGCACAATGTCACGGTCTGTGGCTACTCTATGCCAGTAAGACACACAGTCAGTTCCCCCTACCAGGCCGAGGTGATGTAGAGGTGCATACCCCATCTTGTGATCAGAAGTAGACTGCTGATCTGCATGTGCAGTGCATCATGGGTATGGGTGGGTTTACCCTATCCTGGTAACCACAGCAGACAGTTTGACAACTTTTTGGTGGTGGTGAGAATCGAGGAGGAATGTGACACATTCTATCTAACCTTGGACATCTGCACCTTGCCCACTCACAATCTTAAATGACAGAGGTGTAAGGCAGGGGTCTCCAAATCCAGCCCTGAAGGGCCACAAACCAGTCAGGTTGGCAGGATATCTCTAATGCATATATATCTCATGCATATTCATTAGGGATATCCCAAAAACCTGACTGGTCTGCGGCTCTCCAGGACCAGGGTTCCCTACCCCTGTGCTAGAAGCTATACAGATGTAGCCCACTGGTTGCTGCAATGACTGCAGAGGCAGAGGTCATGGGTTTGATCTCACAGTGGTGTCATTTAATAAGGCTGTCTGAGGCTTTTCCTTTTAATTTACATCTGTGCTGCCAGCAAGAACACCCTCACAGTGCCGTAACCTAAGGTGCCTCATAAGGCGCCCTATAGGGCACATTATAAGGTGGCTTGGTAAAGAGTGCACTTTATAATGTGCCCTATGGAGCGCCTTATAGGGCGCCTTAGGTTACGGCACTGTGAGGGTGTTTTTGATGGCAGCACAGATTTAAATTAAAAGGAGATGCCTCAGATAGCCTTCTTAGATAACACCACTGCAGGATTGAACCCATGACCTCTGCCTCCACAGTCATTGCAATAACCAGTGGGCTACATCTTTATAGTGCCTAACACAGTGCTGGCATGAACTTAGGTTTAACACACGTTAACGAGCCAAGGCGCCCACTATCGAGCGATACAGATTCCTTGCTATGTTCCCTCCGGAACGCCCACTACCTTATATGGCATTCTTCACATTAACACTGCAACTAGCGCCGGTAACATTAAGACGGTTTAGTAAACATACCCCTTAGTATATATCATCCAGCTCTTTCCCTCAGTTGAACTCTCTGGTCACCCAGTCAAAGAAATTAATCAGATTTGTCTGACAAGACCTGCCTCAATTAAAACCATGAAGCCTCAGATCCTGCATTTCATTGGATTCCAAAAACTTCACTATTCTCTGTTTTAGCAGCAGTTTTCAAGCAAAAATGTCAGACTAACTGGCCTGTAGTTTCCAACCTCATCCTTACTTCGACTAGTGGGTGCACATATGCCCCTCTCTAGTCCTCCGGGAATACTCCCGACTCTAAAGAAGCTGCTTCTGCCCTCAAGAGTTATTTTGAATTGTAAAGCAACTCACTTTTGAATCCTCATCTGCTATACAAAGAGGGGCCAATTCAGTTGTAGAAGTCCTGCCGGTCAAAATCAGGGCATGCAGCAGTAGCACCCGATTCTGATTCCACAGGGGCTAGACGTGCCTGCGGGATCAGAATTGGGTCTGCTGGCTGGGTCCCAGTTTTGATTTGCTAGACGTTTGGCACCTACCCGGCTAACTCAGCCAGGCTTCTGAATGGAGCCGCAGTGCCATGGCCTCCCATTGCCATGGCACCGTGGCTCCATTCAGGAGCTGTGATCACCGGCTGCCACCAAGAAGATTCTTTCTGCACAGCCCGATGCTCGATCAGATCTTTCATGGCCAGAGTCATTTTCTGTCCCCGCCAGCCTCCGCTGTCCACCTGTGTCCAGGGGGACTTATTCCACCTCTGAGGTGGAATAAGTCCCCCATCTGTGTGACCCTGGATGTACAGAGCTGACCTCAGAATCGGCCCTGTACATCCAGGGTCACATCCCTGCCTGCTGCCCATCCTTGCTCCTCCTCTGGCCCACCCTCTCCCACCCACAAACAGAGCTGTATGTGTGGGATGCCCACTCTTTGCCTCAAACCCGCCCATTTTGCAACCTAATGCATTATTGTCAGTCAACATGGTTCCTCACTCTGACCATATGAAGACATATCTTTGATCTACTGGCTCTGAGCAAATACTTCTATTTCCACCACTGAACAAGGGCTTGCTTGGTTGAATTTCTTTGGTCAGTGTTCCTTTTTCCAGGGGATGAGATGTTCCACAGACTTGGGAAGCAGTTGTGGGCTCCCAGTGGTTAAGAACATAAGAAATGCCATAGTGGGTCAGATCAAAGTCCATCAAGCCCAATAGCCTATTTCCAACAGTGGTGAATCCAGGTCACAAGTACCTAGCAGTTTCCCAAAAAGACATACAGGTTCCACAATGCTTGTATTGGGGCAAGCAGTGGATTTCTTGGGTTCTCTTTAGTAATGGTTTATGGATCTTTCCTCCAGGAACTTCTCCAAACCTTTTGTGAACCCAGCTACACTAACAGCTTTTACTACATCCTCCGGTAAGGAATTCCAGAGTTTGATTACGCGTTGAGTGAAAAATATTTTCTCTTATTAGTCTTAAAAGGTTAAACTGCGGCTTCATTGCATGTCCCCTAGTCTTTCTACTTTTTGATGGCATAAAGAATCAATCTACGTTTACCCATTCCACTCTATTCATTAATTTATAGACCTTTATCATGTCTCCCCTCAGCCGTCTCTTTTCCAGGTTGAAGAGCCCTAACCTTTTAAGCCTCTCCTCATAGGGGTATCTTTCCATCCCCTTTAACATTTTGGTGGCTCTTCTCTGTACCTTTTTTAATTCCACTATATCCTTTTTAAGATACGGCAACCAGAATTGCACACATTATTCAAGGTGCGGTCGCTCCATGGAATGATACAGAGGCATTACAATATCCTTTGTTTTATTCTCCATTCCTTTCCTTATGATTTCTATCATTTTATTTGCCTTCTTGGCCATCACTGCTTATTGGGCAGAGGGCCTCAATGTGTTATCTATGACGATACCTAAATCTTTTTTACTGGGTTGTGGTTCCTAATGTGGAACCTTGCATCATGTAACCATAGTTTGGGTTGTTCTTTCCTAGGTGCATTGTGGACTTTCAGTTCCCTGAAAGCTGGAGTGCTCTGGCTGGGAGTTGACTGAGGTTGCTCATCTCCATGGAAGTACATAAGGGTACAGTGGTGTGTCCCAGGGCTCTCTCCAAGGAGGGAGCGAAGGTGTCCTTTGTAGACTGTTTCCCACTACCCCAGCATAAGGCTAGTTAACAGTGGCGGGTATCCTATGTAGTAGGCCAATGTAGTAGGCCAAGGACCTGCATCTGGTTAGTGTGAATCCCATGTGGTGGAAGGAACAAGTTGGTTGCTGTCATAGCCACATATGCCTACATATCTGCATAACCATCCTGCAGGACAGGCAGATCTACAGACTCTGGCACCTCCCTTTCCCCATGTGGGTACAGCACTTATCAGTAATTAGGGTACTATGGCATGAAGCAAAAGGAAACTCAAACCCCATCTCCAAAAATTCTGGCAACCTATCCACTGCAACCTGGGTAAAAAGGTACCCTGGGTGACTCAGGGTGAGAATAGTTCATAGAGCCATTCCACATGGTAGCCACTGCTGACACCCTGTCCAAATCCATACAGGACCCCCTGCTTCTTCAGTTACTGCACTTGCACTCCGTCCCCCACAAATAGGGCCAGAGCATGGTCACTATACATGTGTTTGCATTCCTGATTTGCATGCCCAGCCTCATTATACTTTGGCCCACAGCACTGAGCTGTGCAGTGGGACATGCCTATTCCAGTCAGTCCTCTCTTTCTTTCACTTCCCATTTAATACGTGCCCTTTTAGTGAGTTGGGGGCTATGTATTGCTTATCTGCTCTCTCTGCAGGGTTTGGTTGCCTATGCCTACTGCCATCCATAACATCACATTGCTACACGCAACTACATGGTGTGCCTACTACATGATGCCACAGTGCCCATTTGCAAGAACTACACTACTGTCACAGCTAGCATTGTATTACCTCCCCTCCCATCTGTGATCATGCTCCCTGCATTTTCCATGTCTGCAATGCCCCTTCCACAGTAAAACCACATGTGAACAACTCGTTAGCCCCATGTTGCCTGCATCACTTTAATAAACATGTCTCTATGATTCATAAAGAGAGAATCATTAGGCCTAAAATATATTTTCAAAATCCATTCCCTTTCTGGGTCTAATATACAGGTAATTAGTAGATGAGGGGACCTGGTCATCCTCTAGTTGTTCAGTAAAACTGCATCTTACAGGGGAGTTAATTAAGTAGCTAAGTTCCAGAAATCAAACTTTTGCCATTTTGAGGTAGTTTTGAACACCTGAGAGGTAAGCAGAATTCTTCTCCTCCTCCTCCTCCCTGTCCATTCTCGGGGCCTGAGGAAGGAGGAAATCCCGTAGTGTCATTGTCTACTTCAAGATGGAGTTGTACTTCTGCTGCTAGGATTCACTTGGAAGACAGCATAGTTGTCAGAAGGGAGTGGGCCACATGGGATCCCATTGGCAGACGACCTGCATCAAGGATGCAATTGTGGCCTTCCCCTCCTGTTCTGCCAAAGGGCATCTGATCTCCCATGGGCAGAAGAGAAAAGAATAGCCATAATCATAGCCAAGACTCTTGTTTGCCCATGGAACATTGGATCCCCACAGGCAGAACAGGAAAGAAAGCTGCGAGGGGCTAGGGGCAGAGTTAGGGTGGAGCTTGGACCCCCCACCCATCAAATATTTATTTATTTAACATTTCTTATATACCGCCTTTCATGATATCAAGGCGGTTTACATTGAACAAACTGAAATTACATTGAACAGGGCATTATAACTTGGAGATAACTATTTACAGGGAACATGAGCAATGGAGAGTTAAGTGGCTTGCCCAAGACCACAAGGAGCACCTGTGGGACTAGAAACCCCAGTCCTTCCGGCCCAAAGTTGCTGTCCTCTAGTGGGATTTGAACCCCCGACCTTCTGGCCTGAGGTAACTTGCATTCTGCTGCCCCTGGGAGAGAGGAAGAGAAGGGGTGTGCTAGCCAGATCCATTTATTCCATTTTTATGCATAGAAAGTAAGTAAGTAATGAGATCCCTCTCAAATGGGGAGAGTTGATATTTTTTAAAAAGGTGGAGGGGGTGACCAGCTGATCCCTGTAGCGCCAGGGCAATTTTGTTCTATTTTAAGGGGTAGAGGGAGGGAGGGGAGGTTGGGATGCATTAGAGGGCATCTTGAGGCCAATATTGCTATAGACCTCTCTACAAGTCTTTGCCACTGAAGTGCACAATTAAGTTAGTGCTTTTCATTTATACAGATAAACATCCATTGAGTGGCCGGTTATTGCCAATGACTGGATATATTTTAGGCTTGTGCTCAGAACAGCCCTAATCCCGCCTTCCCAGCTAACAGATAACATTTATTTTGTGTAACTGACTACATTGGGATGAACGAATGAAAGTTATTCGAACAACCCTGAATTTTGTTAAAAATGAGCCGCTTACGCAGTCAGTCCCGCTACTGGTCCCTAAAGTAGCTTTGAATTTCAAGCCCACATAGCTTGATATAATTTAAATTACAATGTGCTCAGGCAATTTGCAGAGTTGTCAACATGTGAAAGCTCTGATGAGGGTTTCTGAAAAACAGGAAGGCCATCGTTTAACGCTCCATTAAAAATGCATTGGTTGAGAAGAACTTGTTTCAGAGAGAGAACAGTTTATATTAAACAAATGTAAGGCTGTCCTTCCTCATGAGAGACCCTTGGCAGCTCTGAATTTGCTGTTGTCTGCTAATTGACCAGATGCCAATGCAATTCTACTGGCCTGAAAGACAAGGCGATATAGCCTCAGGCTTCATAGAGCCTAACAGACATTGCAACCCAGAAGCGAGTGCCCAGAGGGGAACCAATCTATCAAAAACCTCTAACTTTCCTGCTATCCCTCCTATAGAAGAGTCTTGCTCTTTCTTTTTCTAAAGAAGAGGTGTGCCTGAAACAGATTGATAGACTGAGCACAACTCCATTCCTCCAAGGACTCCAGCACTTTAAGTACAGGCCTCAAGACAAAAATCTGTAAAGGTTAACAATATGCCTGGTTTCATCTGAACTGGAATTCCACTTTCCTCCTTTTTGCTCAAGAGCTAATGACAAACTCATGTTTCCTCTCTTCTGTGTGTGGCTAGGACAAAAATTACAATTTCCACATAAAACACTTAATTATTTTAAAAAAGATTTTAAATGATAGATGCCATGTCAAGGTGAATGGAAATTGCAGTGGTGTCGGAGGGCAACAGGTTGCTAATAAATACAATAGTTTAGAAAAGTACGGCGCCTTCCAAGGGAAACCGTATTCCAGAAAAAACAATACAAGTGTAATTCATTTTTGAAAGCTATTGAGACTTCCTGGATGAAGAATGTAGTTATTAAGGGTAAAAGTACACAGTAAATGGTGTAAGTTGTAATGAAATGGCTCTGCTATATGGTTTATTAAATGTTTTGTGAGCCATCAGGGAAATTTTATCCTTCTCACACACTTAACGCAGACCAGTTCCCATACAGTAGTGAAGCTAGCTGCTGGCTTTCAAAACATAAAAGAAGTAATATAGTGAGTGAAGGCTAGAAATGGAAACAGAGAAAGCACAGAAATATGCATATAATTCATTGAAGGTGTATCTGTACAGGTTATATTTTTTCAACCTTTAAACTATTGTGCCTGAGCAGAAGCTATGCCCAGTATGAGCTCTAAGAAAAACAGAGACTACAAAAGGGGACTGCTACTTCTGGAGAGAGATCTGCAATTGTAAGTATTTACTTCTGGGAAATTTTCTAAATCTTGGGGAAAAAGGAATTATTTAGATTAAAACTGATTAATCTGTGAACCCAGTATATTTGTTAAATCAGTCAGGGCCTAATAGCAGCAAAGAGCTTTCAGTTTACATTTAAAACACAGCAGAGAACTTTCTGGTTAAATTTGGAGCCCAAGACTCCCCCTATCTAAGCAAGGACTGTAGGACTTCCCCTGGAAAATGGACACAGATTACCTTAGAAGCACAGGACAGGGTACTGTGTAGCAGCCAGCTTTTAATAAGTCTTCTTTCCCTCCCTCCCTCCCTGACACTAACCCACCCCTGGGATAATCATAGCTTTATGGGTGCTTAAACCTCTTAAAGGAAAGGAGGAGCCATATTCACTCTCAGGTGCAGTTGTTTATTCTCATCAGCATACATTTAGATTAATTAAGCTTCAGGTGAACAAAATACAATAAATGTATTAGGTAAAGTTTTATTAATATAAGTATCCCCAGCAACCCTTAGTAAGTAAAGAACTTAAATATCTAAACACAACCCTAAAACTAAGGGGTATGTTTACTAAACCGTCTTAACGTGCGCCCGGCGATAGTGTGCAGGCTGCCATAAAAGGAGTGGGCGTTTCAGTCTTAAAGTAGCAAAACGGGATTATCGCGCGATAATGCGCGCTGCTGCACACATTAACGGGCTAAGCACCACTAAGCGCGTTAATGCACGGTAATCTTAAGTAGGCCCCCAGACATACAAACACAGAAACAGAGGTGTAGTACAATGGTTAGTACACTGACTGATGATACAGGGGTCATGAGTTTGATCCCCCAGTGTGCCTAATGCATAAGGCTGGCTGAGACATCAGCTTTGACATGTAAGTATTATTTCTTGAGGTATTTTAATTATTGCTGCCAGCAAACACACCCTCACGTGCCATAACCTAAGGTGCCACATAAGGCACCCTATAAGGTACTCCATAGGGCACATTATAAAGTGCACTGTCTGCCACGGCACCCTATAATGTCCCCTATAGGGCACCCTATAAGGCGCTCCATAGGACAACTTATAAGGCACCTTATATGGACTGTAGCCGTAAGGTGCCTCAGAAGGCGCTTTATAGGGCACCCTATAAAGCGCCATCTGAGGCATCTTATGGTTACAGTACTCTGAGGGTGTTTTTGCTGGCAGCACTAATGTACATTAAAAATTGACAATGCTCCAGATAGCCCTATCAAATAACCCCACTGTGTGTTTGAACCCATGACCTCTGGCTCCACAGGCAGTGAAGTAAACAGTGGGCTACAGCTAATAACAAGCCCCTGGCTGGCTACAGAAGGACTGCATGTCACCACACAAACAGTCTGCTGTGGTTACCAGGATAGGGTTAACCCACCCGTTCCCATGATGCACTGCACATGCAAATCAGCAGTCTACAGATGATCATAAGATGGGGTATGCACACCCACAGCACCTCGGCCTGGTAGGGGGAACTGACCGTGTGCACCCCCACAGCACCTCAGCCTGGTAGGGGGTACTGACCGTGTATTTTACTGGCACAGAGTAGCTACAGACTGTCACATTGTGCAACTACTGTGCTCACCCTGAGGGTGAGATGGGGCACCCAGCACCAGGTCCACAGTACTATTCATGGCTGAAATAGGCTATGCTGCAGGTCCCCATCAGTGCTGGTGTGTGTGATAGGTAGTTCCTGCAGACACATCTGTATTTCTCAGTCATGTCTAGCCCTTATGGGCTATGATGCACCCAAAATAGTGCACATCCTGTGTTTGTAACATGATCACTCTGTGGTTTAGGGTGGGATCCAGGATCTCCCACGAACAGAGCCACACTCTACCTCCCTGCAATGGTGGCAGTAGCAAGGACCATCAACCCCAGTCCTGTTGGGGAACAGACACTATACAGGGCAGGCAATGCTGATCTATACACATCCATAAGGCAAGGCAGACAGAAGGCCTGGAAAAGCTCAGCCGCCCCCCACCACTATCTGACATGCTCCAGCAGCAACCCGCCAGCTGCTGCACCCTGCAAGATGTTCCATCCAGACACATACTAGCTGCAGACAATCTGCTAGCTAGTCCATAGTGCAGGTTTCTGGAGAAGATGCACATACCCAGAACTGGGATGTCAGCATACACAAAAAGCAGATAAATCAGTGACTGGGCCCAAAAAGGAAACCATAAACATCACATGAAAACAATACTAAATAGCACTATGGGGGAACCTAGCCATGCCGTGGTCACTGCTCAGTCAGGGTGAAAGTGACCTCCCAGCAGGACATGCTGTGGCCACCCTGTCTGTGCAGGTGGTTGTCAGACACTACAATGTCCGAGCCATTGCCCTATGCCCTGTGCAGATGCATCCTGGCCAGGCCACCCTGTCTGGGCTATACCCATGGTACCTTGCTCCTCATTATGCACATTGGCAGGCTTACACTGGCAACAGTGTGGGCTGAGGAAGGTGTTGGCAGACACCACATACTGGATAGACAAACACATGCTCCCACACCTATGCCAGCATTGTGCAAATATAGAGGCTCTTGGCAGCCCTGGCCACCGCACCAGTCCTGGGCACAGTGCAGGCATGGCTATGGTACGGAATACTGTTGGGGTCACTCCCCGAGTCCCCAAGGTGGTAAACACTCTCAGACATCAGACCTGAAGCACACTCCACAGACAGCAGAAAGGTTGCTATGATGCAGCTCAATCAGAAAATTGTGCTTAACTTAGGAATTGCTATCTGCCAGTAATCATAGCAACCGTTTGATAGGTGTGTACAATATTCCCAGGTTCAGGGTGGCATTGCTAAGGTATGCAAGTGCTAGTATTGGGAGATGCACGCAGGGCCCAACATCCTGCCTCTCCAGGAGACTTTGGATAATGGAGCCTGTGGGTGTGGGTGTGCCTGCCCCTGTTGGCCGCTGCTCTAGGGCAGAGGTTCCCAACTCCAGTCCTGGTGGGCCAAACACTGTTCGGGTTTTCATGCTGTCCCTAATGAATATGCATGAGAGACATCTGCATACCATGGGGGCATTGCATAGACATGCAGCACAGCCGTGTTTATTAGAGGCAGCATGGAACCTGAATGGTGTTTGGCCCTCCAGGACTGCATTTGAGAGACTCTGCTCTAGGTAATGTGCATGTTTATGGTGTCTGTGCTCTGTAGAGTAAAATGTAGGTTTACTGGGCATGTTTCTGTTATCTGCAATAAAGGTTCTGTCTGTATTAGCAGTGGGTAAAATATGGGGACTGGGTTGGCAGGGACCACAGCTGGGACTTGAACCTGTGACCTTCTGCTCCTGAACACACAGGCTGTGTTCACTGCATCACCGTGTTGCCACAGAGATATTGCATTCCCTAGAGATACCATGACTGTTTGTCAGACAGAGCCTGTCTGTTGCAGTGCACAGCACCCACCTAAACAGGGCTAGGCCATGGTCTGCTCTGGGCAGCTGCCACTGCCCCCTCCACCACCAGTACCCCTCTGCCACCATGCTGACATGCCCTTCTGCTGGTGGTGCTGGTGCTGCGCAGTCTCAGGCCATCCAGTGTGCAGGTAGGCGGCTGCCTATGGTGCGGGTTCTGGGGTAGGGGTGCCTGCATAGCTGTCCACGCTTTCCCCCAGCACCGCCTGCCAATGTTCCGTGCCATTGGGGGTACCTGTTGGGTACTATTCCCTGTGATACTGTGGGAAGCACACTCTAGCCCATGTTGGGCCCTCAGCAGTTGCTGTCTGGCTGCTCTACTGTTTCAGCATTCCTATCGGCTAGCAAGGCATTACCCTAGTCCGCACTGTGCCCCAGCTGCACCACAGCATGTGCCGCCTGCAGCCCTCTGTGTCCCCTTTTCCAGAATCTGTCCAATTTCCCATTCCGACATGCCCGCCCTGCTGTTGTGGAACATGTCCACACCATAGGAAAGCTGTCCAATGGAGAGGAAAACCCTGATCAGCGCAATTTCACTGTGGGCTCATTCAACTTGTATGGGGACAGAGCATAGACCCTTCCAAAATTCATATCTTTTATTTTGGAGCTTTCTTGGGGGTGTTTTTTGATGTTTCCCATTGATATCACTATTGCCTAGCTTGGTTATGTTTTTTTTACAATTTCTTCTGGTCATTTTCACTGTTTCTTTGCCCTTTTGTTCCGTGCACATGTATCACACATCACTTTTTTGTAGGTTTCATTGGTTTTGCTGTACATTGCTGACGGAAATGGTTTCTTTTCCCTTTAAATCAGCTCTAACGCCATTGTTTCACTGGAGTTAGTTTTCAGCCTCGTATTTCACAGCGTTAGTGTGCAGGGAGCCTCTCCCCTCCCACTCTCCGCCCATTGACCCTCTCTCTCCGCCCCTGGGGAGCCTTCCTCCGCCCTCCGGGAGCCTTTCTCTGCCTTCAGCGCTCGTTTGCGCCTTAGCGATTTGATGTCTGGTGTGGCAAATCTGGAATTTTGGGCATCCATATGTAATACGTTCAGCAACATAGACAGTTCATCAACCTATACATGGTTAACCCTGTATATAGTTAACCATCCCAATCCCCCTACCCCTCGTTCTTTGTACAAAGTTATCTGTTCTAATGTAAACGTTCCTTGTGTTTCATCCAGATCTCTGTAAACTGCTTTGACCACTGCGACAAGCGGTTTATAAACCTAGCCAAATAAATAAATAAAATGCGGTGGAGGCAAAACGAGATGAATAGATCTGAGCAGAGATCTATAATAGGATTGTGAACTGATCCTATATACACAGTGTTTGGAGCTGATGGCCCTTTGGTCAAGGATACAACTGAGGTACAGGTTAAGGAGTGGAATATGAAGAGAACCATGGCTTACCCGAGATTCCATTAAAAGACCCTATTCAGTGGCCAGGAGTCTCCCTGGAGGGTTTCTGGTTAAAAATCTGACTCAAAATGGTAGGGAATTTTCCTTGGGATAGGCATTCAGTTTCTACTAAAGATGCAGAAAAGTAAAATATGAAATAAGGCTTGAAAGTTATGCAAGGGCTTTATTCTATTACATGTTGATGATGTTCTCATTATTCTATAGGTATAATACCACCCACTCACTGCAGGTGGCAGTAAAAAGATGTCTGGCTAGTGAAAAAGTATGCAATTGACAGTGTTAAAAAGGAAATGTTTAATGTTTGGTAGAGCAAGGTGGTGATAGTGGGAGAAAATACAGAATTGTTTCATAAAAATTTACAGAATGTTTAAAAAAACTAAATAAAACATAATATAATAAAATCATTTCTATAAAAATTGCAAAATAAGTACAAAAGCTAGGGCGGCCCTAGGGTAATGCAGGGCCATGCGCAGAGACATTATGCGAGGCCTCATTTGCATATCCTCAGGTCCTCAGTTGCATAAATATTTGCACAACAATGACAAGTGGGCTTATTTTGTCAGTGCTATGATCAGCTTTATGATAAGGAAGAAGATATAAAACTAGAAAAAAATCCTTGTAGTTGGAAATTCAAATCAGGGTGTGCAGGCTAGTTTAGACTGTGTCAGAGCTGGACACCCTCCCCCCCCCCCCCCCCAAAAAAAAAAATTAGTAACAGTGAAGCTATCAAGCCACAAGACAAAACTAAACTGAGATATTTGCTTAAAGTTTGAGATTTCCTTGAATCTGAACCTACAAAATATTTGAAATTTAAGACCAGTTCATGCAGTATCAAGAACACAAAACTGCAGACTTTAAAGACTGTCCATATTCCAATAATCCCCCTAGCACTAACTTCCAAAACTCCCACAATAAGGAGTTTACCCAGGAAAGGGAAGGGCCATAAATATTGCTGTGAGCACTAGAAAATCCATACACTTAACAGGAAAACTAAACAAGTCAGATTACTTATACAGAAACTCACTGCTGACAAAATAACCTGACCTCAGTCTCACATTTAGAACATAGATAAACTCTCACCAAGTAGAGAATAAGAGATCACAAACTAAAAATAGAAAGATGTAGACAAAAATTAACCTGAAACCCCAAGAAGCCAAGCACTAAATGCAGTGCAACACCAGAGAAATAGAAGGAGATGCACATTAATTACAGAAACTGACATATTGAAATTGCTAAATTGAAAATAAAATTATTTTTTCTACCTTTTTTGTCTGGCCATTTTATTTTTCTTACTGAGCTGGTTCCAGTCTCTCTTTTCTGCTTTTCTTGTGTTAGTCTTCTCAGTGACTCCTTTCCATTTTTCTCTCTCCTCCTGTCTTCGTCACTTCCTTCTCTACAGTACAAGTCTTTGATGCTGATCTTTTATTTTTATCTCTTTTCCCCCTTCTCTCTCCTCTGCCTCTCTATCCAGGCATATGTAGATTTTATCCCTTATGCTCCTTTTTTCTCACCCTCCAATCCTTTAGTCTCACAATTTTTACCTTTCACCTATCTACCAGCTTTCCATCTCACATTCTTATCCCTTCACTAGTGTTCCCATTGCCCTCACTGTGACTCTCCTTCCCTTGTTCCTACTGTATATTCTCTTTACCTTTCATCCACTCCCTATTTCCCTATTTCTAACCTCTATACTCACCCCCTCAACTTTCATCCACCATCCTGTGCCCGTCCTCTGCCTCTCATTCATCATTCACCAGCCCTAGCCCCTTCCACCTTGTAGACCCCCCTCTCAATCCAGTCCCCCTCAGACAACCTCCTCCATCCACACACTTCACTACAAAGGTAAACCACATTGAGGACTTCCCTGTTCAAACAGCAGCAGTTCCATGAATAAATACAAGAAATACATATATCTACCTCCACCCTATTCGGAGACACCACCGCCACAGTTACCCCTACATCCCCACTAACAATTTTCTTCCCTTCATCCTTCGCACAACTCAGAAACTCCCTCCCCCAATCTCACACAGATACCCTTCCATCTCTGAACCTCAGACACCCCCAAAATCCATCCCACACATCACAGACACAGCCTCCAACTCTCACAAGCAATCCCCTCCCCCATACAGCGCCCACATCTCACACATCCTTCTCCTAATCTCAGTTACCACCCTCTATTCCCTCCCCCTCATTCATCCCACATATCACAGATCCTGGCATAAACTCCACCTCCATTCCTGCACATCACAGTCGCTCCCTCAGAAGCAACTCCTCCATACTCTCACCTTATAGCCCAAAGTCCAAAAATTAAGCTGTGCTACATGTGGTGGGGCATTTCTACTGCAGTCATATTAGGGCTGAACGAGAGCAGCCTAGCATCATTACCTGGGCATCCTCTCCAGTCTTGCCCACCTCTCTCATCTGAACCCCTCCTCCAAGCATGGTTCAGTCACTCATCAGGCCCCAACCCAAACCTTTGGGGGTGAAGGGCTCTTTAAGGCCAGCTGCGCCCCTCAACTTACTCTGAGCAGGACCCAGGCCTACTTTAGTAGCTCTCCTTTAACTCTGGAGCAGAGCCTAGACCTAATTGTAGCTACTACTGCCGCAGCCTGCCTCCCTATGCTCTCCTCATGCCTCCTGGGCCCCCATCACCAGACCAGCATCACCACAGCCCCCTATTGTGGCCATCGCAGCTCTCTGATGCCGGCCACAATTGCAGCTGTGGTTTCAACTTAAAAAATAAACCTTGCCTGCTACTTCTCCCTACAGACATGACAGCCCAATTGTGGCTCCTCTTCTACAATCATGGTTGCAAATGCAGCTGTTTTTACTTTTTAAAATTCTGCTCTTCTTCCTCCTGCTTCTGCCCCCCCCCTTCTCCCCCCCCCCCTTCCCCCCCCCCCCCCCCCCCCTCCACTGGAACAAAAATCAATCAGGCCAGCAATGGAGCCAGCTAATATATTCATAGGGGCTTCTCTCTGTTTTGTTGTGATTTGGTCTCCTCTTTATGTTTTATTTTTTTCCTCATTGGTTACAGTCAGTGCTGCAGGAGGAGTCAGAGGTGCCAGCTGCAGTCCTCAGCTTGCTCCAGCTCTGCATGGCAGTAGTGAGTAGGAAGGGGAAGTAGAGTACGTGAGCCAAACTGAGAGTGCGGTCCTGCACAGAGCGGGGGCGTGTGAAAAAAAAACGCCTGCACTTGCTTAGAGTCGGCAGTGAGAAAAGGTTTTTTGTTTTTTTTTTTGAAACTTTTATTTTCATTTTAGAACATCAAAACAAAAGGACATACAGAATAGAAGACATGAACAAATAATATTATACAATCACGGACAGTAAACCCCCACCACCCCCCTCCCCCCCTGCTTCTTCTCTGGGATACGTAACAATCCAGTATCGGGTGTATATACACATTATTATCTTTCGAGAAAATATAATTATCTGCAACATGATGAGTGTAGTTATACGGCTATATTGGAGCATCTGGCAATCTGAACATAGTCATTAAGCATCTGCCACTTAGATAAGTGAGAGCAGTCCTGAACCTGGAATGCCATCCGGCGAGGTATCTGCTCATATGTGCTATATAAGCAGACAGAATTCCACCATTCGGTAAAAGTTAGGCGGGAGCTATTCTTCCAATATCTTGTGACTAAGCATACAGCCATACCCAACATAAAATCTAGGAGGAAGCGGCCTGTCCTGGGAAGAGAGGGGATCCCCGCCACAGAGCGGAGTCCCACAATCTTCCAAGAAAGGGGCTCCCGGAAGTGTAGGATACTTTGTATCCGATCCCAAACCCGCCCCCAATATTGCTGTAATGTTGGACATTCATAGATAACATGGGCGAAGGTCCCCACCGCTGTATGGCATGACCAACATCGATAGCTTGTATTGACATTCCATTTGGCCATTTTCTCAGGAGTATAAAAGCATCTATGGGCAAAATAGAAGAGCGTTTGAGTGACAGAGGCGGATCTGGAGACCCGCACCACTTTGCTCCAGACTATCTTCCATTGCTGGGGAGTTAAAGTGACATGCAATTCGCGCTCCCAGGCCTGCTGGGCCCTAGGGGTGTCCCTGCCTGGACTATGAGTGAGTATTTTATAAAAGTTAGATGCCACCCCTGGTAAACTCCCGATACAACGAGTCACCTCTGACAGCCCTTCCTCGCTAGTATCAGAGCGCGGAATGACCCGAGCGCCTTTAAGGCAATGTTGGAGCTGTACCCATTGAAAGTAATATTTCGCTGGTAGACCAAATTCTGTTTGTAAAGCATTAAAGGTTTTCCAGCGCTCCCCAGCAAATAGCTGCTTAGGTGTCCAAATCCCCCTGGAGTACCAGGGTCTCCATGCTATTGTGTTTTTGTTAATTTGAAATCGAGAGTTATGCCAGATCGGGAGATGGTCCGGGGGGCACGCCTGCGGACCCAGAGATTGAATGAGGGCATTAAAGGCCACTAGAGTGTCTATAACCATTGGTGAATGGCGGGAGTCTGAATGATGGCACATTCCGGGGAGGTAGGCCAGCGGAACTGGTCCACTAAGCTCTTCTTCAATATCTAGCCACACCGGGCGGCCTGCTGCCGGGGTATCCAACCAACGGGCACCTTGCTTTAAGAGGAAGGCTTCATGATATTTGAAAAAAATCTGGAAATCTAGCTCCTCCTCTTGCTTTATCAGATTGCAAGTTTTGTTTAGCTATCCTGGGTGTTTTACCCTGCCATAGATATCGGATAAGAAGGCCTTCTATATCCTTGTAGATGTGTCGGGGCAGTAAACATGGTAGCATTTCGAGAATGTAGTTCACTTTAGGGACTATCATCATTTTCACTGTTTCCAAGTGGCCCCACCATGTAAGGGTTAGTGGAGACCACCGATTGGTAAGTTCACGGACTTTGGAGATTATCGCCTTGGCGTTAAAACTAATAGTGTCCTCTAAAGGATAGCAATAATGGACCCCGAGATATTTCACCATACTATGTTGCCAGAGAAAGGGAAAGGCTTGCATGTCGGCCGCATGTACCCGGTGGTTAAGTGGGAAAGCAACCGATTTGGTCCAGTTGATCTTATAGCCCGAGAGCTGCGAATACCTGTCTAGTAATTCTAAGACTACTGGGACCGAGTCTAAAGTTATAAAAAGCATAAGATCATCTGCATAAGCGGAGAGTTTGATCTCTCTGTGTCTGAAGGGGGCACCTCGGATGTCTGCGGACTGCCTAAGTAACAGGGCTAGAGGTTCGAGCGCTAAGTCAAAGAGCAGAGGAGATAGGGGGCACCCTTGGCGTGTACCTCTTTGAAGGCTGAATGGCTGAGATTTGATAGCATTCACACATATACTGGCTGTGGGTTCGGCATACATGACTTGAAGAAACCGGAGAAAGCCCTCCCCAAAGCCGTACCAACGGAGAACAGCAAATAAGAAGGGCCATTCGAGACGGTCGAAGGCTTTCTCGGCGTCTAGGGAAAGGCCAACTAGTGGTAGATCTAGGCTTGCAGCATGAGTCAAAACATGACATAAAGTCCTAGCGTTGTCGGCAGTGGATCTTCCGGGTATAAAACCACATTGATCAGGGTGGATTAGTGTAGACATTTGGTCAGATAGTCGAGAGGCTAAGATAGTCGCAAAAATTTTATAGTCTGCGTTAAGAAGGGAGATTGGGCGGTAGTTAGCTGTTAACAGCGGATCCCTCCCTTCTTTTTCAAATACTACCACATTCGCCGCCGAAAAGGATCCCAAGCAAGATGTGTCTTCAGCCAGAGCAGTGAAATAGAGTTTTAGGTGGGGGGCTAGATCAGCACTGAACGTTTTATAAAATTCGGCCGGAAGACCGTCAGGGCCTGCGGCGCGTCCCGAGGCCACACGTTTAAGGGCAGAGTGAATTTCATTAGTAGAGAAGGGTTTATCCATCGCATCCCTATCCTCTTCAGAGAGGGTCGGCCGTTGGATTCCGGATAATAATCGCTCAAAAGCCTCTGACGTGAAATCACATTCTGATTTATAAAGACGAGTATAAAAATCCCGGAAGAGCTCTACTATCTCTGTATTATTTGTCACTATGTCCCCTCCTACCGGGTTTCGGAGAGCCGCTACCCGCTTGGCTTCTTTTTGACCTTTCAAGGCATTAGCTAAGAGTCTACCAGCACGGTTGCTTTCCCGATAGTACATCCCTTGCTGCGATGCGATATTTTTAGAAGCTGCAGCAGACAGGATTGAGTTATATTGAAAGCGTAGGCGTTGCAATCGTAACAACACACAAGGATCAGTGCGGGAAGTAAGAACCCGTTCCCCAGCTTTAATTTGTTGCTCTAATATTAATAACTGTTGCTTACGCTGTTTCCCTAAGCGAATTTGATAGCTAGTAATGGTTGCACGAAAGGCAGCTTTAAAGCCCTCCCACCAAGCCCAGCACATGGTATCATGTGGTAAGTTAAAATGGAAATAGTCCTGAATGGCGGCCCGAATGTCTAACTGAAACTCTTGTTGCTCTAGCAGGGTCCTATCAAAAAACCAATTTCCCGGATTCCCACTGGGCAGATTAGCGTGCAACTGGAAGGAAATGGCAGCATGGTCTGAGATATGTAATGGGTGAATCATCGCTGTGTCTACCTGAGATACCAGCACTTTAGATATTAGGAAAAAATCTATTCTGGACTGTGATAGATGGGGGGGAGAATAGAAAGTAAATTCCAGTTCAGCAGGATGCAACAATCTCCAAAGGTCCACTAAAGCGAGATCTTTGATCAAGGAGGTGAGTGTGAGGGAGCTCTTGGGCAGGCCACTCGTTCTAGGCGGTTGCCTGTCTATCAGAGGATCGACGACTTGATTAAAGTCGCCACCTATTATCAGTGGGGTGTTAGCAGAGGCCTGCGCAACCTGAGCAATGGTAGCAAAAAAGGCAGGATTATCAACATTGGGGGCATATATACATATACATGTTAGTTCAAGGTGTCCAATTTTAAAATGGACGCGGGACCATCTGCCCTCCGTATCAGAGCTAGTGGCAATAATGGCGACAGGCAAGGGTTTCCTCACCAGAATAGCTACCCCACATTTCTTAGAAACAGCCGGAGAGTAGGCAGCTACCATGTAAGGTTTAATATTGAGTTTCAGAGTTTCGGTAGAATTTAAGTGCGTTTCCTGAAGAAAAACCAGATCCGCCTTTTCATGACTCAAATAACTAAGGATTTTCTTTCTTTTAAGCGGGTTGTTGATTCCCTTTACGTTCAATGAAAAAACCTTACATAGGGCCATAAGACATTATCATACATTTGAAGTAAAAGCGCAGACGAGTATGGAATATATACCACATCTGTACATCTATTTCATACACATCAATTAGGATACCAAATACACCCCATATGAGAAAACAAGCACCGAAGTGCCCCAGAGAAGAAGCATAACCCCAAATATAAATGGCGACCATATGTCTGCGGGAGGAGGCCCAAGAGAGTGCGATTGTAGTATTCGAACCCTTCTGTTATTATAGTCTCCGATCTCCACCGAAGTAGCTGTGGGCATGACAGAGCAGGGCTATCAAGGCCAGTGAGCCAAGGCTGTGAATTGCCAAGGCAGTCCCTAAGGTAGAGAGCGTCCGAAAACAATATGGCGGGTTTTACCAATATAAGGTCAGTTAACCAAGTGTTCCCTGGATCAACGCATCTGATCTGCCTCTTTGGACTCCAAAAATTCCGCGAGTAATTCAGGATCATCAAATGTTCTGGTCTGGTTGTGCAGCGTTACCCTGAGTTTAGCCGGGTACATCAGGCCATAGCGAGCTTGCAGTTGTTGCAGCCTCGGTCGAAATTCCAGGAATCGCTTTCTACGATCGACCGTGGGCTTAGCCAAATCAGGAAAGAAGGATATCCGGTGGCCCTCAAACTCGATGGGGCCTTTTGCGCGAGCGGCATTCAGAATTTGCTCAACATGTTGGTATCTTAAGAGCCGAAAGATAATAGGCCGCGGGGTCTTCCGATTGAGCGCCATATTGGAGGGCACTCGATGAGCCCAGTCAATCTCCAGGTCTTTAGCAAAGGTGATCCGAAGTAGGGAAGGAAGCGTCTTACAAAGAAACTCCTTCATGTCTCCAGTCTCAGCTCCCTCCGGTATGCCCACGAGCCGTATGTTATTGCGGCGGGCCCGATTGTTGCCATCTTCCACTTCTTTCTGGAGGGCCCGTATCTGGCGCTCTACTTTGTCAAGTTTCGCCAACCGGACCGTGTGTGAGTCCAGTATGCCTTCCATTTTGTCTTGCCGTAGGGAAAGCCCTTCAAGTTTGCTTTGCAGCACACCAAAATCTTCACGCAGCGCTCGGAGTGACTCCCCGTTGGATTGCACAAGGTCTTTTACCCCTCGTATTTCAGTGAGGATCTCCTGCTGCATCGCGGGACCTTCTCGAGGTGCGGGCTGCTTCTGCGGAGACGGGGGCTCGGTTTTGGAGCGTTTACCATGGGAATTCGTTGGGGTCCCGAAATCGAGACGTGCTGGTTTGGTCCCCGCCATCACCCCAAGGTACCCCGGTAGAGTCAGAGCAATATTCAGAATTAAAACGGTTCAAAATTCAGGATTCTTGGTAGGCCTCTCGGGAGCCTCAGCGCTATGCGACCATCCCGCTGGACATCAGGCTCCGCCCCCCCCCCCCCCCCGTGAGAAAAGGTTTTGATCTCAAATTCTGTTTCCATCGGGGGCCAATTTCTCCAAATGGGTTAATTTTCCGCATACCATGACAGTCATGAACTTCATCACTCCTAAGCCAGGGTAGGTGGAGCTAGATTCTCAGTCTTGAAATTTACTGCCGATGTTCTGTGTACTACTTACATCATGCCAAAGAGCACCTCCTTCTGGAGTTTGTAAGATGTAACATGTATGGGTAATTTATTAAGGTTGCTTGGAAATTCCTCTTAATCAAGCCTGTCGCACCTAACAGGACAGGAAATAACTTGGTATCTTTCTACCATGTTTTGTGGTCTCTATGTTTCTTGATACTTGTCTCTCTCAATGCAATTCCAGAGTAGTTACTTGGAAACACCTCTATAATCTCATGCTTTTTTTAAAGTGCCATCAGGTCACTGCTGACTCCTGGCAACCCTGCATTTTTGTGGCAAGGTATGACTGCCAGGCCTTTTCTTCCAAGGCAATGGAGGGTAAAGTGACTTGCTCAAGGTCATGAGGCATACCAGTGGGAATCAAACTCAAATCTCCTGAGTGCTAGCTGTTGCTCTAACCACTAGGCTACTCTTCTACCTTTGCCATGTGCATCTGCTTATAGTCTAGCTATTGAATTAATCCACCACTGTAGGGGTCAACATTCAAAACTCCTTATCTGTAAATCGAACTCAATAATAGTGGAAATATACTCCTGCCTGAAAAAAATATAGTGTAGGATCTGCAAACCGCATCAACCCTGCTGTTCCTGATATTCAGTGACAGTAACTGAACAATGAATATCCCCACAAATAGCCTTGGCACAATCCAGATAGTGCCAGGGTGGTCTGTGGGGGGTCCCAACACCTATCCAGTTAGTGGCGATTTTCAACCCAAATTAGGGCAGGTCAATGGCGACGTTGATGCAGTTTCCTATCCACTTAGTGGATGAATAATGGCGCTGGTCAGTGGCGAAACTGGATATTCAGCACTGGACACTGGATATCCTCTAGCACTACATGTCTAGTTTCATTTCTGCCTGCAGCAATGAGGTGCTTTACTAGGGCTGACTGCTGTGGGCTGAATATTGACTGGTTTATTTTTATTTCACCATGACCTCTAGTGGTTCTGTCAAAGAGGTTCTATCTGTCCCATTGCACGCGCAGGACCCAAAAGGCAGGCAGAGCTCCGGTGTCTCAATGCATGGATGAGACAATGGTGCAAGGATGAGGGTTTTGGATTTGTTAGGAACTGGGGATTATTCTGGGGAAAGGAGGGGCTCTTCCGAAGGGATGGGCTTCACCTTAACTGGGATGAAATCAGGCTGCTGGCATTAACCTTTTAAAAGTAGAGCAGCTTTTAAACTAGATGATAGGGGAGAGCCGACAGTCACTCAAGAGCACATGGTTCGGAACCAGGGGCGGCCCAAGGGGGGTGCGGGGCCATGTGTGGAGACTCGGTGCGGGGCCTCATTTGCATAAGTGGCCTTATTTGCATAAATATTTGCATAATGTTACCATACACTAACTTTTAGTAAACATGTCTCTTAATGAGTGTATGGATAAAGAAAGACTAAAAGATTTCTACATTACTATAATCCAGTGCCAACCGCCAGGCACATTAGGAACTACTACAAACGCTGCCCATTTAGAACCCATAGCAAACCCGCTGTATCCTGACAGCATTACCAGGACTCACAAAGCACCAGACCCTACCTATCAAAAGGAAACACTGCAAATATTAAACCAGTACATTTCAGAGAATACTGGGGAAAGAGAACAAGTGGCAATGTCAAATAGGAATTACATAAACAGAATACCTCAGCTCAGTTACACATGCAGAACATAGACCATCACCAAACAAGGAATCGCAATTTAGAAACAGGAAGGCAATAATTAAACTGGGAACCTCAAAAGCCAAACTTGGAATGTACAACAACACTGTAGAAATAAAACTATAAATCAATTTCCTCTTGTACCAAACAAAGCGCAGACGTTAATGATGCACATTTCCCAGAGCTTTCATATTCCAGTTAATAAATTCAAAATAAAGAGATATATTTCTACCTTTTGTGCATTTTTTTCAGTTGCAATTGCTCCATCCACTTTCTTCTGGTTTCTTCATGTTTTCTGCTAACTCTCCATCGTCTGCTGTCCATTTGTCCTTTCTTCTCTCTTCTAGTTTTCTTTCCATCCTCTCTCTCTACATCTGCTTTAACATACTAATCTTTATCCTTTTGTTCTTTCCTCATTCTTATTTCATCCACACAAATTTTACCCCTCCATCCTCAATCCCCACTTACTCTCCCAATACCCGGCCAATTGTAGATTTTTCATCCCTCCCACACAAAATATTTTTCCCCTCTCCATTTTACTCTCCCAGCCCCATCCCATTCTAATCCTCCCCCAACATCAGCTCCCTTCTAGTTCCAGTCTCACCCAGCATCCATTCCCTTCTAGTCCCTGCATCAGCCCATTTCCAGTCCTAGCCCCCCATCAACCCAGTGCCAGTCCTAGCTCCCGCATCCATGGTCAGTCTGAGTCCCTTCATCAGCTCATTTCCAATCCTAGCCCCCCATCAGCCCATTTCTAGTCATTTCCTAGCCCCACCATCAGCCCATGTCAAATCCTAGCTCCCCTCCACTCAGCCCAATTCCAGTCCAAGCCCCCCCATGAGCCTACTTCCAGTTCTAGCCCCTCCATGAGTCCATTTCAATTCAAGCCCCCACCACAGCCCATTTCCAATCTTAGCTCCCCCCAACAGCCAATTTCCAGTCCTATCCTAGCTGCTCCATCAGCCCATTTTCAGTTCTAGCTCCCTTCCCTCACAGCCCATTTCCATTCCAAGCTCCCTCCCCATCAGCTATTTGCAGTTCAAGCCTCCCCGTCCACTCAGTCCATTTCCAGTCATAGCAATCCCCCAACCCATTACCAGTCCTAGCCCCCATCAACCCATTTTCAGTTTAAGCCCCCCCTATAACCCATTACCAGTCCTAACCCCCCATCAGCCCACTTCCAGTCTTAACCCCATCAGCCCATTTCCAGTCAGCCCCCCATAACCCATTGCCAGTCCTAACCCCCCCCCATCAGCCCACAGCCCATTACTAGTCCTAACCACATCAGCCCACCTCAAGTCCTAACCCCTCCCCATCAGCCCTTTTCCTGTCCTAGCGCCCCCATAGCCCATTAGCAGTCCTAACCCCCCCCATAGCCCATTAGCAATCCTAACCCCCATCACCCTATTTCCAGACAGCCCCCATCAGCCCACAGCCCATTACCAGTCTTAACCCCCCCCAGCCCATTTCCAGTCCTAACCCCCCATCACCCCATTTCCAGTCAGCCTCCATCAACCCCCAGCCCATTACCTGTTTTAACCCCCCAAGCCCATTTCCATTCCTAACCCCCCATCACCCCATTTCCAGACAGCCTCCATCAGCCCCCAGCCCATTACCAGTCTTAACCCCCCAGCCCATTACCAGTCTTAACCCCCCCAGCCCATTTCCAGTCCGCCTCCATCAGCCCCAGCCCATTAGCAGTCTTAACCCCCCCGAGCCCATTTCCAGTCCTAACCCCCCCCAGCCCATTTCCAGTCAGCCTCCATCAGCCCCAGCCCATTAGCAGTCTTTACCCCCCCAGCACATTTCCAGTCAGCCTCCATATGCCCCAGCCCATTAGCAGTCTTAACCCCCCCTAGCCCATTTCCAGTCCTAACCCCCCCTTGCACATTTCCAGTCCTAACCCCCCCCTTGCACATTTCCAGTCCTAACCCCCCCCCTTGCACATTTCCAGTCCTAACCCCCCATCACCCCATTTCCAGACAGCCTCCATCAGCCCCCCCCCCCCTTCCCTTCCCTTCCCTTCCCTTCCGGCAAATTAAAAAAAAAAAAAAAAAAACCTGGCTCTAGCTGCTGCCGCTGCCGCGTCCGTCGCAGCAGCGGCAGAATGGCGTGTCCCGCGGGGCCCCCTCTCCTCGTCGAGCCCTCTGCAAGGGCTTTCAGATTCGCGAAGGGAGAGTGCTCCCTCGCGTCTCTGTAAAGCCCGCAGGGGCTAATGGGAAATTTCCCATCAGCCCCTCGCGTCTAAAGGGGCAGATGGGAAATTTCCCATTAGCCCCTGCGGGCTTTACAGAGACGCGAGGGAGCACTCTCCCTTCGCGAATCTGAAAGCCCTTGCAGAGGGCTCGACGAGGAGAAGGGGCCCCGCGGGACACGCCATTCTGCCGCTGCTGCGACGGACGCGGCAGCAGCCAGAGACAGGTTTTTTTTTTAAATGTAATTTAAAAAAAAAGCAGAATGTTCTTTGCGCGGGGCCCCCGGAAACACGGGGCCCTGTGCAAAAAACATTCTTGCTCAATGGACGGGCCGGCCCTGTTCGGAACAATGTATCCTTGAAGGTTACTACCAAAGAATGAAGTCTGGGCATATCAGCAGAGAGGTTTCAGTAAAGACAAAAGTAGCCAAAATGCCTTTGAGTAAGGAGCAGACAGAGTTTAAAGATTACAAATTACCCCGCCTACTGATAGCCAGATTAATATAAATAAAATACAGTCTCTAAAATGCTTGTATGCAAATGCTAGAAGTCTAAAATTAAGATGGGAGAGTTAGAATATATAGCACTAAATGAGAGGTTAGATATGATCGGTATCTCAGAGATATGGTGGAAGGAGGACAACCAGTGGGACATTGTGATATCTATGTTCAAACTATATCGTAATGATAGAGCTGATCAAATTGGTGGAGGGGTTGCGCTCTATGTTAGAGAGGGCATTGAGTCACAAAGGATTAAAGTTTTGCAGGAAACAAAATTTGTTGCAGAATCTCTATGGATTGAAATTCCATGTCAAAAGGAGAAGGCAATGTCAGTGGGGGTGTACCATTGACCTCCTGGCCAGAATGAACAAATGGATGATGAAAAGCTCAAAGAAATCAGGGAAGCTAACAAACGTTACAGCACAGTACTAATAATGGGTGATTTCAACTAGCCCAGTATAGTCTGGGTCAGTGTCACAGCAGAACATGCTAGGGAGATAAAGTTTCTAGATGAAATAAATGACTGCTTCTTGGAGCAGCTGGTACATGAACTGACCACAGAGGAAGCCATTTTGGACCTAGTCCTTAGTGGAACACCAAATATGGTGCAAGAGATAAGGGTGTTGGGGCCACTTGACAATAATGATCAAAGCATGATCGTGTTTGATTTAATTAATGGAAGAGAGATTGTAAGGAAATCTACAGTACTACCTTTTAACTTTTGAAAGGGAGACTATGATAAAATGAGGAAAATAGTTAAAAAAAACTAAAAGGAGCAGTTGCAAAGGTTAAAGACTTACATCAAGCTTGGGTGTTGTTTAAAAATACTATCTTGGAAGCCCAGACCAGCTGTATTCCATGCTTTAAGAAAAGTGGAAGGAAGTCCAAAAAACTGCCAGCATGGTTTAAAGGCAAGGTCAGTGAGGCTGTTGATGCCAAAAAAAAGCATGTTTCAGGAAATGGAAAAAATAGCCAAATGACAAAAAATGGAAACAGCACAAGCACTGACAAGTTAAATGCAAGGTATTGATAAGGCAGGCAGAGAATTTGAGAAGAAGCTTGCTGTGGAAGCAAAAGCATGTAATAAAGACTTTTTCAAGTACATTCATAGCAAAAAACCCGTGAGAGAATCAGTTGGATCATTAGATGACAGAGAGATAAAAGGGGCACTAAGAGAGGACAAGGCCATAGCAGAGAGACTGAATGAATTCTTTGCTTCGGTCTTTACTGATGAAGATATAGGGATGTTACCCATGACTGAAGTGGTATTTAAAGGTGATACTGTGGAAGAATTGAAAAAAATATCGATGCACCGGGAAGATATATTACAACTATTTGATAAACTAAAGAGAGGCAAATCACCTGAACCAGATGGTATACATCCAAGAGTGTTGAAAGAACTGAAATATGAGATTGCAGACCTGCTATTAGTAATCTGTGAACTATCATTAAAATCATCTGTAATACCTGAAGATTAGAGGATCACCAATGCAACGCCAATTTTTAAAAAGGGTTCCGGGGTGATCCGGGAAACTACAGACTGGTGAGCCTGACGTCAGTACCGGGAAAAATGGTAGAAACCATCATAAATAACAAAATTACTGAACATGTAGATAGTCATGGCTTAATGGGAGACAGCCAACATGACTTTACACAAGGATCTTTGCTGAGTCCGCTGCTTTTTGACATATTCATAAATGACCTGGAAAAGGGAATAACGAGTGACAGATGACACAAAACTATTTAAAGTTGTTAAAACCCATGAGGATTATGGAAAATTGCAAGAGAATCTTGATAAATTGGAAGAGTGGGCATCCAAATGGCAGATGAAATTTAATGTGGACAAGTGCAAAGTTATGCACCTAGGAAAGAACAACCCAAATTATGGTTGTACGATGCAAGGTTTCACAATGGGAACCACCACCCAGGAATGATCTTTAATACAATAAATTCTAGGGCAACAGACTTGAGTTAATTTCCAGTTTATGAAATTTCAGCTTGGGGCTGAATCATTGTCCCTTGGAACAGACTGCCTCTTTTACACCTCTGAAGGGTTTTATTATTCTTAGCACATAGTTTTCTGTCATAGGCTCTCATTTAACTTCAGGGTTATCTCATCAAAATAGGGCCCCACTTTACTCTTCTGGAGTCCATTCAGATAGCTCCTTCCAAGGTGAGAAATCATACAAGGCCTCGGGCCTTCAGAGAAAGGCAGCATATTAATTAGATAAAAAATACATAAATAAGTCTGTTCTTAAGAAGCAGTAAGTAATTTTCAAGGCTTTATATGTGAGTAAATAGCTAAAAATAAAGAGTGGAGGAGTACCCCATAAAATGACCACCTGAAAACTGCCTCTATGCTTATAAAAACACTTTTCTTTAGTATATTTAGAAAAGGGGTTTCCAAAGATATGTTTGAGTTGGGTGTAGCTCCTACCAGGCTAAATGTCAGAAGTATAACACTGACAGTTATTGTGTGGCAGGTGCAGGCCTGTGACCCACGGTGTCTGACATAGGCAGGCCAGCATGGCTAGCTTGACCTGTAAATGAGGCCTGTGGAGAGGCATATAGGATTGCACATCCCCCAATATGCTGCTATTGTAAGAAAGAACTCAGTAGAAATATTGAATTAGCTTAGATAAGCAGAATTGCAGAATTAAGAAATGGAAAAATACAGAAAAGATGTGTTTTAAAGTTACTGATAAGAAAGAGTACATTTGCAGAGAAATATTGAGGAGTGCTGACAGATGAGTTACAGAACCTTGCTCTTCTGCACGCACAAATGGTCCCATAGCCTTGAAAGTGTGAAAGTAACAAGTTGATGAACTGACCATTGTAATTGGGACTAGAAGGGGGGCAGGCAGGTGTCATGCCTACAGAAGCCCACAGAAGGAACATAATTGGAGAAACTTATCAGTACCGGGACCAATAGAAGGGCTACGGGAGGTACGGGAACGTACCGGGACCAATGAATTGTTTTTCTATACCTAGAATGGAACAGAAGTCTATAAAAGTTGTTGTAATGCTTGAAAACTTTGCTCAGCCATTTTGAAATTGTCTTGCTTGAGACTTGTGCACAAATAAATGATTTGGACCTTCTGAACAGACTCCTGGTATCATTGGTTTGTCTGCGCTTTGCTGCTACATATTCCTTGGTGCGTTGGCCGGGAAGTTGTGGAATCAAAGTGTATATAGGGCAATATACCACGACTTTCCGCCTCTATAGGCTTGGTCCTGCCGGGATCGCGCCCTTCCGACGAGGGCCGCTCCCTGGCGCCACCGGTCCCTTGTATCGGAGGGAGCTGGTCGGACCTCGGCGGGTGACGAGCCCGGCTGGAGTCAACGCCTCGAACCCGAGTGAGGGGAGTCCGAGGTCCAACTCATGCGCCTGCTTGGGAAGTTTTGAGGACCGGATCCGGTGAGTATAGTTTTGATTTTGGGTCTAGACAGAAATAGAAAGAGCAGTACTGCCATTGGAACTTGGAATTTGGAATTTGTAATCTCGAGATATTGGGAATTGGTAAGAGAGCTTGATCAACTCTCAAGGAAGAGCTGAGTAGCCTGGCATGGGAATTCGCTAGGTGAAACCCTCATCCTTTTTGTAATTTGGGAAAAAGACTAGTCAGAACAGATAGAAACGAATGCATTCTGGGAATACGTTGCTAGCATGATTGTGTGAACGAAGTGTGATTGAGAGGTCCGGCAGCACGGACCAAGTGAAAGCGGACCCCTGATTAGCGCATTTCCTGACCGGGCGACCGCGCTCAGGTCGCGAAAAGGGGGAAGCGATTGTCGTCTTGTCTTGTTATTTGTATTCCCTGTATGTTTCCAGGGCCGTGAGGACCCCTTACCCACGGTCCGCCCACCTTTTCCCTTCTGTCTGTTGTTGCGCGCACACATCGAAATGGGAGGGGCGGAGTCTACTAGGAACACTCCATTAGAATGTATGATCGCACATTTTAAAGAGGGATATTCAGGAGATTATGGTATTAAAATGACAGCAGCCCGTTTGCAGATTTTGTGTACTAGGGAGTGGCCCGATCTAGACCCCATCTGGCCCCGAGAGGGAACGTTCACTGTAGAGATTATTCAGTCAATACATCGTAGAGTGCGGGTAGCGCACCCCGATCAGTACCCCTATATAGATTCCTGGTTAAGTATTTGTGAAGATCCGCCCTCCTGGGCGCAGCGCTGTTATGAGGAACAGTGCAGAATAATGTTAGCCAAAACAGATTCTAGACAGAAAAAGGAACAGCCTAGAATGAAAGAGCAGGATAAGAAAGCCAAGAAGAAACCCATCTTGGCAGATCCCGATTCCCCAGAAGTAGTCCTCAGGCAGCCCCGAACCCCAGGTCCAGTAAGAATAGCCCGGCGGCGTCCTGCCCCAGATCCCCAGAGACCGCCGGAGCCGAGGCGAGACCCAACCCCTGATCCCCCTCCTCCTGGAGAAGAGGAAGAGAAAGAATTAGCGGGAAGAGAAGAGGAGGATGTAAAAGGTGAGCCAGAAGCGGAGCTAGAAGAAGAAGTAGGAAGGAATCCCCCAGAAGAAGAAGAAGAGGACAGTGTACAAATAATTGAGAAAGCTAGCGCTAGCACTAGCAAGCCAGTGAAAGAAAAACCCAAAGCAAAACCAGTTGAGAAAAAGAAAGCAACTCCTGCAAAGACAACGACAATAGCCCTTAGATCCCAGACCCAAATGACGCCTGGGACGACAGCCAAACTGTTTCCCTTAAGGCAAGTCCCGGGGGTGCCCGTAAAGAATGATAATGATGAAGTGGTAGCGGGACCCTTAACTTATGTGTATATTCCCTTCTCTACAACTGATTTATTAAATTGGAGGTCGCATTATGCCTCCTATACTAGCAAGCCCCAGGAGCTGACAGAATTAGTAACTAGTATTATGGAAACTCACCAACCCACTTGGCCAGATTGCCGTCAGCTCCTGACCACCCTATTTACCACAGAGGAACGAGCGAGAATTAGAAAAGCAGCTATCGAATGGATGGCAGAAAACCCTGCAGCTCCAGCGCAGGGGCAGAATATAATAGATCGTAGAGAAGCAGCTCAGAGAGAATTCCCAAATGAAGACCCCCAATGGGATCCAAATACAGATGAAGGATCCACCGCCCTAGCCCGTTTTCGCCAAGGCTTTTTACAAGGCCTGAGAAGAGGAGGCCAAAAAGCTATGAACCTTTCCAAAGTAGCAGGAATTATCCAAGGAATAGATGAGAGCCCAGCAGATTATTATGAAAGATTAACTGAAGCTTATAGAATGTATACTCCCTATGATCCCGAGGCACCAGGAAGTTTATGCATGGTGAATTCTGCTTTTGTAAACCAGTCTCAACCAGACATTAGACGTAAATTACAGAAATTAGAAGGGTTTGCGGGCATGAATGCAACACAGTTATTGGAAGTCGCTCATAAAGTGTATGTGAATCGTGATACTGAAAGACAGAGAGAATGTGATAGAAAGATGAAGAAGAAAGCTGATTTTTTGGCTGCGGCCATAGTTGAAAAGAAAAGGGGAGGTGTCCCTAATCGAAGGAGCAGAGGAAGAGGGCGGGGTCAAGGCGGAGGCCGGACCCAGAGACTAGGCGTGAACCAATGCGCCTATTGCAAAGAGGAAGGACATTGGAGAGATACTTGCCCGCAACTCGAAGACGCCCAGCAAGATGACGAATACGATCATCAGTGGCGAGAAGAAAGACGAGGCCGTCCCCGAGGCCGAGGAGGAGCCAATCGAGAACAATTCCAGCGAGAGAGGGGAGGAGGAGCCATCCAAGCATTGGCCACACAGGCCCATGATGAGGATGACGTGGATTAGGACAGACCGGGCTCCAAGTTTGCTTTAGGTCTCCAGGAGCCTATGGTCGAAATACAAATAGGAGACCAATTTATGAACTTTATGGTTGATACTGGAGCAGAACATTCAGTAATAGACAAAAAGATAGCCCCATTCACCAAGAAAGCAGTCACCATTATAGGAGCAACTGGTGCCAAAGCCACAAAGTCTTTTCTACAAAACCGAATATGCAGTCTAGGAGGACAGCAAGTAACGCATCAATTCCTTTACATGCCCAAATGTCCAGTACCATTACTGGGACGAGATATGCTAGCCAAGCTCCAAGCCCAAATATCTTTCTCTGAGCAAGGAGAAATGCAAATGACAGTGAATTCCCAAGCCAAACCAGCAGGAGTAATGCTGCTGACAGTACCCCGAGAAGAAGAGTGGAGATACTACATTGATGATTCGATTCAAGATACCTATTTTGAACAAACTTTAAAGAACATTCATGCACCACTTGAAGTGTGGGCAGAAGGCAGTCCCCCAGGCCTAGCCAAACATATAGCTCCAGTGATTGTAACCCTCAAGCCTAGTGCTACCCCAGTGCACGTCAAACAGTACCCTCTCCCAAGAGCCGCAATTGAAGGCATTCATCGCCACCTACAGAGATTGCTTGAGTATGGCCTACTAAAAGTATGTCAATCCCCATGGAACACCCCACTTTTGCCAGTGAAGAAACCTGAGACAGATGATTATCGCCCAGTGCAAGATTTGAGAAGAGTAAATGATGCAGTTGAAACTATACACCCAGTTGTACCCAATCCTTACACTCTACTAGGATTGATACCCGCTGAAGCTACCCATTTCACTGTACTGGATTTAAAAGATGCATTCTTTTGCATAAGATTAGCCCCTGTAAGCCAAATATTGTTTGCATTTGAATGGCAGGACCCCATCTCTGGAAGAGGGGGCCAACTCACCTGGACAAGATTACCCCAAGGATTCAAGAATTCACCTACCATCTTTAGTGCTGCACTAAATCAAGACCTTTCAAGCTATCCAGTAGCCCCGGGGAAGAGAGTACTTCTCCAGTACGTGGATGATCTGTTGATAGCTGCCGTATCAGAAAGAGAATGTATATTAGCCACCAAAGATCTCTTGCAGTTACTAAATGAAGCTGGATATAAAGTTTCCAGAGCCAAAGCACAACTATGCCAAACAGAAGTGAAATACTTGGGTTTTCGTATTACCCAAGGAAGCAGAAGATTAGGCAGAGAAAGAAAAGAAGCAGTATGTAGAATTCCAACTCCAACAACCAGAAAGCAAGTTAGAGCCTTTCTGGGAGCAGCAGGATATTGCCGAATCTGGATACCCAACTTTGCCCAAATTGCCAAACCACTGTATGAAGCCACAAAAGGAGAAGAGAAGTCACCACTGGAGTGGGGACTTGAGCAGGATATAGCCTTCCAGAAGTTAAAAGAAGAATTGATGTCGTCACCAGCACTTGGACTACCAGATGTCCACAAACCTTTCCACTTGTTTGTACATGAAGCACAGGGAAATGCCTTAGGCATGTTGACTCAGAAATTAGGAAATTGGGAACGACCTGTAGCCTACCTATCGAAACAATTGGACCCTGTGGCCAAAGGATGGCCACCCTGCTTGAGAGCAGTTGCAGCTACAGCACTATTAGTGAGTGAAGCAGACAAACTCACATTAGGACAGAACATACGAGTCACTGTGCCACATGCAGTCCTTGCCCTTATGGAACAGAAAGCAAATTATTGGCTCACCAATTCCCGAATGTTGAAGTACCAGAGCATGTTATGTGAAAACCCACAAATACAACTTGAAGTGAGCCATGCCTTGAACCCAGCTACCTTGATACCCATCAGTGAAGAACTCCCAGAACATGACTGTATCGAAGTCATGGAGACTGTGTTCTCCAGCCGACCCGACTTGACAGATGTGCCCATAGACAATCCCGACCAGATCTATTATGTTGATGGGAGCAGTCTCATCCTTGACGGACGACGCTGTGCCGGATATGCAGTCGTCACTCAACATGAAGTAGTTGAATCATCAGCCCTAGCCTCAGGCACATCAGCCCAGAAAGCAGAATTGATAGCACTCACCAGAGCATTGTTATTAGGAGAAAAACTTGTGCTGAATGTATATACAGATTCCAAATATGCTTTCACTACCTTGCATGCCCATGGAGCTCTCTACAAAGAAAGAGGACTCATCACATCCGGAGGAAAATCAGTCAAATATGGTCCCGAGATATTGATGTTACTTGATGCAGTCTGGGCCCCAACACGTGTAGCTGTCATGCATTGTAGAGGACATCAAGCAGGAAAAGGAGAAGTTGCTCGAGGAAATAGATTTGCAGATGCCTCAGCACGACAAGCAGCTATGACAGGACAGATTGCCCCACAAGCTATGCCAATGCAAGCAGCATTGTTTCCAGTACCCTTGAATCTATGGACCCCACGATATACCACCAAAGAATTGGATTACTATTGTGACAAAGAAAATGGAGTATTGAAAGACGGATGGATTGAGCTGCCACCAGAAGAGGGCAGTCAACCTCCGGGAAAAATAGTAATTCCTGAACTGTTAGGACCATCCTTTGTCAAAGCTTTCCACGAAGCCACCCACTATGGAAAGAGTGCTATGGAGAAAGCACTCAGACCACATTTCTACATCCCTCTGATGACAACCATATCAGCCTCAGTAGCACGACAATGTCAGATCTGTGCCAAGAATAATGCCAAGCAAGGCCTTATTACAGCACCCCGAGTTCAGTCAAGAGGTGTGACCCCCATGCACAACCTCCAAGTTGATTTCACCGAAATGCCAAAAGCCAATGGATACCATTACCTACTAGTATTAGTTTGTACTTTCTCTGGGTGGGTAGAAGCATTCCCAACCAGAACTGAGAAAGCCCGAGAAGTTACCAAAGCCTTAATGAGAGAGATTGTCCCCAGATTTGGAATCCCAGCAGTAATAGGGTCAGACAATGGACCCTCATTTGTCTCCCAAGTTACACAGCAGTTAGCAAAAGCTTTGCAGATACAGTGGAAGCTCCACACTGCATACAGACCCCAGAGTTCAGGGAAAGTTGAGCGAATGAATCGTACCTTGAAAGCCCAAATGTCCAAGCTTTGTCAGGAGACACACTTGAAATGGCCCCAAGTGCTTCCCATAGCTTTACTCAGAATACGCTCAGCCCCTGTAAAGTCAACAGGATTTTCCCCTTTTGAAGTTCTGTATGGTAAACCCCCACCAATAGTGCAGGGAATCAAAGGAAATCTAGCCCAGATTGGTTCAGAAGTAACCAGACAAGAACTCCTAGCTCTTAGTTTTGTTCTGCAGACTCTCCATACGTGGATCCAAGACCAGTTGCCTATCAACTTGACGGAACCCTTGCATCCCTACCAGCCTGGAACTTCGGTGTGGATCAAAGATTGGAAGAAGATACCGTTGGAACCCCATTGGAAGGGACCGTACACCGTCATCCTGTCTACCCCAACTGCAGTAAAGGTAGCCGAGATCGACGCCTGGATCCACCACAGCAGAGTCAAGCCCGCCGCCGATCCTGAACCAGAGCGGTGGACAGCAGAGCAGCACCCTGATGTACCCTTGCGAGTTACTCTGAGACGGCAACCAGCAGCATAGACACTTCATCACAAGTGCTTTGCAGTAGCCAAGTCTTTCGAAGAGGATTGCTGTTTTCCATGCAGCAACAGTTTTGTTTCAACGAACCCAATTTGTGTGTGTGATTTGACACACTACTTTGAGACTACATTGACTAAGCCAGACTTCACAAGCCAACTGAATTGCTAAGTTGGTTAATGTGTGCTGGACACCTTGAGGATCTTCAATCAACACTCAGCACCCGTTAAATTGCTTCATTAGCAAACGGGACGAAGAATAATAGACCGTCGTGATCAAGATCAGCAAGCTGAGGATTCAGAAGAACTCCAATCAACATCAACATGTATCTTTGCTTCTGCTTTGCCTTGGTTGCCTTCTTTGGAGGTTTTTGAACAGACTTATGCTCTACCTCCATGCACAGCTTGCATTACTTCTACTAGAACTGGACTGAAAGTAACTCAGACTTTGCTTTACCATTCTTACTATACCTGCAAGGGAACAATAACTCGGTGTATCTATAACACCACTGAACTAAATGTTTGCACTCATGGCAAAATTAAAGCATGCTATAATCCGCATCAGAATCCATCCTATTACACGTTGGAAATAAGATGGAAGGATGCAGATGGACCTATATTAGCTGCTACACCACCACTTAAGGACATTACTAAACCTGCTGTTTTGAATTTTGATGCATGTAATGCTATTAATAGAGATAGTCAGTCCACCTGTGGTACATGGGAGAAAGCGTATCGAAATGACCATAAGTATATGTGTCCAGAAGGAGCCACAGGATGGAGGAAGTGTACAGGTAAAAAGGAACCAGGGTATAGTACTGCTACAGCGGCAGATTACTATTGCCCGTATTGGGAATGTGTTTTCTATGCTACCTGGAACACTGGTATAACTGATGAGAAAATAGATAAACGGATGGCTACTCTAACCAAGCCAACCACAAATGATAAATGTCAGAAAGATGCTTGTAACCCCTTACATTTGCGTGTACATAACCCTCATGCATGGAAACAAGGATATAAGTTTGGTTTACGTATTGCAGGAGGAGGAACAGATCCAGGGACCATTGTGTATGTTAGATTGAATACCCAAGCGCACAAGTCATCTAAATATCATATTCATAATACCTTTTATGAAGCTATGCATGTAAATAAGTTTGAGATCCCTCACCCTTCACAGAATTTGTTTCTAGAATTAGCCGGAGCAGTAGTATCTAGTCTTAAGATCACAGATTGTTATTTCTGTGGCGGAACCCAAATGGGAGACCAATGGCCCTGGGAAGCCCAAGAATTGAATTATTCCATGATTTACAATCAGACTGAATTACACAAGACAACCAGTGAATGGGTGTTAGCGCACTCAATCGTTGGACGTCTTTGCTTTGCCAGAACTGGACCCCAGTTCACCCAAAAAGTAGGACAGCTGGTCTGTCTTAGCCAGAAGTACTATAATGCCACGACTAAAAAGACAGCATGGTGGTCAGGAATCAGACATCCTGAACCTCCTAACCCATTAGCCAGATTTCCTGAACTTGCAGGTCTATGGACTAACCTTGCCAAAGTCCAAGCCTGGCAAGCCCCACCTGGCCTATATTGGATCTGTGGAAACCGAGCATATGCGCAACTCCCACCACAATGGGGAGGAGCATGTGTCTTAGGAACCATCAGACCTTCTTTCTTCCTGTTAAACACTGAACATGGAGAACAATTAGGGTACCCTGTATATACTACCCACAAACACAAAGGAGCATCTAGACAGAAAAGAGAGGCCCTACAGATAGGCAAGTGGGAGAAGTGGCAAGGTGATGATTGGCCACCAGAAAGAATTATTGAGTATTATGGACCTGCCACTTGGAATGATGATGGTATGTATGGTTATCGTACCCCAATTTATATGATCAATCGTATTATTCGCTTACAAGCAGTAGTTGAAATAATAACCAATGAAACTAGTCATGCTCTCACTCTCTTAGCTAGACAAAGTACTCAGATGCGCACTGCCATATACCAAAATCGTTTAGCACTTGATTATTTGCTAGCAGCTGAAGGAGGAGTATGTGGTAAACTGAATTTAACCAATTGCTGTTTGAAAATAGATGATAAAGGTCAAGTAGTTGAAGAAATTGCTAAAGATATGCAAAGACATGCTTATGTGCCAGTACAGACTTGGCACGCCTTGAAATTTCCTAATTGGTTTGCTAACCTTTTCTCTTGGCTGGGAGGATTTAAGACTTTCGTTATCTTAGTACTAATCCTTGTTGCTGTTGTCCTCTGCTTACCATGTTTAATCCCATGTTGCATGCGTTCCCTTCATAGTGCTATTGATAGTACAGTAGAGCGGAAAACCGCAACTAGAATAATGGCTTTATACAAAGCTAGCCCTAGTGGAACCAGTAAGAATCCCTTAATCAGGATGTGAATTTTCTGGAAAGTGATTTAATTCTCACACCTTATTAAGTAATAGGGTGAGATTAATCAAAGGGGGGAATGTGGCAGGTGCAGGCCTGTGACCCACGGTGTCTGACATAGGCAGGCCAGCATGGCTAGCTTGACCTGTAAATGAGGCCTGTGGAGAGGCATATAGGATTGCACATCCCCCAATATGCTGCTATTGTAAGAAAGAACTCAGTAGAAATATTGAATTAGCTTAGATAAGCAGAATTGCAGAATTAAGAAATGGAAAAATACAGAAAAGATGTGTTTTAAAGTTACTGATAAGAAAGAGTACATTTGCAGAGAAATATTGAGGAGTGCTGACAGATGAGTTACAGAACCTTGCTCTTCTGCACGCACAAATGGTCCCATAGCCTTGAAAGTGTGAAAGTAACAAGTTGATGAACTGACCATTGTAATTGGGACTAGAAGGGGGGCAGGCAGGTGTCATGCCTACAGAAGCCCACAGAAGGAACATAATTGGAGAAACTTATCAGTACCGGGACCAATAGAAGGGCTACGGGAGGTACGGGAACGTACCGGGACCAATGAATTGTTTTTCTATACCTAGAATGGAACAGAAGTCTATAAAAGTTGTTGTAATGCTTGAAAACTTTGCTCAGCCATTTTGAAATTGTCTTGCTTGAGACTTGTGCACAAATAAATGATTTGGACCTTCTGAACAGACTCCTGGTATCATTGGTTTGTCTGCGCTTTGCTGCTACAATTGCACTTGGTGTCCTTCAAAATAGTCCCCTTCCGATAAAACACACTTTCTGCAGCGTTCCTGCCACTGCTGGAAACAATTTTGAAATGCCTCTTTCATTATGCTGTGAAGCTGCTGTGTCAAATTTTACTTAATGGCCTCCTAGTCATCGAATCTCCATTCTTTTAGTGGTAATTTCAGTTTTGGAAATAAAAAAAAGTCATAGGGTGTGAGATCAGGTGATTACGGAGGCTGACGAACTTGCTCGATTTGGTGTTTGGCCAAGAACTGCTGGACAAATGTGATGCGTGAGCTGGAGCATTATCACGGTGAAGCAACCATTCACCATTCCTGTGCAATTCTGGCCTCTTACGATGAACTGCATCTCTCAAACAAATCAGAACATGGACGTAGTACTCCTTATTGATGGTTTGGCCTTTTGGAGTGTACTCATGATAAACAATATCCTAATCAAAGAAAACTGTGAGCATGGCTTTGATTTTACTACTCACCTGACAGGCTTTCTTGGGTCTGGGAGAGTCTGGAGTCTTCCATTGTGAAGACTGAGCCTTAGTTACCGGCTCATAACCATAAACCAGTAAAAATCTTTTTGATGAAATCTGAGTTATTTTCAACGCATTCAAACAACTCCCTGGCTGCAGACAAGCAATCTTTTTTTTTTGTCAGATGACAGCAGGTTCGGCGCAAATTTTGCAGACACACATCTCATCCCTAAATCTACAGTAAGAATGGACTGTACCAACCCAAAACTGATGTCCATGTCCTCAGCAACCTCCCTGATAATCAATAAGCAATTTGAGTATATTGCAGCACACACTGCTTCAACTTTGTCTTCATTCCTGCTTGTGGATGGCCTTCCAGAACGTTCGTCACTATCAACACTTTGGCGGCCCTCTTGGAAACATTTGTACCAGTCATAAACTCGAGCACCGCTCATGCATTCATCGCCATACACTTGCTGTAACTTGTCATATGTCTCTGCACGAATCTCAAAATGTCTGGCAGAATTTAATGCAAATTCGCTCTTCAGTTTTTTCACTCATCATAAATCTGTTGAACTGCTTTTACATGATATCAAACATCACTTGATTTAAAAAATGTGCTGTAGGTGTGTTGCAGCCATGCTATGCACATGCAGAGCACATAGCTAGGTCACTTCATGCTTAATAGCATCATGGGGCAATGTATTGTTATAGCTACCCAAGTCTTGATACTTTTTGATCACACCTCATAGACTTGCAATGTGCCAGAGAGCATCCTTTTGGAGTTCATAAGATGTGACATTTATGGGTAATATATTTTGGTGTTTTTCCAAGAGTCACTTGCATCATTAGCTGAAATAATGTAGTGTATGCCATAAGAAAGGGAGGCTTGGCAACCACAACATAATAGTTCCCACCCCCATAAAATTACTACCAGTATCTTGTCCTTATCATTGTACTACCTGAACATTGTGCCCAATAACTTATTCCTCTTTCTGCCACCCTTTGTGCTTTTTTATACTCTTGTCTTCTGATTCCCATCCAGTCACTCCAAACTCCCTTCTCTTTTTTTTCCTGCTGTCCTCTTACTGTCTGTTTCTCCCACCATCTCAGCCCTCACTCTCTGCTCTGCGCGGCGTTTTTTGTAAGCTGACGGTCGTTCTTTGACTGCCGGTGTAAAAGAGTGTATTAACGTGGGCAGCATCTTTGGTAGTTTTCTTAACGGTTCCCTGAAGAAATTATTCTGAAACGTCTGGCTGGTACCGGGGCTGTACGTTGGGATCATAAGTGGATTTGAAGTGCCCAGTTCTTCTTTTTTTGGAAGCTGAGTATAGTACTCTATTTTTTGGAGTTATTAACATCATAAGGACGGGCATTTGTGTTTTATTTTACATGTTAGAGGTCATTGATGTTATATAACACAATTGCTGCTATTGGGTGCGAACCTAAAGACAGCAGTGTTTTTTTATACTGAGACCTCGTGTGTTATTTTTGATCCTTCATAGTGCTGAAAGTGAACGACACAATTTGTTTTTTTGAGGTTTGCATTTATGAAACAATTCTGTATTTTCTCCCACTATCACCACCTTGCTCTACCAAACATTAAACATTTCCTTTTAACACTGTCAATTGCATACTTTTTCACTAGCCAGACATCTTTTTACTGCCACCTGCAGTGAGTGGGTGGTATTACACCTATAGAATAATGAGAACATCATCAACATATAATAGAATAAAGCCCTTGCATAACTTTCAAGCCTTATTTCATATTTTACTTTTCTGCATCTTTAGTAGAAACTGAATGCCTATCCCAAGGAAAATTCCCTCCATTCAAGTACAATACCATTTTGAGTCCGATTTTTAACCAGAAACCCTCCAGGGAGACTCCTGGCCACTTCATAGCGTCTTTTAACGGAATCTCGGGTAAGCCATGGTTCTCTTCATATTCCACTCTTTAAGCTGTACCTCAGTTGTACCCTTGACCAAAGGGCCATCAGCTCCAAACACTGTGTATATAGGATCAGTTCACAATCCTATTATAGATCTCTGCTCAGATCTATTCATCTCGTTTTGCCTCCACCGCACTTTATTTATTTATTTGGCTAGGTTTATAAACCGCTTGTCGCAGTGGTCAAAGCAGTTTACAGAGATCTGGATGAAACACAAGGAACGTTTACATTAGAACAGATAACTTTGTACAAAGAACGAGGGGTGGGGGGATTGGGATGGTTAACTATATACAGGGTTAACCATGTATAGGTTGATGAACTGTGTATGTTGCTGAACTTATTACATATGGATGCCCAAAATTCCAGATTTGCCACACCAGACATCGAATGTGTCTCTGCCCTACTCCATTTGCCCTTCCATCCTTTTCCTGCAATTCCTGGCTCGATCTAGAGATTCTCTGGTAGAATAGGTATTTTCATTGAGCCCAGTTCACCAGTGACAAGGGACTCCGACTTGGCCCCTTTGTCCCTACCACCGAAACTTGTACTGTTCCTCATTAACATGCATTCAGTCTCCAGTCTTGAGACTGACCATCCGAGGGAGACCTGGATGTAGAAGAGTCTTCTTTCAGTGTGCCCAGAGCCAACCATGGGCCGTCTTCTGAATCGCATCCTCCACCACCACGGTGCTGGTGTGTTCGGTCATTACCATGACCAGGTTGTTCACCTTAGGGACCCCAAACATTTATTTCATCTCCATCAAAATAGCTGATTGTTATGGATACCTGTGCTTTTTGTTTTTCTGTTGTGACCTTGTCTGTTATCCCTTTATGAATATTGTATTCTCCTTTTCTTTTACAATTTCTCTTTCAACACTTTTATTAAATTTTATGAAAACATTAAAGAAATAATACAATTGGGAAAAGAAATAAAAACAGCAATGTGCAACACACAAACCAGTGCATGAATATATAAAAGGAATAATAACATTATTAACATCATTAGCTAAAGTGAAACAGTTATACAATTAACATGACTTATGTATCTTAATACTAGGTGGAGACACAATTATGAAAAATAAGAATATTTAGTAATAATTAAATGAGGAGAAAGAAAATACATAGAATAATAAGTTTTGTATGCAAGTTAGTCATAATATAAAATCATGATATAATTGCAAGGGCGTTAATGGTCATTACAATAGGAGAGAGGAGACAGGTTCCCACAGTTTCTTAACCTTGGATACCTTGTCAGTCTTTTCAGCCACTTTAATTTCAAATTTTTGAATTTGTCCTAGGGTATGCCACCAAAAGGCGATATTCAAATTAGACAAATCTTTCCAACTGTGAAGAATCATTTGAATATGTGGAACTCGATTCCGTGAGGGGGGCGTCCCCGATGAAGACGGGGATCTCAGTACCTGATTCTGGTCCGCGGGAATGAAACGTTCCCATGGTTGCCAGAATCGGGTCCGTGGACAGCCCGACATGCCCCTTCTGCTTGTGGGGACATCCTCCCTGCAGGCACCCCTGACACCCACAGCTCCGGCCCCCAATATGCCCACCGCCCGCCCCACAGCGGGCCTGCTGTGGCCAGGATCGGGCTGCAGGGACCCCCACGCACCTAGCCCTGGCAGGACTCCTCAGGCCCGATTGTCCACAAACTGCTGCTTATACCACCTTTGAGGTGGTATAAGCAACACGTCCCCATAGACCCGGCAGCACGTACAAGGCCGTGATCTGAATTGGCTCTGTACATGATGCCAGCTGGCCCGTCCCGCTCCACCCCATTCCCGCTCCCTCCCGCTCCCCGCTGGCTCTCCCCGTCCTGATGCACAGGACGTATGGGGAGAGCCAGAGGGGGAATCGGCCCCAGATGTCTTGCAGGGAGACGTGCAGCCCCACAACCTGCATTTGGGAATGACCTCCATATAGAAATTAAAACATCATAAAGTTTCCAGGAAATGGGATTGTCAATTGGCAAAGAAGGAGAAGAGAATTTCAGAATAACATAGCTTGCAGCTAAAGATATATCAAAGTGAAATAATTTTTGAATGTACTTCCAAACTTTATGCCAAAAATTATTAATCACCTTACATTCAAATAACATATGAAGAAGAGTACCTTCATAGGTATCACAGTGGGAGTCATTGCGAACTGCGAATACAAGGGTGGACGATCGATTTGGATGTCCAACCCCTGCTATTTGCAAGGAGCGGATTGAAAACACCAGACTACCTGCACATACATCGGCATTGTGTGGGGAGCTCTGGAAGGGAGTGGGAGGGGGAGAGCCAGAGAAGGACCGAGGGCAGAGCAGAGGTGGGACCATGACCCTGGACATACAGGGCTGATTGTGGTTCCGACTGCCTTCTTAGACGGGGGACGTATTCCACCTCAGAGGTGGAATAAGGCCCCACCACCTGATCCCGGCCTTGACAGACTCAATTGGGGGTTGGGCAGTCAGGAATAGGTGGCTGATCTTGCTTGTGGCCAATTGGAGCTCCTGCATGGTATCCCGGTGCTATGGCGACTGGACGCCACAGCACCGAGGCTCCATGCAGGAGTCTTGGGGGTATGTTTACTAAACTGCGGTAACGTAGCAGCGACTACGTTAAGGCACGTTATGTAACGTTAAGGCGCCTTAACGTTACATAACGCGCCTTAATGTTCCCGGCCGCGGTAAGTACAGAAAAGGGTGGAGAGAGGGCGGAGAGAAGGGGTCTATGGGCGGGGAGTGGGCGGGGAGAGGCCCCTTCCACACTAATGCGGAGAAAGTAAGGGCTGAATCCTAACGCAACTGAAAACCTGGTGTTAGCACACATTTGCAAGAGAGAGAAACCATTTCAGTGTCAGCAATGTACAGCATAGGCAGGGAGCCCAAGAAAGGTGATAGCAGTGCTCCATTTGCAGCAACAGCATAGTGCCCTGGTATGAAAGGTCACTATGGTGATCGTGCAAATGGGGCATGGGGGCTGCAGGCGGGACAGGCAGTGGGGGCTACTGGGGCACAGGGTGGACTAGGCGGTTGCTGAGGTGGCACATAGAAATGCAGAAAATGGAAACCAGCAAGACAGCAACTGACCAGGGTCAAACATGCCCATGAGTCTGTGGCCCACAGTGTCCCATCCAGGAGACACTACACAGCAGGCACCCCAAGGGGCGCATAACATTGACAGGCAGTGCCTGGGGAAGCGTGGACATCTATGTAGGCACACCTACCCCAGCACCCACACCTTAGGCAGCCACCTACCTGCCCCCTGGATAGCCTGGGATGGTGCACCACCAGCACCGACAGCATATGGTCATGGCGGCATGGCAGAGGGGGTGGGTGATTGTGCTGGAGGGAGCAGTGGCACCTGCCTGCAGTGGACATAGGCCATGCCCTGTACCAGTACGTGGTTTGCAGTGCAACAGAAGAGGTCTGGCCGAGAAACATAAGGGTAGCCCCAGGGACCACTATGCTACTGTGGCAACAGTGTGGTGCAGTACACTCAGCCAACATGTCCAAGAGCAGAGGGTCAGAGGTTCAGGTTCCATCTGTGGCTCCTACAGAGCATCTCCGCATAGTTTTAGCCCACAACAACAACATGGGCAAACCCCAAAACAGTGGTGCACAGGGGTACAGACACCCACTCACAAGGGCTCCACTATACACAGCTTCATGGAGTTTCAGGCTGTTGGCCCCAGCACAGAGCAGCAGTTATCACCAGAGGACTGCTACTCCCCCCTGCTCCGATTAGCAATGTCGGCACTGTGATCAGGACCAGTGCAGCGGGTAGGGTTGTCAACCACCTCCATCTCTGCACAATGCTGAGATAGGTGTGGGAGTATGCATATGTCTCTCCATTGTTTTGTGTCTGCCAACACCTCACTGAGCCCACATTGCTCACACTGCTTCAAGCGTTAGCCTGCAAATGTGCATAATGAGGAGCAAAGTATTGTGGGTATGGCACAGACAGGGCGGATTTGTCAGGATGCATCTGCACAGGGTGGAGGGCAATGGTTGGGACACTGTAGTGCTCGACCAACATCTGCATGGACAAGGTGGCCACAGCATGTCAAACTTGGGGGGGGGGGGGTCACCCTCACTCTGACCGAGCAGTGACCATGGCATATCTATGTTCCCACATAGTGCCACACATTCTTTGTTTTCAGTGATACCTGTGTGTTCCTGGTTCTGGGGTCCAATCACAGAAATACCTGCTTGGTGTCTGTACTGTGCATCCCACCTCTGGGTGCACAGGGTTCCCCTGTGAGCATGCACTATGGACTCGTTAGTAGGCTGTCTGCAGTTCATCTGTGCATGTTGGGAACACTTTGTAGGATGCTGCAGGTGAACTGTTAGTTTTGCACATACTTGTTGGTCATGAACCCCATTCCTAAGCCATATATGGTTTTGTTTTGTTTTTTAATTGACATTTTCTTTTAGCTTACAAAGAAACAATCAAAAAGAAAATTACAAAGAATAAACAACTAAATAGATGACAAAAACAGGAAAATATGTGCATGCTCTTTAGCCTCCATCATGAGAAAACAGAATTCCCAATACAAGATCAGAACTAACAAAAAAATTGAATACTAGGATACAACTCCTCTACATTATTTCCGAAAATACAACAATAGGAAATACTCTGGACACCCAAATCCTATTTACCAAGAAGACAACTTTCCAATTGGAGTGGTTCCACAAAAACATATCTCACCCCTTGATAAACAACCAAGCATTTACATGGAAAAGGAGGAAAAAGGTTTCACCAGCTGCCAAAACATTTGTCTTAAACCGAAGGGAGACTCGGCTGAAGGGGTAATCCTAGAAAACATCTGGAAAAGTGTAATCCTCTGATCACAAAATAAATGGTCTTATGAAAATAATCCCACAAGATGTTAGCTTTATCCAATTCTGTAAGGCATGAGGTAGCCCAGGAGAGGGTCTCATTAGCAGAAGACTCGAGGAAATTCGTCAAATCCAATTCAGTATCCACCTTCAATCTGCATAGCCTCTGCCTTATTCTAAGTAACAACCCTAATAGGTAAATTATAAACATTGGACATTGCGATACTCTTGTGACTGCAGCACTTCTTTAAAATCTTTCCTCAAAAGAAGCATTGGGGTCAATAATTTGTCTCTGGGAATTTCAAAAATCTTAAATTTTTACTCTGGAAGGAATTTTCCAAAGATTCAAATTTAGTTTGGTGCTTCATAACCATCTTTAATACCCACTATGCTTGCAGATTACAGTGATCTTACTTGTACCTCAATCTTCTCAAATGTTTGAGATAAATTAGAAATCTTCACGTCATGTATTTGTAATTTTTTCACAGTTTGCACAGAAAATTGCACAGTCAATACATGGAAGGACAGACTAGATAGGCCATGTGGTCTTTTTCTGTCATCGTGTTTCTATCTTTCTATGTTTTTATGGTTCTATCTCTTCAACATGCTATTGGTCTGTGATACAGTTTTCCAGATGTCTAACAAGGAATATTCTGAAGGACAGTTCACCAGAGTATTAAGAGGAATAGTTGTACCAGAAATCTGAATTGGAACAGACATAAAAGCATCAAGGACAAAGACATGGGGAGGGGTGGCCTGCACAGAGCGGCAGGTGCACCTACTCTTGTCATCATACTGGGCAGATTAGATGGACCATACTGGTGGTCTTTATCTGCCGTCATTTGCTATGTTACTATGTAAGTAGAAGGAAACCTACAGTAAAAACAGTATAACCTCTAGGAGGGGAGCAGAGTGCCATCTATGAGTCAGAGCAGGGGAGAGCAAGCAATGAAAGAACTCTGATCATTAAAGAATATATGAAACAAAGGGGTATGTTTACTAAACTGTCTTAATGTGCGCCTGGCAACATTATCGCGCGATAAGGTACCTTATCGCACAATAATGGCGCTTTATCGGGTGAAAAGGTAACTTAGCACGCGATAACGCGCGCAACGGCGCAAATGAGCGCTGCGGGTGGAGATAGGCTCACGGAGGGCGGAGGAAGGCTCCCTAGGGGCAGAGAGAGAGGGTCACTGGGCGGAGAGTGGGGGGGGAGGGGCTCCCTGCACACTAACGCTGTGGAATCCGTGGTTGAAAACTAACGCCAGTGGAACCCTGGTGTTAGAGCGGATTTAAAGGGAAAAGAAACCATTTCCATCAGCAATGTACAGCAAAACCAGGGAAACCTACAAAAAGTGATGTGTGATACATGTGCACGGAACAAAAGGGCAAATAAACATTGAAAATGACCTCAACAAAATGGAAAAAAAACCCATAACCAAGCTGGACAATAGTGATATTAATGGGAATCATCCAAAAACACTCCTGAGAAAGCTCCAAAAAAAAAAAGATGTGAATTTTGGAAGGGTCTATGCTCCGTCCCCATAAAGGTGAATGAGCCCACAGTGAAATAGCGCAGATCAGGGTTCTCCCTCCCCATCGGACAGGTTTCCAATGGCGCGCACATGTTCTGCAAAAGCAGGGAGGGCATGTCGGAACGGGCAACTGGACAGATGCTGGAAAAGGGGACACAGAGGGCTGCAGGCGGCACATGCTGTGGTGCAGCTAGGCCACAGTGTGGACTATGGTGATGCCTAGGTGGCCCATAGGAATGCTGAAACAGTAGAGCAGCCAGACAGCAACTGATGAGGGCCAAACATGGGCACGAGTGTATTTCCCACAGTGTCACAGGGGATAGTACCCAGCAGGTACCCCCAAGGGCACAGAACATTGGCAGGTGGTGCTGGGGGGAAGCGTGGACAGCTATGCAGGCACCCCTACCCCAGAACCCGCACCATAGGCAGCCACCTACCCGTACACTGGATGGCCTGAGACAGCGCACCACAAGCAGAAGGGCATGTCAGCATGGTGGCAGAGGGGTACTGGTGGTGGAGGGGGCAGTGGCAGCTGCCCACAGCAGACCATGGCCTAGCCCTGTGTAGGTGGGTGACATGCAGTGCAACAGACAGGTCCTATCTGACAAACAGTCATGCTATCCCCAGGGAATGCACTGCTTCTTTGGAAACACGATGGTGCAGTGCACACAGCCAGTGTGTTCAGGAGCAGAAGGTCACAGGTTCAAGTCCCAGCTGTGGTCCCTGCCAACCCAGTCTCCATATTTTACCCACTACTAAAACATGATAATACAGACAGAACCTTTATTGCAGATAACGTAAACATACCCAAAACGCCTACTTTTACCCTACAGAGCACAGACACCATAAACATACTCATTACCTAGAGCAGAGTCTCCCAAATGCAGTCCTGGAGGGCCAAACACCATTCAGGTTCCATGCTGCCTCTAATAAATATGGCTGTGCTGCATTTCTATGCACCACCCCCATGATATTTATTTATTTATTTATTTATAAATTTCTTCTATACCGCCCCTTCCAGAGATCAAGGGCAGTTTACATGGAACAGTTAACAATTTTGTATACTTCAGTATACAAAATTGTATACTTTTTGTATACAATTTTGTATACTTCAGTATACAAAATATACCAGTGGTATGCAAATGTATCTCATGCATATTCATTAGGGACAGCATGAAAACCCGAACAGTGTTTAGCCCTCCAGGACTGGAGTTGGGAACCTCTGCCCTAGAGCAGCGGCCAACAGGGGCAGACACACCTGCACTCACAGGCTCCATTATGCAAAGCCTCCTGGAGAGGCAGGATGTTGGGCCCTGCATGCATCTCCCAATACTAGCACTTGCATACCTTAGCAATGCCTCCCTAAACCTGGGAATACGGTACACATCTATCAAAAGGTTGCTATGATTACTGGCAGATAGCAATTCCTAAGTTAAGCACAATTTGCTGATTGAGCTGCATCATAGCAACCTTTCTGATGTCTGTGGAGTGTGCTTCAGGTCTGGTGTCTGACAGTGTTTACCACCCTGGGGAGTGACCCCAACAGTATTGCGTACCATAGCCATGCCTGCTCTGTGCCCAGAACTGGTGTGGTGGCCAGGGCTGCCAAACACCTCTATAGTTGCACAATGCTGGCATAGGTGTGGGAGTGTGTGTCTGTCTACCCAGTATGTGGTGGCTGCCAACACCTTCCTCAGCCCACACTGCTTGCACTGTTGCCAGTGTCAGCCTGCCAATGTGCATAATGAGGAGGAAGGTACCATGGGTATAGCCCGGACAGGGTGGCCTGCCCAGGATGCATCTGCATAGGGCAATGGCTCGGACATTGTAGTGGCCGGCCACCACCTGCATGGACAGGGTGGCCACAGCATGTCCTGCTGGGAGGTCACTCTCACCCTGACTGAGCAGTGACCACGGCATGGCTGGGCTCCCCCATAGTGCTATATTGTATTTTTCTCAAGTGAAATGTATGGGTTCTTTCTTCTGAGGCTCAATCACTGACCTATCTGCTTGGTGGGTGTGCTAACATCCCAGTTTTGGGTACATACCTCCTCCAGGAACATGCACTGTGGATTAGCTAGCAGACTGTCTGCAGTTATATGTGTATGGCTGGAACACGTGGCGGGTGGCGGGTGGCAGGTGGGCAGCTGAGCATTCCCAGGCCTACTGTCTGTTTGCCATTGCCTTATGGATGTGTACACCTCTCCATTGGCTGCCCTGTAGGGTGTCTGTTCCCCAGCAGGATTGGGGTTGATGGCCCCCCTCCACTGCCACCATTGCAGAGAGGTAGAATGTGGATCTGTTGGTGGGGGAATCCTGTCTCCCACCCTGAGCCACAGAGGGTGGGTTGGGTGGTGGTACATAATCTGCCTATGGGTCCAAACGCCATCCCCCTCCCCCCCCTAACATTAACCTTTAGGAATACGTAGAGCAAACCTGTGGAGTGCTCCCGTTTCTATACTTTAAAGAGGATTGCCCTAAGGAAACCTTCCACCATCGGAAACAAACACAAAACTATCCACTAATTCATGTCATCCATTCACTGTATGAGCGTTAGTTTTGCCATAACATGGTTTCATCAGGGTAATTGTTCAACCTGCAACACACTAAACAAAAACAATCCATTTAAGAATAATATCACCCCAACATCACTCTTAACAATAAACATATTATTCCGTATCCCCACTAACCTCAAGAAAGATCAGGTGTCCGCTTCTGTAAGATGACTCCCGCATGAATGAAAACGCTGAGACCAAACGCCCACACCTGCGCTTTTTATACAATGCCTTAAACTCAAAAGTCTTCAATAAAACCAATGCCATTCCAGCTGTGAGTTTAACCCTTGAGGCGCCATACTCCTCCACCGAAAAATATACTGCTGCTCTCTACGGCATAAATGTCGTTGAAAATTTCCACCCACACCACCCCTAACTAATTCAAGTACAAAGCAACGAAAATCCTCAATAGAATGATTATGTACACTCCAATGAGTAACCAACGCTCATGCAGTGAATGGATGACATGAATTAGTGGATAGTTTTTCGTTTGTTTCCGATGGTGGAAGGTTTCCTTAGGGGGATCCTCTTTAAAGTATAGAAATGGGAGCACTCCACAGGTTTGCTCTAAGGGGTATTTTTACTAAACCATCTTAATGTTACCGGCGTTAGTTGCAGTCTTACTGTGACGAATGCCATATAAGGTAGTGGGCATTCCAGTCTTAAGGTAGCATTTTGGGTTATTGCGCGATAAAGTCTGTTATCGTGTGATAGAGGGAGCTGTGGCACGTTAACGTGCATTAGCCTTAATTAGGCGCGCTGACCTACAAACACAGCAATAAAAGTGTAGCACAATGGTTAATACATTGACTGATGAAACAGGGGTCATGAGTTTGATCCCCCAGTGGGCTTAATGAGTAAGACTGTCTGAGGCATTGCCCTTTACTTTAAATCAGTGCTGTCTGAGGCATTTCTTTTTTAATTAGTGCTGCCAGCAAACACACCCTCACAGTGCCGTAACCTAAGGTGCTGCATAAGGCGCCCTATAAGGCACTCCAGAGGGCACATTATAAAGTGCACTGTCCGCCAAGGCACCTTATAATGTTCCCTATAGGGTGCTTTATTGGGCGCCTTATGAGGCACCTTATGGTTACAGAACTGTGAGGGTGTTTTTGCTGGCAGCACTAATTTAAATTTAAAAAGGAAATGCCTCAGACAGCCCTATCAAATAACACCACTGTGGGATCAAACTCATGATCTCTGCCTCCATAGTCAGTGAAGTAACCAGTGGGCTACATCTCTATAGCTACTAACAAACCCCTAGCTGGCTACAGAAGGACTGCAGGTCACCACACAAACTGTCTGCTATTGTTACCAGGATAGGGTTAACCCACCCGTACCCATGATGCACTGCACATGCAGATCAGCAGTCTACAGATGATCACAAGATGGGGTATGCACCCCCACAGCACCTCGGCCTGGTAGGGGGAACTGACCGCGTGTGTTACTGGCACAGAGTAGCTACAGACCGACACATTGTGCGGGTACTGTGCTCACCCTGAGGGCAAGGTGAGGCGCCCAGCACCAGGTCCGCAGCACGTGGCTTAGCTGAGATAGGCTGTGCTGTAGGTTAATATCAGTGCTAGTGTGTGATAGGTAGTCTTTGTAGATGCACATGTGTGCCTATGGTGTGGGTTCTCACTTCCTCTTTCCCCCCCCCCCCTACCGCCTGCCAATGTTATGTGTCCTTGGGGGTACTTGCTGGTTAACCAACACTGTGGGACACACACTTGTGCCCATGTTGGACCCTCGTCAGTTGATGTCTTGCTGCTTTACAGTTTTGGCATCCCTATGTGCCACCTAGACATCTGCCTAACATGCACTGTGCCCCAGCTGGACCACAGCATGTGCCACCTGCAGCCCTCTATATCCCATTTACAGCATCAGTACAGTTGCCCTTTCCTATGTGCTCACTCTGCTGTTACTGCACATGTGCACGCCATAACAAACCTGCCCAATATAGACATGAATAAACCCTGATCAGCACTATTTCAATGTGGGATCCTTCACTTTGTAGGGGGACAGAGAATAGACCCTTCCAAACATGATATCTTATTTTTTGAGCTTTGTCAGTGGTGTTGCTTTATGTTTATCATTAATATCACTTTTGGCCAGCTTGGTTATTGGGATTTTAAATGTGGTTCAGGTCATTTTCTGTGTTTATTTGCCTTTTTGTTCCTTGCACATGTATCACTACTATCACGTTTTTGGGTTTCCCTGGCTTTGCTGTACATTGCTGACTGAAATGGTTTCTCTTTCCTGCAAATGTGCCTTAATGCGAGCGTTTCACTGGCGTTAGTGTTCAGACCCAGATTTCACAGCTTTAGTGTGCCTGGAGCCTCTCCCCTCCCACTCTCCACCCATTGACCCCTTCTCTCCGCCCTCTGGGAAGCCTTACTCCACCTTTCAGAGCCGGATTTCACAGTGTTAGTGTGCCTTAACGCCGCAGCCACGTTATCGCGTGATAATGTTACATTATTGCACGATAACGTCACGTATCATGCGATAATACTACCATTGCGACGTTAAGACGGTTTAGTAAACGTACCCCTAAGTATTCCTAAAGGTTAATGTTAGAGTGGGCTTTTATGTGTTGATATTAAACATTGTCAATTTTGCTTTAGAGGCAGTTACAAGGTGTTCCCTGTTTACTGTGGAAAGATGGCAGTGAGATCCGTCTGTTCCGGACGATGGAATGATCGGTCATGACATCATCTCTGTTTATATAACCCTTCGTTGGAGTTTTGAAAGTGATCTTCCCTGGTACTAAAATAGTAATAAAACTTGGTACAGTTTTTCTTGTACTGTGAGGATTCTCGCGGAGAAATTTTAACCATTGGTTTCAAAAACTTCATGAGCATTAGTTGGGTCAATGATATTGTAATGTTTGTGTGTTTTTTTCTACGCATGTGTATTGTGTAGATTAATGTGAATTAATGTATAAATCTGCATTTATTCTTTTGTCTATGCATTATGTATTGGGTATGAAGATATTGGGGAAAGAGCATTGATGTGTATTTTAGTAACTGTAATGTATGAGTGAATGAGTTTTTAGATTTCATGTTAAGAAAATTGGTAATAATATTGCCTTTGGAAGGAATATAATATTAAATATAACATTAATATCAACATATTGTGATGTATATCTTCAGTATTTTTGAATGATGTGTGTTCATTACACTGTTATCTGATAAAATTGATGCTATTTATAACAATTGTTAAATTAATTTGTGTTGCATTGTGTTTTTTGATATTGGTTTAGGATATTTGCAACTAGTGGTTTTTCTTTATATAATTGCAGATATATCTCATGCATATTTATTAGGGATATCCCAAAAACCTGACTGGTTTGTGGCCCTCCAGGACTGGATTTGAGTACCTCTGCTCTACATCTTTGCATTGGAGGCAATAGAGGGACATGATGAAGGGCTGTGGGACCAGCAATCCCAATCCTGCTGGCAAAAGAGTGCCATCCAGGGCAGTTGATGCAGATCTGTACTTATCACAAAGGCACTGGCAGATGACCTGGAAAAGCTCAGCTGCCCCCCACCACAATCTGACATTCACCAGGAGAGAGCACAGTCAATCTGCACCTGCTGCACCCTGCAAGGTGTTCTAACCAAACATATGCTGACTACAGACAGCTACTACCCAGTTGATAATGCATTTCCCCAAAGAAACTATGTGCACCCATAAGTGGGATGTTAGTACAGACACCAAGCAGGTACCTCAGTGATTAAGCCACAAAACAGTAAACAAACAGATATCACTTGAGAAATACAGCATATAGCACTATGTGGGAACCTAGTCATGCCATGGTCACTGCTCAGTCAGGGTGAGAGTGACCACCCAGCATGACATGCTGTGGCCACCCTGTCCATGAGGTGGTGGTTGGGCACTACAATGTCCCAGCCATTGCCCCACACCCTGTGCAGATGCATCCTGCCCAGTCTGCCCTGTCTGGGCCATACCTACAATACCTTGCTCCTCATTATGCACATTGGCAGGCTAATGCTGGAAACAGTGTAAGTATTGTGGGCCCAGTGAGGAGTGGGCAGCCACAAAAACAATGGATAGATATACACACACTCCCACTCCTATTTCAGCATTGTGCAAAGATAGGGGTGGTTAGCAGCGCTGCCCGCCACACCAGTCCTGAGCACATTGCAGGCATTGCTAAGGTATGCAGGTGCTAGTAGTGGTGCTTTGGTGGTAACTGCTGCTCCATGCCGGGCCAAACAGCCTGACTCTCCATGAGGCTTTGGATAGTGGAGCCTGTGTGTGTGGGTGTTTGTGCCCCTGTTGGCCGATACTCTAGGAAGTGCACATGTTTATGTTGTATGTGCTATGTAGGTTAAAATGTAGGGACATGATCTTCAGGAGCCACAGCTGGGATTTGAGCCTGTGACCATCTGCCCCAGGACACACTGGCTGTGTGTACTGCACCATACTGTTGCCACAGAAGCAGGATAGTCCCTGAGGATACCATGACTGTTCATCAGACAGACCTTGTCTGTTGCACTGCATGCCACCCACCTGAACAGGGCTTGGCCTTGGTCTGCTGTGGGCAGATGCCACTGCCCCCTCCACTACCAGCACCCCTCCCCCATCATGCTGACATGCCCATATGCTAGTGGTGCTGGTGGTGCGCAGTCCCAGGCCATCCAGTGTATAGGTAGGTGGCTGCCTAGGGTCTGGCATCTGGGGTAGGGGTGCCTAAATAGACATCCATGCTTCCCCCCGGCACCACCTGCCAATGTTATGTGCCTTTGGGGTACCTTCTGGGTAATGTCCCCTGGATGGGACACTGTGGGACACGGACTCCTGGGCATGTTTGAACTTGGTCAGTTGCTGTCTTGCTGATTTCCAGTTTCCACATTCCTATGTGCCACCTAGGCATCTGCCTAATACACCCTGTGCCCCAGCTGCCCCACTGCATGTCCCGCCTTCAACCCCCTATGCCCCATTTGCAGCATCACCATAGTGCCCTTTCATACTTGGCACTATGCTGTTGCTGCACGTTGCACTACTATCACTTTTTTTGGCTCCCTGCCTATGCTGTCATTACTGACACTGAAATGGTTTCTCTGCCCTACAAAAGTGCATCTAACCACAGGTTTTCACTCGTGGTAATGTTCAGCCCTTCAGTTCCCCACGTTAGTGTTCCAGGAGTTTCTCCACGCCCACTCCCCGCCCATTGACCCCTTCTCTCCGCCCTCTCTCCACCCTCTGTGGGACTTTCCGCGGCTGGAGATGTTAGCGCGCGTTAACGTTGCATCTGGTAACAGCATGTGTTAACGTTGCATCTGGTAACATTAGTGTGTGTTAACGTAGCCACTGCTAAGTTACCGTGGTTTAGTAAACATACCCCTTAGCTACCTAATCCATCCTGAGGTCTCCATATAATAAGTAGATTTTGGGGTATTTTCTACAAGAGAATGTTTAGCTGCCTTTAAATTCTTTAGATTTTTTTGTAGTAAGTTTTGTGGCTGAATGGATTAGGTAACTAAGGGGCATGTTTACTAAACTGCGGTAATGTCATTCACGTTAGGTTCTGCGGTAAAGGTACAGATGCCCATATAAAGGGGTGGGCGGGGCATCATTATGGCAAGCCATATCAGGTAACGCATGTTATAAGGCATCTTATTAGGCACAGTACAAGGCATGTGCCTTTAACATGCCTTGTACTGTGCCTAATAAGGTGCCTTGTAACGTGCCTTGTATTGTGCCTAATTAGGAGCCTTATAACGCCTTATAAGGATTGTTGGCAACTGTGGTGAGGGTACTATGGGCTGGCAGCATGGATCTGCAAAGATATGTCACAGGCATGCAAAATATCTGCCTTGGACAGGAGGGAACAATGAGGAATTGAACCCATGACCTCTGCCTAGAACATCAGTGTACTAACCAGTAGGCTATACCTCTATGGCTTGTTGCATAGCAATGGCTGGGTATAGAAGGACTGCAGGTCACTGCACAAACCGTTTGCTCTGTGTGCCAGGATAGGGTAACCTCACCAGCACCCATGATGCATTGCACATGCAGAACAGTGGCCTACAGCTGACCACCAAATGGGGTCTGCACCTTTCTGGTACTGCAGCATGGTAAGACAGACTGACAGTGCGTGATACTGGCACAGAGTAGCTATAGACCAAGCCATTGTGCAGGTTCTGTGTTCACCCTGAGGATTGGATGGGCGCCCAGCACTAGGTCCACAGTACATGTGGTGCTAGAGATAGGTCCTGCTGCACATCCCCAGCACTGACAGTGTGTGACAGGTGTCCCCAGCAGTGCAACTGAGGGTACATCTGTTTCAGCTGTCACATGTGGCCCTGGGGGACCAGACATCACCCAGATTAATGCATACCCAGTGTTAAGGTCTGGCTGACATGGGTACCTGTTATCAGGGCAGTGGGGTGTCTAGGCTCGCATGAGGGCTATGTAGCACTGCCACTATGGGTCTAAGTGGTATGAACTATATACCCCAAGGGGCCTCAATCACCCCTTTTGTAGATGAGGGTGTGGTGGGACAGGTGCCTGCACCCTGCAGAATGGCTGTAGTACCAGCAACCACAGTCCTGCTGGTGGATGACAGCCCTCTAGAGCTGCTGGACCAGTGCCATACCTGTTACCATTGCAGACCAGCAGTAATGCTTGGGGTAGGCAGGGGACAGCTCAACTGCCCCATGCCACAGTCTGCCATTCATCAACAGACAGCACAGTCAGACTGCATCTGCAGCATCCTACAAGGTGTTCCCACCATGCACAGGTGAACTGCAGACAGCCCACTAACCAGTCCATAGTGCATGCTCACAGGGGAACACTGTGCACCCAGAGGTGGGATGCACAACATAGACACCAAGAAGGCATCTCTGTGATTGGGCCCCAGAACCAGTAACACACAGGCATCACTGGAAACAAAAAAAAAAAAATGTGTGGCACTATGTGGGAACATAGACATGCCATGGTCACTGCTCGGTCAGAATGAGAGTGACCCCCCCCCAGCATGACATGTTGTGGTAACCCTGTCCATGCAGGTGGTGGTCGAGCACTACAATGTCCTGGCCATTGCCCTCCACCCTGTGCAGATGCATTCTGGCCATTACGCCCTGTCTGGGCCATACCCACAATACCTTGCTCCCATTATGCACATTTGCAGGCTAACGCTGGAAGCAGTGTGAGCAATATGGGCTCAGTGAGGTGTTGGCAGACACAAAACAATGGAGAGACATACGCACACTCCCTCACCTATCTCAGCATTGTACAGATATGGAGGTGGTTGACAACCCTACCTGCCGCACTGGTCATGATTGGAGTGGAGGAGTGGCCTAGTGGTGGGGCAAGGTACTTCAGGCCGGAAGGTCGGGGGTTCAAATCCCACTAGAGGACAGCAACCTTGGGCCGGAAGGACTGAGGTTTCTAGTTCCACAGGTGCTCCTTGTGGTCTTGGGCAAGCCACTTAACCCTCCATAGCCCATGTTCCCTGTAAAATAGTTATCTCCAAGTTATAATGCCCTGTTCAATGTAATTTCAGTTTGTTCAATGTAAACCGCACTGATGCAGAATAGCGCGGTATATAAGAGAATGTAAATAAATAAAATTAAAAAAAAATGATCACAGTGCCGACATTGCTAATCTGTGCAGGGGGTAGTAGTAGTGCTCTGGTGATAACTGCAGTTCTGTGCTGGGGACAGCAACCTGACACTCCATGAAGCTGTGTATAGTGGAGCCCTTGTGAGTGGGTGTCCGTACCCCTGTGCACCACTGTGTTGGGGTTTGCCCATGTTGTTGTGGCTGCATTGTGGGCTAAAACTATGGGGAGATGCTCTGCAGGATCCACAGATGGGACGTGAGCCTCTGCTCTTGGACATGCTGGCTGAGTGTACTGCATCACGCTGTTGCCACAGTAGAATAGTGGTCCCTGGGGCTACCCTTATGTTCCTCGGCCAGACCTCTTCTGTTGCACTGCAAACCACGTACTGGTACAGGGCATGGCCTAAGGCCACTGCAGGCGGGTGCCACTGCTCCCTCCAGCACAATCACCCACCCCCTCTGCCATGCCGCCATGACCATATGCTGTCGGTGCTGGTGGTGCGCCATCCCAGGCCATCCAGGGGGCAGGTAGGCGGCTGCCTAAGGTGTGGGTTCTGGGGTAGGGGTGCCTACTTAGATGTCCATTCTTCCCCCGGCACCGCCTGTCACTGTTATGTGCCCCTTGGGGTACCTGCTGGATAAGGTCCCCTGGATGGGACACTGTGGGACACAGACTCATGGGCATGTTTGACCCTGGTCAGTTGCTGTCTTGCTTGTTTCCATTTTCTGCATTCCTATGTGCCACCTTGGCAACCACCTCATCCACCCTGTGCCCCAGTAGCCCCCACTGCCAACGTTCCTTCTAATTTTCTGTAGGCTGTGTGCGCATAAAATATCAGCTGTGCAGCTTTTGAAGGAAGGTTAAATTTTTGTGCGCCACATAACGACACTCGGAGTTATATACTTTAAAATTTGACTACACGTCAGAATACAGTATGTACACCACATTGATTTTAATCAAATTAAATGAAAATAGATGATTACTAAATGAAGCGGAAAATTTCTAGTAATTACAATCACAACTTTTAAATTTTAAGATGTCTGTGTTGTTTTCTATCAGAATCAGAACCGTAATTTTTGTGCGCTCTGTTGTAAAGTATGTGCGCTTGCTCCGTGAGGTGTGTGCTCTCGCACATGCACACAGCTTAGAGGGAACAGTGCCCACTGCATGTCCTGCCTGCAGCCCCCATACCCCATTTGCGCCATCACCATAGTGGCCTTTCATACCTGGGTACTATGCTGTTGCTACAAATGGAGCAGTACTATCACCTTTCTTGAGCTCCCTGCCTATGCTGTACATTGCTGACACTTAAATGGTTTCTCTCTCCTGCAAATGTGCATCTAACGCCAGGTTTTCAGTTGCGTTAGGATTCAGCCCTTCATTTCCCCACATTAGTGTGGAAGGGGCCTCTCCCCACCCACTCCCTGCCCATTGACCCCTTCTCTCCGCCCTCTCTCCACCCTCTGTGGGACTTACCACGGCCGGGAACGTTAAGGAGCGTTATGTAACATTAAGGGGCATGTTTACTAAAGTCCGCAAATTTGCGCGCCGCAAAATAGCGCACGGCAACGCGCCACTGAAACGCTAATAAACGCGTTTAAACGCCCCGCACACGTGTGTGTCACTCCCGCACAGGTACGCAGCACACTAACGGGCCCCGTACAAGTGCCGGGCCGCAAATGTCCGATAGAGGCGTGGAACGGCTAAAGGAGGGCGGAGGAAGGCTCTGGAGGGGCGGAGGGACGGGGTCAATGGGTGGAGAGTGGGAGGGGAGAGGCTCCCCGCACAGTATCGGGCCCGAATTTGCATGTAAAAATAGCGCGAGTGAAACACTCGCGGTAGAAAGCATTTAAAGGGAAGAGAAACCATTTCCGTCAGCAATGTACAGCAAAACCGGTGAAACCAGCAAAACGTCAGCAGTGTGATACATGTGCACAGCACAAAAGTGCAATTAAAAGTTGAAAATGATCACAGGAAAAACATTTAAAATAGTAACCCAGCTCCGGAACTGTTGTAGTAATGGCCTAAATGTAAAAACACACCCAGGAAAGCGCCAAAAAAAAGGAATGAACCATGGAAAGGTGTATGGAGCGGAGACTCTTCCAAAAAAAAAATCCCCTCTTATGTAGCTTTCCTGGGAATGTCTCCCATGTTTGTTCATGAAAAGCACTGTAGCCCATGTTGGATATATTTTATCGTCCCTTTCCGTGGTCATGTCTGGGTATTATGTGCACGTTTGTCACCGGACAGGGTGAAGGAGCCCACAGTAAAAATGTGCAGAGCAGGGTGTGTGACTACATCCTGCCAGGTTTATCATCTCCAGGTACTGCACCATCTCTGTGGCCACAGTGTAGTGCAGTGGACTGAGCCAGTACCTGCAAGACCATAGGGTCACAGGTTCAAATCCCATCTGAGGCTCATGCCAGCCTACTCCCAAAATCTTACCCACCACCAAACAGAGATATGAAAGACACCCCTTTATTGCAGAGAACATAAGCATGTTTCAAACATCCTTCTTTTACCCTACACCGCACACACAGTAGAACAATGGGCATCACCCACATCCAAGTCCCCCAAATGCAGTCCTTGAGTGGCTCCACTCAATCAGGCCATATGCTTATGCTAAGATAAGGACATGCTAGCATGTTGGTGGAACTGTACAGATGGTGGAGGGGGAAGTGCCTGCTAGCCACAGAAGACAGTGGCCTAGCCATGTGCAGGCTGGTCCCGTCCACTGCAACAGACAGGCCCTGATGGATGTACAGTCATGGACCATCCAGGGAACACAGCCAATCTGTGGCTACACAGTGGTGCAGTGCACACAGACACTGTATGCAAGTGTAGTAGGTCACAGGTTCAAAGCTCTGCTTGGGCTGTTGCCAATCATGACCACATATTTTTCACACAAATAAACCGTGGTAGTAAGCACAAACCTTTAAGGCAGAGGACAGTGGCATTGGTAAAACCCCTAACATTTACCATCCCAAGCATGTGTGAGTTGTGGGGAAGTGTGGAGGACTAGGTAGTCACCCCAGACCCATAATGCACAGTATATGTAGTTGCGTACATGCACAGTGGATGTTCAAAAACTGAGTGGCCCCAGCACCAGCAGGGCCTGCAGCATGTTTGCAGAGGTGTACTGTTATCAGAGGGGGGCAGTGGCAGGTGGCCAGAGAAGATGGAGCCAGAGCCCCTGACACGTGGGTGCAGTGGACCACAACAGAAAGGCCCGCTAGGACAACCAGACATGCTATTTGCAGGGTCTACATTGACTCTGTGTCTGCAGTGTGGTGCAGGGGACACAGCCAGTGTATTGGGGAGGCAAAGATAACAAGTTCAACTCCCAGCTGGGGCCACCGGCAACACAGTGCACATATTTTATCCACCAGTAAACCGTTATAGGGAATAAAAACACCACTTGCAGAGAACAAAAGCATGTTCCGAGGATCTCTATTTTACCATAAGTAGCTCATACCCCTCAGAAATGTACAACACCTACAGCACACACAATGTAGTACTGGAGGGCCACATGTCAGTTAGCTGTGATGCTGTCCCCAATATAAGCCCATTTCATCATGGTGGTGTACGCCTACTGCTGGCAGAGGGAGCAGTGGCTGCTGCACCACAGCAGATGCTCGCCTAGCCACCCTCATGTGGCTGCAGTCCAATCGAACAGACAGGCACCGTGTGACAAACAGCCATGGACTCCCCCGGGAATGTACTGCTGCTGTGCTAAGACGGTGGTGCAGTACACCAAGCAAGTGCCTCCAAGAGCAGAAGGCCCCAGGTTCAAATCTCAGCTGGGGCACCTGCCATCCTACTCCCCATGTTTTTCCCATGCATGAAACCTGTTAGTAAAGACTGGGAGTCCCCTGCTGAGGACATAAGCGTTGGTACAGATAACATATTTTACATTAAACAGCCCACACCACATAAACATATGCCTCACCCACAGCACAGTCCCCCTAATGCAGCCATGCAGGCTAAAAAAACACTCAGGGTCGCTGATGTATCCAATAAAGATGCGTGTGCTGCAAGTTAAGTGACCACCACCATGGTATGCATCTGTATCAGAGTCATATTCATCACGGACATCATGAAAACCTGACCAGTGTTTGCACCACATTGACTGGAGTTGTGAAAATCTGCCCTAGAGCAGTGGCCAACAGGGGCAGAAACACCTGCACCTGCAGGCCCCATTATCCGAAGACCAATGCAGCGGCAGGATGTCGGGTCCTGTGTGCCCCTGCCAAAAACTAGCATGTGCAGAAATCACCAATCACACACTACACATGGGGATACATCACACACATATCAGAAGCCTGGTATGAGCAGTGAGTGTTAGAAATGATGATGCCAAGCACAAGCAGATCATCAAACTGTAACATAACAACGTCTCTGATGTATGTACAATGTGAGTTAGGTCATGTGCCCTGCAGAGACTAGCAGCCTGGAACATTTCTCCAAAAGTGTACCCCAAAGTTGCCATGCCCGCAGTGTGCCCATTACTGTTGCGTTGGTCACTGCTCCCAAATAACACTACATCTGCTCAATGCTGTCCTAGGTGTAGGGAGTGTGTGTCTGTCTATCCAGTGTGTGCTGGCTGCCAACACCTCCCACAGCCCACACTGATAGCACCGTTGCCAGTATTTGCCTGCAAATGTGCATAATGAGGAGCAAAGTACTCTGGGTATAGAACAGACAGGGCGGCAGGAGCAGGATGCAGCTACACAGGGCAAATGTGCATGCCTAGGACCATGTTGTGCCTTGCCATCACCTCCACAGACATGGTGTTCATAGCATGCACTGTGTGGAGGTCACCCTCACCCCGAACGATCAGTGACCACGCCATGGCTAGGTTCCAACATATTGCCATACAGTAGTTCTCTCATGTGATGTTTATGGGTCCTGTATATATGGGGCCCAATCACTGAGTCAACTGCATGGTGGTTGTGCTCACATCCTAGTTATGGGTGGACAGAGCTTCCCTGGTAGCATGCACCATGGACTAGCAAGTGGCCTGTCTGCAGTTACCATGTGTCTGGCTGGAACACCTTGCAGGGCCAGTAGCTGGGCACACACCGTGCCTTCAGCTGCAACATGTCAGATGGTGTTGGTTGAGCTGGGTGGCTCTAGCTCTACTGTCTGTCTGATCTAGAAATATGGATATGTTCTAAATAGCAGAGAGTGACCTGTAGGTTTTCTGTATGACAGCTGGAATGAGTCTGCTGTTGTCCGATAGAATGTGCATATCATAATATTGTGCTCCATAGGCAAGGTTAGTTGTTCAGACCCAATTTGCCTATGTAGATATCCATGTGTCATGGACCTGTCCCCTGCCAAGGTGCATAGGGCAAACCACTCAATGTCACATGTATGGTAAAACTAACATGTTCGCTGGTATATCCGGGTGCCATTGCGTTTGGATTCCATGACATGTTTAGATAATGTGACCACACATTTATCTAAAGTAATACCGACTGGGTTAACGGGCTCAGCATGGACATCCACATTGCCCAAACAAATGTGGCATGGCAATGCCATGTCTGACAAGGGTGGCAAAGGGAAACGTTCCCATGTGCTCAGGGAGACACGGACAATGCACATATGTGTCACTGCACACATGTCCACACCCACATTGAGGCATGTATGTGGCACTGGGGACAGATAATCACCTGGAACAAGCATGAATGACTTGACCCATGTCTGTCTGAGATGCAGTGTTTAAGACAGGATGTGACTGCCCCCCACCATCCACTAGAAAAGCATATGGGAGTACCCCACAGCTCATGTGTTATGCCCTGATGCAAACCCCAACTGCTGCTCCCTAGTTCAACATTTCCCACAAAACTGTCATCTCTGTGTCCGTGTAAGTGCAATACACCTGCATGTTAGAGACACCCCTGTGTGTGTCTCTGCCGAGATCCCCACTAACGGCGACACTGGCGGATATGAACCCCCATCACTAGTAGCTGTGTGGTTTGCTTGCCCTTCTTCTCTGAGGAGCAGTGTAGAGGGAAAGATAAGGATCTTTGCCTTGTGGATGTCTGGAGGGTGCATCTCCGGGACTTGGGGGTTACGGCTTCCTTTTATAAGTCCAATCATATTTTGTGCTGTTTACTAGCCCACACGCGAGGGTGTCTCAACAGCTGAGTTTACCTTGGGACACTGGATCATGGAAGCATTTACCTCAGCGTATCTATTACAAAGCCAGTTGGTTCTGAAGTGCATGTGCACCCATTCTTCTTGGGCATCAGCATCCTCGGGGGTGGAGTGTAGCTCGGTAGCCCCTTCAAACATTGTTGGGTGGCATTGTGGGCATCACTTGGATGTCCACGCTCAGGCGAACACGTCCTTTGTGTCCAAGGTTTTACGAGTTGCTCTGTCTTCCCACCCAGTGGAGGCTTAGCTTTGGTATGTCCCACCTGTCTGGACTTGTCTTACCAGATAATCTCTTTTCCTTGAGTCCTGCTAGACCAGTCCAGGACCCACCCCTGGAATTGTGTTTGGTCTGTTATTCTGCAGCAGTTCCTTGGTCCACTAAGATTCTTCTGCTTGCTCTGCAGGTTCATTTCGTACTGACAGCCTTCTGGTCAATTTCTCATATACATAGTTTTCTACATGGTTTCTCAACTGTGATTCATCATTGTTGCCCATGATGAGATTGTATGAGGTTTGCCATGCTTTCCCATATGCTTTGGGATGAATACTGAGGTGCCCGCTAGTGGCTCAGGCTAATAGAGGCATGGAAGTGATGTCATTGAAACCTGGGCATTTTCATTGGCTTCTGTCTCCACCAATCTACTGGTAGGGGAATACAACCTACATGTCTGGACTGGTCTAGCAGAACTCAAGGAAAGCAAAATGTCACCTTTTCTTGCTCTTCGCCAGTTCCCTGCCGTATGCTCTCTTCTAGACCCCCCCAGACACAACGTACCCTAATCAAAGCTCTTGTCACCTCAAGACTTGTTTTTTGCAATTCCATCTATTACAGCATCTTGTTCTTTGAAACTACAAGACTTCAGAACAAGGCCATTCGGCTCCTTGTGTATGCCTCTAAATTTGACCACTTCCCCCCTCTGTTTATGCACTATCATAGGCTTCCTCACCCCTACCGTATTCATTTCAGGATCCTGTATCTTACATTCAAGGCCTTTCACAAAGGGAGGAGTAGCCTAGTGGTTGGGGCAAGGTACTTCAGGCCGGAAGGTCGGGGGTTCAAATCCCACTAGAGGACAGCAACCTTGGGCCGGAAGGACTGGGGTTTCTAGTCCCACAGATGCTCCTTGTGGTCTTGGGCAAGCCACTTAACCCTCCATTGTCCATGTTCCCTGTAAGTATTAGTGTATGTGTCTCATAGCCCCGCATGTTAAATGTATCCCCCAATTGTGTTGTGACCGCTTTGATTGAAGGATAAGGCGGTATACAAAACTGTCTAAATAAATAAATAAATAAATAAATACCAGGGGAACATTGAGAATGACCATATCACGTCACTCCACTATGTATGCATAGGCCCAAACCACTCCATCAGCACGGAAAACACACCATGTGCCGGAGGACATGAGCCAAGAGTGCCAATCACTCTCTGGTCACTGTCAGCCATGCCTAGTGTGCTGAATGGCAAGGGCCCACATGTGACCTGTCACCATGATTGGCCAGTGGGATGGCAGCCAGGGGTGGTGGCTGACCGAGCACCCCAGCCCTGCGTCCCCCCAACCTCACAATGTGGCTGTGGTGGTAGGCATTTCCCCCGTGGAGCGCCATGTGTCCTGTGGATCACATCTAGACCAACATAATGTGGCATGATCCCAAAGGGCCACAAACGCCACAACATCGGGATGTCCCGGAAGTGGCACTGACAAATGCACTCATTCCAAGCAGCTCTGGTGTTACCACCAGGCCCAAAAAAGCGAGTCAGTAACCACAAAACCAGTGGGGAGTCGGGACATGCGTCATAACACCACGTGCCGCGCAGTGTGGCATGGGATGTGTCCATTACAACTGCAAAGGCATAGCAGGTGTCACTAGCACACAGATTGGTGTGCCAAAGATGCGGGCCTGCAGCCATCCCTGATACACCAGGGTACCTGACACCACCCCAGGCCACACTTATCGTGTCATTGGCACACACAAAGGTTTGGGGCACAGCATGGGCATATGGACCATCACTGCAGATGTATATTGTGTGGGACACATTGGTTCCATGTCACCTCTGGTACAACGCACCTGTGTTCCAGAACCGCACTCTCCAAAAAACCACAGGAACAGTATACGTCCAATCCACCTAGGGGCCTAGTGAATGGGACAGCTCCGAGTATAGCAATGTAAATTGCAAAGGGGTGCCTGTATGTGCCAAAAGGTAAATCTTCTCATCCGAGGATCAGACCCACTAGGGGCTGCCATGACCTGTGTCCATGCTCCAGTCAGTTGCAGTCACAACTGAGGTACAACACAGGAGACATGAGGCAGACAATCATCAATATCCACAGATGCCAAGGGAGGGTGCCACCCTGCCAGGACATCAAAACATACAGGATAACCCCCTGAACAGGAGGGGATATACCTCCCAAACCCTCCCCACATGGCACATACCGAGATAATAACTATGCAGGGTTAGACGTTGCCTGCGTTGCCAAATGGAAAGCCCCCTGAGCACCCCATTGTGGTGTAGTCAGTTATGCTCAGGACACAATGTCACAGATGACATGTCGTCAGACACTCTGTTAGGGGCGTATGAACCTTGCTGCCTCGGCTGCCGTGTGTGCCATGCATCCCTGCTGTCACCCAGGATACTGTCCCAAACAATGTCGCACGGGATGTAGTGGATGGAGTCAGAGGAACATGTAGAGCACCTAGATGCGGCCCTCCCATATGACATGGGAAAGGTATAGGTACCGCCTGTCAGGCATGCTTGTTGCGAGAGGAAATGATGGCAACAGGGTATCCTTGGACTGGTGTGGGCACATAGGCTGAGCCCCTGCCCTTGCCATTGTGTCATGGACACGTGTGCGGCACATGCCGCCTACATGGACATGTTTGTCACACGATCCTGATTGTTACACCCACTGTATGTGTGTCGAAATGTCACGGACAAGGTGCCAGCAAGGATCCATAAGGTGGATGCTGACAGGTCTGTCCTGGCCAGGGGGTACAAAAAGTACTACCCAGCAACTGGACGGCCACAAATGACTACACACTGTGCAGCACAAACGTAGGCCATCAGTCATATGCCCATCATGGACCACACCCAGCTCAACCTGATAGAACTGTACATGTCCCACACAATAACACATCTGGGAAACACACAGCCGTAGCTTGTACAGTAGCAAAAGCACCCAGAGGACATCAAAACACCTGGTGAGGTACATCCCCACCCCCTGCAAACCACCTAAACATATATGGAACAGCTCATTAACAGCATGTCCCCGCATGCATGTGTGTTGTGACAAACCATAGGGGGCCTGGACACTGTCAACCATGGGATGTGGCCCATGCAAACCACCCAAACATCCCCACCCTTCACAACACAACGTGGGGACAATTCCCAGAATATGACCCCAGCAGGCCTTCAGGGACATCTGCAAACTAGCTCACGAGGGGTACAGGTGGGGCCACCTCATCAGGTGGGTTGTGTATCACACAGCCCCTATATGCGCCTAACTGAGACTACATGAGGGCACAGACACATCTGGGACTGTCCATGACTGGGCAGGGCTATCCCCCTGAGAGATGTACATATGTCACCACATGGCAATGTCATCGCAATACCCCCACAGGCCTCACTAACCCCCCTCCACAGACCAGATGGATGCCTACAACCATCTGCACAACCACCAATCAGCCCGTATGTGCACAGTGTATCTGCTATCAGGGGGAGGCCATCGCAACCCACATCTCACACCCTGGGTCCAGACACAGCACACACAGTATGCAAAGGGTGCATGGCTGTGGGAGCTGCCTATCTGGGTGGCAGGGGGACGTCAGTATGTCCACTCCTGGACGTGGAGGCCATCTGTACAGGGCCATCCACAGAGGTCCTGTCTTCTCCCCCTCACACAAACCAGTTGCATGACACGATGTATGTTGTCACAGAGATAATCTGGGAGATCCCCCCCCCCCGACCTCCTGGTCACACGAGCAAGACAACGTCGCAGACTGGCGACAACACATCAGGTGCAGCCTTGCCATCCTTGCATTGTGCAAATGTGAACATGGGCAATGCAAGTAACGCCTGTCTGACCAATACATGCACCAGCAGGTGAGGACCATAGATGCCTCCCGTGCCCCATGATATTTTGTCTGTGTGAATGGCATCTGACGAGCAGCTATATGGTGGCCTGCGGTAACCTCAAGAGCCAGTAACGCTCTGCTGGAGGCCCACATAGGGATGCTATGTGTTATGATGATGCTGTGAAAAAACAGGTACACACATGGCCATCCCTGAGGCAACACCCATAGGGGGTGAACCCGAGGCCTACCTTGTAGGTGAGCTGCCCCACAGGGGACACCCACCATGGGGATCACACAGTGGCAATGTGTCCGAGTGGGTCACCTCCATTGGTTAACCTGTCCCACCTGTTCCAGGAAACATCAGACACACACACCTTGGACAGCTGCTGTCATTGCACAGCAGGGATCTGTCCTGCAATGCACAACATGTCCCCTAGGTGATCTGTACCCCCCCATCCCCTCTGTCTCTGTGATGCCCCACCTGTCCGCATTCGTGCTCATCTCTGTATGTCACTGTCACTCCCACCATTCCACCGTTGTGGTGTGGTGTTGTGGGGATATGGGTGGGGGGCAGCATGCACACTCCTTGTGATGCTGTTGAGTGCTGCCCTACATGACAGTGCAGGTGGATGTAAGCTACGCTCAGGTGACACCGCTGTGACACCTATCTGCTAACCTATTCGCACATATGGAAGGGACTGACTGCTGGAGGTGTGTTACTATGCTCTATATGCCACAAACAGCAGGGGTGGGGGAGAAACAAGATGCGGGCCACACAGGGCATAGTCTGTTTTCCCATAGCCCCAGTGACAGGTGGTATGTGGTGACACCAGACAACGTTTGCATATCCACAGGTGGAGGATCTGAGGAAGAAGGGGCGTGAACTCCGCAAGTACCACCCCCAGTTCCTGGCACGTGCCTGCAGGGAGCGGGAGCACCACCACGATGGTGAGTTGTGAAAGGGCCAAGCCACAGGTTCAGGTGGGCCATAGGACCACCAGCATGTGTATTGCCTGTATCTTCACATTCTGGATGTGTCACACATGGATGTGCCCTGATGTATGTCATCCTTCACAGACAGTGACGCCACTATGTGCCCCCTGTTGCGCTGTGTTCCCCCCGCCCCCACCACATGCGGTGGTGTATGTTGGGCATATTGCCCAGTGTATGTTTAAATGTTAAATAAATGTTTTGGTTATGACCTTGCCTCAATGGTGATGTGTTTACCTCACACACACAACATGTACGCAGGCATGGAATACGGCTATACACCTGGTTGGACATGTAACCTAGCCATGGCCATCATAATGGTACCAGCGCCACATGCGTAGCTGTGTGATAAACATGTGTGCATGGGAATGGGACATGGGTAGCCACAGATTATGTTGGTCATAATATTTCCCACCTAATCAGGCATGTCACAGGGATGGGTGTGTGGCAACACAAATCGCTGGTGCACACCAGCATAGTACATACGCATGACACCCATGTGTGCCTCTGACACATGTGTGCCATGGGGGGTGCGGGACACGCATGTCACCCCTGCCAAAGACAGGGTCAATGGCCACACATCGTCCCCTAATGTGCACAGTAGCAGGGGATGGGAACGGGGACTGGTCACGATACTGTTGCCGGTACCTAGGAGATGGGCGACATGTGCTATTGGGCCTATGTGTACATCGCTGTTTTGAAGCCAAGGGGCAATGAACAGATCGTATGCATGTGCAGAACGCCAGGTAATGGCATGTGTGCAGTAATACCTGACAGTCTGAACACGCCGGCAACAACGGGCCTGGTCTCAGCTCATCTGGGCATGGTCAAAGCATGCATGTGCACACAAACCTAAGGTATAAATGGGAACCATATTGGACTGAGACGTATGATGTCTCCAATGTCAACATGATATGTAATGCTCTACTGACGATGGTGTGGCCTCCCATGTCTGCCATGCCGCAAGATATGTCCCCCTTCAGCTGGGCCCACCCGGCCATCTGGTGCCTGTGACGGAGGTGGTGGTGTCGGTGGTGGTGGTGTGTGCGGGAGCGGTGGTGCCATTCTCTCCAGCGCAGCTTGGATGCCCTCCATGGCCACACACATCCTCCCAAACGGCATCTCCTGTATGTTGTGCCGCAGATGGACCACCTCCTGAATGAGGCGCTCACCAGTCTGCTGTAGAGCTGCCAGTTGCTGACGAATGCCTGTGTGGGGAGGAGATGGTGGTCTGTGAGATACCTGTGCTGGGTACAATTGTCAAGCAAAACAAGGCAACACATCTAACACCTTAATCCCCTTTGCATGTTCCAAACTGCATTGGTCAAATACATATTGTGATGTAAGGAAGCTGGGCAAAAGGGTTTACGTTGGGGCCACACACAGGACATGCGCCATGTACATGATGTGAGGCACAGACACAGGGATACCCCGTCTGCGCAAAAACAACAACGTCCAGCAGATGTACCAGTACTCCCAGAGACAGATAGCAAATAAGTGTACTTCTCCTAGGACAAGCAGGATGAGTCAGCCACAATAGGTGACGTCATCCGACGGCGCGGAGATGACAGATAGCAACGAAATGTACATTGTGTGGGTGGCTGGAGGTTCTGCGACTGACTGCAACAACACCAGGGGATACACAATGAGTAAGAGAGTTGGGATGCATACAGGCAGACCATGTTGGAGTAGAGGTGAGGAATACACACACCATGGCCATGTGACCAGTGCAGTGCTCATGGCAATGGGGGTTGGGGTGTGAGCGGAAGATCCCAAACCATCGCCTGGCCTGGACCACAACTCTCACATGTGTCTGACAGCTAAGGTGTTCTCCCCCCCACCCCCCACCCCCCGGGGTGACCCTAGTGGGCAGATAACTGTGCATGTACACCTTCGGGCCCATGTTGCGTGCTCACAAGGGCCATGGTGATGATGGAATGCTGCAGCACAGGGACCCAGACTACAGACGTACATACACAGGGGTATGCTAAGCATGCAAATGCTAGTGGCAGGCCTCAGAGATGAGTGGTGCGCCCCAGATATAGGGGTGTGGGGCATCCCTGATTGTGCCTGGCAGCAGGCGTGCCAGCAGTGAGGTGTGCATTGTGTCACAACACATCACGGGCCCTATTGATAAGTGTTATTAAACGGTGCAATAGTAGCAGACATGCAAATGTACACCTCAGTGTTGCTTAATGTGGTGCTGCGGGTGGCACACAGCCCTGGGAAGGGAAGGGGAGAAAGGGTGTACCCATACATGGGGGATGGCCTCACCTAAGCATAGATCCCAAAGGGAACATGGATCACAAACACACACTTCCAAGGCTAGCCTGCAGTCACCCCCATTCCCCACGACAACTGTAGGGAGAGAGAAGGTGTGCCCAGTGAGGGCAGCGACATGGCAGGCATTTACACAGCGTCAATCTACAGGTGAGGGTAGCCCAGGGGTTAGACCAACTAGGAGACAAGGTATTGTGGAGGCAAGAGCCAGGTGAGCCCGGTGAGACAGGGACTCCATGTAGTCCAGTAGTGGAGACAGCACTGCAGGGCTCAGACATGTTGGAATCCCAAGGGGGATAACTGGAACCTACAAGGCCAGTAGGTCAGAGGGGTGAAGGGAACCTGTGAGGATCTCAACAACTACAGCTGTCACTTGGAGACCAACAGTCCAAAACACAAGCAGGGGCAAAGCATTTCACACGGCCTAGGAATGGAATGACGTCAGCAAGCATGTTACAAACCACGTCAGCTCTGTATGATCCCTCAGGGGGAGGAAGGGCAGGTGTCCGTGACACAGTTCCAAAGGGCGGTGGGAATCCCCAGTGGGCGTATTAGCAGTTTGGTCCTATCAACCGTCAGGCACAATATCCCTGGATGTGTCCCACCCCCTGTGTCCCACAGCACACAGGGGGAGCTAGCAGTTGCATTTGGCACACATACATCAGTACCCCCTGGTGATATGATGGAACATGCCTTGGCTATGAGCAATGTATATAATCTGTAGTGGGTGCTGTGAGTCAAAATATAAGAGGTGTCGCTGCCTTGTATATTCCATTGTGAAAGCCAGGGGAAAGGGAGCACAACCTCATCTGTCCATGCAGCCATTAGTCACATGCTGGACATGTATGAGACTGCTGGTCACCCTCCTGACTATCATGCCGCATGGCATCACAAGCTGTTACCGAGCGGCTGAGAGCAACTGTACATACGTGCTTGATTGAGCATGTTACAGTGAGTGGTAATTGCTTTGTTCCAGTGAACGGACTGGAACTGCAAGGACAAGAGGGTCAGGAATAGGCTTTTGCTGTAGCAGTTTCCCGTTTGCATTGGGAAATGTGTTTCTGGGATGAGAGGTCCTTTGTCTGTTCGGGGTTAGGGTAACCGATAGCAGGCCTGCCTATGGACCTGCCAACGCCAAAACACACCTTTTGTTCAGCACGTTACCTGTGTGATGGCTGACCGTTTTGACTGCATCTTGTGTCCCCCACAACCACATCACCTGATGGCCTCAGCCACCACGCTGATTCAAGAGCACGTACTAGGGCATTCCGCCCCTAATGGCCACCCGCCTCAGATGGCTGTGCCGCAGGAATATACATGTGCAGAACAGCGTGACCACGCTGTCTGTATGTCACACAACCAACCCTTGGTGTGGGCAGACACGTGACCACAGGGTCCTGTATCCCCCCAACCAGGGGAACCGCACATCTGAACCTGTCCTGTCTGCAAATAGTGATCTCTGTGTGTAATAGGCACTGTGAACGGTAATGTCATATATGATGCTGTGTGGACACCTGGTGATAAAGGCTGTGTGAGATGTGGCCATTAGGACGTTGCATATCAAACGTAGGTTAGGCCTGTGTATGTCACCCTGATTCCCCCTGCCCCAGGGGACAGGTGACACAATGAATAAATGGCACATGGCTGTGCTACAGCCATTAGGCTTTCGTTGTCCTGTGATATGTTCATCATTTGTTTTCCCATTACAAAATGAGGCACCTCACACATCTGTACTGTTACGTCTGCATCTGTAGGTGTGAACACCCTCTGGCCTGTCAGGGTGTGTGTACCAGTGTCATTAGGGTAAAAAGGGACAAACATTATGTAAAGGCAATGTGTACTGTGTAATGTAGACACACATATCACAGCTGTAGCGGGTATGTTGTCACATACACCACAGACACACCCCTGAGATGGACTAGTGGTGTGTGTGTTGTGGCTGTGACGGTCACGTCCCTCCACATATTCCTCTCAGCTATGCACATGTGTGTGGGCAAACACAGTGCACAGCAAACATAGGGGATGTATAACCGGGGACAGAGGAATAGCTTGGTGATTCAGTTCAAACACAACAATTGTGTGTCATGATATATAGGCTGTCGTGCATGTGTGGCTCACACTTTGTTTTCACTGCCAGCAATGTGTTGCACATACTGCACGCTGACGTGTCTGACACTGCTAGCTTGTGTAACCACGAGTGTCTGTGTGTGGCATTTTAAGCAACACCTGATAGCCTATGTACACACAGCATAGTGATGTGTCATGGAAAGATTGTTTATCACCCACCTTCAGTGTCGCGTTGGGATGCGGCACCATGGGCCCGCAGCTCTGCTAATAGCACATCGTCCCCTGCTTCATTCCGCCCTTGTGCTGGTGCTGCAGCTCCTCCTGCAGACAACATCGGTGGGGTGGGTCGATGTGGAGGCCCCATGTGGCCCTCCCGGGGACCAGGGCTCTCCCCCTGGGGCAGCAACTCCACATCAGCCACAGTATCAGCTGCCTGGCACACCTCCTCTTCCTCCTCCTCCTCCTGCTGCTCCTGCTCCTCCTCCTCCTCCTCCACATGTGGCGGCAATGTGCTATAGTCACCTGTATTATGTGCAAACACAAATGAGGAACATATGTGTAAGCTGTACATCAACGTGACATATGTGAAATTGTGGGGACTCTGTATGTGTGCTGCATACAGAGACCCCTACATACATTCCTATCGCTCAACACCATGTACCTATGTCAGGGAAACTGTTCTGTGATTCAGCCCTGCACGCCCTGTGTGTCCTCCATGATTCACTATATGCTCATATGTGCATTTATCCAGCAGTCCATCCCACACCCCATCTGGCTAACGTGTGTGCAGACAGGGCTACACAGCAACAACAGGTACACCTTCCTTGATAGTCTCTGTTTGAGTATGCATGCCATTGCACAGGGCATATTCCCATGGGACATACTGTCATCACAGTGCTACATGTGTTTGCCACATACCTACAATGTAGGGAGCTACTACTGGAGATGATCAGGTGACAATTGACAGGCACATGCAGCAGTGTGCGTAGAGTACGTCAGATACAAAGGAAACCCTCAGAGACAAATGCGCAATTACAGATGAGGTGACATGGGCCAGTGATGGTGGTGTTGGTCAGGGGCTGCTACACCATGACATGTCTGGAACTGGTTCAGGCACTGCTCGGATGTGTGACACATGTTGTAGGTGTCCCTGTATCCTAACAGGGGGCCATGGGGAAACACGCCACTACAGGGATATCTGCAGCTGTGAGTGTCCACAACATACCTCAGTGATGACATATGTCATCGTCACAGCACAGGTCATGTTTTACTGCAGCCACAGGGTCAGGGGAATGGTGACACATCTGCCGTTCGGGCGTGTGAATACGTGTATTGACACACCTGGCCAAAACATTTTCTAAAACATGTGTCAGGGAATATCTATTCACGCACTGCTGTTGTGGCTGCCTGCTGTGCTGGCAGGTGTAGATACAAGGCTACCCATGACACACCACCACCCATACACTGTACTGTCCCCGTCCCCCACAACAGTCATATTTTTCCACATGTGACTGACCGTGTCCATGTGTGACTGTGAGGTTGGGGAGGTTGATAGCACAGGCACAGATTGCACGTGTTTGGGTATGTGCATGACCTCTGCACATGGCAAAGATACATTGCCCAAATGATGCAGAGTCCTGGGGAGACTACCCTCTCACACGCTGATTGGCATGTGTGTGAAAGGTGTCTTGTCTCTGAATCGTTGGGGGTGGGGGAGCAACGTCAGGGTCCGTTCATTGGCCATGCGGCTGACAGCAAATCCTAGCCTATGTAGGCTTTGTGACATCTTTGTATCACACAGCTACATATTTGTCCCTCTGTGTATTGCATCTCGTGGGGTTTTTGTGCTGGGGCCTTGGGGGGGGGGGTTGTAACGTGCTTGCACACACAAATACCATGTGGACAAATGGCGTCCAGGTGTAAGGTGTTGTTAATGCAGGTGGATGCAGCCATGTATCTAGTTACAACACGTAACACATGGCCAATCAGCTAACACACCTCACCTCGGGAGAAGGGGACGGCTGGGACACTGATGGACCACGGCACATCAGGGGGCAGACTGCCCAATGCAGAGGCAGCTTGCTAAACAGAGAGAGACAGAGAGACAGACGGAGAGTGGCAGGGAGGCAGGGGAGCAGAGGACGGGGGAGGGAAACCACGTGAAGGCCAGGGGCTTGCCTTTTTTCCCGAGACATTTGACTTTGTGGGGGAAACACTGCCCAGCAGCATTCGTAGGGCAGGGTATTCCCAACGACACCTGCATTTTCTAGGGTTATTCATTGACTGACATGACCATCTGGGACAACGTGAGGTGTGTGTACTGAGAGACACAGGAATGACGCCTAGGTCTCTGGGGGGAACAGCTGACCCGTGGGAAGGTGGGCAGGGTGGCCACAAATATGCGTAGAATCCACACGGCAAGGTACATGGTGTCCCTAATCTCAGTGACAGTATTTAGTAGCAGCCAGGTTGGCTGGCCACTGCCTCTCAAAACACACACGATCAGGCATTATGAGGGCACGTGGCTGCAGGCTGACGTGGGTTGGAACATCCCCAGCTATTCTGAAAGGACAGCTGGGAGATGTACCATGCAGTCTAGTGTGGCTGACACAACATATCTATATGGGGGCGATATCATCCAGGAGGAATCTGAGTGTCGTACGTGTGAGCCACGGTTTAGGACACCCCTCATACAAATGACCTGTGTCATACACCACTTGCATACCCACACAGGTGGGGGAGGGGTACAAACAGTGCATGTCATAGATGTTCACACAGAGATGACATCATGTATCTTTCTGATCTGACATCTGCAAGCAATAACCTTCCCAACAGGAAATGGGATCTGCAAACAGTCCAGCTGTACTGAAGACATATTTACCCCTTAATGAGCTCACAGATCCCATAGATGCGGGAGCAATACATGACCAGAGTTTGGTGCAATCATGGGAGACTCCCGGGTTGATATACCCTTGGCTTCCCATTGGCCAATGATTGTGTTGCAGGACCAAAGGTTTGCGGAACCTGTCTGACTGACAGAGATTGGTAAGGCACGGCCTGACTGTTCATCCTATATCCTGATACGTATGCTGTGTAGTTACCTGCCTGCAGGGCCTATAACATAGGACACATAAAGCTGCTGGGTAACTGGGTTACAGTACAGGTACATTATAGTCTTTTTCCCCATGTTTACAATGCTGTATACAAAACAAACACATGACGTAATGTGAAATACACTGTGGAGGGACATTTCCGTATACTGCATTTGGGGTGACCGTTTCCCTTTGTCCCTACTCTGACAAATATATATTCCTTTACACCTGTTCCATGCCACCATGCGGTGGGAGACATGACTCAGCATGTACATATTATTACCTGGACTGCCTTATCATTCAACCTTCAGGGATACAACCGCACACACAGTGCACAACACATCTCAGACCCTCACTGTTACGGAGATAGTGGTGGCACTGTGTGTATGTGTTGGACACCATAGGGTATGATGGGGTTGTGCACACACCCTCAGACACCAGCCTAGGGACATTCTGGGACTGGGGAGATAGTTATGTGTGTGCATTTGCACATGTAAGCTGTATACACATTGGTCCTATCAGGGAGGTAATGGGATGTGATGGATATGCGTGACATACATACCTGCATGTGGATGTGCAGTATCCAGCAGCACAGGCAGCCCATAGGTGTACACCGGTCCCAGGCGTTCGGCCAGCTGCTGCTCCAGGGGCGTCAGCATGGCTGGTAGGGGGCCCCCGCCCCCTGTACCCCTGGCATGGTGTTCCTGTGCACACAGGTGCTGCCGTACACCTCTTTTGATATCTGAATATCTTTTCTTCAGACTATCTATGTCCCGTAGGGGGCCCCCTGCCTCAGCAACCCCTCGCTGGACCTCCTCCCACACCGCCTGACATCCTGCTGTGCCTGTCCGTGTGCTTTCCCTGCCAAACAAAACCTCATAGTTTTCAAGAACCATGGAGAGGAGGTTGTGGTTCTCTGCGTTGGTGAATCTGGTTGCCCTCCTCCTCAGGGCCTCAGGCACAGGGACACGCTTCCTCTTCCCAGTGTGGCTGCTGGGAGCAGGCTGGGCAGGTGCTGATGGCCCTGGCAATGCCCACACCTCCACACATCCCTCAGTCCACGCAGGCCCTGCCACCAGTGGCACTGTAGGCACCACATCACCCTCGCGCAACCCAGACTCACACTCCCCCACCCTCAGCCTCCCTCTCTCCCTCTCTCTATCCCTCTCTGTCTGTGTCCCTCCCTCCCTATCACTGTCCCTCTCTGTCTCTGTCCCTCCCTCCCTCTCCCTATCCCTCTCTGTCTCTGTCCCTCCCTCCCTCTCCCTATCCCTCTCTCTATCCCTCTGTGTGTCCCTCTCTCTCCCCCTCTCCCTCTGGCTCCGTCTCTGTCTCTCCATCGCCCTCCTCCCACCTCTCTGCTCCCCACTCGCCTCACCACCACACTCACCCCCTCTGCCCCTCCCACAACAAGCACAGGACAGACACAGCAACCACGACCCCAGCACAGGGCACACAACACAGGCACGGAACAGTAAACAACACAATACACATATCAATTACCACACGAAACGACGGACTGCAGATATGAGTACCTATAGGACAACAAGGGAAATATGGCTACACAAATAACACAGACACACCTCTAAATACACCACCTCTCAGAAACACCACCTCTCTCTAAACTCTCTCCTACTCCTCAACCAACCCTCAACGTGTTGCTGGGTTTGGGTGCATTTGTAGTTTTTTGCCGGAGCATACGTTGCGCATGCGCCACTGTGCGACGGCGCTGCTTGTGCGCCGTGCCTGTGGTGATTTGCACATGGGCATGCGTTTTGCTGTACGGTTGTTTGCACGATGCGCATGCGCAACTCTTAGCGTGTGCGCGTTTGTCTGTGCATCATGACGTCGCGGCAACGCATACGCCCATGCGTAACGGGGTGCACACGGGCTTCGCGCACACACAAACGCACATGCGCCTCAATTGGCACATGCGCGTCACACTCATACACACGCACATGTGCCAACAGTTGCACATGCGTGGCACGCACACACAGACGCCAATGCGTCACGTCCTGCGCATGTGCACGGCGCACAAGTGGCGCTTTAACGCAGAACGGAAATACCATTAACCTGTATAAAATGAGGCTGCTGATTGGTCAACATTGCGGGTGTTTTTGTAGGCGCGGCATGAGTTTGTTTGGAGGACGTGAGAGCAGCTGTTGTGACCCATATTGTGCGAGTGTTGTGTTGTCTTTGTGGTTTGTTGTGGTTTGCAAGTTGTCCAGTGTTTAGGGAAGTGTGTGTGTGTGTGTGTGTGTGTCTCTGTGTGTGTGTCTCTGTGTGTGTGTGTGTCTGTGTGTGTCTGTGTGTGTGTCTGTGTGTGTCTCTGTGTGTGTGTCTGTGTGTAGCCACAGAGGAGTTTACATGGAGGAGATAATATTTGTTGCATGTGCCCGAAGACGTGGGCAGATGCAGCGGTTGCTGGACAGGGGAGATGATGTCCATGGGGCTGCGGCACAGGGCATGGGTGTCGAGCCGCAGCAACTCAGACCTGCTGCTGTGGAGGCTGCGCAGAGAGGTGCTGTGTGGGGACGGCGCAGACGGCGTGCTGAGGTGCAGGCTCGGCAGCTGCGGCTCTACAGGCCCAGGGCCCAGCTCCAGGGCATGCATGAGGACCAGGTAGTCTCCCTGTACCGACTGAGCACAAGGGCTATTAGGGGGCTGTATGAGGATCTGAGCCCTGACCTTGAGCCCCTGACTGACCGGTCCCATGCCATACCAGGTTTAGTCAAGCTCCTTGCTGCCTTACATTTCTTTGCCTCTGGCTGTTTCCAGTCATCTGTGGCCGCAGTGGGTGGCATGAGCCGCCCCACCTTCTCACGTTGTCTCCACCAAGTACTGCGTGCTATGGTCAGCCGGGTGGGGAATTACATCGCCCTTCCCCACAGTCGGCAACAATGGGGGACCCTGAACCAGGCCTTTGAGGCTTTAGCCGGGATACCACACGTGATGGGAGCTATTGATTGCACACATGTTGCCCTGGTCCCGCCCAGAGACAGGGAGGTGGTGTTCCGCAACCGCAAACACTACCATTCCCTGAATGTTCAGGTTGTATGTGATGCTAATCTGCATATTCTGAATGTGGTCCCAAGGTTTCCAGGGTCCACCCATGACTCCTATATCCTGCATCGCTCAGCACTATTTAGGGAATTTGAGGATGGACAGTACGGTGACTGTATATTGCTGGGTGAGTATCTCCAAATGAATTGTATGATTAGTCATATATGTATGTGTTTCCATAACATCTCCCATGTGGTGCAGCGTTTGCCCACTGCACATTAGCAACATGAACTCACATTCAGCAGACCGACACATGTTGTGAGTTTACATTATTACAGTCATGTAGACGTTGTTTAACAGGGGACATGATTAGCCATGTCAAATCCGTTTCAGGGCCATATGTGACGTACAGATGCTGGTGGTGTTAGAGGACGTATGCACTTGTTCTGATGTGTGTCCTGGCTGTGTATTGGTACTTGTGTCTGTATCCCATCTGGTCTCAGGGATTGTGGGGGGGGCCATTCTCACCCACCTGTGCATGCATGGGTTTAGATTGTACCTGTGATAGGTCATGTCAGATGTGTGTGATTTACAATCCATGCTCCTACTGCTTGTCATGTGCGTGTGGGGCCACACACTCACTCAGTCCGGTGTTTGTCAGGCTTTGCTTGCTCGACAGGAGGGGGGGGTTGACAACATATGAAGCATGTTCCTTGCCTTTGCAATTGGGTGTAAATTTTGCATAGCTGTGGTAATGCTTTCGGCCTCTGCCATTACAGGGGTGGGAACAAGTCTGGGGTTAGCATTTCCTTTGTCCACTGCACATGTGCAGTGCCTAGGCGTCATTGTCCGTGATTCTCCTGATGTGACTCATCATTTGGGAGAGGTGACAGCAAGGGCATGGGCCCATGTTGTGCCCAGACATGGAGGTATTGGTGGGACATACACAGGAACGTTGTCATACTCAGTAGTTGTGAGGTTTTACAACTCCTGTGGTCTACAATGTTAAATTCAGTGGAGCGCAGCTTAACAAGGATGGAACGATGATGGTACAGTGGCCATGGTGTCTAATGAGATGGTTAGTGGACAGCAGTCAACAGCATCTGGCGTCAGACTGCTATATGTAGATATGTAGACCTTTGAGGACACGGGGTGTCAGGGTGATATTGTGTTCATCCAGGCTGACATCACGGTCATACATGTTCTCTGTGTGCGCTTACATTGGCTCAGCACACATTATTGTGCTGTTTAATTAGCAAACATATATTGTTTGTATGTTTCATGTGTGTTGGTCGCATAGTCTACCATTGGTGGTGATGGTGTCGGAGATGAGATCATGAGCCCCATAACAAGGCATGTGTGCTACACATAGGGGATTTTTGGAAGACAGGGTGGGATTGTGTTATTCTTTGGCATGTCTCTACAGACTAGAAAGGGCATTTGTTGTATTTCTATCACCATAGGAGTTGTTTGTTCGGGTGGATATTTCTGATGTCACATATGTCTGTCCTGATGTGTTGTGGGTTGCTTCTCACGTCTATACGTGTGTCAATTGATGGTGTCATGCGCTCATTCATTCACATGGCACATTTTCTTCTGCAGGTGATGCAGGGTATGGGTGTCAGCCCTGGCTCCTGACACCTGTGCGTCAACCACGGACACGTGCAGAGCGGAGGTACAATGAGGCCCACGCCTCCAGCCGCTCTGTCATAGAACGCACCTTTGGCGTTTTGAAAAGTCGCTTCAGGTGTCTGGATAGATCAGGTGGGGCCTTACAATATATGCCAATGACTGTTGCAGAGATTATCGTAGCCTGTTGCATCCTGCACAACATTGCTCTCAGGCATCATATTCCTGCAGATATTAATGAGGATGTGGAGGAGGATCCACCGTGCCCCCCTGTACGTGCCTGTGGTGACACACAGGCGGGCACAGCGGTCAGGCGGAGGTTGATTGCAGACAGATTCACTGGTATGTATTGCACATCTACCCACATATATGTGCTGTTGTGTGCGTGTGATGTTTATAAAGGCTGATGTATTTGACCATTTAGCATTCAGATCCAACACTGTATTGTCCTTTTTTGAAACATACATCATAACATGTAGTCATGGGTGTGTTATGGACAATGTGGACAGGGCACAGCAGCAGCTGTTGGTGTTTTGTGTGGGTGTGTGTTGCTACACCTTTCAGAGCTTTTGGGGGGCACAGTACCAGTTAGTGGTTGTTTGTGATAGCAAATGCTGGACAGACACAGTTATTTGGTGTTCCTGTGTGTGAGGAGCCCGGTGTCAGGCATATGGTAAGGGGTTTAGTGTGTTAGGGGGGCCCATGTAGGTGGTGAGCTCTCATGCAGTCTCTTTGTTTGTGTACTAAAATCTGTGGGTGTTTGTGTGTGTGTGTGTGTTCTGCTCCTCTGAGCTGGCTATGTCTGTATGTTTGTTATTTTCACTGCAACATGGCAGACATAACACAGTACACATGCACCTGACAACGTTTCCATGGTGTTATTGATGACGTGTGACATGTGTTGCTGCAACAGCACAGTGTGTGTTAAGATATGCCTCATTCGGTGTCACAGACATGGATGTGGTGACTCATGTGGACATATGCAATGTGCAGCCAGGGGGCCAGATGATTGATACAGTTCATTTGAGGTGTATTCATTCATGGCATTATTTAACATGTACACACATACAGATGTGCAGTGGGTCAGATCATTAACGGGTGGATTTAATTAGCCATCTGTGACGCAGGATGTGTTGGACCATGTGGGGTTTAGGCGTTTTCCATTTTAAGAGTGGCATAGGTAGTTAAGAGTGTCTCTACATCTGCCTCATGGCTCAGGGACATGCTGTGTGTATGGCAGGATAGCACAGTACAGAGCCACAAATAGCTTGGGTACACTAGCAAGGGATGTTATATCCACATACACACACAGACCTATATGGAGGTTATTTGGGGCAGTGAAACATCTATGCTATCCATGGGTGGACATTCTCACAGTTACACAATGGGTTGACATGCAACCATCATGTTAAGGTGACATACAGACATGGGGGATATTTTGGACAGACATGGTGCTGACATTGCCATGTATTTTGTCACATGAGCAGCACACACCTGTCAGTATTCTGTGCTGTAGGAGATGTACACTGCATAATATGCATCTACACAGTGGATACAGGTGGTATTTCGACATATTTTCAGGTGTCACAGGTATTTACACTGCGATACAGGACAAAATTAGGAGAGTAGTACACACAGAGAGGGGGTGTTGGTGTCAACATGGGAGACACAGAGTGATGGTGTGACCTTGGGATGCGTCACCAACATAGTATGTCCATCCACCTCTTTCGACACGTGTGTGGGACAACAAGGAGGGGAGGCATATGATTGATGTGGGGGGCCTTGGTATTAACATCACACATCTACATGGTTCCTCACCCATGTGTGAGATCTGTGCAGTGTGAGGGTGAACACCCCATTGCTGGGTCATGTTGTGCTGTATGACAGCTGGGGACAGTACGTTGCAGTGTGGCCCTCCCCGCTGGAACCTGACAGGGCTTTCTCTTTTTGTTTTCTCCACTACACAGGACATACATGATGACATTGCTGTGTGTGTGTCATTGGCACATGACAGAACATCATCTGAGATGCTGGAGTCCAGGGTAGGTAGATCTACAGATGCATTGTATGTGTGTGATGTATTGGCAACAACATATTGCCTGTTATGTTTCATATTAGGCAGCTGGTGTTGTTAACGTATCTTCTGTAACCCTCCCTCACCCATATTTTGCTGTTGTCATACATCTCCCCATGTGTTTGTGTGCAGTATGTTTGTTGGAAAGGTTTTTCTGGGATATTTACACCAGATCCACATGTGAGTGTGGATTGGCTTCTTTGGAGGAACCTACACTTGCTGCCTCCACCATCTTATTTTGATATGCCATCAACAGGGTATCACTGCATGTGACTCGGCCATTATGTGCACAAATTAGCACTTGGTCACAGACAGGCCATGTACTAAAGCTGTCCCACTGTACTACGCATATTGTGTGGGTGGGTGTTTATGGGTGGACTATGTGGTGCTGCATTGTACAATCATGATACATTATCATGTGCTTTGATGGGTGTGGCCACCTGGGGGTCATTGTGGGGTTTGATACCTCTACGGTAGTGCTGTTTACCTTTTCATCATGGCCCACATTTGTGGTGAGCAGAGCTGCATCTTGTGTTTTGTGGGACTATTGTTGAGCAACATTTCTTTCTCGCTTACATAGGCATGATGTGGAGATCCCTCATGTGTGAATTTACATGGTGATTTGACTGGTTGGCCTGACATCGTCTCCGTTCGCTGTGACCTGGTGTGGCTATGCAGCAGCTGAGGAAATTGATGAGGGACACATGATGCACACATAGGTTAGCTTCCACCTTTGTTATTTTGTGATTAGATCTGGCTGAACCTGTTGTGTAGTATCAGTTCATGTAATGGACATGTAATGTTGCATCTCTGTAGACACAAACAGATGCATATAGTGTGTAGCTGTGAGATGCCCATGTGACATGGTATGTAACATAACCATATCCATGTGACACCCGTGTCTGCAGCAACATGTCATGTTGTTTCAAAAGTTGTTTTTATTTAATGTGCATATCCTCTGATGTTTGCATTTGCATCCCTTTAGTCTGTATTTTTTTCTTTGTGAAATATGGCAATTTGTGCTGTTGTTGCAAGGTTTCTAACATTGGCCATACGTATTCTTTTCTTACACAGGGCAATGGACATGATGAACCCATTTGCTACAGTGCATCTCGGCTCCCCATCCAACACCTGTTGTGTGACAGTCCACCATGTTATTGTTTCAGGAGATATTTGCCATTTGATGTTTCACGTATGGGAGTGGAACACAGGCCTGTGCAGGACATGATTGGTCTTGGACTGCTGGTTTTCCCATGACAGACCTGTAGAACACACATTTTGGGCCATGCTGTGGCTGAGAGTCCTGCTGATTGCAGGGACACAGATGAACCTCCAGGGACTGTGTCATATTGGAATCGTACACTTTACTATGCATGCCCATGTTTGCATGGGGTGTTTGTAAGTGATCTTTTGGATGTCAGGGACCCTTGGTTTTTGGGACATTGTACGCATCAGGGACTGACATTATCTGTGTATTTTGGACATTTCTCACCATTTCTTTAGTGTACAGCTTTGGGCCATGTGTGTGACATTGCACCCAGGATACGCTATTCTGTTTGTTTGAACTGTATCATACAGCCGTGATTGTGGCAGGGGGGAACAGTTACAGCGTTCAAATTGTCAATGTCCACTTGCCACACACCTGGACATGATACATGTTTTGCCAATAACACACATTCATGCCCACCACCATCCTTGATTGATGTGTTGAGGGGCCAATGGAGTGTACATTCATGTGTGGCATCACTGTACCATGTTAGTGTCTGGCTGGTGCTTATGCTTTTAACTGACTATGTTTGTGAGCCACAACATGTGGAACAATGGCCTAGGTGTGGGTCACTGTGAGTTCATTTTCCATCCTTTGCATGTTAACATGCTGCTTATTGTGTTTGTTTGCTGTACAGACATGACACTCTGCATGTATGGTCCCACCTTGCATTGCACGTCTGCACAGTCCTGTGTTACCCCCTGCATTTACAACAGTCGCATTAGGACATTATATTTGAGGTGTGTTGGTGTGGGTCTCCATGTTCGTACTACTCATCTGCATTCTATGCACCATGCTATATATGGCCAAAGACTGTCTAACCATCAAACAATGCAAGGGGACCTCCTGCATGGTGTTCTGTCTGCACATTTCAGCCGGTTGTGTGGTTTGTATTCACTCTTTGTTCATGTGTCCCTGCTACCTGTTAGCATATAGTCAGTAAGCTTGAGATGATATTTGGGGTGTACATTGACACATTGCTGATGTGGTGATCAGCCATTATGTGGGAGTTGGGACATTAATTTACAGATGTGTTTGTCACATTACAACATCTTGCCAGTAGATGGTTTTTCCATTTGGTAACCTTCTCTGTTGCATGAGGGCTATGTCTGGGGTGACATGTGATGTGTTTGGGTTTCTCATCCTGAAACACCTGTAGTCTACATGCACTCATATGTGGGTCACACATTGGGGGCATGCATCAGCTACTGTGGTGTGTGGCCCTGCTACCCAGTGCATATCATGCAGCTGATGCACATTTTCTGTTGTGCTATTCTGTTTTGCTCTGGAAGTGACCTTTACGTGGCATGTGCATTTTGACCTTGTTGAGTGCGTTCCCATCATTTGCCAGGGTGGAACCCACCTTGCAATTCAGGTTTCACTGTGTATCGTATGTATGAGCCGTGTCAAAAATAATTATGTGATTTTTACAGACATTTGTCTCATTGTCTGCTTTATCTTTGTCGTTTTGAGCTTGTATAGTACTTGCAGCGTTATTGCAGAGGCATCCCAAAATTTGATTGATCCATCTGCATGCCGGAACAATTTCAGTCATCATTTCCTGTTTGCTGAATTTGTAGATAATGACATGTGACATACATGCAGTACAATGTTAAACTTTCAGTCCCACATGACTCCTTGTGACCATGAGAATCCAGGGTTTTCTTGCACATGTCCCTCCAGTGACTTGCCCAGGGGCGCATGTTGTGCTGTTGTGATATGATGCGTGGTTGCCTTGTGTGCAAGACATTTTTTAGAACACTACACTGCTCCTCCACTCGTGGACCACATTTACACGTGTCTACGGATTTGCTGGTAATGTCCATGGCCCCCTGTGCTCACATTGGTGTACGATGACAGCTATGTATGTGTCTGTAATTTGGCACATCACGGAGTAGTACACATCCCCATACAGACCCTCCCTTTGGAATAAAATGTCTTGCTTTGCCTCTGTGTGTTGTTTGTGTGTATGTTTGGGGGCATGTTTGTTAACACAATGCTTAGCAGTTTGTCTCACAACATGTATTTTTTTTGGGGTTACTATATATGCTACGTGGAACATTATTTAACAGCTGCTTCATCACCTCTACACACACCCTTGTCTGTCATCAGTGTACAGCAAGGTGTTCACTCTGTGCTGCCTAGCCAGCACATATTAGCTGTTCCATAGGTCTCTGTCTTAATGGTGTTTGCACAGCAATGCACCTGGGTGTGTGGTAGTCTTGAGGTTGAGCAGGTGTGTGCTGCGCCGTGTTTCATGTTGCATTTGCTCCTGTCCTGGCCAAGATTGCTGTGCAGCTCCAGCACACATCAAGCACTTCCCTTGTTGGTTGGTTGTTTTCCTCTTGTTATGTATTTTTTTTATGTATTCATTTATGTAGGTGTATGTTGATGCAACATTTCCACAGGTCATAGCAGCATTACATTACAAGGGGGGGAGGGGGGTTGTTTTACATGTAGAGCAGGGCCATCCCCAGGGAGGCTACATTGAGGATTTCCACAAGGCACATACTACATACCATGGACATTGGCAAATTGTGGACAGTGTCTGATTCGTATAGGGTTGGTTATGTGTAAGGTTTGCGGAATTCCTGGTACTGGATGGTTTTCAGCTGTTTTCTAGAAGATATTTGGTCTGTCTTGTTTCAAGGGCAGTTTGGTAGGGTGTTCCGTAAAGAGGAGGCATACAGTTCAGACGCTCAATGTCACGTCCATTGCAGGCATTAGTTTAATTTCAGAGGTACAGTGAGGGGGTTGGAGGCGTCTGGTCTGGTAGTTCTTCGTCCGTGTGCTTTTCATAACTGTAGGGTTTGGATTTGGTGGTTCTGTGCTTGATGTATGGCTGTGTGGGTGGATAGGATGGCCTGGCATTTAGTCCGTGGTTCGAGTAGGAGTATGTGTGGGTCTTTCACAATTGGGGTGATGTGGTCTGTTCCTTTTGCATGCTGTATCCACTACATAACATATCATTGTGTGTGTGTGCATGTGTCCCTGGTACCAGATACAGACTGTGATGTGATGTGTACATAGCAGATCACCAGGTGCATTTGTTCATGCTTTCTCCTGTGGGTTTCCCTGTCCTTACATCCAGCATGCGTGTTGTGTGGGGGCCTGGACTATTTGTGAATGCAGCCTTTGCTATGACGTGGACGTAGTTGTTCTGTGCTAGCGTTGGTTACTTTTTGATTTGTGGGAGTGGTCATTGGTGTGATTCGTCTCTGTTTTCTTGGATGTGTATGCTTGTCCTGCAGATGTCGTTTCCATGTCTTTGACGGTCATATGTTGGCAGGTTTGTGCTGTAAGCACATTGTACCCTCATCTGAGTTGTGACCCATGGTTCTGTCCATCTTCTGTCTGCCAGCTCTAGTGTGATCCTACCCTGATGTGCATGCTGCTACAACCCATCCTGCACTCCGACACCTTCCTGCATGTCATCTCTCCATGGTTGCCTCTTGTGTGTGTGCTCTGCATAGCACCGCTAGTCCACTATCATCATGAGCTTTCACCTGTCCTGCTATTTCAGTCTCATCTGCTGGACACATCTTCGCATCCTCTGTCGCACACTATTATGATAGCATGGTACATTACCATCACTCTGTACATAGCTACAGCTAGCCCCAATTTGTGTGTGCATTTCTGTAGATGCCACATGGCCTGGATGTCATTTTTGTGATACAGCACATGTGATGGGTGTGGTTCTTTTCGTTCTGCTTTACGTTTCCTTTCAGCTCTGTGCAGTGTTTGGTTTACATGTGCACTCGCCTTCACTGACATGGTTTTTATGATGTGCATTCTGTGACACCCTGAAAGGTGACATACTCCTGAGCACTGGGTTGGACTTGTGTTTAGCTGGCATCACAGATTTCTGTCTAATTGCATGCTGTACACAGATGTAGGTAAGCCAAGCTTAGTCACTGCTCATTTCGAAACATGACCCCTTCACGGTCAGTCAGTGCCATGACCATTCTGCTACACTGCTGTTCCATCTTGCATGTCTGCTCACCTACTTTGGATTTCCATGCGTTACAATACAGAATGGTGCCAGCACTGACTGTGTTTGTCCCATGCCCTGCCTCATACGGCAAACAATACGCACCCTATACACAACATTGTGGGTTTCGTTGGTGGACAGTGCACGTTACTATTTGACCTCTGAGGTACCTTGATGGGCGCCTTATGCATTAACTGCTATTACAGTGCTTCTATAGTTCATTTGCTACCAGTACTATAAACAATAACATATAACATGGCTCCTAGCTCACTATTCATCATGACAGGTGATGGCTCAACCAGCCTTATTCATTGGACACAGCGGGGGATTGAACCCATGATGCCAGCACCATTGGGGAGTGTGTTAACCCTTCTGCTGTGGCTCTGTTCGTTTCCTTAGATATCAGCGTGGCGCCTTTTGCCTCTAAAATATTATGTGGCCAATAACTTCATGTGCCTCCTCTGCCAATATTACCTAAGACAGATGATGCATCGCCCAGCCTTTTCTATCTCTGCACAGCCGTGTATTCAGCCCCTGGTCGATGCACCATTGGTCAGTGTCTTCACCATTGTGCTGTGGCTCTGTTCCTGTGCGTGGACATCAGTGTGCCGCCTTATGCAGCGCAAAATAACTGTGCGCCGCCCAAAAGAACAGTGCGCCGCAGTAAATTAATCTAGCTCCTATTGCACATTTCTCCATTACGGTTCATGCCTGATCCAGCCTTTATCCTTGCGCAAACTGGGGGATTGACACCGTGGCCCTTGCACCATTGGTTAGTGTCTTCACCATTGTGCTACGTCTCGGTTCCTGTGTATGGACATTTGCGAAACGCCTTATGCCGTCCACAACTAACACAGCACCACCTAATGCCGGCCAAAACGCAAAAGATGTACCGCGCACAGCCTAATGCCGTGCAAAACGCAGGCGACGTACAGCGCGCCGCCTAATGCACCACAGATTTTACTACGCACTGCATAATAACGCAAAATATTAATTTCTGCCGCACACACGTAACACCTATAGTCGCCCGAATGTGGTATTGCCTCCTAAATATATTTCTAGACCATTACTATTCATGACTCAGCCAGCCTTTTTGGATTGCACACACTGGGGGATTGAACCTGTAGCCCCTGCACCATTAGTTAATGTTTTCACCATTGTGCTACGGCTCAGTTCCTGTGTATTGACATTTGCACACCGCCTTATGCCGTCCACAACTAACAGGGCACCACCTAATGACGCCCAACACGAAAGAGATGTACAGCGCACAGCCCAATACTGCACGAACCGCAGGCGACATACAGCGCGCCGCATAATGCAGCACAGATTTTACAGTGCTAGGCCTCATGCCACAAAATATTAATTGATGCCGCACAAACGTAACAGCGCAACACCTACAGCCGGCCATATGTGGTATGCCTCCTAAAAAGATGTTTTAACCATTACTATTCATGCCTCACCCTGCCTTTTTTGGTTATGCACACTGGGGGATTGAACCCATGACCCCTGCACCATTGGTTTTTTTCTTCACTGTTGTGCTACGGCTGTGTCCTTCTGTGTACCCAGCAGTGCCCCACTTAGCCTTCCCACGTGCTAATCTGGGCCCCGCACATTTGCGCGATGCGCACAAGTACGGTGCAGTTTTTTTCTTTTTTCTGCCTGACCCGCCCACTCCATATATGGCACCAGCACACTAACGGGAACCCGCACAGCAACGGTGTTTAGTAAACATGCCCCTTAGTTTCACTGATGCTGAATATCAGGTCCTTAATTTTTAAGAATTAGGATAAGGACATTAGCTAGGGTATTGCCTTACTTTATTGGTCAGCTACTGGTATTCTGAGACTGGAGTTTCTGCAAAAAAAACCCAAAGTAGGCATTATTGATACTTAATGTAAAACTGTAGGCCCGATTTTCAGCGCCAATGGTTAGCACTGCTAAAGCTGTAGCTACTGGCGCTAAATTAAAAAAAAAAAGATATTCAATGTTGGGGCCATATCTGAGCTCCAGTATTGAATATCAAGCTGCTGGGATTGCCATAAAGCTAACCGGGTAGAGGCTCAATATTACTGCAGCCTGGTTAGCGATGGGTGCCATACCGGCACACCTCAATGCATCAGTGTGTGTAGTGGTGGCACCTGCGGATATTCAGCGACACTAACTATGTTAGTGCACTGAATATCCCGCAGAGCAGAATTTATATGGTGTGCAAGAATGCAAACCATGTAAATGCCTTTGAATATACCCCCCCCACCGTGTTTATTCAACAGGTAATTAAAGAAAAGAAAATGGAAATATACTGTTCTGACAGTTACTGCTGTTCAGACTGAGGAAGTAGCATAGTATATAGCATACGACGGCAGATAAAGGCCAGTATGGTCCATCTAGTCTGTCCAGCAAGGCAGCAAGAGTAGGTGCACCTGCTGCTCCATGCAAGTCACCCCTCCCCATGCCTTTCTTTGGGGGTGAACCCACCGTTCCATGCAGGTCACCCCTATTTGTTGAAATATAAGAGATAGTTATGTTTATGTTAATTTTATCCTGTTGCTATAAAGGGATCCACAGTGTCTGTCCCATGCCATTTTGAATTCTGTCAATGTATTTGTCCCACCGCATCCATTGGGAGGGCATTACAAGCATCCACCACCCTTTCAAAGAAAAAATATTTCCTGACGTTGCCTTTTAGTTTACCCCCTTGCAGCTTCATGTTATGTCCTCTAGTTTTACAACTTCCCCATCTTTGGAAGAGGTTTATTTACTCATTAATACTCTTTTAGTATTTAAAGGTCTGAATCATATCTCCCCTGTCCCTCCTCTAGAGTGTACATATTTAGGTCTTCAAGTCTATTCTATGTCTTCTGGCACTGGCTGCAAATCATTTTGGTCGCCTTCCCCTGAACCATTTCCAGTCTTGTTATATCCTTTGCGATATATGGTCTCCAAAACTGAACACAATATCCAAGTGAGGCCTCATCAGTTACTGGTACAGTGGCATTAGTACCTCCTCCTTTCTGCTGGTAATTCCTCTCTGTATGCAACCCAGCATCTTTCTGGCTTTTGCCACCACCTTGTCACACTGTTTTGCCACCTTGAGATCCTCAGAAACAATCACTCAAGGTCCTTCTCCTGATTCGTGCATACCAACCTCTCGCCCCCTATCGCATACAATTCCCTTGGATTTCGGCTTCCCAAGTACATGACACTGCACTTCTTCACATTCAATCCTAACTGCCAAGCATTAGACCATACTTTCAGCTTTTGTAGATCCTTCCTCATGTTATCCACTGTTGCAAATGTTCATGTCATCTGCAAAAAGAAAGACTTTTCCATTCAGTCCTTCAGCAATTTCACTCAGTAATACATTGAACATTGCCGGTCCCAGGATCGAACCCTGAGGCACATTGCTAATCACCTTCCTTTCATTTGAGTAAGTTCCGTTTACCATCACCTTCTGTCATCTGTCAGCCAACCAACCAAGTTCAGAACCAGTTCACCACCTTGGGACCCATCCCCAAGATGTTTAGTTTATTGATAAGCCTCCTATGAGGAACAGTATCAAAAGCTTTGCTGAAATCTAGGTAGATCACATCTATCACATGCCCTTGATCTAGTTCTCTGGTCACTCAGTCAAAGAACTCCATCAGATTTGTTTGGCAAGCTTGTCCTTTGGTAAAACCATGCTGCCACGGATCATACAATCTGTTGGTTTCAGGACATGCAACTATTCGCTCTTTCAGAAGCGCTTCCATTACTTTTCCCACTACTGAGGTAAGGCTTAACGGCCTGTAGTTTGTCACTTCTTCCCTATTACCACTTATATGAAGAGAAACCACATTAGCCCTTCTCCAGTCCTGGAAAACTTCTCCTGTCTCCAAGGATCTATTAAAAACATACTTTAACGGCCCTGCAAGAACCTCTCTCAGCTCTTTCAGTATCCTGGGATGTATCCCATCCAGTCCCATGGCCTTGTCCACTTTCAGTTTTGTAAGTTTCTCAATCACATCATCTTCTGTGAATAGTGTGGTATCTACTCCGTTCCCATTTGTACAATTGTCAATCACAGGTGGTCCTTCTCCAGGATTTTCTTTAGTAAAAACAGAAGATAAGTATTTGTTCAGCATTTTCGCTTTTTCAGTGTCACTTTCCACAAATCCTTTCCCGGCACTTTTGAGTCCTGCAATTCCACCTCTGATTTTCCTCCTCTCCCGAATATACCTGAAAAAGGTTTTGTCACCACACTTCACACCTTTAGCCATCTTTTCTTCTGCCTTTGATTTTGCTATCCTTATTTCTCTTTTTGTCTGTTTTAGCTTTATCCTGTATTCTTTTCTGTGTTCCTCTGTTTGCGAACTTCTGAATTTTGTTAAAGCTGTGTTTTTTGCCTTTATTTGGGCAGGCACTTCTTCGGAGAACCAAATAGGTTTCTTTTTCCTCTTGTTTTTATTTACTTTTCTTACATATATATCCATTGCCCCTTTTATTGCCTTTTTTAGCCCACTGCAGTTCCACTTCCCTTTTCCCCTCCCACCCTGCCAACTCCTCCTTCAGGCCCTTGGCCATTTTACTGGTCAGCATTTTTGAAGTTTAGTTCTTTGAGCTTGCTGTGATTAGACTCCGCCTTGGCTTTTTATCTCAAACCACACCATGTAATGATCGCTGCTGCTCACATGGGCACCCACCCGGATATTCAACATGCTGTCTCCATTGGTGAGTCCTTAATCCAGCATTGAGCATTCCCTGGTCAGTTCTATCACCTACATAAGAACATAAGATATGCCATACTGGGTCAGACCAAGATCCATCAAGCCTAGTATCCTGTTTCCAACAGTGGCCAATCTAGGTCATACGTACCTAGCAGTTTCCCCAAAAGACACAGGTTCCGCAATGCTTGTACTGGGTCAAGCATTGATATCCTGGGTCCCTTCTTAATAATGGTTTATGGACCTTTCCTCCAGGAACTTGTCCAAACCTTTTTTAAACCCAGCTACACTAATAGCCTTTACTATTTGTCTAAATAACACATCTTGGAAGGCATCCACAATTTTTTTACTTATTTCTAGATTTGCAGAAAAAATACTCCAATCCATATTGAATAGATTAAAATCACGCAATATGATCACTTCCCCCTTCATAGCTATCTTTGCAATATAAATAATCAATTCACTATCCATTTCTTTGGTTTGAATCGGAGGCCTGTAGACTACACCAGTATGGATGACAGTTCCATCTCCTCTTTCCAACACAATCCACAGCGCTTCTTCCTTTCCCCATGTCCCCTGAATTTCACCAGCTTTAATATTGCTTTTGACATATAGGGCTACTCCTCCTCCTTTTCTACCCTCTCTCTCTCTTCTAAATAGATTATAACCAGCTATGTCTATATCCCATTCATGTGATTCGTTAAACTATGTTTCTGTAATGGCCACAATGTCCAAGTCCATTTCCACCATTAGGGTTTCCAGGTCAGGAACTTTGTTGGCTAGACTTCGAGCATTTTTGCTCATTGTTTTCTAGCATCTGTTGACTGGCTTGCCTGTAGTTTGCATGGACTTTGTTTTACACGCCTCTTCCCACTTGAGAATGATGTATGGGTTAATAGTGAGATTGTTTCCAGGGTTATTATGTTTTTGCTGGGAATGACGTCCTGAACTTGTTCTTTTCCATCCGTCACCCCTTTCCCTAGTTTAAATGCCTGTCCATATAATTTCTGAATTTTTCACTTAGGATTATTTTCCCTGCAACAGAGAGATGTAGTCTATCAACACAGTATAGCCGCTTGTTGTTCCATCTATTTCCCCAGTTGCCTATATATCTAAATCCTTCTTCTTTGCACCAGGTCTGGAGCCATGTATTAAAGTTGTTTATGCAATGTAGTCTTTCTGCTACCTTACCAAGAACAGGTAGAACTTCTGAGAATGCCATAGTGCTTGCAATAGGTTTAGGTTTCTCTCCCAGAATGTGGAAGTCCCTTTGAACTGTAGAGGCAGTGTTTCTAGCCAGGTCATTTGTACCCAAGTGAATGATAATGTCAATTTTGGAGTGTTCACTTTCTGTACCAACTATGCCAGCAATTTGCTTCATATTCTGGCTGGCTGAAGAGCTTGGGAGGCATTTGGCCATCTTCTCTCCTTTGAACTGTGTTCCCAAGTTGGTGCCTCTGATGATGGAATCTCCAAATAGTAGTAATTTCCTTTTTTGTGATAATTTCTTCATATTTAGTGCATTATCGGTAGACTGGACATTAACCTTCTCATTTGGGGGCACGTCAGTTTCCACTAATTGGACACTCGAATTTCCCAATGCAGAGAAGGCATTATGCAGGGATATCTCTTGATGGTGAGGGTGTCTCCATGTTACAGGTCACAACCTACCAAAGCCCACTATGATCTATTTGTTCCTGGGCTGCTTGACTCTTTGTGGGAGTGGTGGTGGATTTTTTTCAGTTTGTACCCTAGAGGAGGCGTGTTTAATTGCAGCTAATTCTTCCCTTAATAGAACCAATTCTTTATGCATGGCAAACTCTTAGGCTCCAATTAATTTTTCTTAGAATGAAGGCACCACAGTTATTGCATTAAATACACAACATGCTGATTAAGATGGTTATAAAGCAGTTCTAGGACAAGGAGAAATGGTAGGTGTTACAACTAATTGGAGGATAGTTGTCAATCTATAAGATGATATATAGGCAAAGCAACCCCAGGGTTGGTAGGGTGAGGGGTAGGGTGATCAGGAAGTTAAGTGTCCCTGGCCAGTAGACCTTCTATGAACTGAGAGCACACTCATATCTAAGGGAATAAAAACAGGTAATAAATAGGCAAGGAAAATGTATATCAAAAACTAGCCAAAATAGTAAAGTTAGAAGCTTAGCTTTGTAGTCCCTCTTGGGTTTGTGATGGCAGTTGCTGGATCAGAACTCCTGCTCTTGCACCAGAGACGGATTGAATTAACTCTCAGGCAGTAGAGTCTGACTGTATTAACCACAACCTGTGAGGTGGGCTTCTAAAAGAGCAATGGAACTTTGAACTTTCAAATGAAATCCTACTTTATGTACCAGTCTACTATGCAAAGGACCTTGAAACTTTAAAATGTATGCCTTTGCTGCAAAATTTAGTAGGAAACCAGGTCTCTGTCAATCTAAAAGCAAATATGTACTGCAAGTCCTAGTAGACAGGCATCAAGGATGTAGTGTCCCTGGCCAGTAGACCTTCTATGAACTGAGGGCACACTCAGATCTAAGGGAATAAAAACTAACTACAAGCACTGGTAATATTCTACTGGTAAATATCTGAAATGGAAACAAGCTGAGAATTTCTTTGCTGTTTTGAGTTAAGATCTAATACTTAAATAGGAAGCAGATTACATTTTATAGGTGTTATAGAACTTCCCTTCACATTAAATATTACTTGTTACGTATATTCTTGTGCTCTTTGACTCTATCTCCAGGGAATTTAGGGGCCCTTTTATTAATGGGCGTTAATTGTTAGCATGGGTTATGGCACATGCAAAGGGCATGCTGGACACATATTTATCTAGAATGGTGACATGATGGTGCCATCAGATTTTGGTGCTATCTGTCCATGGCATGTTAGGGGAACAAGTGGGTGGGATAGGAGAGGAGAGTGGATGGGATCAGCACCTTTTGGTTAATACCCGCCTACTAACTGCAAGGCAGCCAATTAGTGACAATTAGTGTGGGTGCACCTATTGTCATTTCACTAGGTGAAGTAAGTGCACCCACACGATTTTTGCACTGTAGTAGGGCAGGGTGCAATGTATTAACTGCTGGAAACATGCTTTCAATGCCCCTGACAGTTAACATGGGTGACATTGCACCTAAGGCAGTATGATTTTAATGCTATTGGTGCATTATGTGCAACACCATAACACATTTTAGTAAAGGGGCCCCTTATGGGAATTTCTATAAAAATTACATTATCTGCTACCATCAGGCTAACGCAGATTTATTGCCTGACAATTGCAGATAATGCACAAGAAAAGCAGATATTGCAAGCACTTTTCTGTGATATCCGTTTATCATGCTATGCAGAGGCGGTGTTGCAGGATCACAGCAGATCAGGACGGATGAGTAGGTATGACAATTGTTGGCAGCCATTGCGCAAACATAGAAACATGACAGCAGAAAAAGACCATATGGCCTATCTAGTCTGTCCTTCCATATAAACCACTACAACGCAAGACCGTACCTAACTCAGTGCGAGCAGTGCAGCCGCACAGGGCGCAAAGGCTTAAGAGATGCATTTCGGCTGTCTGCCGTTGCCTGCCGCTGCCACTTTTTCTTCACTCAGTGGTGGCAGGCAATGGCAGACATCTGAAATGTGCCCCTTAAGCCTTCTTGTGGCATGCTAAGCACATCTGTCCCTCCCTGCTGTGACGCGGCTTCAATCTACCCAATGTGGATTGGATTACTCCTTCTGCAAATCTGAAAAGAAGCAAAACAATTCCGGATGCTTTCCAAAATGTGTTACTTAGACAAATGGTGATGGAACCAACCAGGGAAAGCTCAATGCTGGATTTAGTGCTCACAAACTTTGATAGCATGTCGAATGTCTGGGTGGGTGCCCCTGTGAGCAGCAGCGATCATCACACGGTGTTGTTTGAGATAAAAGCCAAGGTGCAGTCCAATCATAGCAAGCTCAAAGTCCTAAACTTCAAAATCACTGACTTCAGTAAAATGGCCAAGTACCTGAAGGAGGAGTTGGCAGGGTGGGAGGGGAAAGGGAAGTATAATTGCAATGGGCTAAACTAAAGGTAGCAATAAAAGGGGCAAAAGATAAATAGGTAAGAAAAGTAAATAAAAACAAGAGAAGAAGGAAATCTATTTGGTTTTCCAAAGAAGTGGCTGCTCAAATAAAGGCAAAAAAACACAGCTTTCTCAAAATTGAAAAGCTTGCAAACAGAGGAAGACAGAAAGGAATACAGGATCAAACTCAGAGACCAAAAAAGAGAAATAAGGAAAGCAAAATCAAAGGCAGAGGAAAAGATGGCTAAAGATGTAAAGTGTGGCGACAAAACTTTCTTCAGGTATATTCGGGAAAGGAGGAGAATCAGAGGTGGAATTTCAGGACTCAAAAGGGCTGGGAACGGACTCATAGAAAGTGACATTGAAAAAGTTAAAATGCTAAACAAATACTTCTGCTCTGTTTTAACTATAGAAAATCCTGGAGAAGGACCGCATGTGACTCCCAAATATAAAAATGGGAATGAAGTAGATACCACACCATTCACAGAAGATGATGTGTTAGAACAACTTGCAAAACTGAAAGTGGACAAGGCCATGGGACCAGATGAGATACATCCCAGGATACTGAAAGAGCTCAGAGAGGTTCTTGCAGGGCCGTTAAAGGATGTTTTCAACAGATCCTTGGAAACAGGAGAAGTTCCTCAGGACTGGAGAATGGCTGATGTGGTACCTCTTCACAAAAGTGGTGACAGGGAAGAAGTGACAAACTTCAGGCCCGTGAGCCTTACTTCGTTGATGGGAAAAGTAATGGAGATGCTCCTGAAAGAGCGAATAGTGGACTTTCTCAAAACCAACAGGTTGCATGATCTGAGGCAACATGGTTTTACCGAAGGATGATCTTGCCAAAGAAACCTGATTGAGTTCTTTGACTGGGTGACCAGAGAACTAGATCAGGGGCATATGATGGATGTCATCTACCTGTATTTCAGCAAAGCCTTTGATACTGTTCCTCATAGGAGGCTTATCAATAAACTCAGTAGTTTGGGGATAGGTCCCAAGGTGGTGAACTGGATCAGAAATTGGTTGAGTGACAGACGACAGAAGGTGATGGTAAATGGAGCTCACTCGGATGAAAGGAGGGTGATTAGCGGGGTACCCCAGGGTTCGGTCTTTGGCCCGGCACTGTTCAATGTATTTGTAAGTGATATTGCTGAAGGATTGAATGGAAAAGTCTGTCTTTTTGCAGATGATATGAAAATTTGCAACAGAGTGGACTCCCCTGAGGGAGTGGTTAACATGAGGAAAGATCTACAAAAGCTGGACAAATGGTCTAATGCTTGGCAATTAAGGTTTAATGCGAAGAAGTGCAGTGTCATGCACTTGGGAAGCAGCAATCCAAGGGAAATGTATTCAATAAGGGGCGAGAGGTTGGTGTGCATGGATCAGGAGAAGAATCTTGGTGTGATTATTACTGAGGATCTCAAGGTGGCAAAACAGTGCGACAAGGCGGTGGCAAAAGCCAGGAGGATGTTGGGCTGCATACAGAGAGGAATTACCAGCAGAAAGGAAGAGGTACTTAGGCCACTGTACAAGTCACTGGTGAGAACCAACAAAAAAACAGCAGCAGCCACACTCAGCAGAAACGGAACCAAAAAACAAAGGGGTGACAGGTTCACACAGAACACCTTTATTATACAATCAATAGGTGGCCAAAACCCAACACAGGACCGTGTTCCGTGTTGTACTTCGTCAGGGGTTGTAAGGGCACACTAAAAAAACATAAATAAATAAATAAACATAATAATTAGAACAAGTATATAAAAACAGGCTAAAACATCATAACATATTATAAAACTAAAAGGTTGAAAATCAACACATTAATAACTACATCATTGCACTATACCATGAACATAATTAATCAGAAAAGAAATAAATATGCATGTATGTAAAATACATTAAAAGGAATGCAAACATATAAAGCTAAAATATTCAGCACAAGCCCCATTTTCAATGTGTATTGTGAAATCCATTGCCACCACACACCGATAAGGTAATGCCCCCCTTTTTGTATCACTCACTCCTGCTTCCATTTGTCCTCCTCTTTCCCTTTGTCTCTTTTATATGCATCTTTTATTTCTTTTTATGCTGAATATTTTGATCATTTGTCCTCCTCATTCCCTTGGTCTTTTTTATACGTTTCTTTTTGTGCTGAATATTTTAGCTTTATTTGTTTGCATTCCTTTTAATGTATTTTACGTACATGCATATTTATTTCTTTTCTGATTAATTATGTTCATGGTATAGTGCAATGATGTAGTTATTAATGTGTTGATTTTCAACCTTTAATTTTATAATATGTTATGATGTTTTAGCCTGTTTTTATATACTTGTTCTAATTATTATGTTTATTTATTTATTTATGGTTTTTTAGTGTGCCCTTACAACCCCTGACGAAGTACAACACGAAACACGGTCCTGTGTTGGGTTTTGGCCACCTATTGATTGTATAATAAAGGTGTTGTGTGTGAACCTGCCACCCCTTTGTTTTTTGGTTCCAAGTCACTGGTGAGGCCTTACTTGGAATACTGTGTTCAGTTTTGGACACCATATCTTGCAAAGGATGTAAAAAGACTGGAAACTGTTCAGAGGATGGCGACCAAAATGATTTGGAGCCTGCGTCAGAAGCCTTATGAGAAGAGACTTGAAGACCTAAATATGTACACTCTGGAAGAGAGGAGGGATAGAGGAGATATGATTCAGACCTTTAAATACTTAAAGAGAAATAATGAACAAACAAACCTCTTCCAAAGATGGGGAAGCTGTAAAACTAGAGGGCATAATGTGAAGCTGCAAGGGGATAAATTGAAAGGCAATGTCAGGAAATACTTTTTCACAGAAAGGGTGGTGGATGCTTGGAATGCCCTCCTGATGGAAGTGGTGAAAGCAAATACAATGACAGAATTCAAGATGGCATGGGACAGACAGAGTGGATCCCTTTACAGCAACAGGATAAAATCAAAATAAACGTAACCATCTAATTTCCCAACAAATAGGGGTGTCCTACACGAAGCGGTAGGTTCACCCCTAAACAAAGACATGGGGATGGGTGGCCTGCACAGAGCGGCAGGTGCACCTACTCTTGCCATTTTACTGGGCGGACTAGATGGACCATACTGGTCTTTATCTGCCATCATTTACTATGTTACTATCTGCTTAGTGTGCCGGCAACTTACACAGCGTGTGAGCCTCTTCTCTCCCACCATGCGGTAGGGGGGAGGTGGGTGCACGCCCATTGTGCAAGTCACACAGGGCGCGATTGAACCTCGGTACGGCCCTGCTACAAAAAACTCCTTTTTTCCTTTTGATATCCTCTGTGTTTGTCCCATGCCTTTTTGAATTCAGACACGGTCCTCATCTCTACCATATGTACTGGGAGACCATTCCACGGATCTAACACTCATTCCCTAAAAAAATATTTCAGCATATTACTCCTGAGTCTAACCCCTTTCACCCTCATCCTATGTCCCCTCATAGCAGAGCTTGTTTTTAATCGAAAGAGGCTCTCCTGTGCATTTATGCCACAGAGGTATTTAAACGTAGACATATTAAGATCCTTAAGTCTGTCCTCATATATTTGATAATGAAGACCACTAAACATTTTAGTAGCCACCCTCTGTACTGACTTCAGCCTGTTTATATCCTTTGAAGGTGTGGTCTCCAAAATTGCACACAATACTCCAAATGAGGTAGCACCAAAGACTTATTTAGAGGCACTATCACCTCCTTTCTTCTGCTGGCCATTCCTCTCCCTATGCACCCAAGCATCTTTCTAGCTTTTGCTGTCACCTTTTCTACCTGTTTAGCTACTTTAAGATCATCAGACACAATCACGCCTAGGTCCCACTCTTCTTTAGTGAACAAAGATATTTCACCTCTATATTATTTTGCTCCCTTGGATTGCTACAGCCGAAATGCATGACCTTGCATTTTTTAACATTATATCTCAGCTGCCAAAGTCTAGATCATTCTTCAAGCTTAGCTAGATCCCTCCTCATATTATCTACTCTACATCTTCCTGGGTGTCTACTCTATTGCAGATTTTTGTATTATCCGCCAAGAGGCAAATCTTAGCCGACATCCCTTCTGCTATATCACTAACAAAGATGTTAAAAAGAATCAGACCAAGGACAGATCCCTGGGGCACACCACTGGTAGCTTCCTTCCACTCCTGGGAGGAGTGGTCTAGTGGTTAGGACAAGGTACTTCAGGCTGGAGGGCTGGGGGTTCAAGTTCCACCTGGGGACAGCAATCTCAGGCCGGAGGGACTGGGATTTTTAGTCCTATAGGCACTCCTTGTGGTCTTGGGCAAGCCACTTAACCCTCCATTGCCCATGTTCCCTGTAAGTATTAACGTATGTGTGTCATATCCCCTCATGTTAAATGTATCCCCCAATTGACCACTTTGACCCGGTGAAAAGCAGAATATAAATACAGCTAAATAAATAAATAAATTCTCCTCAGAGTGAGCTCCATTTACCTGTACTCTTTGTCGTCTCTTATTCAACCAATTTTTAACCAAAGCAGTAAATGCACCACATCTAGGGCTCTCCCTTGGTCCACCTCCCTGGTCACCAAGTCAAAGAAATCAATCAGATTTGTCTGACAAGACCTGCCTCTGGTGAATCCATGCTGACTCTGAAATCCGCTGGACTCCAGAAATCTCACTGTTTTCTCTTTCAGCAGTGCTTCCAATAATTTACTAACCACCGACGTTAAACTAACCGGCCTGTAGTTTTCAACCATATTTTTCACGTGGTGGCTGCCAAAATTTGGTCTGATCTTGGCTGCAAATAACGCCACCTCAAGAGGGCATTATCTTTCTGAGAGCTTGTTAATACGGCTATTGCTAATTAGCAGCATCCTCTGCCCTGGAGTTTGGTCTCCCCCTTAGACAATATTGTTGGTGCCACTGGACCACCAATACTAACAAGGTATGCCTTTTGGGGGTTTGGGAGAGTGGGGGGGGGGGGCATGTGCTTATCCTTTCCCGGTTGGGTTATCTGGAGTTTATTTCCTCTGAGAGGGAGAGTGGGGGATCGTGGGACCAACTGACTAGCCAGAATTAGATGGTGTGGATCAGGGTTGGGAGGGAGGATTCACCGACTGGCTAGTCGGGCATTTATTTTAGTCTGGGTGCACCGATCCCCTCGGACAGTTCCCAATGGGGATCTAGAGCTGTCGAGTGTGGATTGTACTGAAGGGAGTTAACAAGGTATTGTAATATTGTTGCTGCTATGGATCTCTACATCTGTGGCACCAAAAATATTGTTTGGGGGGGCTGAGTGGGAGATTTTGTGTGGTGGCATTATAGTGATTGGGGCTCAGAGCTAATGAGAGCTCTGTGCACCCGGTTGCTACCATTCTTCCCCTTGGATTTACCATCAGGACTCATGATACCTGTATCAGTAGGCACCATGGGACTTTTCCTGTGATTCCTGCCTCGGTAAGTATTGCAGATTTCCATAGTAAATCCAAAACCTTTGCGGTATCTGCGGGGGAAATCTGGGAATGCCCCCTGAAGATAATTCTGAGGTTTTTCAGTTTATGGGCCTTTTGCAGCTATCGCACCATGATAGCTGCAAAAGGCTACCATGGTTTAGGAGGCATGCCCCTAAGTGTTGTTCTCTATAGTAAACAACACAGAAGAGACAGGAAATGTTTCAAAATGTGCTCGCACCTGATATTAAGATTAGTACCATCGTGACACAAAGGAGAAACCCAGTGTATCTAGCATCAGATCCTGGTCACAATATGATGATGAAGATAAAACAGCACATTTATTTCACTGTCCCTTAATTGAAAACTATTGATTGTGTATATTGGGAAGACTATGTAGGAAAAACAAGCTGTGAGGTGGGAGGTATTGTAAATGTCAAAATCTGCTGGGACTTTCAAATTATTATTAAAACAAAATTGTAATAAGCTAAACATCTGCATTTCCCAACCAGAGACCCCCCTGCCAGACTACTGTTAGTTGAGTCTATCTCGTCCTGCAGTCTCACAGGTGTCAAGGTTGCTTTTCCAAAACTACTGTGCAATAAAGGCTGACATTTGGGCAGCTTTATTTATAGCTTCAGATTAAACTGCAGGCAGAAAGCTAACAAGAATTTATAAAACTACAAAAAAAAATCTACATAGACTTAGCAACTTTAAAAGAGCAAAGTTAATCCAGGATAATTTTCAAAAACAGTTTTAACCAACGACAAAAAGAAAAGATGTCATAGTTTTAAGTGAAAAGCAGTAATAGGGACCCAGCAGCTTTCAGAAGTATTACTTTTATGGCTTATAGAACAAGCATAGGCTAATATTAAAAGTTACTGTGTTCGCTATATCTGAGATAAATATTTCATATCATATGTTATTACCCCCTTGACAGAAGTACAAAGGTATGCATGTCTTTTAAAATGGACTTTTTCTGCACACTGTAGTATTTTTTACTTCTCTGAATTATTCTTCTTATCTTCCCCAAAGTTAACTGAGTGCGATAAAGTGTACCCTAAGGATATAAAACCACACAATATTCAGCACTTAAGCTAAGGCTTCTAATAGCTGAAAAGGTGAAACTTCTATTCTTGCTAAGTTGGTAGATGCATGCTAATACTTTGGAGACCACAAGGTCATCAGTTCATTCTCCACTCTGTGTTAATATGTCCTTACAAATTTGCCAGCTCCAGTTTGTAGGGAGCAGTAACCATTTGCCACTTGAAATTTGGAACCATTTTCTACATATTAAAGAATTTGAAGAACTTGCAATATTCTTTGTCTTAAATTAAGGGGCGTGTTTACAAAGCCGCGGTAGCGATTCTCGATCGTTATCGGAGCCACGGCCCCATTGAAATCAATGGGGCCGCGGCTCCGATAACGATCGCGAAGCGCTACCGCGGCTTTGTAAACAAGCCCCTAAGTCTCACTAGAAGCTACAATTTTGTAAATGTTTTGAGCTCAACCTCTGCTTGTTTATCAAATCCTAGGTTACAGTAACTAAAGGGTAATATTTTAAGGAGCCACCTGGTCATACCAAAGGTCCATGATCCCTCAGTTTCTGACAACACATAACCGGGGATATGAAATTACCTTACAATGGCTGGATACAGCAACAAGGAGCTGCTGCATTATGGAGGTACTCAGCATATCCATATCAAATCCTTCCCCCATGTAGAATACAGGGATCACTGTCCCACCAGAGCTATATCTTGCCTTTACTATTGTGTCTATACCCTTACTAAACATCACCATAGCTTTGGGTACTTGCAGCCACCACATAAATAGCAAGCCATTGCAAATGAAATGGTAATCCATTGATGTAACTTCTCTATGTTGATCCTTACCATGTCTTGCACTATACAGCCCTTTAATTGCACCATCTTCAAACACATATGCTTTCATTTAAATAGCTGGCATGAGGGAAGAGCAGGAAATTATCAACCTTGCTTGGTTTTAAAGGCTCTATGCTATCCTGGTTCTCTTCTTATCTCCCCCATCGCTCTTTCAGTGTTTGTTCTGGTGGACCCTCTTCTACTGCTATCCCGCTCTCAGTTGGTGTTCTCCAAGGATTGGTCTTGGGTCCACTCCTTTTCTCTCTATATACCCATTCCCTTGGGGCACTCATCTCTTCCTATGGCTTTCAGTACCATCTTTATGCTAATGACTCTCAGATCTATCTTTCTACACCTGAAATCTCTCCGGCAATCCAAGCCCGGATCTCTGCCTGCCTTTCTGACATTTCTGCTTGGATATCTAAATGCCGCTTGAAATTGAACATGACCAAAACTGAGTTCCTTATTTTTCTCCCTAAATCCTCCTCTCCCCTTCCTCCCTTCTCAGTCTCTGTAGATAACTCTCTACTACTCCCTGTCTCCTCAGCTCGCAACCTTGGGGTCGTCTTCGACTCCTCTCTCTCCTTCTCCACACACATCCAACTAATATCTAAAATCTTTCATTTCTTTCTCTACAACATCAACAAAATTTGCCCATTCCTTTCTGAACACACTACTAAGACATCTATCCAGTCCTTAGTCACCTCCCGTCTAGACTATTGTAACCTGCTCCTTGTTTGTCTCCCTCTGAGTCATCTCTCTCCCCTTCAATCTGTTCAACAATCTGCTGTGCAGATAACCTTCCACCAGCCTCATCATGCTCATATTACCTCTCTTCTCAAGTCTCTTCATTGGCTTCCAATCCATTTCCACATTCAGTCGAACTTCTCCTGCTGACTTATAAGTGCCTTCACTCTGCAGCTCCTCACTACCTTTCCTCTCTTATCTCTCCCTACACCCCTCCTCAGGATCTCCTCTCTTCTGGCAAATATTTCCTATCTGTGTCCTTCTCTTTTATTGCCAACTCCAGACTTCGCTCCTTTCACCTTGCTGCTCTTTATGCCTGGAACAAACTACCTGAGTCTATACATCAGGCGTCTTCTCTGACCCTTTTCAAATCCAGGCTGAAAACTCACCTCTTCGCTGCTGCTTTCAGATCTTGACTCACCTTATGTCCTTTGTGTTTCCTTACCATTCCCCCTAGCTGTATCCCATGTCTACAGCTACTGTGTTGTCTGTTTCTGATGAGCAGGGGCCATCTTTTACATGTGTCTGTGCAGTGCTGTGTACAACTTGTAGTGCTGTACAAATGTTCAGTAGTAGTAGTAGATTATGGAGGAGGAGAAGGAGACTAAGGAGGATAACATAGAGGATAAGGATGAAGAGGAGGAATAAAGCACTAAGAGGAGGCAGAGGAGAGAATAGAGGAGAAGGAGGAGGAAGTAGAGAGCATGGAAAAGAAGGAGGAGGAGACAATGACATAAAAGGAGGAGGAGAGGACCCTGGGGGAGAAGTAGGAAAGTACAAAGGAGGAGAAGGTGATAAGTAATAAGGAGGAGGACTGAGAAGAAGGTGACCAAACTATTAGACTGACTGGAGAAGGAGTTCCCCTGAGTTCGAAGATCTTGAAGTCTTGCTGTAAATGCAAGCTTTTCAGTATGATGTGCAGAGGAATTTCAGGAACTTACTGGAATCCAAGGGCCTCATGCTGAACCATCTTGAGAGAGTAATAGCATAGCTACATGCCTTCACAGATGCTGTTATGCAGCAGAGGGTACATAACTCTACCCCTTCTGAGCCAAAAACCTTTTTATGGTTTTATATCATCTCTTGTTAATTTTAATGTGTTCATCATGCTATCTCACTCAAATAAAGACTTATTTTGGTTACCTGGCTTGCTGTCTGTTGCAACTGCCATAGGGATAACAGATGCTACAGCAATGTCACCCCCATTCTAAGAGAGCACAGGAAGCAAGAGACCCCCATTCTAAGTCTATTTCACACAGAATCCCATCTGTCTCTACACCCTTTCTATGCTATAATGTGCACATCTTCTGAAACACCATTCACCACTTTAGGCTGTCTAGAGTTTTCAGGGTCTGGGATGTGATCACCTAGAGATATGGTAAAACATCTAGTTTTCCATGGGATCCATCTACACACCCACATAATGATTGCATAACCTCCAGACAATATATTACATAATCCAATTACAGCAAAGCTCATGAAGCTATAGATGCCCGTGGATATATATATATAGCCTATAAAATGAATCTAATGGCGTCAGACCACATACCGAATTGATGAAGCCAAAAATACCTGACAATAACACACCTGATACAATACTGATGAGTTATAGATCCACTGATTTAATTCTAGTGATGTGTCATTATAAGAATCTTACTGAGGATTTCCATTAACAGGTTGATTTTGCAGATTTCTGGCCACTAACAAACCCATGCTGGCAAGCTAGTATGCCTCCGCCCAAACAATATAGGTGCAATCCATTAGTATATCACCGCTCTTCCCCACCCTCTAGAAATATTGCAACATGTGAGATCACCAGAGCAGTACTTACTGACAATGTAGAAACAGAATTGTTAAACCTGTACCACCCTTATACATAGTAAGATTCTCGTAAAAACATAAGAAAGTCATTCCATCCTCTTTATCATTTTGTACTTCTGTACCTTTTCTAATTCTCCTATAAAATGCAGTGACCAAAATTGCACACAGTACTCAAGGTACGGTTACCCCATGGAGTGATACAGAGGTATTATGGCATTCTGTTTTATTCTTCCTTTCCCTTATAATTCCTAGCATTCTATTTGCTTTCTTTGCCACCACTTCACAGTGACATGGCTCTTACAGGGCCTGTTTGGGTGGATGTCCATACTACTATCACTTATACATCTCACTGGCATACCACATGTGAGTTCTCTTTTGTAGTCTATCTGATTCAATGTCCTTGCCGACTGTTTTATGTCGGCCGCACTACTCGTAGTGTTAAGGTACGACTTGGGGAGCACGCCTCCCGGCTGCGGGCTAGTACTTTGACGGCGCCCATGGTTGAACATTGTCTACAAGCAGCACATCTGTTTCATCAATTACATTGGCGGGTTTTGGATTTTGTCCCTTTGGATCCCCGAGGCAGTGATCAGATAGCCAAATTGCAGCGCTTGGAGCAGCGCTGGATTTTCCGTTTAAAGACGGTCTCCAACTTTGGGGGATGTTTACTAAACTGCGGTAACGTTACATAACGCGCGTTATGTAACATTAACAATCGTTAACACATCATAACGCGTGTTATGATGCGTTAACGATCGTTAACATTACATAACGCGCGTTAACTTAACGATCGTAAAGTTCCGCGATGCGGTAAAACACCGCAGAAGGTGGAGAGAGGGCGGAGGGAAGGGGTCAATGGGCGGAGAGTGAGCGGGGAGAGGCTCCCTTCACACTAACGCGCTGATCTGAAGAGCTGAATCCCAACGCGATTGAAAACCTGCCGTTAGATGCACATTTGCAGGGGAGAGAAACCATTTCAGTGTCAGCAATGTACAGCATAGGCAGGGAAACCTACAAAAGTGATAAGTGTGATACATGTGCACAGAACAAAAGGGCACATTAACACTGAAAATGACCTCAACAAACCGGAAAAAAACCATAACCAAGCTGGCCAATAGTGATTTTAATGGGAAACATCACCCCCCCTCCCCCCGAGAAAGCTCCAAAAAAAAGATAGTACTCGTGGAAGGGTCTATGCTCCGTCCCCATATGTTACTAGTACATCCAAAAATGAAATTTGCTGAAAATCAAAAGTTAGAGAAAATTAAATGTTGGTATCACATTGATTCAACCATATATGAAAATCACTGAGCTGCTCCCTCAATGCCATCCAAAAAAGAAAGATATCATCAATGTATCTCATCCAATTACTACTACTACTACTATTCAGCACTTATAAAGCGCCACGCATGCAGCGCTGCACAGCTAACCTACAAGAGGTAGCTAACATACAAGAGACAGTCCCTACCCATCAGAGTCATGCTCATCGGAGCTTACAATCTAGTCAGAACAGTACAGAGCATTAGTCAGTTCAGTGCAAGGTACAGTGTGGAACAGTTTGGTCTATAGTATGGACATAAAGGTTGACGGATAAGAGGAGGATGGAAGTCAGGATCTGAATGCAACGGTGAAGAGGTGGGTCTTCAACCTGGATTTGAAGAGGGCCAGGGAGGATGCCTGGCGCACAGACGCAGGTAGGCTGTTCCAGGCGTATGGTGCAGCAAGGTGAAAGGAGCGCAGTCGGGAGTTTGCGGTGTGTTTGAAAGGCATTGATAGAAGTAATTTGTTAGCGGAGCACAGATTTCGAGAGGGGACGTAGGGAGAGATAAGAGATAAGAGGTGTTGTGGGGCCATAGAGTGAATGCATTTATAGGTCAGTAGGAGAAGCTTGAATTGGATGCGGAATTGGACAGGAATCCAGTGAAGCAACTTGAGAAGAGGAGTAATGTGGGCATGGCGAGGCTGGCAGAAGATTAGTCGAGCAGCGTGATTTTGTATAGATTGAAGGGGAAGGAGGTGGATCATGGGGAGACCAGCGAGGAGTAGGTTGCAGTAATCGAGGCGAGAGGAGATTAAGGAGTGGATAAGCGTTTTGGTAGTGTGTTCAGAGAGGAAGGGGCGGATTTTACTGATGTAGAGAAAGAAGTGGCAGGTCTTAGTTACAAGCTGGATATGAGCGGAGAAGGAGAGAGAGGTGTCAAAGATAACCCCTAGATTGCGGGCCGAGGGGACAGGAAGGATAGTATATCCATCCACATGGACTGAGAGAGGGGGAAGTGGAGGGGAGGAGTTGGGTGGAAAGACAAAGATTTCAATCTTGGCCATGTTCAGTTTCAATCGGCGATGAGACATCCAGGCAGTGATGTCTGAAAGACAGGCAGAGATCTTGGACTGGGTTGCCGGAGAAATATTAGGTGTAGCGAGGTAGATTTGGGAGTTGTCGGCATAGAGATGGTACTGAAAGCCATGGAAGGAGATAAGCACGCCAAGGCCTTGGGTGTAGAGAGAGAGAAAAGGAGGGGGCAAAAGATGGATCCCTGGGGTACACCTACATGGAGTGGGGTAGGGGAAGAGGAGAAGCCACCGGAGCATACACTAAATGAGCGATGGGAGAAGTAGGAGGAGAACCAGGATAGTACAGAGTCCTTGAAGCCAAGCGAGGAGAGGGTGATGAGGAGAAGGTTGTGGTCAATGGAGTCAAAGGCAGCGGAAAGGTCAAGAAGGATGAGGATAGAATAGAGGCCCTTAGATTTAGCCAGGAACAGGTCGTTGGTGACTTTTGTGAGTGCCGTTTCAGTGGAGTGTAGGGGATGTAAGCTGGATTGTGGTGGGTCCAGGAGGGCCTGGGAGGTGAGGAAGTCGAGGCAGCAATGGTGGACTGCTCATTCTAATAGTTTAGATATGAAAGGGAAGGAGGGAGATGTGTTGATAGTTAGGGCATGTGGGATCAAGTGAGAGTTTCTTGAGGAGGGGTGTGACAACAGCATGTTTGAAGCCAATGCGGACAGCTGCAGTGGAGAGTGAAAGGTTGAGGATATGAGTGATGGAGGGGACAATGGTGAGGGAGATGGAATGTAGGAGATGGGTGGGGATAGGGTCTGATGAACAGATGGTGGGTTTGGAGGAGGAAAGAAGGAGTGCAGTTTCTTTTTCAGAGATCAGAGGGAAGGAGGAGAGGGTGGCAGGGAGGTATGGTGGGGGGAGGGGGAATTGGGGAGGAGGGGAGGTAGATGAGGGGGTAGGGAATTGGAGGGTAATCTTGTGGATTTTGTCATGGAAGTAGTCGGCTAGGGTTTGGACAGAAAGGGAGGGCGGAATCGGGGGCAGGGGGACCTTGAGGAGAGAATTGAGGGTATTAAAGAGACGGCGAGGATCAGAGGCAAAGGAGTTGGTCAGATGGATGTAGTAATCTTGTTTGGCAAGTGCTAAGGTTGACTGGAAGCATGAATTTGAAGTGTAGAAGGTCTTCCACGGAGCGGGATTTGGACCAAGCCCGTTCGGCAGAATGGGCGCAGATGCGTAGGTAATGGATTGTGGGTGAAAACCAGGATTGGGGTGTAGATCGTTTGACTGGACGTGGGGTGGGAGGAGCAAGAGTGTCAAGGGCTGAGGATAGTGTAGCATTGTATGAAGATAATGCCTCGTCGACGGGCTTGGAGGATATAATGGAGGAGATCCAATGATGAATAAACAGAGAGAAGGGACATTGTGATAACCAAGAATGTTCAAAGGGGTCATATAGAGATTATCAATCGATGAAGCCATAGAAATATAGAAACATAAAAATATGACAACAGAAAAAGACCACATGGCCTATCTAGTCTGTCCTTCCATATCAACAACTACAACAGTCCCATTTTTTCCTTTAGAGATCCTCTGTGTTTGTCCCATGCTTTTTTGAATTCAGTTACTGTCCTCATCTCTACCACTTCCACTGGGAGACTATTCCATGGATCCACCACTCTTTCTGTAAAGAAATATTTCCGCAAATCACTCCTGAATCTATCCCCCTTCACCCTCATCCCATGTCCCCTCATAGCAGAATTTGCTTTCAATTGAAAGAAGCTCTCCCCCTGAACATTTATGACACGGAGATATTTAAACATCTCAATCATATCACCTCTATCCTGCCTTTCCTCTAAGGTGTACATATTAAGATCCTTAAGTCTGTCCTCATATGCTTTATAATGAAGACCACTAACCATTTTAGTAGCCACCTTCTACACTGACTCCATCCTGTTCACATCCTTTTGAATGTGCGGTCTCCAGAATTGCACACTATACTCCAAATGAGGTCGCACCAAAGACTTATACAGAGGCACTATCACCTCCTTTTTTCTGCTAGCCATTCCTCTCCATATGCACCCAAGCATCCTTCTAGCTTTTGCTGTTGCCTTTTCTACCTGTTTAGCTACTTTAAGATCATCAGACACAACCACGTCCAGGTCCCGTTCTTCTTTAGTGGTTAAAAGTACTTCACCCCCTATACAATATTGCTCCCTTGGATTGCTGCAGCCCAAATGCATGATCTTACATTTTTCAACATTAAATCTCTGCTGCCAGATTCTAGACCATTCTTCAAGCTTAGCTAGATCCCTCCTCATGTTATCTACACCTTCCTGGGTGTCTACTCTATTGCAGATTTTCATATCATCTGCAAAAAGGCAAACCTTACCCGACAGCCCTTCCACTATATCACTAACAAAGATGTTAAAAATAATCGGACCAAGGACAGATCCCTGGGGCACACCACTAGTAACATCCTTCTCCTCAGAGTGAGCCCCATTTACCTGTACTCTTTGTCGCCTCCCACCCAAACAATTTCTAACCAAAGCAGTGACTTTAGTGTCCATCCCTAGGGTGCTCAGTTTGTTTATAAGTCGCCTGTGAGGAATAGTGTCAAAGGCTTTACTGAAATCTAAATACACCACATCTAGGGCTCTCCCTCAGTTCAACTCCCTGGTCACCCAGTCAAAGAAATCAATCAGATTTGTCTGACAAGACCTGCCTCTGGTGAATCCATGCTGCCTTGGATCCTGTAATCCACTGGACTCCAGAAGCCTCACTATTTTCTCTTTCAGCAGTGTTTCCAATAATTTACTCACCACCGAAGTTAAACTAACTGGCCTGTAGTTTTCAGCCAGATGATCGCTCCCATTGCAGCTCCCTTAATTTGTTGATAGAATTGATTATCAAAACAGAAATAAAAAACTCTTCTTCACTGCAACTTCAGTGAATTGAAGAATGAGATCAATCACAGCAACATCTAAGTTCCCATGACTACAAAGAGCTTGTCGGACTACTTGTAATGCTCCTTCTTGTGGTATGCTGATATATAAAGACTGAACATCCAAAGTTACAAGCAGTCCATGGATTAATATATTCTCATCAGTGTCACCTGATAAATGTTGCAAAAAATGTGATGTATCTTTCAAATAATATTGTATGGATGGTAAAGGAGTCATAAAAAAGAATCTATATAAGTAGATGATGGTTCTAAATGAGAACCCTGAGAAGAAACTATGCGTCTTCCAGGAGGGTCTACAGGATCTTTGTGAATTGTGGCACTCTAGAATAAGAACAATTAAGGTAAGTAAAGTCCTTCTTGGTAATGTATCATTTATTTATACATTGGTAATGTACATTGGTAATGTATCTAAAGCATGAGAAATGAGACCTTTAATCGTCTGAGTCTGATTGACGCTGCACCTCAGCATAATATTGAACCTGATCTAACATCACAACTGCTCCACCTTTATCAGCACATTTTATAATGTCTGGATCAGACTTAAGATTGGAGAGAGCAGTTTGCTCAAACTGAGACAGATTATGATGTATCTTCTTTATTCTTTTTAAGGAGCGCATGCTCGGTATTTTCAGTCAGTTGACTGATCTATCGTGCCAAGCTTTTGTTTATTGCAGTCTCATGTCTTTTTCTAGTCAATTTATCTAAGTGTTTTTGTTAACAGCTTTCTCAGTTTTCATTCTGTTTTCTTCTTTTGCAATTTTGTACTTTATGGAGAGTTTAATACAGCTAAGTTGGCCTTTTCTTTGCTGGAATCATTGGTTAACCTGTGCATATTGCTGTATGTTATAAGAGGATTTTTTGACCCTTGATATTTATGCCACGCGTTTGCCCTTTTTGTTTTGTTGTTTAGATAAAGGGCTGCCTTCTCTCTTTTGTGTTCTTTGTTTTGGAGCTTTGGGAGTTTTGCTGAGGTCTTTTTTCCTCATACAGTACATATTTTTCTTTTCTCTCTTCTTTGGGTTATAACTGCCTTATAGACAGTGGATTGATTTTGTGAGGAGGTCTTTTTCTTGTATTAACTACTTTTGGGAGATGTCAGGTACTTCTGACCTGAATTGGCTACTGTTGGAAACAGGATACTGAACCTCATAGCCCTTTGGTCTCACCCAGTACGCAATTCTTAATTCTTATTTATAGACTTCAGCTATGGACGATGCTGCATGCAAGATGTTTGCCAATGCATTGTGTGTAAAGCAGTCCTTGCAAACCTACATTAGTTGCAGCTGCAGCTTCAAATTGCATGTCCCAGCACTCTAGAACTGTACATCCAGCAATAATGGGCACACTACAGACTTTTGGGGTCCACAGGATGTATGAAGTGGTCTGCACTGCATACATTCAATCTGCTGTCTGTGTACTATATGGCCATGCATGCAAGAGCATCCTCACTGGTGACCACAGACAGGCTTTACAGACCTGGCCATGTGGATTTGGTCATCTCCAGTCCAAAAGACTATACATGCTTCATCAGGGGAGGCCTAATCAACCAGGCAGGTGAGCCTTTACATACTGTATTACATGTATCACGAATGACACCCTCTAGATACCCTGGAAGGCAGAGGTTTTGGGTATAGGGCACCAATGCTGTTGATGTGTGCGTACATGATTAGGGCAACAAGTTATTGACTGTGTGCTATTGTTTCCTACATGCAGCGGATATTCTAGCCAGGGGTGCAGTAATATGCCAAGTACCAAACTACTGAGGAGACATGTAAGGAGGGTGGGAAAGAGAAAGCAGCTGAAGAAGATCATCATGGAGAGGAAGCTGCTGGTCCTGCCCCACCCAGGAAAAGGATCTGGGTGTCATCATGGATAATACAATGAAACCCTCTTCCCAGTGTGTAGAAGCAACCAAGAAAGCATATAGAATGCTACGAATCGTAAGGAAAGGAATGGAGAATAAAATCAAGGATATTATAATACCTCTGCATCACTCTATGATATGACTGCACCTCGAATATTGTGTGCAATTCTGGTTGCCATGTTTTAAAAAGGATATAGCAGAATTGAAAAGATACAAAGAAGAGTGACCAGAATGTTAAAAGGGAAAGATTCCCTTATGAGGATCTTCAACTTTGAAAAGAGACGGTTGAGGAGAGATATGATAAGAGGTCTACAAAATAATGAATGGAATGGAGGTAAACGTAGATCAGTTGTTTACTTCTTCAAGAAGTAGAACGACTAGGGGCAGCTATAATATAGTATATTTAAGACTATTCAGAGAAAATGTTTTTTCAGTCAATGGATATTTTATTTATTTATTTATTTATTTATTTATTTAATCACATTTTTATGCCACACAATGGAAAACCGCCCAGCACAGTGTACAACATAACAAGATAACACTGTCACAAATAATAATAATAAAATATACATGCAAAAATAAACACCCACCAACCCACCCCAAAAGACAACTCAACCAAAAACTTCAAATCCCAATGACAGTAATCAAACCCTGAAATTTGTTACCGAAGGATTTAGTAAAAGCCGTTAGTGTAGCTAGGTTGTAGAGAGGTTTGGACCAATTCCTGAAGGAAAAGTCCATAAATCATTATAGTAGTCTTTGGAAATTCACTACTTATTCCTGGGATAAGCAGCATGAAATCTGTCTACCTTTTCGGAACCTGACATGTACTTGTGCCCTGGATTGGCCACTGTTGGAAACAGGATACTGGTCTTGGTGGACCTTTGGTCTGATCAAGTATGGTACAATTTGTGTTCTTATGTAGGGCCAATGAGGAGGCTGCTGAGGAGCTAGCAAAGATTTCCATCTCACCTCCAGCACCCTATTGTGATATCTAAAGCCAGCAGATGGTTAACCCAAATACAGATCTGCAAGGTGACCTTCAGGCATCTAGGAGTACCAAACAAATTGCTTGCTGCAGTGACCAACTTCTGCCACAGAACAAGAGTCACCTCAACTGGAAGCTGTTCCTAGGAGAATATCAGATAGATTTAACAGAGAAGCTGCTGATTCAGTTGGATTCCTTTTGTCAGGAGATGAGGGAGATATGGAGTGGCCACGGTCTATAACATGCCATTAACTCCATCATCATGGAACCTCTGGGAATACCACATCTAATTCCACCATCTGCAGTCTTTCTACCATGGCACTTTGTGAAATTACTACCTTCCCTATCACTGCTACTAACATAGTCAGCCACACTGTACCCTGGCTTTATACCCTCATCATACATAAACCCCACCTGTGGCCTCCTGGCCCTTGACTTTTCATAATATTTGTGGGGATGCACAATGTGCATGGATGTTTGATAAGAAGTTACTGTCCCCTTATGAGATTAGTGGCATGTCATTCAACACCACTGCATGTCGCAACAGCTGGATTACTAGGAAGGTGGAGTGGAGGAAAGGGGATGAAGATACAGGGAAGGAGAAAGATGGTTTAATTATGGAAGGGGTAAAATTTGATTTTTGTCACACTCATTGTTAATAAAGGGATACTGGATCACTAGAAATATCTGTGGACTAGATTAATTCTTGCTGCTTCATCCTGCTGTGGGATGGGGTCCTCCTCCACTACAGGTTCTGTATCCTCCTCTGTGTCTGGTAGCTCTAGCCCACCATCTTTCAGAAGGAGATTATCTGCATCCTAAGGCTAGATGTAGAGCATGCAGCATGACAGAAAGATGTCATACACTTAGTGGGGGCAATAGAGTAGATCACCCCATTCCATCAAGGCAGTAGAAGTGAAATTTTAAAAAGGCAAAGGTCCTTTCTATTATTGCCTTGGCTTGGTGGTGGGACCTGTTGTACTGCTCTTCTCCTTTTTTCTGGGGTGATACTATAGGGATCATGAGCCACCTCCATTGTCAGTGGCCTCTATTACCTGTGTTGAAGCATAGAGCAACAGGCTTGAAATTGTAGTAGGCAGGAACTGTACTGGTACATTTTGAAATGTGGTGGAAGCTGGAAGGTAGCAGCAGGAATTCATAGCATATACATGTAATGGTGTGGTTGGATAATGCAGGGCTTATCTATTTGTCATACCCCAGTGATCTCATCATTCTGAAATATGTCAGGTTTGACAGAATGAGTCAGAATGTATGCATCATGGCAGAAGCCTGGGAATCTGAGGAAGATATCTGTGATGTTACATTGGGCATTGTAGACTATTTGCATGTTGAGGGAGTGAAAGGCCTTTCTGTTGTGGTAGCACCCCCCCCCCCCCCCCTTTCATGGTGGTCATATGGTGAGATGTGCACAACTACGGCTCACAGCACAGATGTAAAATTGACTATTTCATAAAACTGGGACATAGTTTGCTGTCTGAGCTGAACAAAATGTGGGAAGGCTATACAATCCAAGGTGTGGTTGACAAAGTCCTTCAGAAATTGTGTGATACAGAATGAGGTTGCAACTGGCTAAGGTCCGCAATGGCTGATAGCATAGACAGTAGCAAGAAAGGCAAGGCTGTGGTAACCTTTAGGTGGGCCGGCATGGGCTACCCTTCTATGTGGTGGAGAGGAGGAATGGATTGAGCTGCTGGCAGAGATGGTGGATGGCAGCTTTAAAGCAGAACCTGGTGAGGCCTGGGCCTATAAACCCTCTGATAAGACTGCGTCTTCATGGCCTTCTTTGTGCCATGTGTGCCTGCTGCAGCATGGCCTGCACAATTCAGCTATTGACTTCTGTTATGTTGACTCCTTTGTTTCACCTTCAGCACCCTGTGGACCTCCACCAACACTCAGGTTTTTAGCACATCAGCCCACATATTTTTTTATTTTTATTTAACAGTATTTCTAAACCGCCTTATCATAATAATCAAGGTGGTATCACAGCAAACAATCTGGTAGTGTGAGTGTGTTATACATGCAGTGGGGGTGAAAATTTAGTTGGGTGCGTGTTGTGTTGTGTGCTAGATTAGTTTGAGTTATGTACAATGTGGGCTATATACAGTGGTGCTAAAAACATCTTATATACATACAGTGTTTGGCGGTGACGTGTGCTGATATACAGCTATTTAGACTATGTGATGTGTCCATAGTGTTCTATGAACAGCATGGTTTTCAGCTGTTTCCTAAAGTCCTTGAGGTCTGTAGTTGCCCTCAAATCGTCCGGTAGTTTGTTCCATATTGTTGGAGCAGCCATGGAGAGTGCTCGGTCTGTTGTGTCCTTGCGTGTGTGTTTGTATTCACTTGGGGTGCTGACTCGGTTGTGAGTTTGTTTTCTTCTTGGACGTGTACTGGTGTCTGGTTGTATGAGGGTGTGCAGGCTGTTGGCTGATGTGTGCTGTTTTATCTTGTATAGGTTTATGATAGTTTTGTATCTGATGCGTGCACTGATTGGAAGCCAGTGTAAGTCCTTTAAGGTGGGTGTGATGTGCTCCTGTCTTGCAGTTCCGGATATGATTCGTGCTGCGGTGTTTTGTGCCAGTTGGAGTGGTTTGATGGCTTGTTTCTGTAGACCAAGGTATATCGGATTGCAGAAGTCCAGTAGTGGGGTTATCAGAGCTTGACATACGGTACGGAAGTGTTCTGGGGCGAGGAGTGGTTTCAGTCTCCTGATGATTCGCATCTTGTAGTAGGCTTTTTGTATTGTTTTGCCTATGTGTGGCTTGAGATTGAGTTTATTGTCCAGCGTAACCCCGAGGTATCTCACTTCTGACCTTATTGGTATAGTAGTGTTTTGTATCTTTATATTCGGTGGGTGTATGAAGCTTTGGTTCCGAGTGATGATTAAAGCTTCAGTCTTGTTGTAGTTTATTGCGAGGTTGTTGTCCTGACACCAATTGGTCATTTGTGTAAGGCAGTCTGTTATCTTAGAGAAGTCCGGGTTGTCGATTGATATCGGGGTGTATATCATGATGTCGTCCGCATAGATTGTGTATTGAATGTTGTTCTCTTTCATGATGTTGCATATTGGTTGGATGTAGATGTTAAATAGGAGTGCTGAGAGTGCAGATCCTTGAGGTACTCCTTGATGGATTTTGATGGGTCGGGAGGTGATGTGTCCCACCTTGACCTGTAGCTGTCTTTCGGTTAGGTACGAGTGGAACCATTTCAGTGTGATGCCGTGTATACCAGTGTTTTTTAGTCTTTCCAGGAGTATGTTGTGGTCCACTGTGTCGAATGCTGAGGAGATGTCGATGAAGATCATTATGATTCCATTCCTGGTATTGTCAATTATTCTTAGGATGCTGTCGAAGAGGTAGATCAGTAGCGTTTCGACACCGTGGTTGGGACGAAATCCGTGTTGGTTGTCGTCGAGTGTTTCATGTTTGTCGATGTGATCCTGAAGTTGTAGTTGAACCGCTTTTTCAATGATTTTTGCGAGGAAGGGTATGCTGGAGATTGGTCGGTACGCTGCTGGATCTTTTTTGTCGAGAGTTGTTTTCTTTGTGATTGGTCTTACTGATGCAAGTTTTAGTTGCTTTGGCATGATTCCTTGAGTGAGTGAGTCATGTGCTATTTTATGTATGGTGGGGATGAGGCTTGATTTGGTGGCTTTGACCCATGACACTGGGCATGGGTCTGTAGGAGCGGTGCTAGTGTTGATTGTAGAGATGATGTGGGATATCTGTTCTGTTGAGGGTGAGGAGAATGTGCCCCAGGTTTTGGGGTATACGTCCGTTCTTGTGGTTCTACTAGGCGTTGTTTGTTCTGTGGAGTGAAATTTCTCTTTGATGTGGTCGGCGAATTCCTGTGGATCAATTTGTGCTTCCCCTTCCGTTGTTTGCTCTTTTGTGAGGATCTTTACTATTTCAAAAAGCTCTCTGGGTTTGTTGATGGAGGTATTTATCATGTTTGTGTGGAATTCCCTCTTTGATTGGTTGATGTGTTCATTGTATTGCTTTTGCTTCGTTAGATAAAGATGCTGGTCGGCAGTTGTTTTGTTTTTTCTCCATCTCCGTTCAATCTTCCTGAGTTCCCTCTTTTCCTGTCGTATTTTTGTTGAGTACCATGGTTTGTTTTGTCTCCTGTTGTGGTATTGTTTCTCGGTCCCACCCTTGGATGGTGTGGCAGCGTTGGCTAAAATGCTGTTCCAGCTGGAGACTTGTTCCTCCAGGTCATCTGTAGAAGTGTTCAGGTGTTGTATTGTGTCCTGTATGAATTCGTCCTTGTCAAAACGCTTGAATCGTCTTTGTGTGTGTGAGATGTTTGCTCTTTCGATCGTCTGTGCCTCTTGTGACCGCAGCCTTGTCTCGATTAAGTAGTGGTCAGACCATGGTACTGGGGTAATGGTGGGTGGAGAAATCAGGTCTCTTGATGTTAGGTAATTGGATGCGAATATGAGGTCTGGCGATGATCCATGTCTGTGTGTTGGTGCATTGATTATTTGTGTGAATTGAAGTGAGGACATTGCTTGAAGGAAGGCCTCTGCGTCTTTGGCATTGGTGGATTTTAGGTTGAAGTCTCCAATCAGCAGCGCTGGTTTGTTGTTTGTTGTTATGGCACAGGCTTCTTCGAGTGTGAAGGCCAGTTCGTCGGGTGGAGCTCTGGGTGCCCTGTATGTTAGGCAGATTGCAATGCTCTTGTTCTTGATGCTAATTGTGTTACAGTGCTGTGTATCGGTGAGGCTCTGTGTCTTGAAGTTTAGTTTTGATTTCGCTATTATCAGGACTCCTCCTCCACGTTTGTTGGTGCGTGGGCAGTTGTACGCTGAGTAGTTGTTTGGTACTAGTTGGTTGAGTAGAACATTGTCCGTCTTGTTGAGCCATGTCTCTGTGATGCATATTATGTCGGGCTGTCGCTCTTCAATGTGGTCTACAAGCGTGTGTATCTTGTTGCATATACTGATACTCTCTGTGGCACTCACTGTAAGACAAACAGGGAGTCAGAGAAACACATGCACATAAAGTGGTAGCCATTTTCTCACCAGTGATGACCAGAAACAGACAGAAAACATGTTAGCAAGGTGGCAAACAGGGTATTTGAAAGAACCCTAGTGGTGGAGGGATAGACATAGGGGATTAACAAAGAATCTACAAGGGTGATGAGAAGGGATGGAAGGAGAACAGTAATATGAAAAGACACACCAACATGGACATAGACAGCAATCTAGCAATCAAACACTCTCAGGTCGCCTCCATCAACCACCAACACAAGTACCAAGTCCAGAAGACATGAGGTTCAGATTTACGCATGTTTTATATCAGGTGTAGATGGTAATGTTCAGATTTTCTGCCACGGACATCCACAGGCTTTGCAGTATATGTTATAGCTATGTGTATCTCTGCGCCCTTCATGACATTCCAAGATGCCTCATTTCTAAACATGGAGATATCACCATGATCAGTGCATCCATGTGTGCATCACAGGTAACCCAAAATCACTATTTCCACACAGAGACATTTACACATGTGAATGCCTGATTTTCCTCATGGAAATCACAGATAGGACTTCTAAGATAATAGCTGTTTAACCCATTTGGAGAAATTGTCCCCAAGAGATAAAAAGAAGCATGACTGGTGAGGAGCAAAGGATACTGCAGAAGCTGCAGTGAAGGAGGAAAAAGTGAGTGACGATAATTCCAAAGCCCCACTATCTGCAAACCTGGAAGAAAAATGATGAAGAAAGAAAGTTGATGATTGGGATCTCTAGGACCTTCAGGTCAAAAACTAAATAAGCAAATGGTGATGCATGAGCATCCCTTTGGCAACTGCCACCTCCCCCAATCTTTCTCTTTTGCTTGTGCATGCTCTGCATTGCAGGTGGCAGGTTGAAGATAGAGAGATGAGAAAGGAAGGATTGGAAGAGATGAGGGAGTGACAAGGAGGAAGAAAGTGCTGGAGAGAGTGCTTAGGAGGACAGGAGAAAGTGTAGGGGTAACATAGGAACATAGTAACATAGTATATGACAGCAGATAAAGACCAGTACGATCCATCTAGTCTGCCCAGCAAGGTGGAAAGAGTTGGTGCACCTGCTGCTCCATGTAGGTCACTCCTCCTCATGCCTTTGTTTAGGGGTGTATCCACCGCTCCGTGTAGGTCACCCCTAAAGTGGGCTAAAAGAAAGGGATGGCACAAGGATAAAATGAATGAGGAGGCTAAGAAATGAGAGAGTTGACCAATGTGAATAAAGGGAACAAGTCTTGGGGTGAAAGATGAAAGAGAGAAGAGCCCAAGAGGAAAAGCAGGGAATGCAAACTGAAACCACATTTCTTCATTCACCACACCTCAATCCCCACACTCTACAACCCTCCCTTTCCTTCACCCACTTCCACAACCCATTCTACCCATCTCTTCTCTTTCCAGTATCAACTGCAGAAACACATGCAGAACGTGGAGTTTTAAAATATGCACATTAAGATGTCATGGAATTATAGCAGGGATGCACAAATTCAGTCCTCAAGAGCCACAAAGAGACCAGATTTTCAGGATATCCATAACGAATTTGCATGAGATAGAGCTGCATGCGTATTACCTCCACTGTATGCAAATGTATCTGATGCATATTCAATGGGGCTATCCTAAAAATCTGCCCTCTTGTACACTCTTAAAGACTTCTTCAAGCATAAAGTGGGCAAAGATTGTGGTACATATATAGGAGCAAGTATGGTAGCTATGAGGAAAACATTATCCAGAGGCAAGGCCCTAACTTTTATTTTTTTATTTATTAAACACTTTTATGCCATGCTTTCCCATTGTTCAAGCACAGTTTACAGAGAACAATGGTATGAAAAGTACAACAGAAATGGGTACTTATTCACATTACATAGAATGTTTAAGAACTTTTTACATGGAACATAGTGAACTATTTACATTCCCTGATCACTTACTCCTGATATCATTGCACAAGTATCTATATATTATGTAGCTTGAAATATATAAGAACAGAGCTAATGGAACCCTCTTTTAATAATGAATCCCTTTAGCCTTGGATTCTATCTGCATTTGTCTGAGCAGAGTCCCTTAAAAGGAATCCATGAACTTTCTATTTCTCAATGATTGCACAGAAAGAATATTCCAAACCACAAATCACAAGTTAAAATCTTCGACAACACCTCCTCTTTTGCTCTCAAGTTTTGGATGTCTTTGGCCAGTCCCTCTGTCTGTGAAGTCTGACCTCCACGCTAATGTAAATGGAAGTACCATTTGCTACCTTCTAGGATGGTCCAGAGTGCCTCTTCTTTCCCTCACTTCCCCTGCATTTCATTGGCTTTGGGAATTTCTCTCTTTTTTAATAGGAAAAGTTATTTCTCCTTCTTTACTGCTGGTCTTCACTTTTTGCACAGAATATAGAACTGATTGAACAACATTACCCTAATAACAATAGGACATATATTCAAAGGCACTTATCTGATTAGCAGCACCTGCTAGCCAGATAAATGCCGATGACAGGGATATTCGGAAGTGCTGTCTGGATAAAGCCACTGAATATTTCCTCTGACCACCATGGCCCTGTCCAGATTGTGCTGGGACAGTCCATGGGCAGGATGAGGCAGTCCTAATTGGATAACATAGTAACATAGCAAATGACGGCAGATAAAGTCCAGCATGGTCCATCTAGTCTGCCCAGTAAGATGACAAGAGTAGGTGCACCTGCCGCTCCTTTCAGGTCACCCCTCCCCATGTCTTTGTTTAGGGGTGAAACCACCGATCCATGTAGGACACCCCTGTTTGTTGAGAAATTAATTAGTTTATTTATTTATTTATTTATTTTACTTCTCTTATATACCACGCTATTACAAATTAGTGCGGTTTACAATAAACAGAACAATATACTGTGCGGAAGGGCCACAGAGTATTTTACATCAAACAGGGATTAAAACTTGGATTTAACTGGGGTAACATATCTACACATTATTTACAGTAATGCATGTGTTTTCGGGTTGTGGCTATAATCTATTCGGTATTGGCCAGTTTGGATCGGCTATCCTTTGACTTGCAGGGTTTGTTGTTGGGATGTTGCAGGGTATGGTATGCAGGGTATGTTGTTGGGACTTGCAGGGTATATTGTTGTATGTAGTTAAGTTTATTTTGATTTTATCCTGTTGCTGTAAAGGAATCCACTATGTCTGCCCCGTGCCATTTTGAATTCTGTCACTGTATTTGCCCACACCACTTCCATCGGAGGGCATTCCAAGCATCCACCACCCTTTCAGTGAAAAAGTATTTCCTGACATTGCCTTTCAGTTTACCCCCTTGCAGCTTTATGTTATGCCCTCTGGTTTTACAGCTTCCCCGTCTTTGGAAGAGATTTGTTTGTTCACTAATTCTCTTTAAGTATTTAAGGGTCTGAATCATATCTCCCCTATCCCACCTCTCCTACAGAGTGTACATATTTAGGTCTTCAAGTCTCATAAGGCTGCTGATTCAGGCTCCAAATCATTTTGGTCGCCTTACTCTGAACCGTTTTCAGTCTTTTTACATCCTTTGTGACATATGTTCTCCAAAACTGAACACAGTATTCCAAGTGAGGCCTCACCAGTGACTTGTACAGTGGCATAAGTACCTCTTCCTTTCTGCTGGTAATTCCTCTTTGTATGCAGCCCAACATCCTCCTGGCTTTTGCCACCACCTTGTCACACTGTTTTGCCACCTTGAGATCTTCAGAAATAATCACACAAAGGTCCTTCTCCTTGTCCGTGCACACCAACCTCTCACTCCCTATTGCGTACATTTCCCTTGGATTTCTGCTTCCCAAGTGCATGACACTGCACTTCTTCACATTAAACCTTAACTGCCAAGCAGTAGACCATTCTTCCAGCTTCTGTAGATCTTTCCTCATGTTATCCAATCCCTCAGGGGAGTCCACTCTGTTGCAAATTTTTGTGTCATCTGAAAAAAGACAGATTTTTCCATTCAGTCCTTCAGCAATATCACTCACTAATACATTGAACAGTGCCGGGCCCAGAATCAAACCCTGGGGCACCCCGCTAATCACCCTCCTTTCATCCGCATTTACCATCACCTTCTCTCATCTGTCAGTCAACCAATTTCTAATCCAGTTCACCACCTTGGGACCCATCCCCAAACTACTGAGTTTATTGATAAGCTTCCTATGAGGAACAGTATCAAAGGCTTTGCTGAAATCCAGGTAGATGACATCCATCACATGCCCCTGAGCTAGTTCTCTGGTCACCCAGTCAATGAACTGAATCTGATTTGTTTGGCAAGATCATCTTTTGGTAAAACCATGTTGCCTCGGATCAAGCAACCTGTTGGTTTTGAAAACGTCCACTATTCTCTCTTTCAGGAGCACCTCCATTACTTTTTGCAACAACATAGTTAGGTTGCAAAATGGAAGGCTGAACTCTATATAGTTAACCTTCCAGACAGTGGTTATATATCACCATTATCCAATAAATGCTGCCGGTCATTGCTAAAAGCAGATATTCAGTGCTGGAGGATATCTGGATTCTGGTTCTGAATATCCAATTTTATCAGCCCAAATATCTAAGTCTAAAGTTCCTTCATTAAGACTTGCGGATATGGATTTATTTTTTGCCTAGACTATGTGCATTTAGACTCATGACTTTTGATATTTTTCTTACAGTTCCACCTTTACTCCACTAACTACTTTTCCAACTTCTCTTAGATTTTCTAGGTATCATTCCCTGCTTTCCTCTTTCTGCAATCTGTTGTGGTTATGGACATTTATCTCCTTCGTTTAAAATAAAAGGCAGTTCTTTCTTTTTTCATATTTTCCTATCAGAAATATTTGTTGTCTTTACAATATCTCTTTTCTGTTTTGCTCACTGTTCTTCTGCTTCCCCTATAGTTCCTATCCAGCGCCCCTATCTTAACAATGTTAATTCTGCTGAAGTCTAGGGTCCTTGACTTTGAATAAACCATCACCACTTTTGCTTTAAGCAAAACTAAAAATCTTTCTGACTTAAGACTGTAGTGTAAAGGAACTTCAGCAGGAAGATATTCCTAAATATCTAGTAGAAGATGCAACGATCCACACAAAAACTATGTACTGCAGTTGGCATATGAATGATCCCAGCTCTTCCTCATTCTTAAACTTGGGCACGTATTCCAATGAACAGAAAGAATGGGTGAAAATCCATCAGCTCACATGAGCAGGAGACAACAGAATTTGCAAAAATAAGTGAAAAATAACTTTAAAGAATTAGATCTGAAATTAAGAGAAAACAATTGGCTAAAGCAAAAATACAGTCCAAAATCCACTTTTCTTCAAAACCTGACATAGGGATATTTAAGTTAGGTGAATTCAAATCTAAAGGTGAGATTGCAAATTGCAGCACAGGGCAGTGGAGTATAGACAAGATGATTCACAGCCATTATAGAAAAACATGTTTAAAGAGATGAATACAAATTATGCTGTACTGACTGGAACCGGTTACACATCTCTTTGTCGGATATGATATGGTAATATCAGAAATCTATACTATATACAGAAAGACACAATAAGGTGGCGCATCTCATCTGCTGAAAACTGCATTGTCATGCAAGAAAAACACTAGGACCACAATGCTGACAGAATGGAAGAGAAATAAAAGGTTTTGATCACCTGGAACATCCCCATTCCCACTGATAGAAGGCTCAAAGCAAGAAAACTAAACATACGCGTATATGTGAGCATTTACAGCTGTCTACAGGCAGAAATAAGTGCCTTCTTGAAGGGACAGAGGTACATGCCCAATCATCCTCTAATACTGACCTCCCTAATTCCCCCTGACATCTTTATCTTTATTACAACACTAAATATACTATGCTTTCAGACATCAAGGTGGTTTACAATACATAAAAATAAAAGTCAAAGGGAAAGAAAAGAACTACAATAACTTGATAGGACAGAGAGAAGCATTTGCACCAGGTAGGAAAGAAAAGGACAGAGGAGGATAAAAGGTAGAATAATTTCAGGAGGCAGTCAGGGGTAGCTCAAAGGCAGTTTGAAAAAGATGGGTTTTTAGAAGGGATTTAAATTTCTGATGGGAGGGTTCAAGGTGCAGGATAGAAGGAAGGGGGTTTCAGAGGGATGGATCAAGAAATAAAAAGGCAGAGTGGCAGGTAGATTCAAGGTGGGCATCAACCCTTCCTCAGCAAGGAGTGGCCTAGTGGTTGGGGCAAGGTATTTCAGGCCAGAAGGTTGGGGGTTCAAATTCCACTAGAGGACAGCAACCTTGGGCCGGAAGGACTGGGGTTTCTAATCCCACAGGTGCTCCTTGTGATCTTGGGCAAGCCACTTAACCCTCCATAGTCCATGTTCCCTGTAAAATAGTTATCTCCAAGTTATAATGCCCTGTTCAATGTAATTTCAGTTTGTTCAATGTAAACCACACTGATGCAGAATAGCACTGTATGTAAGAGAATATAAATAAACTTACATCCAGTCCTCTGGATATCCTTCAACTCAACTTAGCCTCCTACACTCCCCAAGTCATCTAATTTCCTCTCTATCCATGCAAACCCCCACCCAGCATGAAGATCCACAACCCAACTTTATCATTTTGCTCTTAATGAGAAGCCTGGATGCATTCACTCTGCGGCTGCATTCACTCTACAGCTCCTCAGTACCTGCATTCACTCTGCAGCTCCTCGGTACCTGCATTCACTCTGCAGCTCCTCAGTACCTGCATTCACTCTACAGCTCCTCGGTACCTTTCTTCTCTTATCTCCCCTTATAACCCCTCCCGGAACTCTGCTCCTAACCAACTGCTTCTATCTATGCCCCGCACTCCTACTGCTAACTCCAGACTTCGCTCCTTCCACCTTGCTGCACCTTATGCCTGGAACAAACTCCCCGTGTCTGCATGCCAGGCACCTTCGCTAACCCTCTTCAAATCCAGGTTGAAGGCTCACCTCTTCGCTGCTGCCTTTGGATCTTGATTCACCTGATCTCCTCCTCCGCCCCCCCCCCCCCGCCACCTGTTTTTACCCTTGTTTACGCCTTCTGTGTTTGTCTTGATTAGATTGTAAGCTCTGATGAGCAGGGACTGTCTCTTACATGTTTTTGTTGTACAGCGCTGCATACTACTGGTAGCGCTATATAAATGCTCAGTAGCAGTGATAGTAGTAGTAAGCCTGATCCCCAGCAGTAATACCCAGATGGTACCACTAAGAGTCATTGGTGCCATTTTGAAACCAGGACCAGGAAAAGTTGGAGTGACTGTGGATCACCCCTGCTCCTGATAGACACCAGGGACCCTGGAAAAACCAAGGATGGGCTTGAGAGATTGGGGGGGGGGGTCTTCATGCTGGTGGGAAATCTGATGGCTGGTGGGGGGATTGGATGATGAAGACTGTTGGGAAGGTTAGGTAGACTTGGGGTGGATTGGGAAGATCAGATAACTTGGGGATGCTGAGCAGTGATCATCAGCGTGGGCTAATATAACATTTTGTTTACCCATGTGCAGTGTTTTAAAATAACTGCTTCTTCTGGATGTAGGGAGACACTACAGGTATTTTACAAGATTGGGTACATTTGTCAGGTCCTTTTGTGAAATACTGTAGGAATTTTCCACAACCCAACCTGGACACCTAAATTTCCCTCTCCACATCCAATTTAACATCTGCCTTCATATGTGGAGAAAGAGAAGATCTTCAAGTGCCAAAACTTTGCAGGGACCATGGATATGAGGCAAAAGGATGCAGAAATTGTCCTGATTGATTATAAAGGACTCTCAAGCTCAGTTTAAAATACTGACAATACAATTATGCCTTATACATTCTAGAAAGAGGCTATCTTTGGCACAATGCACGTGTTGGGAGACTGAAATCATAACAATATACCCCAGCTTATGCATAAGGTTTATTCCTGTTATTGTGGGTCCAATTCTGTGCTGGGATTGGATGTGTCTTCCCCCGCCAGCGTTTAACCTCCTTGCCGGTTGTGTGGGGAAGTTACATGGGGTGGGGAAGGGCCGGCTCAGGGGTGGAGTCTGGGTGGCCGGTGGGCGGTTGCTGGCCCTGGACGTACAGGGCCGATTTTAATGTTGGCCCTGTATGTCCAGGGCTGGCGACATGTGTGGGGAGGTTATTCCACCTCCGAGGTATAATAACTTCCCAGGCCTTTTTTTTGTGGCCTGGGTGCGGATGGGGCAGGGGGGGACAGAGGACATTCCCTGCAGCCTGACCCTGGACTTAGGAGGCCAGATCGGGGGTTGGGCTGCGGGGAATAAGCTGTTTTTCTGGAGGCCAGCATTATGGCTTTTAAATGGTGTCACGGTGCCATGGCAACTGGACACCATGGTGTCATTTATTTATTTATTTTATTTATTTAGCTGTATTTATATCCCGCTTTTCACCGGGTCAAAGCGGTCAATTGGGAGATACATTTAACATGAGGGGATATGACACACATACGCTAATACTTACAGGGAACATGGGCAATGGAGGGTTAAGTGGCTTGCCCAAGACCACAAGGAGTACCTATAGGACTAGAAATCCCAGTTCCTCCGGCCTGAGATTGCTGTCCCCAGGTGGGACTTGAACCCCCGGCCCTCCGGCCTGAAGTACCTTGTCCTAACCACTAGGCCACTCCTCCCATGGCTCCATGGCTCCATTTATAAGTGCTGACTTAGTCGGGCTTGTCATGTACATGCAGGCCAGGCTGATTCGTAGCCCATTTCCAGTCCCAGCCTATTTCCAGACCTAGCTCCCCCCATCAGCCCACTCCAGTCCTAGCTCCCCCATCAACTCATTACCAGCCCTAACTCATTTCTAGTGCTAGCTCCCCGATCAACCCATTTCCAGTGTTAGCCTCCATCAAGTCCTAACACTCCCAATCAGCTAATTACCAGTCCTAAATCTCCCAATAAGCCCATTTCCAGTTCTAGCCCACCTAATCAGCCCATTTCTAGTCCTAACCCCCCAATCAGACCATTTCTGGGGTTACTCCCCCCAGCCCAGCCCAGCCCTGTAGTGCCAGTCCAAGCCCCCCTCCCCCTGATGGGAGAGCCCTTCTTAATCGGCATCCAGGCTCATCTTTGCAGAGCTGTGGGAAAGAAAAGTGTTTCTCTTCTTTCCCACAGCTCTATTATAGAGTTTCTGTGTTGTTGCCGATGTCACAGAAATGTGATCCTCCGCTGCCAACACTGTCCTATTCTGCTGCTGCCCAGATGGATGGCTTGTCTTGATGAGGCACCTCAGCTGATAAGAATCATCTGGAACCTAAGAACTTGCCCTATATGCCTCAAGTTAGCAGCCATGCATAAAAAAAATTGACTCTATTAAGGGAAGAAGTAGCCACAATGAAACGCACCTCTTCAAGGATACAAACCAAACAAAGTCCACCACCGCTCCCACAGAGAAAAACATCCCAGAAACCAATGTATCACAGTGGGCTCTGGTAGATTGCGACCTGTAACGCAGAAACACCCTGTACATCATGAGATATCACTACATAATGCCTTCTCTGCTTTGGTTAATGAGGATGCCCAATCCATGGAAACTGAAGGGCTCTTAAATGAGCCAGTCAATGCCCAATATCCTGATAAAGCACCAAATATGAAGAAAAACTCAAGGAACAGAAAACTACTATTACTTGGTGATCCCATCATCAGAGGAACCAACTTGGGAACACAGTTCAAAGGAGAGAAGTTAGTCAAATGCCTCCCAGGGCCTTCAGCTAGCAGGAATACAAACCAAATTGTTGATGTACTTAGCACTGAAAGTGAGAACTCCAAAATTGATGTCATCCACTTGGGTACAAATGACCTGGATAGAAACAGTGCCACTACAGTTCAAAGGGACTTCCAAACTCTGGGAAAGAAACTGAAGCCCATGGTTAACACTTTATTTTATTTATTTATTTATTTATTTATTTATTTATTTATTTATTTAACATTTATATACCGCATCTTCCAAAGTTCAGTTGCGGTGTACAATTAACAACAATTAACAAAGCGCAGTTTGTTTTACATAGAACGTCTCAGAAGTTTTACATAGAACGTCTCAGAAGTTCTACCTGTTCTTGGTAAGGGGGCAGAAAGGCTACATCTCATAAATAGCTTTAACACATGGCTCCAGACCTGGTGCAAAGAAGAAGGATTCAGATTTATAGGCGACTGGGGAAACAGATGGACCAACAAGAGACTATACTGTGCTGATGGACTACATCTCTCTGTCGCAGGGAAAAGAATCCTAAGTGAAAAATTCAGGCAGTATGTGGATATACATTTAAACTAGAAAAAGGGGGTGACGGATGGGGAAGGTCAAGTTCAGGATGTCACTCCCTGCAAAAGCAGAATAACATCAGAAACAGCTACACTTTTAAACCACACATCAAAAGCGAGTAGGAAGAAGTGGGCAGAACAAAATCAATGCAAAATACATGCAAGCCAGTTAAATGCTGGAAAGCAATGAGCACAAATGCTTGAAGCTTAGTCAACAAAATTCCAGACCTGGAAGCCCTAATGGTGGAAATGGACTTGGACATTGTGGCCATTACAGAAACATGGTTTAATGAATCACATGAATGGGATACAGCCATAGCTGGCTATAATCTATTCAGAAGAGCCAGAGAAAATGGAAAAGGAGGAGGAGTAGCCTTGAATGTCAAAAACAATATTAAAGCTACTGAAATGCAAGGGGCATGGGGAAAAGAAGAAGTGCTCTGTATTGTGCTGGAAAGAGGAGATGGCACTGTCATCCATACTGCTGTAGTCTACAGACCTCCAACTCAAATTGAAGAGATAGATAACGAACTGATTATAGATATTGCCAAGATAGCCACAAAGGGGGAAGTAATCATATTGGGTGACTTTAATCTACCAGATGTGGATTGGATTACTCCTTCTGCAAATCTGGAAAAAAGCAAAAAAATTGTGGATGCTTTCCAAAATGTGTTACTTAGACAAATGGTGATGGAACCAACCAGGGAAAGCTCAACGCTGGATTTAGTGCTCACCAATGGTGATAGTGTGTCAAATGTCTGGGTGGGTGCCCCTGTGAGCAGCAGCGATCATCACACGGTGTGGTTTGAGATAAAAGCCAAGGTGCAGTCCAATCATAGCAAGCTCAAAGTCCTAAACTTCAAAAACACTTACTTCAGTCAAATATCCAAGTCCTAAAGGAAGAGTTGGCAGGGTGGAAGGGGATAAGGAAAGTTGAATTGCAATGGGCTAAACTAAAGGTGGCAATAAAAGAGGCAACAGATAAATATGTAATAAAAGTAAATAAAAACAAGAGGAGAAGGAAGCCTTTTGGTTTTCCAAAGAAGTGGCTGCTCAAATAAAGGCAAAAAACACAGCTTTCACAAAATTCAAAAGCTTGCAAACAGAGGAACACAGAAATGAATACAGGATCAAACTCAAAGAGAAAAAGAGAGAAATAAGAAAAGCAAAATCAAAGGCAGAGGAAAAGATGGCTAAAGATGTGAAGTGTGGTGACAAAACTTTCTTCAGGTATATTCGGGAAAGGAAGAAGATCAGAGGAATTGCAAGACTCAAAAGTGCTGGGAATGGAGTTGTGGAAAGTGACATTGAAAAAGTGAAATTGCTAAACAATTACTTCTGCTCTGTTTTTACTAAAGAAAATCCTGGAGAAGGACCACCTGTGACTCCCAAATATAAAAATGGAAATGAAGTAGATACCACACCATTCACAGAAGATGATGTGTTAGAACAACTTGCAAAAATGAAAGTGGACAAGGCCATGAGACTGGATGGGATATATCCCAGGATACTGAAAGAGCTCAGAGAGGTTTTTGCAGGGCTGTTAAATGATGTTTTTAACGGATCCTTGGAAACAGGAGAAGTTCCTCAGGACTGGATAATGACTGATGTGGTATCTCTTCACAAAAGTGGTGACAGGGAAGAAGTGACAAACTACAGGCCCGTGAGTCTTACCTCGGTGGCGGGACAAGTAATGGAGCTGCTGCTGAAAGAGCAAATAGTGAATTTTCTCAAAACCAACAGGTTGCAAGATCCGAGGCAACATGGTTTTACCGAAGGACAAACTTGCCAAACATAGTAACATAGTAACATAGTAAATGACGGCAGATAAAGACCAGTATGGTCCATCTAATCTGCCCAGTAAGATGGCAAGAGTACAAACCTGACTGAGTTCTTTGACTGGTTGACCAGAGAACTAGATCAGGGGCATGCGATGGATGTCATCTACCTGGATTTCAGCAAAGCCTTTGATACTGTTCCTCATAGGAGGCTTATCAATAAACTCAGTAGTTTGGGGATGGGTCCCAAGGTGGTAAACTGGATCAGAAATTGGTTGACTTGACAGACAACAAAAGGTGATGGTAAATGGAGCTCACTCGGATGAAAGGAAGGTGATTAGCGGGGTTCCCCAGTGTTCAATCCTTGACCCGGCACTGTTCAATGTATTTGTGAGTGATATTGCTGAAGGACTGAATGGAAAAGTCTGTCTCTTTGCAGATGACACAAAAATTTGCAACAGAGTGGACTCCCCCAAGGGAGTGGTTAACATGAGGAAAGATCTACAAAAGCTGGAAGAATGGTCTAATGCTTGGCAATTAAGATTTAATGCGAAGAAGTTCAGTGTCATGCACTTGGGTAGCAGAAATCCAGGGAAAATGTACGCGATAGGGAGCGAGAGGTTGGTGTGCATGGATCAGGAGAAAGACCTTGGTGTGATTATTTCTGAAGATCTCAAGGTGGCAAAATAGTGTGACAAGGTGGTGGCAAAAGCCAGGAGGATGTTGGGCTGCATATAAAGAGGAATTACCAGCAGAAATGAAGAGGTACTTATGCCCCTGTACAAGTCACTGGTAAGGCCTCACTTGGAATACTGTGTTCAGTTTTGGGCACCATTTCTTGCAAAGGATGTAAAAAGACTGGAAACTGTTCAGAGGAAGACGACAAATGATTTGGAGCCTGCGTCTGAAGCCATATGAGAGGAGACTTGAAGACCTAAATATGTACACTTTGGAGGAGAGGAGGGATAGGGGAGATATGATTCAGACCTTTAAATACTTAAAGAGAAATAATGAACAAACAAACCTCTTCCAAAAATGGGGAAGCTGTAAAACTAGAGGGCATAACATGAAGCTGCAAGGTGGTAAATTGAAAGGCAATGTCTGGAAATACTTTTTCACAGAAAGGGTGGTGGATGCTTGGAATGCCCTCCCGATGGAAGTAGTGGGGGCAAACACAGTGACGGAATTCAAAATGGCATGGGACAGACACAGTGGATCCCTTTACAGCAACAGGATAAAACCAAAATAAACTGAAATATCTAATTTCTCAACAAATAGGAGTGTCCTACATGGATCGGTGCGTTCACCCCTAAACAAAGACATGGGGAGGGGTGGCCTGCACAGAGCAGCAGGTGCACCTACTCTTGCCATCCTACTGGGCTGATTAGATGGACCATACTGGTCTTTATCTGCCATCATTTTCTATGTTACTATGTTACCTGTCCATCCTGGGAGACCCTGCCAGTAGTGAAACTACTGATAGCTTAGCTCTCAGCATCACTGATGCACACAAGCCCAGACAGCACGACAAGCTGCAAACCAAGTGAAGGACTTTCAATGTAAAGGGGCTGAATTCGCCAGTGAAGCAACAGAAGTTGTACAAAGAGTTGCAGCATCAGCGGGTGTAGGTCTATTTTATTCAGGAGATGCATCTGCTGCAAATACATGAGTGCTTGATCTCCTGTAGGAATTATGGCATGCGGGTGTTCACCTCTGATCAGCTACAGAAAAAAGAGGGGGTGTGGGGATCATATTTTCCAGTGCACTGAAGCTCAAGGTGGGTGATGTTGTCAAGGATAAGATACCTGATGATGCGGGTCAAAAAAGTCAGGAATGGTTTATCATAACAAATATCTAGCGCCCTGATAGTCCATAGGGGGAGTTTTATAGTTACCTCGGGGGTATCATACCACGGCTGGGTTCAGGCACCTTAATAATTGTGAGGGGATTTTAATGTGGTTGGTGACAGGGATAAGGATGCCACAGGATGGGTTAAGGGTTGCGGTGAGAGGGGCCCTTTTCTGCAAATTTATGCTGGACTTGAATATGTTGGATGCCTGGCATGTGCTGCACCACACTTCGAGGTTCTATTCCTTTTATTCAACAGTACATGGGATGCAATAACGGATTGACATGCTTTGGGTGGGCAAGGAGTGTGGGGCACAAATATGCATGGATCACGCTCCAGTTATGTTAGCGTTAGCGAGAGATAGGGAGGGACAGGGTAGATGTTTTTGGAGACTTAATGACTCCCTGCGGGGAGAGGACCGGGTGGTACAGGATGTTCAAAGGAAAATGCAAGCCTTCTTTGAGATGCATTCTGGGGGTGAGACGATTTTAAAGGTATGCGATGGCTTTAAAGACACAATGAGAGGGGTTTTTGTGAAGTGGGGGACACGGCTGAAAAAGGAAAGTGTGGCCCGTGAGGCCCACCTGCGGGAGGAGCTCTGGCACAGTTAGGAGACTTGGTGGCTAAGACCTTGCATGAGGTTGCGGAGGAGGTTGGAGGCAGCCCGAACCCAGTTGAATAGATTGTTAGTACTGTAGGTGAGATTGAACAGTCTCTGAGAAAGGTCTGGCAGACCTATTTTGAATTTGTTAGCAGGGTGGGTAAACTGTGTATGGACCAAGTGGGGGATGACTCCTTTGGTCAGTCGGGATCACCAAACCACCTTCTCTATGCAAGAGGGGAACAAACTAACACCCAATAAAACATACCACATGCAGATTACATACGTAACTGGCACACTAATCTCACAGATTTCTTCTTTGCAAAAAGGTTCCTTTATTATATTATTTTCTTGTCTCACAGAAGCAAGCATACAGAGGTCAGAGCAATACTGACTAAATACCAAGCAATTTGGATTATTTCTCTTACTATTGCAAGCAGGAACACTTTTCTCTCTGCTTTTCCTGTCACAGCTATAAACTAAGTAAGAAATTTCCTGTCCTTTGACAGATCCTAATACAGCAAAGAAATGGAAAGATATGTTCAAGCTACACTAAAGCAAACACACTGCAAAGCAAGCAAACAGCACAGAGAATCAGACCCACATGCACACACACAGACATACAATGGGGAATCGCAGCGTAATTCACCTTCGTGACGTAGGATACAAATTCCCGCCATTAGAGTTATGCCACCTTATGTAGCTTTTTTCTGACTAGCCCCTTTGTTTTTCCTTTTCCTATACATCTGTATTTTCTCTTGCATCATTCCTCGTTTGTTCCATTCGTGTCTGCATCCATTCCTGTTGACCTATTGACCATTTGTATGCCCATGTCTGCCTGTCTGCCTGTGCCTTGCCAGATTTATTTCTTCTTATCTGACCCTTTGTCTCACTTATTTGGTTCTTTGCTTGGTTCTTTCTTTCCTCTCATTCCCAAGAAATATATCTTTTTATCTCCCCATCATATTATTACACCTAAAAATGGGGCCATTTTGTTCCCTTCATGTTAGATTGGCATATTTATATTTTTGTGATTCCCTTATTTTATGATTTCCTCTCATCCTGTGCCCTTGCTGATAAGTGTGCATTCACATTTTTTCTATCTGATCTCACCTAATACTTCTAGCAACTCACATTCGCACCTCAATACAATTACCAGCATTTAGACAGCATTTAAATATTTTGTGTTAACCTTTCTCCTCTGGCCAGCAATCCCACAATTTCTGGGGCATTTATTCCATAAGCAGCAAGCCCGGTCCCAGATAGAGGGCATTAGAGACTCACAAGGGCATTTGCATATGGAGGAGAAGGTGTTGCAAGGAGAGTTTTGACATTATTATGAGGCCCACTACATGGCCCGACCAGGCCTTCTGGGGGCAATATAGACAATTACCTGGCTTCAGTGGCTCTGCTGGTCCTGGGGGAGGAGGAGGCTACTCGGCTGGACAGTGTTATTTTGCATGAGGAAGTGCATCAGGTGATCCATCTCCTCATGTTGAGGAAGGCCCCAGAGTTGGATGGCTTCATCACCACATTTTACAAGACTTTTGAAGCAGAACTGTTGAAGCCCTTGGTGGAGGGTGTTAATGGAGTCCTAGAGTGGGAGCAGTTAGCGGACACAATGGGCTGGGCAGGGAAGTCAATGATATCTAAGGAGGGTGGGAATGTACAGCACTGTGCATCCTACTGCCCGATCTCCCTCCTCAATTTGGATGTGATTAGCAAAAGTGCTAGTGACCCACCTGAATTGGGTGATGGCCAGTCTTATACATCCTGACCAAGCTGGCTTTATACCGAGCAGACAGGCCACAGATAATATATGGAAAGTATTAAACTTGATATGTGGGGCATGCCAAGAGGTGGGAGAAGCACTACTATTAAAAATTGACACCCAGAAGGCATTTGATCAGGTAGCATGGGCATTTATGTTTGTAATGTTGGAATGTATGGGCTTTGGGGAGGGAGGTTCGAGGTTGTATATAGACACTCTACCACAATTCCCAAGTGTGTGTGAAGGTAAATGGGAATTAGTCGGAGTTCTTCTTGCTTCGTAGAGGGACATGGCAAGGGTGCCCCCTATCTCCGCTGTTGTTCACTCTGACAGTGGAGCCTCTGGCACAGCATATGCAACAAAGTCTTGATATTCAGGGCATACAGGTGGGAGGGGAGGAGTCACACATTGTGCCCTTCACAGATGATATTATTTGTGCTGTATCTAGGACCCTGGTTTCCCTGTCCCTCTGTGTGGGAGTTGGGTGAGTATGGCCAGTTGTCAGGGTATAGTCTCAGCATGAAAATGTCTGAGATCTTTAACCTCACGGTTGGACCCTCATTGCAGGAGAGGCTGCAACAGTGCTTCCTGTTCCAGTGGGCCTCCAAGGGGGTGAAGTATTTGGGGGTGTACCTGTGGAAGAAATCTGGGGCTACTTTACAGTCTTAACTATCCCCAGCTTTTGTGGGAGCTGGATGATCAACTCAAACATTGGGGGTGGATTCACCTCACATGGCTGGGCCAGATAGTTGCGATCAAGATGATAGCAATCCCAAAATTCTTGAACTTGTTCCAAGTCCTACCTGTTCTGGTTCCATACAGAGTGCTAAAGAGCATCCAATGTAAAGTGGAGTGGTTTATATGGAAGGGTAGGCCTCCCAGGGTAGCTCGGAGAGTGTTACAACAACACAAAACCAATGGGGGAATGGGGTCGTGGATTTTGGGGACTACTATGTGGTGGCCGAGTTGCAAGGTATGTATGTGTGCTTGCGGGAATGGGAGAAGGAGTGTGTGAGGATGGAGTGGCAGGAATTGAAAGGGTTGGGGCTTGATGAATAGATTTGGGGGAAGAGGCATGTTAGAAGGGTGGAGTACCCGATGGTGCAGCACATGCTGGGAATCTGGTGGGGCATCAAAACTATTAATGGAGTGAAAGACTTATTCTTCTCTTTGACAGAGATAGGATTGTTTCCAGGAAGGGACCAGACCCCTAAGTAATTGCAGGAGGAGTGGAAGGTTTTGGAGGGGGTAACACAGTTGTATCAAGGGAGGGCCCTTGTGACCTACGAAGGCTTATGGGATATGTATTCTTTGGCTAATTGGGGATTCTATGGGTACTTGAAAATTTGACATTTCCCGTTGCAGGGGAAAGTGAAAGCGGATTTGGACTGGAATCGCACGGGCTTTGAGTTCTCTGCCTAGGGCTCCTGGGCAAGAAGGGGATCATATTCTAAATATATTGGGGACCGAAGGCAGTGAGGAGGGGAGAAAGAGGGGTTTATGGCAAAGTGGGAGCAGGACCTTGGGGTAAGTTTGGACTGGGTGGAGTGGGAAAATATTCCAGATGATGGGGAAGTTGTTGGTGTCTGCAAACATGGTAGAAAATGCATATAAAGTTCTTTACTGGTGGATTCTCACTCCTGTGTGACTGAAAAAAAATGGGTATCCTTCGTTCCCCCCTATGGTGGAGGGAGTCTGGGGCCCCAGGGGATTATGTCCATGTGTGGTATTTATTTATATTCTCTTATATACTGTGCTATTCTGTATCAGCGTGGTTTATATTGAACAAACTGAAATTACATTGAGATGGCATTATAATTTGGAGATAACTATTTTACAAGAAAAATGGGCTATGGAGGGTTAAGTGGCTTGCCCAAGACTACAAGGAGCACCTGTGGGACTAGAAACCCCAGTCCTTCCAGCCCAAGGTTGGTGTCCTCTAGTGGGATTTGAACCCCCAACCTTCTGGCCTGAAGTACCTTGCCCCAACCACTAGGCCACTCCTCCACTCATGGCCAGTAGTGCAATGCTATTGAGAAATACTGGGGAAGGTCCTTACAAGTGATCCAATGGTCTACATGTTACATGTGCAAAAGCCGAGCTGCCTGGTTAACCAGCACGGGTTATGGTGACACTCAGTGTTCACAGCGAGGTGTGAGAAAGCCGCTCATGGGAACAGGACATTGTCAAGAGGGGTGGTAGAGTGTGGGAGGCGGCTGGGTGAACTGTATAGCATGCCCCGGATGATGGCACTGTGAATGCAGAGAGTGACACAGATGGAAGGCCAGTGGCGAGTGGTGTGGGAGTGGTTACAAGATGACAGCACAGGGAAGGGGGAGGGGTTGGGTAGAATGAAGGGAAGGGAGGGGAGGGAATCGGGGGTGGATGTGGTAGGGAATGGTGGAGAGGAGGGGTGAGGGAGGATAATTCATTGGTTATTTTTGTCTTGTTCTTGCTTTGCTCTGTTTATTTATTTATTTATTTGTTTAATTCTTTTTTTTTATATCGCACTCTTAAGAATCAGTGTGGTTTACAATAAACATTACTTGTACAATGCAGGCAGAACATACATTGGACTTTACAGACAACAGGTAAGACAACTTGGTTTAAACGGGGAGTGTTAAATAAGTTAAGTAATTTAAACAACAGATATGGTTATGATAAAATAAAAGACATGAAGGCTGAACTTGGCTATGTAATGTCACCGGCATGAGAATAGTGTTGATGGAAAAGGTGATACTTTAGGACCTTCCTAAATTGTGCAAGGTCAGTAACAGACCGGATATGGGCAGGAAGGGCATTCAAAAGTGTGAGCGCATAAAACACAAAGGCTCAGTTCTTGGTCGCAAGGGAGCATTTTATTATCGCAGTGGGGACAGTGAGTATGTGAGCAGTAATCGATCTTCTGGATCTATTCTGAGGAGGGAGGTGAAAAAGATCCTTGATGGAGGCAGAAGATAGCTTGTTGAGGGCTTTAAAGGTAAGCAGCATTACTTTAAAGGTAAGCCTGCAATGGATGGGAAGCCAATGGAGGTGCTGCAAAATCGGAGTTATATGGTCCCTTCTCGAGCCTCCGTGTAGGACTCAAGCAGTGGCATTCATTGCCAGTTGTATAGGATTAAGAGTACTTCTAGGGAGACCATGTAGTATAGCATTGGCGTACTCAAAATGGCAGGTCACAAGGGCTTGAAAAATCATATGGAAATTGGCAGGCTCCAGAAGGGGATGTAGGTGGTGAATTGATTGTATCTTGTGGTAGATTGCCTTACTGATGTTGCTAATATGTGCTTTCATGTCAAGCTGCTGGTCTAGAATGATACCCAAGTAGCGGATGATGGGTTTAATTGGGAGCTCTGCGTCTCTGACCTTAAACGAAGCGGGGGGAGGGGGTGAAGAATTGATTCCTTGCGATGAATAGGATGTCCATCTTATTAAAGTTGATTCTGAGGCTTTGCGCGCAGAGCCAGTCTATAACAGTGTCAAAGCAGCTTATTATTGGCGAGAGGTCGGGCTGGTCAATAGAGAATGGTGTAAACATCAGTACATCATCAGCATAAACGAGGCGGGAGATGTTGAAGGAGCGGATGATTGAACAGATGGACTGCATACAGGGGCGGCCCAAGGGGGACGCGGGGCCATGTGCGGAGACTCGGTGCGGGGCCTCATTTGCATACGTGGCCTTATTTGCATAAATATTTGCATAATGTTACCATACACTAACTTTTAGTAAACATGTCTCTTAATGAGTGTATCTCGCACACCTCAAGCCCACAGGAACGGGTTGAGTTCGTGCACAACGCGGGAGATCGACACCTCCGACGTCGAACTGCACAACACGACGCGCTGAGGACACTGAGCCACGTAAGTCACCCGCAAAGAGATAGGCCAGCTAGCAATACCTAATCTTACAAACCAACTTGACACTTAAAATCTGACTGTTCAAACCTGATGAAGTTGATATAGCTGCACTATGATAAAATGTTTGTTTGCCAATATTGTTGACGGCCACCAAATACACCCCATTAAGAATTTAGTTGCATGCTAGAGTTGACAACCTCTGACCATAACAGGCACACCTACCGCTACTAGGCTTGTTTTCTTAAAATTACCAATGCTACTGTTGCTAATGTTTTGCTACTATTAACCCAGGTCCCTGACATGTATTCTAGATACTGTTTACACTGGATACTGTTGATACTTGCTGATACTAACTAACTCTTACAAGCTATACTGTTATTACCCACGATTGTTAAGGCTGCAACTCCAACTACCTGGTACAAAAACTTAACTGTCAGAGCAAAGGGCAGCTGCAGAGTTACTCCACCCATCTAAAAATGAAGGCGCCAATCTGGAACATAGTGATATACCTGTTCACACTAATCCCTGCCTACGCATTCAATCAAAACCTATACCAACCCCTCTCACACCTTTACACCCCATTCTACAGCCTCTACACCATACAAACCCCACAACCACTCCTACTCACACCATACTACTTCACAGGAAAGATTGTATCACACACGCCCAATCATAGGCTCTCCACTAGAAGTTTGACAAGAAATCGGAGACACCGCAAGCCCAATGCAGCATTGACCCGCTCACTCAACCAAACTACATCACAAACCACTAACAACCAGTCTACGCCAGCCCTACATGAAACCTGTAAAATCATACTCATCAATGCTCGCTCAATCAGGAACAAAACCCACATAATCTACGACATCATCACAGACGACCAACCGGACATCCTATGTATAACCGAAACATGGGTCACAGAAACAGATGCAGCCATATTGAATCACATCAGCAAACCTGGATACAACCTGTATAACTGTCCCCGATCCCACAAAAAGGGTGGAGGCGTCCTCATGATAGCAAAAGACAACCTGAAACTCTCAAGCACATATCAGAACTCAAACCCAGACATAGACCTACTCAAGGTCGAAAACTCCGCATTATCCATCTGCTTGATATACAGACCCCCCCACGCCGCAACATGAGATATTAGCATCAGCATTGGAAACAATTTCATCAACGCAACCTAGAAAATTCCAGATCGTACTAGGGGACCTAAATCTAGCATCAACATCAGCCATGAATGCAAACACCTTCCTAGAAGCCATGACCCAGCTAGGGTACCAACAACTAATAACAGAACCCACCCATGAAAAAGGACACACACTAGACATGGTTTTCACGCCCAAAAGTGAACAGGCCAATGATGAGAAGCCCCTGATAGAGATCAATCCACTACCCTGGTCAGACCACCACCAAATCAATACAGTATACGGATAAAGCTGCCGAACTTGACTAAAGACACAAAAGCAAAAAGAACATCACACCAACAAAGAAGATTCAACAAACCAAACATGGAAGGTCTTATCAATACTATCAAATCCCACATAGACCTGGGTAAAACAGACCTCGATGATTTAACAAGCAATTGGGATTCCGGAATTCAGACCATAGCAATCCCCAAAGGGAATCAGACACCAAACGCATCCAAACACCAATCAGAACCTTGGTACACCATAACATTGACCAGAATGAAGAGAAACCTCAGAAAGCACGAAAGAAAGTGGAGACACACCAAATCCACCGAACTCAGGGCTGTGTACCTTAATCTCCTCTCAAAATACAAAGAGGAAATAAACACAGCAAAGAGGATACACCATACCAACATCCTAAACAAATCCATCAACAAACCATGTGAACTTTTTGCACTAGTAAAGTCACTTACCAAAACAGCCCTACCGGAACATCAAGATAGCCCTATACATCCACAAACACTGGCAAATCACTACGCAAGCAAACTGACTACTACCACCCCCATGTTCGACGTAGGCACACCGCACCAACGAACGAAGATGAAGCAAGAACTTACATGGAGCACATTCCACAACATTGATGAACAACAAACCACCAACATTCTAACCTCCATAAATACCACCACCTCACCACTTGACCCCTGCCCAACTGCATGGATCAAAGCGGCAAAAAAAGAGATAAACCAGCAAATAGCCCACATTGTAAATCAGTCACTAAGTCTAGGAATAATGCCTGACCAACTAAAACAATCTATAATAAGGCCAATCCTAAAAAACAACTCTCTCAACAAGGAAGACCCGACCTCATACCGCCCCATATCCAGCATCTCATTCCTGGCAAAAATCATCGAAAAGGCAGTGCTCCTACAACTTCAAGACCACCTTGATGACCATGATACCTTAGACAAACAACAATACGGGTTCAGAAGAAACCATGGAGTTGAAACACTTTTGATAGCACTAATGAACAACCTCCTCAAAGGACTAGAAGACAGAAAGAAAATGTTTATACTCATTTTCATTGACATCTCCGCCGCCTTTGACACTGTACATCATGGGATCCTCCTTAGCAAACTGGAATCCATAGGAGTTGTGGGAACCCCCCTCAAATGGTTTTCCTCCTACATATCGAACAGAAGGCCTCAAGTACAATTCAATGGGGAACAAGCTAAACCGTTCTCTCAAACGCAGGGCATACCCCAGGGTTCAGCTCTCTCGGCACTACTGTTCAACATTTACATGCAACCCCTCTGCGACATTTTTAAAAGGCATAACATCAACTACCACATCTATGCGGATGATATTATGCTCTACACACAACTGTACGCCGCTGACCCCAAATATACACAGCTCGAAAGCTGCCTGGACGAGATGTTGCTATGGCTACAGAAAAATAACATGACGATTAACCACAAAAAAACAGAGGTCATGTATATATCCAGCAAACCCAACTTCAAGCCACCTGATTCAATCACCCTGTGCAATAGCACGTACAAAGCAAAAGATGAAATCAAATATCTAGGAGTCACACTCGACTGCAACCTAAAAATGGAGACACACCTGCGTAAAACAAACAAAGCCATCTTCCATAAACTTAGGGTGATACAACCTCTAAGGAAAATAATAGCACCATGCGACTTCCGGTCAGTGGCTCAAGCACTCATCATGCCACACCTCGACTACTGTAATGCCATCTTACAAGGTCTGCCCAAAAAATCACTAAATATCCTTCAAATGGCCCAAAATGTGACAGCCAGGATCATAATGGGAACAAGAATATCTGAACACATCACCCCCATATTAATCGACCTACATTGGCTTCCAATTGCAGCTAGGATACAGTACAAGATGCTAGTAACAACATTCAAACTTATCAACAACATAGCCCCCTCATTCCTGTCCTCACTTATCAGCACACAACCGGCAAATAGGAACAGAAGAACTAACAACTTGGGCACCCTGCAGGTCCCCAACACCATCAGAACTGTGAAAAAAAGTACATGTCGCAGAGCTTTCTCATTCTCTGCGCCTGCTATATGGAATCAACTCCCTTTTGAACTGCGTTTAATCCAGGACATTAAAAGTTTCAGGAAAGAGATAAAAACCCACCTATTTAAATGCTACTACAACCAGCCATGAATCTCAAGATCCATGGAATCGTAGCAAAGCAAATAGATAACTATATGCTTTTGAATCCACCTTATGTATAAACATGTAAAAATGTGAAATCCAAAAATGTGTAAATATGTATGTATAAATGTAAATATGTATAACTCCATTCCCCAAAACATTAACCATGTGTGCTGTGACCCCCCCTCAGAGCTATGTATTTACTGTCCCCCCCCAGTCCTGATTGACAACCCCCAAAAGAAGAATCGAACTGCTGCTGATCGCTGGAAGCAGCGGTATATAAATGTGTACTAAATAAAATAAAAGAAAGAAAGAAAGACTAAAAGATTTCTACATTACTATAATCCAGTGCCAACCGCCAGGCACATTAGGAACTACTATAAACGCTGCCCATTTAGAACCCATCAAATTACAGCCAAGGGAATCAACTCTCATAAATCCCAAAATAAATTCTTGATTCCTCAATAGCACTTCCTGGAACTTCTTCATAAATGCTTAATCAAAGAAAATGCTCCCATACACCCCCAGTGCTCCTCCCCAGATGTCTCTGGATTCTTTTAGTATTACAATTAGTTTTTTGTCGGATCGCTCACCTTGAAAAGGAATTATCCTGTTCTCGTAGTGAGCCCTCCATTTTAATCAAGTAAATTCAGCTACCCATAGGCTATTAAAACCTGACTTCGCAACACAAGTCGCTGTCAGCACTCCCCTTACTGAAATCTCTAATAGGAGTTTGGAAGCTCTTTCGCAGTCAAATGAAGCTCACCAGTACTCAAACCAACACTCTATAATGAATATCTCAGTCCAGAGAGTAGGTACTTAGCTTCCTCGATGAATTAGAAGGAAAAATCTCTTCGGCTGGAACTCAGCAAACACTCAGCTCTACTCCCAAACAAATGGGTACAACTCCATCGCCGAAACTGGCATTCCTTCCCGATGCCCGTCCTCATAGGGTCCCCGCGATACTAGTAGTGTTTCAAGCCGCGCTTTCCATCAGCTCTTCTTCAGGCTTAGGAACCCCACTGCTCCTGGTTCCAATAAATGCCTCAATAACGTGACGTCAGAAGAAACCCAACACTATCACACCTTTCTACAACTTTATTGAGATCGCAAACCCCACCAGTCAATCTCAACATTCATGCCATGTGGTATCATAGAGCCCAATTGAAAAATCCAATACTGTTCCCTTAAATGAAGTTGTGCTTGACGATCCCCCCCTCGAGGAGGTTCGGGCACAACCTCCAATACCCGCCACCGCAAATCTGCAAAAGAATGTCCTTGCTGCTGACAATGAAGCACTCCAGGAGCCCCTTCCTGCCGTCGATTAATCCGAGAACGATGTTCCAATAATCTTTTTCGTACGGGGCGAGTAGTGCTCCCCACATATATACAATCGCAGGGGCATACCAAAATATAGATTACAAACTCTGTATAACAATCGTAAATACTCTTAGAGCGATGTTGCAGCCCCGTATGAGGATCCACCCAAACTAATCCTTCCAGCGTAGTGAGACAAAAATCACAGTGGCCACAAGCATTTTTCAATTGGGCTCTATGATACCACATGGCATGAATGTTGAGATTGACTGGTGGGGTTTGCGATCTCAATAAAGTTGTAGAAAGGTGTGATAGCGTTGGGTTTCTTCTGACGTCACGTTATTGAGGCATTTATTGGAACCAGTAGCAGTGGGGTTCATAAGCCTGAAGAAGAGCTGATGGAAAGCGCGGCTTGAAACACTACTAGTGTCACGGGGACCCTACGAGGACGGGCATCAGGAAGGAATGCCAGTTTCGGCGATGGAGTTGTACCCATTTGTTTGGGAGTAGAGCTGAGTGTTTGCTGAGTTCCAGCCGAAGAGATTTTTCCTTCTAATTCATCGAGGAAGCTAAGTACCTACTCTCTGGACTGAGATATTCATTATAGAGTGTTGGTTTGAGTACTGGTGAGCTTCATTTGACTGCGAAAGAGCTTCCAAACTCCTATTAGAGATTTCAGTAAGGGGAGTGCTGACAGCGACTTGTGTTGCGAAGTCAGGTTTTAATAGCCTATGGGTGGCTGAATTTACTTGATTAAAATGGAGGGCTCACTACGAGAACAGGATAATTCCTTTTCAAGGTGAGCGATCCGAAAAAAACCTAATTGTAATACTAAAAGAATCCAGAGACATCTGGGGGGGAGCACTGGGGGTGTATGGGAGCATTTTCTTTGATTAAGCATTTATGAAGAAGTTCCAGGAAGTGCTATTGAGGAATCAAGAATTTATTTTGGCATTTAGAACCCATAGCAAACCCGCCATATCCTGACAGCATTACCAGGACTCACAAAACACCATACCCTACCTATCAAAAGGCAACACTGCAAATATTAAACCAATACATTTCAGAGAATACTGGGGAAAGAGAACAAGTGGCAATGTCAAATAGGAATTACATAAACAGAATACCTCAACTCAGTTACACATGCAGAACATAGACCATCACCAAACAAGGAATCACAATTTAGAAACAGGAAGGCAATAATTAAACTGGGAACCCCAAAAGCCAAACTTGGAATGTACAACAACACTGTAGAAATAAAACTATAAATTAATTTCCTCTTGTACCAAACAAAGCACAGATGTTAATGATGCACATTTCCCAGAGCTTTCATATTCCAGTTAATAAATTCAAAATAAAGAGATATCTTTCTACCTTTTGTGCATTTTTTTTCAGTTGCAATTGGTCCAGCCACTTTCTTCTGGTTTCTTCATGTTTTCTACTAACTCTCCATCATCTGCTGTCCATTTGTCCTTTCTTCTCTCTTCTAGTTTTTTTTTCCATTCTCTCTCTCTACATCTGCTTTAACATACTAATCTTTCTCCTTTTGCTCTTTCCTCATTCCTATTTCATCCTCACAAATTTTACCCCTCCATCCTCAATCCCCACTTACTCTCCCAATACCCGACCAATTATAGATTTTTTATCCCTCCCACACAAAATATTTTCCCCTCTCTATTTTACTCTCCCAGCCCCATCCCATTCTAATCCTCCCCCAACATCAGCTCCCTTCTAGTTCCAGTATCACCCAGCATCCATTCCCTTCTAGTCCCTGCATCAGCCCACTTCCAGTCCTAGCCCCCCATCAGCCCATTTCCAGTCCTAGCTCCCCCATCCATTTCCAGTCTGAGTCCCTTCATCAGCTCATTTCCAATCCTAGCCCCCCCATCAGCCCATTTCTAGTCATTTCCTAGCCCCATCATCAGCCCATGTCAAATCATAGCTCCCCTCCACTCAGCCCAATTCCAGTCCAAGCCCCCCCCCATGAGCCTACTTCCAGTTCTAGCCCCTCCATGAGTCTATTTCAATTCAAGCCCCCACCACAGCCCATTTCTAATCTTAGCTCCCCCAACAGCCCATTTCCAGTCCTATCCTAGTTGCTCCATCAGCCCATTTTCAGTCCTAGCTCCCTTCCCTCACAGCTCATTTCCATTCCAAGCCCCCTCCCCATCAGCTATTTGCAGTTCAAACCTCCCCTTCTGCTCAGCCCATTTCCAGTCCTAGCAACCCCCAATCCATTACCAGTCCTAGCCCCCCGTCAACCAACTTCCAGTCCTAACCCCCCATCACCCCATTTTCAGTTTAAGCCCCCTCATAACCCATTACCAGTCCTAACCCCATCAGCCCATTTCCAGTCAGCCCCCCATAGCCCATTGCCAGTCCTAAACCCCCCATCAGCCCACAGCCCATTACCAGTCCTAACCACATCAGCCCACCTCAAGTCCTAAACCCCCCCCATCTGCCCATTTCTTTTCCCAGCCCCCCCATAGCCCATTATCATTCCTAACCCCCCCCATAGCCCATTTCCTGTTCTAACCCCGATCACCCCTTTTACAGACAGCCCCCATCTGATTGCTAGTGTTATCCCCCCATAGCCCATTACCAGTCCTAACCCCCCCATCAGCCCACAGCCCATTACCATTCTTAACCCCCCCCCCATAGCCCATTACCAGTCCTAACCCCCCATCAGCCCACAGCCCATTACCAGCCTTAACCCCCCATAGCCCATTATCAGTCCTAACCCCCCATCACCCCATTTCCAGACAGCCCCCATCAGCCCACAGCCCATTACCAGTCTTAACCCCCCAAGCCCATTACCAGTCCTAACCCCCATCACCCCATTTCCAGACAGCCCCCATCAGCCCACAGCCCAATGCCAGTCTTAACCCCCCCCCCCCCCAAGCACATTACCAGTCCAAACCCCCCCCATCAGCCCACAGCCCACTGCCAGTCCTAACCCCCCCCCCCCCATCGGCTCATGGAAATTAAAATAAAAAAAAAAGCTGGCCGCTGCCGCCGCGGCAGCATGGAGTGTCCCGCGGGGCCCCCTCTGCCTGGCTGAACTCTCCCGGCGTGGCTGAAGCCCTCTGCTCTGGCTTGCAGATACGCGAAGGGATAGTGTCTCCCTCATGTCTCTGTTAAGCCCGCAGGGGCTGAAGGGAAGCAGGGGCTGATGGGAAATTTCCCATCTGCCCCTGCGGGCTTAACAGAGATGCGAGGGAGACACTCTCCCTTTGCGTATCTGCAATCCGGAGCAGAGGGCTTCAGCTGTGCCGGGAGAGTTCAGCCGGGCAGAGGGGGCCCCGCGGGACACTCCATGCTGCCGCGGCGGCAGCGTCCCGTTTTTTTTTTTTTAAATTTCATTTAAAAAAAAATCAGAATGTTCTTTGCGCGGGGCCCCCTGAAACGCGGGGCCCTGTGCAAAAAACATTCTTGCTCAATGGACGGGCCGGCCCTGACTGCATATAAATGTTGAAGAAGAGAGCAGAGAGAGGCGCCTTGGGGAATGCCTTGTTTTTGTTGAAAAGGCTCAGAGGTCAAAGAGCCAATTCGTACCTGTTGCCATCGGTCTGAAAGTTAGGACTTGCACCAACTCAAGGCTGAGGCAAGAATTCCCTTCTCTTGAAGACGTGTAAGAAGGAGCTCTGCTAGTGGGTTATACATTTACTTATTCAATTTTATATTATTTATTTTTCTTTAATTGTAAAAACTATTGAGATAATTTGTATGCACCAGAGTTGTATTTGACATCTGTTTATTGGCTGTCTCAAGAATACAAAAAATATACAGTTAAATTTTGTTGTAGGGCCTCTAACTTTATTGAGGTTGGGGCCCGCCTCAAATCTCCTTCTTCCCTAAAAACATTGCTGCTCCCCTCCCTGCTTCTTGCCTGTTATTGTCAGGCTGATTCTCTCTCACGGTTTCCACTTGTGGCTTCACTAACTGGGTGCATGACCGCCTCCCCTCGCCCTTTATCCTCGCTGCCCTTCGTCCCCACCCCCACTGACCTGCCTGCCCACCTATCCCCTTTAATCTTGTTTCCTTCCCCACCCACAGACCCAGCCCTTCACCCATTCCGGGGAGCCCTCCTTCCCCATTGCAGCCAGGTTATGGGCCAATGCTATCTGCTGGCTTGGCCCCACAATACCAGTAGTGACTACGAGTTGTCAGTAGTATCATTTATAATAAAATAGGAAGGACAAATATACAAACTATCTTTTATATATACAAACGTGCAAACATCACTACCAGATTTCATATATAAAATAAAAATTGTAACATTGTTTATGATGAAGATTTCTTGCTGAAAAAATAGCTCACCCTATAAGTACATGGACTGAATAAGTTAAATGGCACGTGTTCTTCAGTAATTTGATAAAATAAAAGATGACTACAAAAGATTGCCTCTCTCTTATGTAGCCTTTCCAGATGTCATTCTAAAGACCTTTGCTTACCTCGTAAGGAACATTCAGGCAGGCAGACAGGAGAATTAGCATTGTCTGCCTATAGGGCAATCATTACGAATGCACACTGATAACATTTCTTTCAGTTCATTTTTGGATCAATTTTCATTTCATTTGGCTCACTCATATTTGAGAAACCAAAGATCATTTGTTTACTTGGTCCCATTCATTTCCACTAACATGGATGAGAAAACAGTTTTTGACTCTAACAATCGGGTTTTCCTTCCTTTTTTTAGGAAACTTGTGTGAAACGTATTGGCAGGCATTAGCAACAGCATCCCAAAATAGCAAGAGTGACATAAACAACCTGCATAACATAAATCATTATTAAAGAGGACCTACAAAATCCACTATTTGCCCTGGTACAAGCATTATGGAACCTGTGCGCCTCTTTGGCCTGGATTGGCCACTGTTGGAAACAGGATACTGGGCTTGATGGACCTAGGTCTGACCTAGTAAGGCATTTCTTATATTCTTATGTTAAAACCAACCTAAACAGAGAAAATAATATCATAGGGCACCATGAGAAGTACAATGTAGCAACAGCATTATAAGGAACACCCAAAGGATGAAAGATTGATAGTTGCAGCCCAGGACAGTGGATTACTGATGAGATGATTTATGGTAAGCATTGTAAAAAAACTGGCAAAACAGATATATGCCGATTCTATAAGAAAGAGCTAGAAGCAGTGACTCACCATATAGCAAGCTGTGAAGTTCTGATGGCGGAAAATTTCTATACGGAAAGGCACAACACAGTAGCATACAGTGTTGGTACCAAGTGATTATTCTGTGAATTGTGTGGAGAAGCAGAAGATTCTAAAGTACCAAGAAATGCAGTCAGAGATGAAGAAAATGCGGCAGAAGGATACAGAAATCGTTCCCATTGTACTGGGAGTGACAGGCTTGATAAAGAAGAATTTCTAGGCATATCTTATTAAACTACCCATACCTGTTACACCTTATGAGCCCTAGAAGAAAGCTCTCTTTGGCACAATGCAAGCAAAAAGAGACTAAGTTCATACTCCACATGCCCTAGCTTAGAAGTGAAGTTTACGACTATCATAGTATCTTCAAAATTAACCCATTTGCAGAAAATGTCCGGAGCGAGAAAAAGAAGTGGCAGCAGTGTCAAGGACAGCCTAGGCACTGTGAAAAGGGAAAAGTAGTTTCAACATGAGCAGGAATATCCAAATATATAAGAGGAGATAAGCAGCATCAACAGTGGCATGAATATCCCATGGCACAAAGAGCAGAGCAAGCAAGTACCACCAGTGGTATTTAAGAGGCATTTTACTAAAATGTGCTACCCAGTTATTATGGATTTCTACATGCAGAAACTGCACACTGGAGCTCATGGAAATTGTTAGCATGGGGCAGAAGAGTTATTGAATGCTGATTTGGGTATGGGGGTGGTGAATGGGCAGGTTAGAGTGGGTGTGGTGAGCACATTTCAAGTAGCATGGGGGCATACATCCCCAATTAGCTACACATAGGGATAAAGGAACAGCGTTGTTAAAACACACTTAAGAGGTTAACTGCTTTTTCTCTTAAAGTTCAGCTGAGGAACAGGTAGGGGCTTTGGTAGGTTTCTGTTTTTTACTGCAATAGGTACCAAAGCTCCACCAATTGAAAAATGGCTGGAAAAATCACATTGCCAAAGCTCTTGTCCCCTTTACAGCTTCTGTAAAAAACAAAAAAGATACACAAATTTTCAAGGATTATAGCAGGTATGTGTCTTTTTTGTTTTTTATTCTCAATAGTTTCATTAATTTTATATGTGTTTTTAATTATTTAATTATATGTTGTTTATGATGGCTTTCATGGTTTTTATAAGTTTTCTGTATATACAACTTATTTTTTAAGCCTGTACGATTGACTTTTTATATGTAATTCATTTATTAATGTGTATGTAATTAATATGTACATATGAATGTTCTAAGGCTTATGGATTTTTATTGTTTTTAATGTTGTTATTAATATGTTTATTTATGTATTTATAGCTTTTAAGTCCACTTTAGCCCCTGAGGAAGGCAGCGAAACATGGCCTGTGTCGGGCCTGTGGCACAAGGTTTTTTAATAAAAAGTTGATTTATCCTTCCGAGTACTCCACGTCTCTGTTTTGGTTCCATGAAATACAATGCAGTCAGCGAACACTTAATCTCTATTCGTCTATGAGGAATGCCTTTCAACACAACTATAATTCAAGTATATGCCCCAACAATAGCTGCAGAGGAGAATGAAATTGAAGAGTTCTATGAACAAGTACAAGCTGAACTTGACAGAACATGCAAACAGGATATCCTGATAGTCATGGGTGACTGGAACGCAAAAGTTGGCAACAAAGAAGAAGGCAAAGTAGTTGGAAAATATGGACTTGGCAACAGAAATGAAGCTGGAGAAAGACTGATAGAATTCTGCAAGACCAACAATCTATTCATCTCAAATACCTTCTTCCAGCAACACAAGCAGCAACTGTACACATGGACTTCACCCAATGGGTTGTATAAAAATCAAATTGACTACATCTGTGGAAGTCAACAATGGAAAAACTCTATAACATCAACAAAGACAAAACCTGGAGCTGACTGTGGTACAGATCATCAACTACTAGTATGCAAACTCAAGCTAAAGTTGAAAAAGAGCAAACCACTCATGAATGGAGCAAAATATGACCCTGAGAATATACCACTGGAATTCAAAGACTGCCTGCAAAATTGATTTGCTGCTTTAGATATAAATGACAGAGTTCCATAAGAGTTATGGAATGACATCAAGAAGGTTGTGTTGGAAGAAAGCGAGAAGTCTCTACAAAAGGTAAAAAAGAAAAAACGGCCAAAATGGATGACCGAAGAAACTCTGAAAATTGTCCAGAAACGCAGAGAAGCTAAAGACAGAGGAGAAAGAAAGACAATCACAGAACTCAACAGAGATTTCCAATGTGCAGCAAGACAGGACAAAGAGAAGTACTACAACGAAGCATGCAAGGAAATAGAAGCAGAAACTATTAGAGGAAGAACAAGAGTGGTTTTCCTAAAGCTACGAGAGTTAAAGAAAAAGTTCCAGCCTTGAATTGGAATGTTACAAGATGTTCAAGGTTCTATGTTTAATGATGCTGAGAAGATCAAGAAGAGGTGGAAGGAATATACAGAGTTTTTATATGATAAAGATCAAGTAGACCAACAGCCGTTTCAACCTGTACCTTATGATCGGGAACCATTGGTGATGAAAGAAGAAGTTGAAGCTGCATTGAAAGCCTTATCAAAGAACAAAGCACCAGGCATTGATAGCATTTCCATAGAAGTATTACAGCAATCTGATGCAGCTGTTTCAACAAGACTCTGCCAAGAAATATGGAAGGCAACATCATGGCCATCTGACTGGAAAAGATCTGTGTTTATACCAATACTAAAGAAAGGTGATCCAACTGACTGTAGAAATTATCACACAGTCGCTCTGATCCCACATGCCAGCAAGATTCTACTGATTATTCAAAAGAGACTACAACCATACCTGGAACAAGAACTACCTGAAGTGCAAGCAGGGTTCAGGAAAGTGCGAGGAACGAGAGACATCATTGCGGATGTGAGATGGATCCTTGAAAAGACTAAAAAATACCAAAAGGATATCTATTTGTGCTTTATCAACTATAGCAAGGCTTTTGACTGTGCAAACCATGAGAAACTCTGGGCCACATTAAGAAGCATGGGTATACCAGAACACCTGATTGTACTCTTGCACAATCTGTACATTGATCAAGAAGCAACAGTTCGAACGGAACAAGGAGAAACAGAATGGTTTAAAATATGCAAAGGTGTAAGAAAAGGCTGCATACTTTTCCCCTACCTGTTTAATTTATATGCAGAACAAATTATCAGAGAAACAGTATTGCATGAAGACAACAGAAGTGTGAAGACTGGTGGAAGACTCATCAACAACCTTCGCTATGCTGATGATACCACATTACTGGCTGAAAGTGAAGATGATCTGAAACATTTGCTTCTCACAATCAAAGAATATAGTCTCAAAATGGGCCTGCACCTTAATGTAAAGAAGACGAAGATCATGACAAATGGCATAATCAATAGGTTCATCATTGAAGGAGAAGAAATTGAAATTGTGAACAACTTTAACCTACTTGGATCAACTATCAATAAAGAAGCAACAAGCAGTCAAGAAATCAGACGACGCATTGCTCTTGGCAGAATGGCTATGAAAGACCTAGATAAGATTCTCAAGAGCAGAGATGTCTCTCTCCATACAAAGATTCAACTTGTTCAAGCCATGGTATTTTCAATAACATCATATGGATGTGAAAGCTGGACAGGAAGAAAATTGATGCCTTTGAATTATGGTGCTGGCGGCGAATACTGTGTATACCATGGACTGCCTGAAGATCAAACCAGTTGGTACTAGAGGAGATCAAACCTAAGCTTTCTTTAGAAGCTCAGATGACAAGACTTTGACTTTCATACTTTGGACACATCATGCGAAGAGAGAGATCATTAGAGAAAGACATCATGCTTGGCAAGATAGAAGGTCCACACAAAAGAGGAAGGCCAGCAATGAGATGGATCGATACAATAACAGCAGCTACGGGTTGTAATCTGTCAACAATGAGCCGCCTGACTGAAGACCGAACACTATTTAGGATAGCTATCCAGAGGGTCGCCATGAGTCGACTCCGACTCGACGGCACTTAACAATAACAACTCTATAAATTGCGTGGAGAGGCAGAAGATCCTGAAATACCAGAAAATGCAGTCAGAGACCAAGAAAATGTGGCAGAGAGGTACAGAAATATTTCCCATCATGTTGGGTGCCACAGGCTAAATAAAGAATTTCCAAGCATATCTTTACAATAGCCATGCATGTGACATTTATTTATTTATTTATTTAGCAAACACTTATATACCGCTGCTTCCAGCGATCAGCAGCGGTCCGATTACAATAGGAGAACTGTCAAATCAGTACAGTAGAATTTGGGGCGCGCATAGGTTGATTCGGAGGGTAGGCACATCACATCACTAACTATGTACATATAGACAACTGACCAGTATACACAAATCAAATTCAAGAGTAATAAATGCAGTAGAATTTGGGGCGCGCATAGGATGATTCGGAGGGTAGGCACATCACACTAGTGGTGTAAATAAGTGTATCTGTATAAGTATAAGTATATCCGTATACATGTATATCTGGATACATGTATACTCATACCTTGGGTATAAGGGGCACTGTTACATAAATACACTGATGTGGGATATGCACATATATACAAATAACCAGTATACCCAAAACCAGTATACACAAAAACCAAATATAAACTTACATAAACTATCAGGTGTACATAGGTATGCAATGGATTATTGTGGTAAATAATCTTAAGCTTTGGGCTTAAAACAAATTGAAATGACTCTGAAACAAATAGGTCTTGAGGTTTTTCCTAAAGTCAGTTAGGTCTTTGCTGGCTCGTAACTCTGGCGGCAGATGGTTCCAGAGTGTTGGTGCAGAGTATGAGAAAGCTCTGTTACTTGTGCTAGTTTTAACAGCTCTAATATCTGATGGAACTATCAGGGTGTTAGTATTGATGGTTCTCCTGCTTCTGTTGCGTGGTTGAGAGCAGATCAATGTGGAGAGGAATGACGGGGCTGTGTTGCGTATGAGCTTGAAAGTGGTCGTGAGGGTCTTATATTTTATGCGGGCAGAAATGGGGAGCCAGTGTAGCTCAATCAATACCGGGGTGATGTGATCCGCAAATCCTTTTTTCATTATGACCCTGGCGGCTACATTTTGCGCCATTTGCAGAATGTTTAGGGTTTTCTTTGGGAGACCCTGCAGAATGGCGTTGCAGTAATCAAAATGTGGCATGATGAGTGCCTGCGCAACTGTCCTGAAATCCTGGGGTTCGATAATACTCCTTAGTGGTTGAAGGACTCTTAGCTTGTGGAAGATGGCTCGGTTGGTTTTGCGGAGGTGTTTCTCCATCTTAAGGTCGCTTTCGAGCGTCACCCCCAGATATTTTATTTCGTCCTTTGTTTGGTATGTATTGTTACATAGGGTGATTGTTGCGGGGGGGTTGAAGTTTGGCTTTTTGGAGATGAACATTACCTCCGTTTTCTTGTGATTTATTGCCATGTTACTTCGGTGCAGCCAGGCTTGCATCTCGCTTAGGCACTCCTCTAGTTGGGTGTAGTTCGGGTCGATCGTGTCCAGTTGCGTGTACAACATAATATCGTCTGCGTAGACGTGGTATTTGATATTATGCCGTTGGAAAATTTTGCAGAGTGGTTGCATATACACATTGAACAGGAGCGGAGAGAGGGCCGAGCCCTGTGGTATGCCCTGAGTTTGTGTGAAAGGTTCTGCCTTTTCCCCATTGAACTGTACCTGTTGCATTCTATTCGATATGTACGAGGTGAACCATTTTAGTGGGGTTCCCGCTATTCCTATTGATTGTAGTCTGTTTATGAGGGTTCCATGGTGAACAGTATCGAATGCGGCTGATATGTCGATGAATATAAGTAGAAACATTTTCTTTTTGTCCTCTAGACCCTTAAGGAGGTTGTCTAGCAGCGCTAGGAGTAGTGTTTCAACACCGTGATGCCGTCTGAATCCATATTGCTGATTGTCCAGGGTTTCATTCGCATCCAAGTGGTCTTGAAGTTGGAGTAGCACGGCCTTTTCGATGACCTTGGCCAGGAAGGATATGCTGGATATTGGTCGGTAGGATGCCGGGTCGACCTTATTGACTGTTTTGTTTTTCAGGATAGGCCTTATGATAGACTTCTTAAGTTGTGCGGGCATGTCACCTTGTTGCAGTGATAGGTTGACTATGTGGGCGACGTGATGGGCGATGTCTTACAAACACCTGCAGGAGGCTCTATTTGGCACAATGCAAGTGTTATCCCGAGCCTTAACATTAAATTTGAGTGACTGAGATCATATTTCCCATTTCCTAGCTTAGAAGTAAGGTTCATTCCTTTCACGGTATGTGCAAAACTAACCCATTTGGAGAAACTGCCCAGAGAAGAAGTGGATGGAGGTTTAAAAGAAGACATATGCAGCTTTGCCATGAAAGGAAAAGTGTTACTGATTTCAATATGCCGGATGTTGATTGACACATCATTACTACGGCGTCATCTTGAAGTAAGGTGATCCTGGATTCTCTACAGAGAGACCTACTCAGGCAACTGGAAACAGAATGCACACATGAAGGGGCCATACTAGACTTGGTGCTTACCATGGGTAAAGTTTTCCCAGTGTTATAGTGGGAGATCATCTCTCATCCAGTGATCACCAGATGGTGTGGTTCAATATTAGGGCTAGGGCTGATAAAATCTATTCAAAAGTGAGAGTCTTTGACTTTAGGAAAACTAACTTTGTGAAGATGGGACAATACCTCAAGGAGTCATTAGGGGGTGGGAACAGCTGTGGGATGTAGAAAAGCAGTGGGCAAAAATGGAAGGGGATATTTTAAAAGCAACAAACCTTTTTTTAGAAAGGTAAGTAAATGTAATATGAAAAGGAGGCTGCTATGGTTCTCAAAAGAAGTAGCTGAAAAGGTGAAGAAAAAGAGGAAGACCTTCATGAAATACAAGAAATCACAGAGATAGAAGATAGACATCTATATTTGGAAAATTGTAAGGAGCTAGCAAAGTAGTCGGGAAAGCAGATAGAAAAATAAGAAGAAATAGCTAATGCAGTAAAATGGTGAGATAAGACATAGAAAGAAGTGCAAAAGTGGTATTGTTAGACTCAGGAGTTAAGGGGATGATTATGTAGAAGCTGATGAGGATAAAGCAGAATTGTTTAATACATATTTCTGTTCTGTGTTCACAGAAGAAGGGCCAGGTGCAGAACATCAGAAAACACCCATAAATAGGAACAGAAGTGACGGGGAGCTCGAACGATTTTCAGAAGACTGTGTTCATTAAGAACTAGCTAAAGTAGATAAATCAATGGGACCGGATGGCACACATCCAGGAATACTGAAGGAACTTATGGACATTCTAGCGGCTCCACTGACTTTTTCAATGCTTCTTAGGAGTCAGGAGTGTTCCCAGAGGCCTGGAGAAAGGCACATGTAGTCCCTTTACACAAAAGCGGAAGTAAGGATGAGGTTGAAAACTACAGGCCAGTTAGTCTAACCTCTGTGGTAAGTAAATTATTGGAAATGCTGCTAAAAAAGAGATTAGGGAAGTTTCAGGAGTCTAATGGATCACAGGATCCAAGGCAGCATGGGCTTACCATAGGCACGTCTTGTCAGATAAATCTGATCAATTTCTTTGACTGGATGACCAGGGAGTTGGACTAAGGGAGAGCTCTAGATGTGGTATACTTAGATTTCAGTAAAGCCTTTGACATCAATCTGCACAGGCAACTTATAAACAAACTGAACACCCTAGGGGTGGACCCTAAAGTTATTGCTCGGGTTAGAAATTGGTTGAGTAGAAGGCGACAAAGCATACAGGTAAATAGAGCTCACACTGAGGAGAAGGAGGTTATTCGTTGTGTGCTACAAGAATCTATTCTTGGTCTGATTCTTTTTATCATCTTTGTTAGTGATATTGCAAAAGGGGTGCCGGGTAAGGTTTTCTTGTTTGTAGATGATACCAAAATCTTCAATAGAATAGACACCCAGGAAGGAGTAGATAACATGAGGAGGGATCTAGCTAAACTTGAAGAATGATCTAGAATTTGACAACTGAGATTATTGCTAAAATCTGCATGGTCATGCATTTGGGCTGCAAAAATCCAAGGGAGCAGTACAGTGTAGAGGGTGAAGTACTTCTGTCCATGAAAAAACAGTGGAACCTGTGCGTGATTGACAACCTTAAAGTAGTTAACAGGTAGAAAAGATGACAGTAAAAGCCAGAAGGATGCTTGGGTGCATAGGGAGAGGAATGACCAACAGAAAAAAGGAAGTGATAGTGTCTCTGTATAACTCTTTGGTGCAACCTCATTTGGAGTATTGTGTGCAATTCTGGAGACCACACCTTCAAGAGGATATAAGCAAGTTGGAGTTGGTGCAGAGGGTGGCTACTAAAATGGTCATTGGTCTTCGTTATAAAGCATATGAGGATAGTCTTAAAGATCTTAATATGTATACTTTAGATGAAAGGCGGAATAGTGGAGATATGATAGAGATGTTTAAATACCTCCGTGGCATAAATGCACAAGAGGAGAGCTCTTTTGATTGAAAGCAAGCTCTGTTATGAGGAGACATACGATGAGGGTGAAAGCGAAGAGACTCATGAGTAATATACAGAGATATTTCTTTATGGAGTAGTAGATGCGTGGACTTTATGGAGCAGTAGATGCGGGGAATAGTCTCCCAGTGGAGATGGTAGAGACAAAGACAATATCTAAATTCAAAAAAGCATGGGAAAAATACAGAAGATCACTAAAGGTAAAAAGGATACTATTGTAGTTGATATGGAAGGGCAGACTAGATAGGCCATGTGGTCTTTTTCTGCCGGCATGTTTCTATGTTTCTATATATTGCAAACAACCTGTCATTGTTGCAATTAGCGTACATGAAATTACCTCCACTTCCATGGTATTTGCAACACCCCCCACCCGTTTAGGTACAGCACTGTGCATTAACAGTCAGGAACATAAGGGGGGATATTTAAAGCAATTAACATGGTTATCAGACCTGAATATTGGGTGTATACTGTCTCCCCTCCCATCATTCAACATTTAGCAAGGAGGTTTTGCACCTAAAACACATACATTTTCATGTTATTCACACATTAGATGCAAAACCATAGCACCCTTTTGTTTAGTTTAGTATAGTTTATTCGTACATAATTGCCTTTCAAATATAGCAACAAAGTAGAGAATATGATATTAAATACAGATTGTAAAGAAAAATTACAAAAAAAATTCTAAACAAACAAAAATAAAATAGCTAAATAATATCATAAAAACACATACATTTACATAAGAACAATTAATTGTAAATATCAATAAGACATAATAAACCACGTTAACAGAAATTTAAATAAAAAAAATAAAAATGTAATTTAATTAAAAAGTGCTGATTGCTAGTGCTGAGCACCGACATTACACTGGAAAGCACCAGGAGTGTGCAAAGTATCACCAACAGTAGCAGGAGATTCTCAAGTACCGAAGAAAGAGAAAAGAAGTAGCAGTAATATTAGGAACATCTCACACACTGAAGGAGGAACAAAACACTAACAGAGACAGAAACCTCTATAGGCATAAACAACTACTGTGTAAAATCAATCAAAGAACTGACTGCAAAGTCATGAATGCTTAAGGCTTCTTCCAGTTTTATGATAGCACAAGATGTAGAAAGCAACAACAGCAGCGGCAGGAACACATAAAGGTACTAAAAACATGCCATTCAGAAAAGTTAGGTATCTCTTCCTAAAGCAATTTTAAAGAACCAAAAAAGCTGTTCTAGATGTAGTACAAAGCATTACCAAACAGTATCAAGAACATCTCAAGAAACTCGGTAGGTAACATAGTAACACAGTATATGACAGCAGATAAAGACCAGTATGGTCCATCTAGTCTGCCCAGCAAGGTGGTAAGAGTAGATTCACCTGCCGCCCCGTGCAGTTCACCCCTCCTCATGCTTTTGTTTAGGGTGTATCCACTGCGCAGCGTAGATCACCCCTATTTGTTGAGATAAAAGAGAGTTATGTTTATTTGTATTTTATTCTGTGGCTATAAAGGGATCCAATGTGTCTGTCACTGTATTTGAACCCACCACTTCCATCGGGAGGGCATTCCAAGCATCCACTTCCCTTTCAGTGTAAAAGTATTTCCTGATGTTGCCTTTCAATTTATCCCCTAGAAGCTTCATGTTATGCTCTCAAGTTTTACAGCTTTTCCATCTTTGGAAGAGGCTTGTTTGTTCATTAATGCTCTTGAAGTATTTAAAGTTCTGAATCATATAACCCCTGTCCCTCCTCTCTTCCATAGTGTACATATTTAGGTCTTCAAGTCTCTTCTCATACGTCTTTTGACGCAGGCTCCAAATCGTTTTTGTCGCCTTCATCTGAACTGTCTCCAGGCTTTTTATAGCCTTTGCAAGATATGGTTTCCAAAATTGAAAAAATTCCAAGTGAGGCCTCACCAACGACTTGTACAGTGGCATTAGTACCTCTTCCTTTCTGATGGTAATTCCTCTCTGCATGCAACTCAGAATCCTTCTGGCTTTTGCCACCGCCTTGTCACACTGTTTCACCACATTGAGATCCTCAGAAACAATCATTCCAAGGTCCTTCTTCTGGTCTATGCACACCAACCTCTCACCCCCTGTCACATACAATTCCCTTGGATTTCTGCTTCCCAAGTGCATGACACTTCACTTTAAATCTTAACTGCCAAGCATTGGACCATTCTTCCAGCTTTTGTAGATCTTTCCTCATGTTAACCACTCCCTCGGGGAGTCCACTCTGTTGCAAATTTTCATGTCATCTGCAAAATAACAGACTTTTCCATTCAGTCCTTCAGCAATATCACTTAGAAATACATTGGACAGTACCGGTCCTGGGATCGAACCCTGGGGCACATTGCTAATCACTTTCCTTTCATCCAAGTGAGTACTGTTTAGCATCACCTTCTGTCGTCTCTCAATCAACCAATTTCCCCAAGCTGTTTAGTTTACTGCTAAGCCTTCTATGAGGAACAGTATCAAAGGATTTGCTGAAATCTAGGCCTTTGATCTAGTTCTCTGTTCACCTGTCAAAGAACTCAATCAGATTTGTTTGGCAAGATCGTCCTTTGGTAAAACCATGTTGCCTCAGATCATGCAACCTGTTGATTTCAGGAAAGCCCACTATTCGCTTTCAGGAGCGCCTCAATTACTTTTCCTGTCACTGAGGTAAGACTTACCAGCCTGTAGTTTGTTACTTCTTCCCTATTACTTTTGTGAAGAAGCACCACATCGGCCCTTCTCCAGTCCTGTGGAACTTCATCTGTCTCCAAGGATCTATTAAAAACATCTTTAAACGGCCTTGCAAGAACCTCTCTGAGCTCTTTCAGTATCCTAGGATGTATCCCATCCGGTCCCATGGCCTTGTTAATTTTGAGTTTTGCAAACTGTTCTAACACATCATTTTCTGTGAATGGTGTGGTATCTCAGAGTAAAATCAGAGTTTATTGAATAATAGCAGAGAACAAGGATATCATCAATGTATCAAATCCAAATGACCAATATCATCAATGAAAGGGTGTGCCTTTAAAAACTTATTCTCAAAATCAGCCCCCAATCAGTGATATCAATTCATATCGCATGGAGGTCAAAAAGGTTTTATAGTTCTTGTTTAGTTTTTTCCACAAGAAGTATCCTTCTGCTATGCTTTTTATCCCTAATGAGGATTGTCATTTCACCACACTCTCCTGCCACGCGTCTTCTTTGTAGTTCTCCTCCGGTCCCTATTACAATAATAATACATATATACATATGGTATTGTTCATTTTAGGTGCTTTTAATAAATATCGTTTTGTATTTGTTTTTACTTTTTTAGTATGATTGCCAATATACTGAGTCCAAGTGTAAAGGTGTCCTCTATTATCACCTCAGAGGTATTATCCTACTTTCATTGTTGTTTGTCGCATTCTACATGCCTTCTCATCTATCTCTTACTATTGATGTGTACATGAATTTTGTTAAATGAGTTTTTGTGCAGTATTTATTGTAAGTTATGTGGTTCATCAGTTATTTATTAGTTTTATCCACACTTTGTTCCCTTTCATATATTATATTGTTTTTATAGTTTATAAATGGTGATTTATATGTATAGACATTTTTATTTCTATTGTAGCATCTGTTCTTTTATGTGTTTTAATGTGATTCATGTGTTTATTATCAATTGATTTTATCTATTTATGTTTTTAGTTTTATCTGCCTGATCAACCCCTGACGAAGTGTGCGAAACACGGCCTGTGTCGGGTTGGCAGTAAGAATTATTCAATAAACTCTGATTTTACATAATCACGTCTTGTACTGGGTCTGTTGTTACACGTGATTATTTGCCTTTTTGTGGTGGTGTGGTATCTACTCCTTTCCCATTTATATATTGTCAATCACAGGTGGTCCTTCTCCAGGGCTTTCTTTAGTAAAAACAGAACAGAAGTAGTTGTTTAGGATTTTTGCTTTTTCAATGTTACTTTCCACAAATCCGTTCCCAGCACTTTTAAGTCCTGCAATTCCACATCTGATTTTCCTCCTCTCCCAAATATACCTGAAAAAAACGTTTTCGCCACACTTCACATCTTTAGCTATCTTTTCTTCTGCCTTGGATTTTGCTATCCTTATTTCTCTTTTTGTCTATTTTAGTTTTATCTGGTATTCTTTTCTGTGTTTCTCTGTTTGCAAACTTCTGAATTTTGTGAAAGCTGTGGTTTTTGCCTTTATTTGTGCAGTCACTTCTTTGGAGAACCAAATAGGTTTCCTTTTCCTCTTCTTTTTATTTGCTTTCCTTACATATGTATCCATTGCCTCTTTTATTGCATCCTTTAGTTTAGCCCACTGCAATTCCACGTCCCTTATCCCCTCCCACCCTGCCTACTCCTCCTTCAGGCACTTGGGAATTTTACTGAAGCCTGCATTCTTAAAGTCTAGGACTTTGAGCTTGCTGAGATTGGACTCCACATTGGCACATCAGATAGATTAAAGTCACCTAATATCATAATTTACAGGTCTCCTCCTCAAACCTAAGAAATGGATACCGAATTGATTATTGCTATTGCAAAGATATATAGGGGGAAGTGATCATATCTTTGCAATATCAATAATACATTTGCTATCCATTTCTTTGGTTTGAGTTGGAGGCCTGTAGGCCACACCAGTATGGATGACACTGCTATCTCCTCTTTCCAACACGGTCCACAGTGTTTCATCTTTTCCCCATGTCCCCTGCATTTCAGCAGCTTTAATATTGCTTTAGACATATATTTATTTATTTATTTATTTATTTAACATGTTTTGTATCCCGCCTTTTCCTTCAATCAAAGCGGTTAATACAGCACAGAGTTAAACAAAGGTGAGGGAAACATACATTGCATTATCATTACATCACAACAAAACACTAGGAGTACAAACAGGGAACACAGTACATAACTTACATTACATTACCTTACATTAACTACAAACAGCATATCGCTGAACAGAATGAGCATATAGAATAAGCATATAGCAGCAGATAGTGGGTCCCGCACGGTCCACCGCCTAAGGGCCACGCCAAAGGGCCCTCTTGCGAGGCCCTCAGGCGCGGGCCCGCAAGGCACGGGCGCGCCATTGCTGAAGGGATTCTAAATGATTTGAAAAGTGCTCAGATTGGCTGCAGTTTTCTCTCACACACAGTTCCCAACTAAGTAGGCACAGCTGATTCTCACTCACTGCTCACAGGATCGTTGAAGCCTTTGCTGAAGGGATTCTAAATGATTTGAAAAGTGCTCAGATTGGCTGCAGTTTTCTCTCACACACAGTTCCCAACTAAGTAGGCACAGCTGATTCTCACTCACTGTTCACAGGATCGTTGAAGCCTCCGCTTTTTCTACCCTCTCTATCTCTTCTAAATAGATTATAGCCAGCTATGGCAATATCCCATTCATGTGACTCGTTAACCATGTTTCTGTAATGGCCACAATGTCCAAGTCCATTTCCATCATTAGGACTTCCAAATCAGGAACTTTGTTGGCTAGGCTTTGAGCATTTGGTGATATCTGAAAAACATTTGTTGTGGGATACAGGGCCCCACAATTGTCGGGGAAAGAAGTGACATTTCCAAAAATAAATGAAACATTATTTCCTCTATACATTCCTTGGATGTGGGTCCAAGCAATTTGAACAAATGTGTGAACATCCAAAGGATCTAATAAAAAGACTACTGTCGAAAGAGCTCAAAGGTACAGAAATATTAAACTTGAATGATTTCTCTCATACATAAAGGTTATTTCTTATTAGCCCACTAGGCTAACATGGCAATCTACATGACTTTCTGAGTTTCAAGAATGATAAAATAATGATAGAATTTCAAAATAACAAGAGAATGAGTTGGTGTGGTAATTCGCTGAACTCTGTTCCTGGTAGGAATTAGAGATTGAAATTATTTCCCATAAACAAAGAATTAAGAGTAAGTGCAGGTCTTCAGTGAAGTTACTCATGTCTCTTCCTGTGAGAGATAATAGCTGAGAAATGTTCACTTGTGATTTGTAGCAATGGAACAGGAAAGGTTCATAACAAAGCAGAGGGATGTCATTTGGTTCTAGGTTGGGGGAATGGCTTCAAAGTTAAACATACCTTAATTGAGGAAAAGAGCCAAGGAGTATGTTTACTAAACTTGCCTAACAGTTAATCTGTGCTATCTGCAACTAGGTCCCATGTTTATTTAAACAGACATAGTTGCAGATAGCCTGGGTTAACCTTTAGCCCAGTTTAGCAAACATTCCCCCAAGAGTAGAGCCTAAGGCTTAATTAGACTCAGAGGAAACCTCATCCTGCTGAATACAGAAATACAGTATGTTCAACCAAAGTTTTGCATTGCCCCTCTGAACAGAAAAAAAATAAGGTCAATTCCCAAGTTAACCACAAAAAACCTTTGAATATCAACCCCTAAACCGTGGTATCTTTATGGATAGAAATTCCATGTATGAAAGGAAAGAGAAAAGTGGTTGGGGTATACTATCGTTCACCTGGCGAGAATGAATGGACAGAAGATGAAATGTTAACAGAAATTAAGGAAGCTAACAAATTGGTTAACACAATAATGGGTTTCAATTACCCCAGTATCGACTGGATAAATGTCATGTCAGGAAATTCTAGGAAGGTAATGTTCCTAGATAAAATAATTGACTGCTTCATGGAGAGTCTAATTCTGGAACCAACAAAAGGGGTTCCTTATCATCACTCCAGTCCAGTCCCAGAATCTTTGGGATATACGTCCTCCTGCAGCTTGGAGACTGAATAATGACACTCTTATGATGTCACCAGTATAAGTACCTGAGGGACTGCCTTCTTGCCCCAGTTAATTCAGTCTCCAAGCAGCTGGAGGTTGTATGAGCCCTAGGATTCCAGGCTCACTAGAGGGTTAATTAGGCAGATTGAATTTTTAAATTTAAATTTTAAATTTTATTTAAATTTATTTAGTCTGTGATTGTTTTTAGCCTAACAGGCTTTAAAGTCCTGTGGTATGCCCCCCCCCCCCCTCTTTTTATTTACCTTTTCCAGCTCTGCTTCTCTTAATCTTCAAAGCACATTGGTTTAGATGTGCTCCCGCTCCCGATCCCACTACTTTGGGCAAGGAGCCGGGGTTTAAAGCGATTGCCTGCGCTGACACTGTTGAGCTGTGAACAGCTGTCAAGCGCATTTCAAATTTGTCGGGTCTCTGAGTCGCTGAAGCCGCGATCATGGCTGAGCGCACGAAGAGACAGGAAGGCTGTTGTAAATAACTGACAGTAAAGCATCTGGCAAGGTAAGAGGGCCTTTTGCCATTGAATAGGATTGTCAGCGGTTTATTTTACGGCCTAATTTTAAACAAACGGTTTGTCGGGTACGAGCCGCGCTGTGTTGTGCATGCGCGCGGGAAACGTTCACACGAATCGTCGATTTTTTTTTTTCTTAACAGAAATATCTGTTTTAAGGGGGGAGCCTCATTTTTTGGGTTTCTTTCATTTAGGTGTTACTAGAAGAAACTGCTTCACTTTTTATTTTGTTGTTTAAAAAAAAAAAGATTTATGCTTGTGTTTCTATGGGCAGATTGAAATCTGTGGTGGTGTTTTTTTCTACCTACAGTTTTTAAAGGATCTGTTCAATTTAAGACATATTTATTGAAGTAATGCCTTCTAGGCCACTTTGCTTAGTTTGTGGCACTAAAAGAGGTGTTGTATCAGACACGGGAGCCTGTAGAGGCTGCGTTCGGGAGGCAGCAGCCATGGAACAAACTTTAGATGCCAATGATCAAGGTGTTAAGGGTGCATCTTTGTCTTTGGCAGAAGCTGAGTTACCTCCGGTACTTTTGCAAGATCCGGTAGCGGGGCCTTCTTCCGCTCCGGATTTGTCTCAGTCACGGTCAATTTTGCCAGGTGGTTTGGCAGCATTATTTTCAGCAGACTTTGTTGCACTACTTCAACAGACATTTGGTAATGCTCGAAAGGGTCCGCAGTCCTCCTATAGTGGGGGGGGGGGGACTCGGAGGTAAGCGTCTAGGTATTCTCATAGCGGTGGCTGAGGGCTCTGTTCCCTCAAAAAGGTCAGAAGTAGAGAGTGTCATGAGCATCCGTTAACCTTGGATGAGGTAAATTTTGAAGATTTAGATCCAGAATTAGAATTGGAAGGAGAACTGGAGGAAGGGGAACTCACTGAACAAGAGGACCAGGCCAGAGTTGTTCGTGTTTTCCGTCGAGTTACCAGCACTCATTCTGGAGACGCTAAAAACTCTTAATATGCCTACCTCAGGTCCTGCGGAGGATGTCACTTTAGAGGATCCATTGTTTCAGGCTTTTCGGAACACTCAAAGAGCTTTTCCAGAGCACAGAGTAGTGCAGGACATGATTCAACAAGAATGGGACATGCCTGAGGCAGGACTTAAAGGATCCAGAGTTATGGCTCACCTTTATCCTCTGGTGGACCAAGATTGGGAGTTGTTTAAGTCTCCCAAAATGGATGCGGCGATTTCGGCAGTCACCAAGAAGACAACAATTCCAGTGGAAGGTAGTTCCACTCTTAAAGATGTGCAAGATAGAAAACTAGATACATTGTTAAAACAGGTATTTCATATTAATGCCTTATCTATTAAAGCTTTGATTTGTGGTGCTTGGGTAGCCAGAGCCTGTCTTTGTTGGGCTCAGCAAATTCAGGGAGAGCATATGGAGGATTCTGCAGCAGAAGCTTCTCAGTTAGAAACGGGGGCAGCTTATTTAGCTGATATTCATTATGACCTTATTAGAGGGCTGTCTAAGAGTATGGCTTCTGTCATGGCTGCTAGAAGATATCTTTGGCTACGTAATTGGGCTGCCGATAGTTCTTCTAAGGCAAGACTCGGTAAGCTTCCTTTTAGAGGTAAGCTTCTGTTTGGTGAAGATTTAGACAAACTAGTAAATGATTTAGGTGAATCCAAGGGTGGTAGGCTGCCAGAAGACAGGCAGAAGCTTGGACGTTCAGTTCCGGTGACCAGGGGTCAACAGAGAGATATTCATCATTTTCGCTCTCCTCGATTCGGGCAATTTCAAAGAGGACGTCCTTTTTACAGGTGTCAGATTTTTCGGGGATTTAGAGGAGCAAGCAGAGGTTTTACTTCCTCCTTTTCCTCAAACCTTAGAAAGACACAATGAAACCAGGTGGACCCAGGAAGGATTAGTACCGGTGGGAGGTCGCCTACGAGATTTTTATCCGGCCTGGGTCCAGATTACGTCAGATCGCTGGGTGTTGGAGATCATTCGAGAAGGGTATGCTCTGGAGTTACAGCATCCGGTAGTTGATATTTTCGTTTAGTCTCCTTGCAAGGGGCACTTCAAATACAAAGCTCCCGAGCTCCCGAGACTTCTGAGCTTGAACGCGGTAGTTCCTGTTCCTCCGGACCAATACGGCTGTGGTCGATACTCCATCCATTTTGTAGTTTCAAAAAAGGAATGAACTTTTCAACCAATTTTGGATCTACAAAAAGTAAATTGTTCTCTTCGGGTGACTCATTTTCGTATGGAAACACTGAAGTCGGTTATAATGGCAGTACAAAGAGGAGAATTTCTTACGTCTCTGGACTTGTCGGAGGCGTATCTACATATTCCAATTCGATTAGAGCATCAGAAGTTCCTAAGATTTGCACTGCCCATGGGGCATTTACAGTTTCAGGCCTTGCCATTCGGTTTGGCGACGGCTCCACGAACATTCACCAAGGTTATGGTGGTGGTTGCGGCGGTATTGTGGAAACAGGGAGTGTTAGTTCATCCATACCTGGACGATTGGTGCATTCGAGCAAAGTCCAAAAGAGAAAGCAAGTTGGCAACTTCCAGAGTAGTGCGGTTGTTACAAAGTTTGGGTTGGGTAGTCAATATGCAAAAGAGCAAGTTGACACCATCTCAAACTCTAGAGCATCTAGGAGCTCTCTTCGATACAAAGAGAGGAAGGGTGTTTCTTACTCAATGGCGGGCTCTGGAGTTGAGAAAGTTGGTTCACAGTTTTCTAGAGAGAAAGAATCCCACGGCTTGGCATTATCTTCAGTTGTTAGGTACCATGGCGGCAACACTGGAGCTTGTTCCTTGGGCAAGAGCTCATATGCGTCCTTTACAAAGGGTGCTTCTGAGGAGATGGTCTCACCAGAAGGAGCCTCTCTCCCAAAAATTACCCTGCCCATCAGAGACGCGTCAGGCTCTTCAGTGGTGGTTATGACCAGGAATTCTGGAAGTTGGTATGCAATTGGAGACACCAGTTTGGATTCCTGTTACAACAGATGCCAGTCTCATGGGCTGGGGAGCTCACTTCAAAGGACAGTTTGTGCAAGGCCAATGGACCGAGCAAGAGAGGGTTTGGTCAATCAACAGGTTGGAATTGAAAGCGGTAGCTTTAGCGCTCCAAGCATTTCAACCTTACCTTCAGGGAAAAGCCATTCAGGTACTATCAGACAACGCAACTGCAGTGGCTTACATCAATCACCAAGGGGGTACAAGCAGTGTGTCTCTGGAGGCCAAAGCTGAGCAGTTGTTCATTTGGGCAGAAATAAATTTAGGTGCACTGTCGGCATCCCATGTAGCAGGGGTGGACAATGTAGAGGCCGATTTTTTGAGTCGAGTCAAGGTGGATCCCGGAGAGTGGGTTTTGCATCCGCCAGTATTCAACATGATAGTGTCTCTTTGGAGAATGCCAATAATGGATCTTATGGCGACTTTCAAGTCGGTGAAAGTAAACCGATTTTTCAATTGAAGGAGAGAAAGGATGTCGGAAGGTCTGGACACTCTCATGCAAAGTTGGCCAGAGGAGCAACTTCTGTACGTCTTTCCCCCTTGCTCGTGTTCTGCAGAGAATAGAACAACACAGGGGGTACGTGATTTTGATAGCTCCGGATTGGCCAAGGCAGCCGTGGTATGCGGACCTAATAAGATTAGTAGTAGACCGACCGTGGCTACTACCAATTCAAGAAGACCTGTTGCTGCAGGGTCTGTTACGCATGCCGGAGGTGCATCGATTCTCGCTTACGGCTTGGCTCTTGAAAGGGCAAAGTTAAGAGCCAGGGGATATTCTTCTGAGGTGATTTCCACATTGTTAAAGGCAAGAAGGAGATCTACCTCTTTATCATATATTAGAATTTGGAGAGTGTTTGAAGCATGGTGTGAGGAGAAATGTTTTGTTGCACTAAAGGCCTCTATTTCTCAAATTTTGTCTTTTTTACAAGATGGCTTTGAAAAAGGCTTAGCTGAGTCGTCATTGAGAGTTCATTTGGCTGGGCTATCATGTTATAGCGGCAGAATAAATGGAGATGTGCTAGGGGCGCATCCTGATATTAAGCGTTTTTTGAGAGCGGTGTTGCTGTTGAGGCCTCCATGTAGACCGGCAGTGCCAGCTTGGGATCTGCATTTGGTTTTACAAGCATTGGTACGAGAGTCCTTTGAACCGTTGTCTCGAGCTACTTTAAAAGACCTTAGCTCTTAAAGTGGTGTTTCTGTTGGCCATATCGTTGGCACACAGAATTTCAGAGTTGCAGGCCTTATCCTGTAAGGACACAAAGAGAGAGCACCAAACTCGCAGAGAGTCCAAGACAAACAAAGGAGCGAGCAAGATAAAAGGTCACTTGCACTTCATTAATGAACAACCCCGACGCGTTTCGGCAGGTGCCTTCATCAGGGTGCTAAAAGGACTGCAAACCAGATAAAAACAAATAAACAAAACATCAATAAATACATGCTAAAATAATAATAATAATGATAAATATGAACATCAATATATGATCACAAGTAAAAGAAAATTATACTTACACGTTGTACTCTAGTCATGCATTAAAGGAAGCGCATAAACAATGTGTGACCAATAGTACAATAGATAATGCTGAAAGAACAATAAATACGTTAAAATATGAAACTGCATATGACTTCACATTAAAAAAACAGTGAAAAGCAGAGGAAAATGGGAGACCCAGACCAAGGAACAATATACTGTATAAGTATATATATATATATATAGTATAACAAGAACATCTACAGTGTAACATTAAAAGATTATAAAAACCAATAAATACGTGAAATTAAAAAACAAAATGTTTAAATACATCATTATTGGAACAAAAACATTCAAAAACATCACAAAATAAAACCCAAAACCATAAAAGCATTGGTGGATGGAAACCAATTTGAATTTAAAAACCAACTGAAGGCTCAAAGCAATAAGAATTAGAATAGTTATAAATGAAACCAATAAAAACCACTAGGTGTAAAGACCATTGGACAACTATATAATAACACTAGATAATACATTTTTTGTGTAAAAAATGCCAATGCATTGAGCTGTAACATAGGGGCAAAATATGACATACTGAAAAATAAAAAAGTGTATCAACATCTAAACCTAAAATAGATGCAAAACCATACGGTGTGACAGCCAAAGGTCAAACCATGCCAAAAAGAAGCTAAAAAAGTGAATTAAAAATAAAAATAAAATTGTGGACAGCCCATGGAAAAAAGGAGCCACTCGTACCTTAAGCAATAGCATGAAGTATTAAAAATATAAGCATATATACAGTACTTTGAAAAAACAATTAAAAGGCTATGTCTGGCTGAATAAAAAATCATATCGATAAAACCTATCATGATTGCTAGATGTAATCTAGCATGCTGACCTGGCTTATAAAAAAGTGTGACCGTGCACACGATCAAACCCTAATAAGGTAATAAAACCATGAGAGGAAAAAAATGGTACAAACCTACATAGAGGATACAAAGAATAAATAATAAAACATAAAACATGACTGCTCATACAATGATGAAGTCAAAGGGCACGGTACCTTCAAAAAATACTTAAAAAACTGACACAGCTTTAAAAGAACGCTGAATTTGGCGTGTTTTTAAAGGTCACAAGACTAGATTCGACATATATGCCCTTGTGTTAGAAAACATAATAGCACCAGAAAAACAAAGGTATAACGTTATGTCTTGCTTATAAATAAAAATAAAAATAACATTAAAAAATATATGGGTATATCTAGACATGATCGCAAAATAAAACCCAGACAAATGAAATGGTGTAACCATGCTTATAAGAGATCCTAATGCAAAAAGCGCCATGAAGAGTATCAGAAAAATAATGCGAAGCCTACAATGAGGCTGCAACAAAGAAGTAACTCAAACAGCCTGATGACATTGCATTATGTAAACAAAGGGCGGGGTGTTAAAATGCCACGTATAAAACCAACGATCTATAAAAAAAGAAACGTGTACGTATACCTTCAAGGCAACTGAACCTAGAGAATGAAATACCTATAAATAAATACGACAAAGAATTAAAAAGGAGATGAAGAACATGCTCCTTGCACGAAGAGATACACGTACCTTCAGAACCAGCATAAGGAACTGAAACAGCCTTAAACCGATGCGCTGAATTTTGGCGCATTTTAAAGAAATCACAAGACTCGATTTAGCATATATGCATATGTATTGGAAAATGTAATGGCACCAGGTGATTGCAAAAGTCTAATGCTATAGCTAGCTTGTAAATAGAAAATATGTGAATATGTATTATCTTGTCATTGTTGCTGATATTGTTGCTGAATGCAACCCACCCACGTGAAACAATTTGGCCATATTCATGATGAAGACATTAGTACAACTTTAAGGCTGCAAAGAACCTTTACGTAACATCTAACTCAAGGCAAAATATGCTAATGACTGTAGGTACAAACTTGAAAAGAAGAGGGCAACTAGACACTGTCAATAATATGAGAAGGCAAAAAAGCTATAGTGAAAACGCTAAATGAGCCTACTCAAATTATACAACGATGAAACCAGCATAAAACACATTAACACCAAATAAATAAAACCAATACCATTTCTGGCTAATAATAAAACCCTAAAATAAAAACGGCAATCTGTGGGTCCAACTAAAAATAATTATTATTATAACAACACTAATAACATGACAACAGGAAAAAGGTTACATATATTAAAACCAAAATAAAGGACAAATGCACAGCATGCATAAAACCAATTTCCAATGTCCGTCGGCAGTGAATAGGAGGAAATTGTGGGAGACACAAACAGCCCTAAATGAGCTGCTACATCAAAGAGCCAAGAAGTCGTTTCTGTACTACCGCTTTCAGCTCTATAGATATGGAGACAGGCCAGGAAAGTTATTGGCAAGATGCCTTAAAGGCAGTAGGGGGACTGGTACTGTGGCATTGCTGCGAGACGATCAGGGCCAACTGCATAAAGAAAGGCGAGCGATTGCTCAAGTATATCGGACATTTTACAAGAAGCTTTACACAAGGAGAGTTGGATCTCAGACTGACATGGTAGAGTACTTGAAACAAGTGAGTTTGCCAAGGTTAACGATGGTTCAACAGGCAGGATAACCCAGTGACTGAAGAGGAGGTTCAGAGGGTCATTTTAAGAGCGGATTGTCACAAAGCGCCTGGCCCGGATGGGTTTGGGGCAGAATTTTATAAGTTATTAAGAGATGAGTTGGCCCCTTCCCTAGTGGCGACATATCATAGAAGGGTGGATCAGGGGAGATTCATGTGGGGGGAGAATCGGGCGCACATTATTCTTATACATAAACCAGGGAAAGATCCTTTACAAGCTGCCTCTTATCGACCTATCTCCTTGCTGAATTTTGATATGAAAATACTGGCTAAGGTGCTGGCGGACCGTTTGGGTCAGGTATTAAGTGAGCTTGTGCATGATTCTCAAGTAGGTTTTGTAAAAGGGCGATATGCGGTGCGGAATCTACGTAAAATTGTGGCATCGCTGGAGTGGGTAAGAGATAGGATGCAACAGTCGCTTTTGATTAGTTTTGATGCAGAAAAGGCATTTGATCAAGTGAATTGGGATTACCTCAGATTTCTCTTGCCACATTATGGACTGGGAGCTTCTTTTTGCAATATGGTAGAGCTTTTATATACGAGGCCCACAGCTTGAGTGTTATGTAATGGAGTGCTGTCAGATGAGTTTACCCTGGAGAGAGGTACAAGACAGGGATGCCCGCTCTCACCGTTGCTTTTTGTGTTGTCACTTGACCCACTGATACGACAAATAGAGATGTCTGATGAAATACAAGGTATAGGCATAGGGAGTCATATGTTTAAGATGGCAGCATTTGCAGATGACATACTGGTTCATTGCTATCTCCTCAGACGTCGTTGCCCAATTTATTAAAGGAATTTTCTTGTTATGGGGGTTTTGCTGGGCTTTGTATCAATATGGAAAAGTCTGAAGCCATGGATGTGGAAGGGTCAATAAGGGGACATTGGAGAGGAAGTTTTCCGCTTAAGTGGGCAGGTGATACATTTGTGTATTTAGGGATTCTCCTGACGAGAGAACTGCGGGAGCTATATAGGAAAAACATGGAAAGAATCCTTGTAAAAGTTCGTTCACAGCTTCAGGTGTAGTCTCCACTGCCCTTGTCCTTACTGGGCAGGGCGGCAGCACTGGGAATGGTGATTCTGCCTCGGGTGCTTTATTGGCTGCAAACTCTCCCAGTGTGGTTATTGAAGCGTGATTTAAATGCTATTGACCGCAAGATTAGGAATTTCCTTTGGAAAGGTGTGCGAGCTCGCATCCCCTTACATAGATTGAGAAGGAGATGGAAGTCTGGAGGGATAGGAATCCCAGATCTTCGGACTTATGCTCTGGCATGCCAGGCACGGCATATTGGAGACTGGCTAGGGAATACTGAGGTGTATACGCCAAGAGCGCTGGAAGAGGCTCTTGTGGCTCCGCAGACCTTGTTGGCAGTATTGCACCAGGAAAGTAGGCTCCTGCCTGGTAGAGTGATTAGTAGTAAATTGGTTTACCCGGCACGAAGAGTGTGGCAACATTTGAATAGGCTCTGGGGTGAACCATCAGGGGTTTCAAGCTGGCTACCCATACAAGGGAATGATCAGTTTACACCAGGATCAGAAACGTCAGCATTTGTATATTGGAGGAGACAAGGCATATGTAATATTGGACATGTGGTGGATCAAATGGGGCAGTGTAAATCTTGGGAGACTTTGCGCATGGAGTATGGACTTAGCAGGCGGCATTATTTTGCTTACGTGCAACTCTCTCACTATGTGGCTTCCCTACCACAGGATGCACTGCGGGTGGAAAGATCGGCACAGATATTAGAGTTCTTTGCACTGGGGGAGGAGTCACCGCCTACAATTGCACAGCTGAAAAGACGATTAGATGACTATAGTAGTTTGCCTGATTATAGGGTGGAAGAAGCTTTGTGGGCACAAGAATTGAATATCTTGGTAACTCCTGGTTCACTCCTTCAGGCCTTGAGTGGGATTGCGGGGCTGGTGAGGGGAGCTCGATGGTGGGAGGTACAGTTTAAATGCATCCTACGGGCACATTTCTCTCCAAGATGGGCGTTACGATCCCATCTCACTGAGTTGGGCAGATGCCCAAAATGTCCATGCCCTTTGGCGGACTTAGGACATATGTGGTGGGGGTGTCCGATAGTTTGCCTATACTGGAAGAGGATAGCTGACTTTATGAGTAGGATTGTGTTACAGCGAGTCCGTTGGACAGCATCGCTTGTGGTGTTAGATCAGCTTGGACTTCTCCACCCGAAAGGGAAATGGGAACGCCTTTTGGTCAGGAAGGCATGTCTGGTGGGTAAAGGCCCGATACTTCATAGGTGGAGAGAAGCGTCAGGTCCCACATATTGGGAATGGCGCAACAACTTTCACCAACTGATGCTTATGGAAAGGAGAGAGGCTAGAGGAAGTGCTCGACGTTGGGCCTTATTCCTGCTAATTTGGGAACCATATATTCAGATATTGAGGCCTCGTGTCCGAAATGAAGTGCTTCAATTGGGTTGAGAAGGTCGTAGGATATTAATAATATAATTAATATGCATGTTCACTAAAGGGGGTTGGTTGCTGAAGGGGGAGGCTGTGGGGTGGGAGGGAGGTTGGTGGGGAAAGGGGGGGAGAGGGGAATATTGTAAATTCTTTTTTTCTTGCTGTATTTGTATGATTGATTTGCTGAGGAATCCAGGTCTGAGAGATCACTAGAAATGCCATTTTTTGAGGTATTTGTTTTTTTTTATATATTGTTTTGCATGTTCTGTATTATTTGGTTTTCAATAAACAGAGTTTACAAAAAACAAACAAACAAAAAAAAAAACAATTTCCAGAAAAAATTACTATAATGTATAATTTATAAAAGAAACTGGTCATAAAAAGACAAACAAATTAAATTCGTGATTAAGACCAAGTGGTTCAAGTGACTGTAGCTCATAAATGTATCATTGCTCTAATCTAAGAAGAATCTGATCCAAATTACCTCCTCGCCAATGTGGATGCACCACCTTGATAACAAAAAACTTGAGATCAGAGACTAATTGGATGTATAAAGGCATCTTTAATAGATAAGCTGTTTAAACAGACGGAACACCGTCCACATGTAAAATGACCCTTAATTCTGACTACTAGTTTGGGTTTTGCAAGAGCCGATGGAACTAAAATATTTCTAATATTGCGGTTTCTTTTGTATGCAACCATAAGAGACTTACGTGCCATCCCTGGAAGAGAGGAAAGAAGGTGCCATTCGCGTCTCAAAATATGAGATATGTCTTTAGAAAAAGAGGAAAAGGTAAGGGCACATACTACTCGATCTTCTTTGGGCAGTATGTGCTTCTGCAAAAGCTCATTCCTATTGGAAGATTTTGCCTTACCATATGCTTCTCGAATAACATGTGCAGGATAACCCCTGTCTTTAAACCTCTCAAACATATTGACAGAGTGGCGCTCAAAATCGTGATCTGAAGTACATAAATGCTTAACGCGTAAGAACTGCCCATAGGGTAAATTATTCTTTAGGGACTTATTATGAAAGCTATCGCAGCAGAGAATTACGATCTGCAGGTTTTCGAAAAAGATCTGTCTCAAAACCATTCTTACCTTTTTTAATATTGATATCAAGATATGAAATCTGCGCAGAGCTAAAAGACCCTTCAAATTGTAAATGCTCATCTTTAGAGTTAAGCCACTGAAAAAAGCCTGTAAATTATCTTCTGTCCCATCCCAAATAAGGAGAACATCATCTATGTAGCGTAGCCATAACTTAATGTATTTCTTAAAAGGATGATATTGAAGAAACTTGCTCTCGAAATTGGCCACATATAAATTTGCAACGTCTGGCGCCATAGAGGACCCCATGGCCACACCCTTAATTTGCTTATAAAAAATGCCTTGAAAGCAGAAGAAATTCTCGCACATAGCTATAGCTGCCATCTGGGTCAAAAAACTAGTAGGAATACGTACTGGTGGTTCTCGCTGAATAAGGGTGTTTGCGATGACTTCCAGAGCATCAGCTTGTGGAATATTAGTATAAAGCGAGTTGATATCCAACGTAGCCAAAATCAGTTTGTCATGATAATTTGTAAAATCTCGCAAAATGTTAATAACGTGTGTGGAATCACGCACATAGGATGGAATTTTGGGAACAAACGGGCGAAGAAAATAATCCAAAAACTTAGATAAGGGTTCTAACAAAGACCCAATGGCTGATATGATAGGTCATCCAGAAGGATTATGGAGAGACTTGTGGATTTTAGGTAGAACATAAATGGTGGGTATGATAGGATGTTGAACAGTGAGAAAACTAACCTCATTGGGAGTCAGATAGCCTGCTTGTTGTCCAATAAAGATTAAAGTATCCACTCTGTGTTTAAGATTAGCTGTGGGATCATCAAAAAATTTTTTGTAAAAGACATAATCTGTCTTATTTTGAATGACTAAGGCTCCGCCTTTGTCAGCCGGTTTGATAATAATAGATAAATTGTTCTGTAATTCACGAAGTGCTGACGTCTGGGTAGACGTAAGATTGTAAAAGGAACGAACCTTCTTTGTATAAAGTGCTTCCACCTGGGATAAATTAAAGTGCGAGCGCGGAGTCGCGAAGAACGCCTGTAACCGGGCGGTCGACCCGGTCCCGGCCCATGCTTCCGGCTTCGGGGGGAAGGGGGGAGGGAGAAAGAGCAAGTGAGAGCGGGAGTCGGATGACGCCGGCAGCGTCATTTAAATTGATTGGCTCCGCAGAATGCGAGGAGCAGAGCCAATTAGAGCTGCCGGCGTCTGGACTGCTTTAAAGGGATGGGGGCCGCGGTTTCCTCCTCCCTTTTCGGCAGCAAATTTTGGTGGCGATGAGGCTTGCTTTTGTAGCTGAGGTGTCCGGAGACAGCATTTAGGCCTTCTTTGTCTGGGAGTCGCAGCGGTCTGTGGGCAGCGGGAAACCAAGGTGCTCGAGGGCGCGGTGTGGGGCTGCACGGAAAGCACGCTTCTGCTGAGGACCCGGATTTGGCTCGAAGGGTAGGAGATTGAGGTGCAGCGCTTTACCCGACGTCTGATCAGACAAGGCAAGTAACGTTGCTGGGTGAGACGTGAGACAAAGCCTTACATTAGTATAAAAAATAAATAAATAAATAAAAAATTATAGTAGCGATTCTGTATTTAGAGGCTACCCGGGGAATTGTATGTTTCATAACTCACTGCTAAGTGGGGCTGTGTTTTCCCGGGGAAGATGGCTCGGGGAGTATTGAGAGCTGGTGCAGGTGGCCCTGATAGGCCGATGGGGAGTTTTCGTGGACAGGGTGCTCAGAGTGCAAATAGGGGTAGGGCTACAGAAAAGGGGTGTAGTGGTGGTGGGCATGGACAACGCGGAACTTCCAACAGTGGTTTGGCCAGAGCAAAGGTGCCTCAGCGAGGGCGAGTGGGTGACCCATCAGTGTGGGGAAAGGGGGCTTCAGGGTCCAGGGTGAGGGGGAAATCCGGCGTGGGCAGCCTCAATTAAGGGGTGGTGGGGCTAGTTCTGGTCCGGTGCCTGCTGGTTTTGGGGAGCACGGAGCTATTAGGGAAGGGGGTGATTGGGACAGGGGCGGGATGGATCAGGAGCAGGGGAATGTAGCTCAGGGAGGGTGGAGCTCTGGGAATGTAAGGAGGGACCCTATGGTTGGGCCACCAGGAACACCTAACCTGCATCCTGGGGGCATGGCGTCCTGCGGGAGTGCATCATGGGGCGACGGTGGCTACGGGCTTGGAGTGGCCCTTCACAATGGAGGCACTGGTTGGGGGGCGGTCAGGGTTCCTCCAGAGCGAAATGGTTGGGGGCGTAGCAGCCAGGGTGGCCCTCTTCTGTTCCCTCCCCTCTTTTTCCTATTTTGTCTTCGCAGGTCCCAGCGTGATTACCAGGAGGAGCTGACGTTGGACAGCTACAAGCAGAGCACGTTGAGGCGCCTTCTGTTATGCAACGGGGGATGTCCAGTGAGGGTGCATCTTGAGATGAGGGCGGCCAGTGACAAGACGTGGAGCTCAGCCCGGCGGATGCTAGCCCTGTGGAAGTGGTGGTGACTGCGGCAGGTGTTCCGGGTGAGTTACAGGAGGAATCTGGGGAGAAGAGTAGGGAAAGTGGAAAAAGGAAGGAGAAAAGAACGAGGTGGAGGAAACATTCCTGTCGGAGGTATCGCAGGTCGAGCTCTTCATCAGTGTCGTCTTCGGATTTGTCTTCCTCGTCGTCCTCTTCAGATGATAGCACGTGTCGTCAGAGGAGGAGTAATAAAGGGGTGTTAGGAAGGGGACGTGGGGGAGGTGCGCCGTCAGCAGTGGCTATTGCGGAGTTATTGGAGGGAGTTCCGAGGAAGTTACGGCAGAGAATTAAAAAGCGTCGTTATATAGATATTTTCCGTCTGTTAGAAGGCCGCAAGCGCTCGGGTGAAAGTCGGAAGAAACGTAAAGAGGACGAGAAGGTGGGGCGCGTCAAGAAAGTTTCGCGGAATGTGGTTAATTGGACCCGAGCTTTTATACGTTTGGCTAGTGTTTGGGGGCAACATTACCCGGGACAATACGAGATGCTTTTATCCTATGCGGATTCAATTTTGGAAGCTTCACAGACGCAAGGAGGGTGGTCATGGTTAAACTATGACGAAAAATTTAGGGACAAGATGGAAGAGAATCGATTCGTATCGTAGGGTTTGCAGGACATTAATTTGTGGTTTACCCGGATGTCAGCCTGAGTGAGTGGGGGAGGAGGGCGAGGAGCAAAAGGCGCAGTCGGGATTTCGGCTGGGGTGGGACGGTCCTTTCGCGGGGGAGGGAGTGTCGTGCAGCAGCCCGCAGGGGGAAATGGGGTGGGCGATGTTTGCTGGAGGTTTAACAAGAACTCGTGCCCCTTTTCCAGACTGCAAATTCCGGCACGTCTGTTCCATTTGTGGGGGAGCCCATTCTGCAGTCAAATGTGTTAAAAAAGGGGTCTCTCAGGCCCATACCCCTGGTGCAAAGCAATGAAGGGCTATTTTGCCTCGCTCCCACGCCAATTAGAGTGGAAGTTCTGAATGTGTGGCTGGGTCAGTACCCTAGACGGAAGGATAGGGAAGTTTTGTATTCTGGGTTTAATTCTGGTTTTGTAATTCCAGTATGTAGGCAGGTGGGGGGGAAGGCTGTGCGGAATTCCGTGTCAGTTAGGCGCTTCGCGTCTGTTGTGAAAGAAAAGTTAGAATGTGAATTGATGCTGGGCAGAGTGGCGGGCCCATTTTCGAAACAGCCGTTCGCTAGAATGATGATTTCTCCTTTGGGAATAATACCAAAAAAAAAAAAAAAAGAGTCGGGGAAATTCTGCCTGATACATAATTTGTCCAGACCGATAGGAGCATCGGTTAATGACTATATCCCACGGGAATTGTGTTCTGTGCGTTATGCGTCATTCGACACGGCAGTGAACCTAGTAAGGGCAGCTGGGCATAGGGCACAAATGGCAAAGGTCGATGTCGAATCGGCATTCAGGCTGCTTCCAGTGCACCCTTCCTCCTTTTATTTATAGGGTTTTTTCTTTGAAGATTGAATTTATTTTGATAAATGCATGCCCATGGGTTGCGCACTGTCCTGTTCATACTTCGAGAAGTTCATTACCTTTCTGCAGTGGGTGGTTGAGTGTAAGGTGGGCATAGCGAAGGTAGTGCACTATTTGGATGATTTTTTATTTGTTGGGTCGGTGCAATCGGAGGAATGCCGTGTATTACTGGATGGTTTTGTGGAATTGTCGCGGGAATTAGGAGTGCCTCTGGCAAAAGAAAAGACGGAAGGTCCTGCCACGCGGATCACATTTCTGGGAGTTGAGCTAGACTCGGAGTTAATGGTGGCACATCTTCCTCCGGACAAAGTTCGCAAATTGGGTGTGTTGGTGGCTAATGTGCTGGCCTCATCGACGTTAACACTGAAGGAGATGCAAGCTTTGATAGGATCGCTGAATTTCGCTTGTCGGGTGATCCCAATGGGAAGGGTATTCTTGCGTCGGTTGGCAGCAGCTACGGTTGGGGTGCGTAGGCCTCATCATCATCTGAGAATCTCGAAGTCGATTCGGGCGGATTTGCGGATCTGGCAGGTCTTTTTGGAGGAGTTTAATGGGACCGCAGTTTTAATGGAGCCGGAGCTCAGCAGTGCGGATTTGCAATTGTATACGGACGCGGCGGGTGGCATAGGCTTGGGTATTTACTTTGGGGGTGCTTGGTGTGCTGAGCGCTGGCCGCAGGCTTGGCACGAGTCGCGTCTCACCAGCAATATAACATTTTTAGAGTTGTTTCCCATCTTGGTAGCAATGGAGCTGTGACCAGATAGGCTTCGTAACAGACGAGTTCTTTGTGGTGTGATAATGAAGCAGTCGTTAGTCTGGTGAACCATTATTCGCCGCACTGTTTAATGGTAGCTAACTTGATGAGGTGAGTGATTTTAGCATGCTTACGTTTGAATGTGTACCTTAGGGCCCGTCACATACCAGGGTATGCTAATGAGATTGCTGATTCTCTTTCCCGTTTCAAGTTGGATCAATTTCGACGTTTGGCACCACAAGCAAAGGCAGAAGGAGGAGCGGTCCCTTTGAAGTTATGGAGTCTTTGCCACCCAGGATGAAGGACTTGCTGCAAAGTTCTGTAGCTGCTGGGACATGGACAGCGTATCTGCGAGGATGTGAAAAAGTGGTGGCTTTTCTGAAAAGCTGTGGTTGGCAGTTTGGGCCGGTATCCACTCAGTTGCTGGGACAATATGTAGTCTGGGCTAAAGAGAACGGATTGGCTCGTTCGTTAGTGCGTAGCCACTTGGCGGGATTTTAATTTTTTGTGAAAGCAGTTGGTTGGGACTTCCCGTTGGGGGGTTCCTTAGCCCACAGGCTTTTACAAGGGTGGGGCCGGGTGACACCAGTGCATCAGGATGCGCGGAGGCCGCTTATCCATGATTGGCAAAATCTAAGACTGATCCACTGGGCAAGGGTTTGTGGGTGCGTCTGAGTGGGATTGCGGGGTTTGCCACGTGCCCGGTTAGCACTATGCGTGCGTATTTACGGATACGCCCAGCGGGGGATGGGGGGTTATTCCTGCATGAGGATGGGCGGCTTCTTACGCGTTTTCAGGTAGTGGCAGTCCTGAGGTTGGCATTGAAATTCATAGGCGAGTGCCCGGAGCAGTATGCGGCTCATTCCTTTCGCATCGGCGCGGCTACCAGCGCTGCTGCAGAGGGCTTGTCGCAGCAGGACATTCAGAGTATTGGGAGGTGGCGTTCCCAGGCATTCAGGGGTTATGTTCATTTGTGACGGGTGGGGGGGCACCTGTTGCATGGATTGATTCTTATTTTCTTTTGCAGTTGGAGACACGAGTGCCCAAAGCTGTTGGATGATAGGGCACTCCTTCGTGTTTTGGGCAGGTCGGCGAGCGGCAGTGCGACCGTTTGGGCCTAACCTGGGGCTGGATCCTGCCCAGGTGTCGCTTCTATGGCTGGGTGAGAGAGGATTGAGATGGTCTCAGCTCCTGCCTTTGCTGCGGCACCACGAGCGAGTGAGGGGTAAACCGAGGCTGCTACATTTGCACCTAGGTGGCAATGACCTTGTGGCCTGGACTTGTAAGCAGCTCATCAGAGCTGTAACGAAAGATTTAGCGTTGATATTGCGTATGTTTCCAGGGGTTCTGTTGATTTGGTCAGACATTATTCCAAGGCCTGCTTGCGCTACCCAGCGGCGATGGTCGCGGGGACTCACGAAAATAAATCGACAAATAGGGCGATGGATAACTGGGCAGGGTGGGATTCAAGTTTTACACCTGTGGGTGGAGGTGACTTGTACTGGGCTGTACCGGCCGGATGGAGTTCATCTATCCCCGGTGAGTGTCGATTTACTTTTGAATGATTGGCAAGAGGCCTTGGAAGGTGTTCTCCAATGGGGGACTGACTGGTCGCAGCGGGGCAGTGGGGGGGGCGGCACAGGGGCATTAATATGCCTGTGCCGGTGGCGGGATCCCGGAGGTCTCCGGGGTCCGGAGCCTTTAGGACATACTTGGGCGGGGGCAGGGTGCCCCTGACCCGGATAAGCCCTGCTGGCCTTTGCTAGTCACATGGCGAGGTCGGGGAAAGGGCGGTAGGAAATTGGCCTGTGGCCAGATACGGTCGGAGCGGATGTGAGCCCACTTTGCTAATTGTATGGCTGGTGGGGCATCGCTCTGCTGGGGGGAGATTGTTAATAGAACTGTTTTTGGTGTGTAAAGTTTTAATTGTTTATAAATATAATAAAGCTGCGACCGGTTGGTACTTCCAATAAGAAAATTGTTGTCTGTGAAATTTGTAAGGGCGGGGCATTGGATGGAGGGGGGGGGGGTGAAGAGGATGAAGGGGTTTGGAAGGGATGGGCTTAGGGCACCGGATGCGACCTGCCACGGTTAATTAAAGTGCGAGCGCGGAGTCGCGAAGAACGCCTGTAACCGGGCGGTCGACCCGATCCCGGCCCACGCTTCCGGCTTCGGGGGGAAGGGGGGAGGGAGAGAGAGCAAGTGAGAGCGGGAGTCGGATGACGCCGGCAGCGTCATTTAAATTGATTGGCTCCGCAGAATGCGAGGAGCGGAGCCAATTAGAGCTGCCGGCGTCTGGACTGCTTTAAAGGGATGGGGGCCGCGGTTTCCTCCTCCCTTTTCGGCAGCGAATTTTGGTGGCGTTGAGGCTTCCCGCCCTCCCTCCCTCATCTCTTGATAGGGAGTTGGTGGTGTTTTCGGGGTGTCGCAGTTGGGGGGAAGGGTGAAAGTCGGGATTCCGGAGGTCTCCGGGGTCCGGAGCCTTTAGGACATACTTGGGCGGGGGCGGGGTGCCCCTGACCCGGATAAGCCCTGCTGGCCTTTCCTAGTCACATGGCGAGGTCGGGGAAAGGGCGGTAGGAAATTGGCCTGTGGCCGGATACGGTCGGAGCGGATGTGAGCCCACTTTTCTAATTGTATGGCTGGTGGGGCATCGCTCCGCTGGGGGGAGATTGTTAATAGAACTGTTTTTGGTGTGTTAAGTTTTAATTGTTTATAAATATAATAAAGCTACGACCGGTTGGTACTTCCAATAAGAAAATTGTTGTCTGTGAAATTTGTAAGGGCGGGGCATTGGATGGAGGGGGGGGGGGTGAAGAGGATGAAGGGGTTTGGAAGGGATGGGCTTAGGGCACCAGATGCGACCTGCCACGGTTACACCACTTGTTCAAAAGCATCTATCAACTCATTGGTATTATTGGGTGGTACCCAAGTGGAGGGCTTTCGAAGAACAGAGTTGTCTGCTGTAGCTGCACATTGATTAGAGAAAAAATCTATAATTTTCAATTTCCTAAAAAATTTAAAAAGCTCTACCCGAGTGGTAAACCGGTCGTCTTGCAAAAGGTACAAATGAAAGGCCTTTCTCCAAAACTTCAATTTGGACATTACTTAGGACAAAATCAGACAAATTAAAAATACCACTGTTAGTGGTTAATCTAGGAATCGCTGACCTCTCCCTCTGCCCCTGCCTCTGGGGAGTGAAGTGGGCCACGCCTCCCAAGTTTTGTATTGATGGTACGGTGATTTCACTTGGTTGTGTGGCGGGACCCACTTCTTGCCACCCCCCTTCCAAAGGGAGTCCATTGAAAAACCCGATGGATGCTGAGAATTAACAGCAGAGGGGAACAGAGGAGCCGAGGAGTCCTGTTCTGAAGTATCATCAACATGACTCTGACTCCTTTTGTTGGCATGTTCCAAAAAAGGATCAGGAGAAAAAAGTCTGGTCTTAGCTTTGCTTTTACCGGATTTTATATTATGGGTACTAGGTCCTGGTCTAGGTGAGTCCGCATCCCACCTGTGGGATGTGATGCATGGTCTGGGTTTCCCATTAATCCAATAGTACACTGTACCATTTTTGTAATCACTGTCATCACATTTAAATTTATTCAGCTTTCTATCTTTAACAATCTTACTGTACTCCAAAGAATTTTTATGAAAAATCTTCTTTAATTTATCAAACTTGTGATCATTATCTTTCAAATACGTAATCTTCTCGTCAACCTTAGCTTTTAAAGCAACAGATTTACGTTCTGAAGTGTTGCACTCACACAACAACTCATTCGTGAGGACATGCATGCTGCTTCACTCCTTGAGTACTGCCGTAAGAAGATCATCCCCAGAGGCCTCCGTGTTCAGAAGGCCCCAGGGATGTTCAAAGACGATGAGGAGTTTAAGGCCAGTTGGGTCAAAATAATGAACAAGTGTTCATTGGATCTGATGATCCTTTTAATCAACACTTCAAAACGTAAATCTGTTGCTTTAAAAGCTAGACCAGGACCTAGTACCCATAATATTAAATCCGGTAAAAGCAAAGCTAAGACCAGACTTTTTTCTCCTGATCCTTTTTTGGAACATGCCAACAAAAGGAGTCAGAGTCATGTTGATGATACCTCAGAACAGGACTCCTCGGCTCCTCTGTTCCCCTCTGCTGTTAATTCTCAGCATCCATCGGGTTTTTCAATGGACTCCCTTTGGAAGGGGGGTGGCAAGAAGTAGGTCCCACCACACAACCAAGTGAAATCACTGTACCATCAATACAAAACTTGGGAGGCGCGGCCCACTTCACTCCCCAGAGGCAGGGGCAGAGGGAGAGGTCAGAGATTCTTAGATTAACCACTAACAGTGGTATTTTTAATTTGTCTGATTTTGTCCTAAGTAATGTCCAAATTGAAGTTTTGGAGAAAGGCCTTTCATTTGTACCTTTTGCAAGACATGACCGGTTTACCACTCGGGTAGAGCTTTTTAAATTTTTTAGGAAATTGAAAATTATAGATTTTTTCTCTAATCAATGTGCAGCTACAGCAGACAACTCTATTTTTCGAAAGCCCTCCACTTGGGTACCACCCAATAATACCAATGCGTTGATAGATGCTTTTGATCAAGTGGTGTTATCCCAGGTGGAAGCACTTTATACAAAGAAGGTTCGTTCCTTTTACAATCTACGTCTAACCAGACGTCAGCACTTCGTGAATTACAGAACAATTTATCTATTATTATCAAACCGGCTGACAAAGGCGAAGCCTTAGTCATTCAAAATAAGACAGATTATGTTTACAAAATTTTTTTTGATGATCCCACAGCTAATCTTAAACACAGAGTGGATACTTTAATCTTTATTGGACAACAAGCAGGCTATCTGACTCCCAATGAGGCTAGTTTTCTCACTGTTCAACATCCTGTCATACCCACCATTTATGTTCTACCTAAAATCCACAAGTCTCTCCATAATCCTCCTGGATGACCTATCATATCAGCTATTGGGTCTTTGTTAGAACCCTTATCTAAGTTTTTGGATTATTTTCTTCGCCCGTTTGTTCCCAAAATTCCATCCTATGTGCGTGATTCCACACACGTTATTAACATTTTGCGAGATTTTACAAATTATCATGACGAACTAATTTTGGCTACGTTGGATATCAACTCGCTTTATACTAATATTCCACAAGCTGATGCTCTGGAAGTCATTGCAAACACCCTTATTCAGCGAGAACCACCAGTACGTATTCCTACTAGTTTTTTGACCCAGATGGCAGCTATAGCTATGTGCGAGAATTTCTTCTGCTTTCAAGGCATTTTTTATAAGCAAATTAAGGGTGTGGCCATGGGGTCCTCTATGGCACCAGACGTCGCAAATTTATATGTGGCCAATTTCGAGAGCAAGTTTCTTCAATATCATCCTTTTAAGAAATACATTAAGTTATGGCTACGCTACATAGATGATGTTCTCCTTATTTGGGATGGGACTGAAGATAATTTACAGGCTTTTTTTCAGTGGCTCAACTCTAAAGATGAGCATTTACAATTTGAAGGGTCTTTTAGCTCTGCGCAGATTTCATATCTTGATATCAATATTAAAAAAGGTAAGAATGGTTTTGAGACAGATCTTTTTCGAAAAGCTACGGATCGTAATTCACTGCTGCGATATGATAGCTTTCATAATAAGTCCCTAAAGAATAATTTACCCTATGGGCAGTTCTTACACGTTAAGCGTTTATGTACTTCAGATCACGATTTTGAGCGCCACTCTGTCAATATGTTTGAGAGGTTTAAAGACAGGGGTTATCCCGCACATGTTATTCGAGAAGCATATGGTAAGGCAAAATCTTCCAATAGGAATGAGCTTTTGCAGAAGCATATACTGCCCAAAGAAGATTGAGTGGTATGTGCCCTTACCTTTTCCTCTTTTTCTAAAGACATATCTCATATTTTGAGACGCGAATGGCACCTTCTTTCCTCTCTTCCAGGGATGGCACGTAAGTCTCTTATGGTTGCATACAAAAGAAACCGCAATATTAGAAATATTTTAGTTCCATCGGCTCTTTCAAAACCCAAACCAGTAGTCAGAATTAAGGGTCATTTTACATGTGGACGGTGTTCCGTCTGTTTAAACAGCTTGTCTATTAAAGATGCCTTTATACATCCAATTACTGCCAGAAAATTATTTTTGAATCATTTCTCTAATTGCACCACGAGTAATGTGGTATACGTTGTCATTTGTCCTTGTAAGCTTCTGTATGTTGGGAAGACTACTCGTCCTATTAAGACGCGTATTATTGAACACAAGAGTTGTTTGAGTAGACTGGCGGAAGAAAAACCCTTAGTTCAGCTTTGGATCAGTAAAGGCCATTTAGTCTCTGATCTCAAGTTTTTTGTTATCAAGGTGGTGCATCCACATTGGCGAGGAGGTAATTTGGATCAGATTCTTCTTAGATTAGAGCAACGATACATTTATGAGCTACAGTCGCTTGAACCACTTGGTCTTAATCAAGAATTTAATTTGTCTGTCTTTTTATGACCAGTTTCTTTTATAAATTATACATTATAGTAATTTTTTCTGGAAATTGGTTTTATGCATGCTGTGCATTTGTCCTTTATTTTGGTTTTAATATATGTAACCTTTTTCCTGTTGTCATGTTATAATAATAATTATGATTAGTTGGACCCACAGATTGCCATTTTTATTTTAGGGTTTTATTATTAGCCAGAAATGATATTGTTTTTATTTATTTGGTGTTAATGTGTTTTATGCTGGTTTCATTGTTGTATAATTTGAGTAGGCTCATTTAGCATTTTCACTATAGCTTTTTTGACTTCTCATATTATTGACTGTCTAGTTGCCCTCTCTTTTCAAGTTTGTACCTACAGTCATTAGCATATTTTGCCTTGAGTTAGATGTTACGTAAAGGTTCTTTGCAGCCTTAAAGTTGTACTAATGTCTTCATCATGAATATGGCCAAATTGTTTCACGTGGGTGGGTTGCATTCAGCAACAATATCAGCAACAATGACAAGATAATACATATTCACATATTTTCTATTTACAAGCTAGCTATAGCATTAGACTTTTGCAATCACCTGGTGCCATTACATTTCCAATACATATGCATATATGCTAAATCGAGTCTTGTGATTTCTTTAAAATGCGCCAAAATTCAGCGCATCGGTTTAAGGCTGTTTCAGTTCCTTATGCTGGTTCTGAAGGTACGTGTATCTCTTCGTGCAAGGAGCATGTTCTTCATCTCCTTTTTAATTCTTTGTCACATTTATTTATAGGTATTTCATTCTCTAGGTTCAGTTGCCATGAAGGTATACGTACACGTTTCTTTTTTTATAGATCGTTGGTTTTATACGCGGCATTTTAACACCCCCGCCCTTTGTTTACATAATGCAATGTCATCAGGCTGTTTGAGTTACTTCTTTGTTGCAGCCTCATTGTAGGCTTCGCATTATTTTTCTGATACTCTTCATGGCGCTTTTTGCATTAGGATCTCTTGTAAGCATGGTTACACCATTTCATTTGTCTGGGTTTTATTTTGCGATCATGTCTAGATATACCCATATATTTTTTAATGTTATTTTTATTTTTATTTATAAGCAAGACATAACGTTATACCTTTGTTTTTTCTGGTGCTATTATGTTTTCTAACACAAGGGCATATATGTTGAATCTAGTCTTGTGACCTTTAAAAACGCGCCAAATTCAGCGTTCTTTTAAAGCTGTGTCAGTTTTTTAAGTATTTTTTGAAGGTACCGTGCCCTTTGACTTCATCATTGTATGAGCAGTCATGTTTTATGTTTTATTTTTTATTCTTTGTATCCTCTATGTAGGTTTGTACCATTTTTTCCTCTCATGGTTTTATTACCTTATTAGGGTTTGATCGTGTGCATGGTCACACTTTTTTATAAGCCAGGTCAGCATGCTAGATTACATCTAGCAATCATGATAGGTTTTATCGATACGTTTTTTTATTCAGCCAGACATAGCCTTTTAATCGTTTTTTCAAAGTACTGTATATATGCTTATATTTTTAATACTTCATGCTATTGCTTAAGGTACGAGTGGCTCCTTTTTTCCATGGGCTGTCCACAATTTTGTTTTTATTTTTAATTCACTTTTTTAGCTTCTTTTTGGCATGGTTTGACCTTTGGTTGTCACACCGTATGGTTTTGCATCTATTTTAGGTTTAGATGTTCATACACTTTTTTATTTTTCAGTATGTCATATTTTGCCCCTATGTTACAGCTCAATCCATTGGCATTTTTTACACAAAAAAAAGTATTATCTAGTGTTATTGTATAGTTGTCCAATGGTCTTTACACCTAGTGGTTTTTATTGGTTTCATTTATAACTATTCTAATTCTTATTGCTTTGAGCCTTCAGTTGGTTTTTAAATTCAAATTGGTTTCCATCCACCAATGCTTTTATGGTTTTGGGTTTTATTTTGTGATGTTTTTGAATGTTTTTGTTCTAAAGAGGCCACAGGGCCCGTACCTGGCCTGCCGGATGTAACCGGGCTGGCGACGCGTGGCATCCTCGGCGGGCCGTGGGGGCCGGAAGAATGCCTCAAGGACGGGCGGCATTTTTTGAAGTGATTGGCTCCCGCGGTTGAGTGGCAACGGCGGGAGCCAATCGGAGGAGGCAAAGTGGTGGGGGGGAGGGAGGTAGCATCGGGGGCAGTTGCCGGGGCGCGCATTCCTGGATGCGGGCACCGAGACAACGGACGTTTCCTTGAGGGTTGGCGGTAGTGCTCAGTCTGCGGGGTTTTCAACGGATCCGCGAGTCCTTCCCTCGGGTACTACCGGCGACATTGAGCAGGTTACTTTACTCTTCATTGCCTCGACCAGCGTTTTAATTTTTAAGGTACTGTGCAGCTGGTTCTTCCTGCGCTGGTTCCGGAGCACTTGTGTCCTGTAAGGGGATTGGTGAGTGTTCGGGGTGCAGTGCTTTTCAGCTGAGCATGCCTGCCCGGGCTGGAAAAAGCGGAGGAAAGGGAGGGAAGAAGTCCTGGGAGAGGTTCTAGGCGAATTGCTGGGGAGAATGCACATGGGGCGGGTAGGGGAGGCAGTCGGGGGCACAGTGAGGTTGGTGCGGTCTCTGGGGGGGTCTCTGTGGGTGAGGGGGGTAGGTCGGGGGGAGCTCTGGGCCGGCGGGGTGCTGGAGTGGGTTCACTCTCTGAGAATCGAGAGATGGCAGGTGCTAATGCATCTGCGGTGGTCGGGGGTGGTGGGGGGGGCTACGTCTCCGGCTGGGATGATGCACCCCTGGGATATGGGTATGGCAGGGGGGCAGGGGCCACAGTCGTGGTGGAGTGGTGACGCGGCGGGGTACCTGGGGGGTCCTCCTTCCCCTTTTCTGGGGCACTATGGTCAGGGTGGGGGCGTAGGGGGGAGTTGTCAAGGGGGATCTCCTGCCACTAGTGGGGCAGTGACCTGGGAATTTTGGAGGGGTGGGGGCCAAGGAACCTCCCGTGTGGATTGGCTGGGCGCTTGGGCGCCATCATGGTCTGCGGGCCCCCTTCCCCCTCCCCCTGTTTTCTCTTATGTTTCTCCACAGGCCTGGATGGCGTGGCATCCACCCGGGGGGATGGCGGCGGCCAGTCCTCGAGCAGCAGACGGTGAGGCGGGGATGGCTCCGGTGGCGGCGTGCAGTGAGAGTGCAGAAGACCCGCCAATCGTCCGGGCTCCGGAGATTGCCATGGAGCAGCCGGCGAGTGCAGCTGCAGTCAGCGATGCAGGGTTACCCAGCGATGCAGGGTTACTGACTGAGTTGTCAGTTGGGGAGGGGAGGGTGGGGCCCTGGGCGTCGGCGTCGGGGGTAAGGTCCGGCGGAAGCGGAAGCATGCTTGTCGGAGGCGTCATAGGGACGAATCATCATCCTCGTTTTCCAGCGGGTTGTCCTCGGACTCTGCAAGTGGGGATTCACGGGATCAGTCGGGAGTCCCCGTGACTCCGGGGGCAGAGGGGCGTGGGGCAGTACCGACTCTCGCGTCCTTTTCCGAGCTGTGGGAGGGGGTTCCACGGGCTTTGCGCCGAAAAATCTGGAAGAGAAAGTATATTGATATCTTCCGCTTGTTGGAAGGGAGGCGACGGTCGGGCGAGAGCCGTAAGAAGAGGAAGGAGGATGAAAAGGCAGGGAGGGTCAAGCGCGTTTCTCGTACTGTTCTGAATTGGGCCAGGGCTTTTCTAAGATTAGCCAGCGTTTGGGGCTATGAGTATCCGGAGCAATACGGGATGTTGCTCGCGTTTGCAGACTCGATTTTGGAAGCCGCGCAGACGCATGACGGTGGGGCTTGGCTCAACTACGACGAAAAATTTCGGGACAAGATCGAAGAAAATAAGTTGTTGTCTTGGGGGAATCAAGACATTAGTTTGTGGCTAACTCAGATGGCAGTGCGGTCTGGGAGAGCGGGTGGTTCCGTGGCTTTGAAAGTTGCAGGGGCTGGCGTGGTGGGCAGGGGGCATTCCATTCGTGACAGAGCATCAGGAGCATCGAGGGCTAATGGGGAGGGTGCCGGAGATCTCTGCTGGAGATTTAACAAGTCGTCGTGCCCCTTTCCTGACTGTAAATTTCGGCACGCCTGTTCCCTGTGTGGAGCGGGGCATTCAGCTCTGAAATGCACAAGGTGGGTCCCCACTTCCGCTCTGACTCCCAAGTAGTGCGGATGCGTGGGAGCGTGCACCCACGCCGATTCGGCTGGAGGCGATGCTCCTGTGGCTCCGGCATTATCCACGGCGCCGGATCCACGAGATCCTTGGGCAGGGTTTTCGGGATGGTTTTCGCATTCCGGTGCTGGGTGAAGGACAGGGGCAGGGATTAGGCAACGCGGCTTCAGTGCGCCGATTGCCGCAGGTGGTCCGTGCTAAGTTGCAATCGGAGTGTGCCCTGGGCAGGGTGGCTGGACCATTTTCCTGCCGGCCATTTCCCAATCTGGTGGTGTCTCCATTGGGTGTAGTGCCAAAGAAGGAACCGGGTAAATATCAGCTGATTCACAACTTGTCATTCCCGGCGGGATCGTCGGTTAATGATAGGATCCCTAAGCGCTGGTGTTCCGTGCGGTATGCATCCTTTGATGCGGCAGTCGCGGTGGTGCGTAGTTGCGGAGCGCGGTGTTTGTTAGCCAAGGTTGACATCGAATCGGCCTTTCGGCTGTTGCCGGTTCACCCGTCGGCTTTCCCTTTACTGGGGTTTTATTTTGAGGAGGGATGGTACTTTGACAAATGTATGCCGATGGGTTGCTCAATTTCCTGCGCATACTTTGAGATGTTTAGCACCTTTCTGCATTGGGCATTGACTAAAAGGGTGGGTTCCGTGCGGGTTGTGCACTATCTAGACGATTTCCTCTTTGCCGGGGAGGCCCACTCCGACCAGTGTAGGGTGTTGTTGGACGGGTTTATAGCCCTAGCCTGGGAATGGGGAATGCCGCTGGCGGCAGAAAAAACGGAGGGTCCAAGTACGTGCATAACCTTTCTGGGGATACAGCTGGACACGGTGGCCATGGTGGCCTGCTTGCCGGAGGCAAAGATCTTGCGTTTGCGTTTGCTGGTCACCAACATGCTGGGGGCGCGGAAGCTCACCTTGCGAGAGTTGCAGGCCCTAGTCGGTTCCTTGAATTTTGCTTGTAGGGTCATACCGATGGGTAGGGTGTTTCTGAGGCGGCTGGCGGCAGCTACGGTGGGTGCGACGAAGCCTTATCATCGCATTAGGGTGACTCAGAGTATGCGGGCTGATTTGGGGGTCTGGGACGTTTTCTTACAGGACTTTAACGGAACGTCCGTCTTGATGGAGGCCGCCGTTTCTTCTGAGGATTTACAGCTCTTTACGGACGCGGCGGGCAGTGGGGGATTGGGCATTTACTTTGGGGGGGCGTGGTGTGCGGCGGCTTGGCCTCAGTCTTGGCGGGAGGCTGGGCTTACGGCGAACATTACCTTTTTGGAGTTGTTCCCCATCTTGGTCGTCCTGGAGCTTTGGCTCGATTGGCTGCGCAATCGTAGGGTGGTGTGGTACTGTGACAATGCGGCAGTGGTCAGTGTGGTCAATCAATATACGCCGCGTTGTTTGCAGGTCACATCGTTGATGCGGGCTGTAGTATTAGCTTGCTTGCGGTTGAATGTGGTGGTGCGGGCGCGGCACATTCCTGGGTGCACTAACGGTATCGCCGATGCTCTTTCTCGTTTTAAGTGGGAGCAGTTCTGGATTTTGGTGCCAGCAGCGGACAGCACCGGCTTGCAGGTCCCAGAGTTCTTATGGAAGCTTGGCCGGTGGAGATGCTAGCTCTGCTGCAGCGTTCAGTAGCCCCGGGAACTTGGAAGAAGTATCAGCGAGGATGCGATGACGTGGTCAACTTTCTGGTGACTCGGGGGTGGCGGGAGGGGCGTCTCCCCGATCATTTATTGGCGGAATACATGGTCGCGGCAAAGGCTGTCGGGCGGTCTAGAGCGACGGTGCGGGCGAATTTAGCGGGGTTTTCCTTTTTCGCTCGGGCTGTGGGCTGGGGTGGCATGGGTGGGGGGTGCCTGGCTTGGCAATTATTGCAAGGGTGGGGGCGTTCTCAGCCTCCCCAGTCGGATGGTCGCAGGCCCATTACGCATGGGCTGTTGGTCCTGACCTCCATGGCACTGCCGGGGGTTACGTCGTCCACTTACGAAACGCGGCTTTTTCGGGCGGTTTTCAGCTTGGCCTTTTTCGGGGCTTTCCGGGTCGGCGAGCTAGTGGCGATTTCCCGCCGCTCGGCGTGCGGTTTGAATCGCCGGCACGTGTCGGTAGGGAACGCGGAGACGCGCGTGTGGCTTGCGCGGTCCAAAACGGATCAGCAGGGTCGCGGTCAGTGGGTGGTGTTGCGGGCTACTGGACACCCCCTCACTTGCCCGGTGGTTTTGATGCGGGAATACCTGAGTGTTCGTCCCGCCGGGGAGGGGAATTTTTTCTTGCACGCGGATGCGAGCCCTTTAACTCGTTTTCAGTTCTCGGCCATGCTGCGTTTGGCTCTCGGCAGGGTTGGGATGGACCCGGCGGTGTTTGCCCCTCATTCGTTCCGGATCGGGGCGGCTACCAGCGCTGTGGTGGCGGGTCTGCCTCAGGCGGAGATTCAGAGGATTGGCCGCTGGGCATCGCAGGCATTTCGGGGTTATGTGCGTCTGTGACTGGGATGTTGGGGTGTTGGGGGGGTGCTAACTGTTGTTTTGTGTTTCAGGTGGGGGTCGGCATCCTGGGACCTGTTGGATGGTTGGCCACTCCTTTGTCCATTGGGCGGAGCGAAGAGCGGTTGTTCGGCCGATGGGGCCCAATCTGGGCATGGACCCGAGTGAGCTGGTGATCCTATGGCTGGGCTTTCGAGGACTGCACTGGGTGCAGTTCCTGCCTTTGCTGCGGCATCACAGGTGTTCCCAGGAGTGGCCGAAGTGGATGCTTATTCATCTGGGGGGCAATGATTTAAGTTCATGGACCTGTAAGCAGCTGATCCGGGCTGCAAAGCATGATTTGTAGGAAGTGTTGCTGATGTTTCCAGGGGTTCAGTTGTTCTGGTCTGATATCATTCCACGGCCTGCCTGTCGGGAGCAGCGACGGTGGTCTAGGGGATTGGTTAAGATTAATCGCCAGATTGGGCGGTGGGTGGCGGAGCATGGGGGCTTTCAGATACAGCATCCCTGGGTTGAAGTTTCTTGTGCGGGTCTGTACCGGGAGGACGTGGTACATTTATCCCCTGTTGGTATGGATTTGCTCCTTAATGACTGGCAGGAGGCCGTGGAAGGGGTGGTTTCCAGAAGGTACATCGGTCGCAGCTTGGGGGGGGGGGCGGTTCAGGAGCTAGAGTGTGCCTGAACCGGTGGCGGGATCCTGGAGGTTTCCGGGTTCCGGAGCCATAGGTATTGGTTGGGCGGGGGTGGGGTACCCCCGACCCGGATAACCCCGGTGAGGCTTTTGCTAGTAGTATGGCGAAGCCGGATAAAGGGGTGGTAGGATGAGCAGTAGCCTCGCTGCAGTGGCGACAGCGATGACCTCACTTTGCTACCCACATGGCTGGTGAGTCATTACTGTTGGGCTAGAGGCGGCATGGTATTGCTGGAATTGTTGTTGAAGTTTGTTAAGGTTAATAAAGCTGCGACCGGTGTTTAAAGCCAATAATGGAGTGGTGTGATTTTATTGGGGTTTTGGGGGGGGAGGGTGGGAGAGGGTTATGCACCGTGTTCGCCGTGCCACGGTTATAAAGAGGCCGCAGGGCCCGTACCTGGCCGGCCGGATGTAACTGGGCCGGCGACGCGTGGCATCCTAGGCGGGCCACGTGGGCCGGAAGAATGCCGCAAGGACGGGCGGCATTTTTTGAAGTGATTGGCTCCCGCGGTTGAGTGGCAACGGCGGGAGCCAATCGGAGGAGGCAAAGCGGTGGGGGGGAGGGAGGTAGCATCGGGGGCAGTTGCCGGGGCACGCATTCGTGGATGTGGGCCCCGAGACAACGGATGTCCCTCCATCCCACCCTAAATATTGTCGGGCTGGGGGGGTTGGGGTTGTTGCAGCTGGGGGGGGGCGGCGGGATCCCGGAGGTTTCCGGGGTCCAGAGCCATAGGTATTGGTTGGGCGGGGGTGGGGTACCCCCGACCCGGATAACCCCGGTGAGGCTTTTGCTAGTAGTATGGCGAAGCCAGATAAAGGGGTTGTAGGATGAGCAGTAGCCTCGCTGCAGTGGCGACAGTGATGACCTCACTTTGCTACCCACATGGTTGGTGAGTCATTACTGTTGGGCTAGAGGCGGAATGGGATTGCTGGAATTGTTGTTGAAGTTTGTTAAGGTTAATAAAGCTGCGACCGGTGTTTTAAGCCAATAATGGAGTGGTGTGATTTTATTGGGGGTTTGGGGGGGGGAGGGTGGGAGAGGGTTATGCACCGTGTTCGCCATGCCACGGTTACAATAATGATGTATTTAAACATTTTATTTTTTAATTTCACGTATTTATTGGTTTTTATAATCTTTTAATGTTACACTGTAGATGTTCTTGTTATACTATATATATATATATATATATATATATACTTATACAGTATATTGTTCCTTGGTCTGGGTCTCCCATTTTCCTCTGCTTTTCACTGTTTTTTTAATATGAAGTCATATGCAGTTTCATATTTTAACGTATTTATTGTTCTTTCAGCATTATCTATTGTACTATTGGTCACACATTGTTTATGCGCTTCCTTTAATGCATGACTAGAGTACAACGTGTAAGTATAATTTTCTTTTACTTGTGATCATATATTGATGTTTATATTTATCATTATTATAACTGTTATGTACTGCCTTTAGTTGTACAGACATTACATTCTGTATAGATAAATTATTACTCACACTGTTCTAGTTGAAATACTCTGCTTAGTTCTTAAGATGTTAAGATGTTCTATGTAAAAAGTTAAAATGTTCTATGTTCTATGTAAAACAAACTTCGCTTTGTTAATTGTTGTTAATTGTACACCGCAACTGATCGCTGGAAGATGCGGTATATAAATGAGTGTTAAATAAATAATAAATAAATAAATAATTATTTTAGCATGTATTTATTGATGTTTTGTTTATATGTTTTTATCTGGTTTGCAGTCCTTTTAGCCCCCTGATGAAGGCACCTGCCGAAACGCGTTGGGGTTGTTCATTAATAAAGTGCAAGTGACCTTTTATCTTGCTCGCTCCTTTGTTTGTCTTATCCTGTAAGGAGCCATTACTTTCCTTTTACGATAAGAAAATGGTATTAAGAACAGTACCGTCCTTTTTAGCTAAGGTAGTTTCGGCTTTTCATATGAATCAGGTTGTTTCTTTACCAGTATTTGAGGATATAGACAAAGAGGAACATTTTAATAGGTTACATCTTTTAGATGTTCATAGAGCATTAAAAAAGTATTTACGAAGAACAAAATATTTCCGTAAGTCTGAAAGGTTGTTTATTCTTTTTGGATGAGTAAGAAAAGGACTAGCAGCTTCCAAAGCTTCTATTGCCAGATGGATAAAAGAGGCTATAGCTTCAGCGTATTTGTTGAAGGGCAAAACAATTCCAAATGGCCTTAAAGCGCATTCAACAAGGGCGCAGTCGACGTCCTGGGCTGAGTGCAGTTTGGTACCGGCGGTTGATATATGTAAAGCTGCTACATGGTCTTCCTTAAATTCATTTATCAAGCATTATCGTCTGGATGTACAGGCAGAAAGGGATACCTGTTTTGTATCAATAGTTCTTCAGGCTGGTTTAACAGGTCCCTCCCATTGAAGATGTTTTTGTACTGCTCTGTTACATCCCCAAAGATTCAGGACTGGACTGGAGTGATGATAAGGGAGATGAAATTAGACTTACCTGCTAATTGTTGTTCCTTTAGGAACTCCAGTCCAGTCCCGCATCCTTCCCTTGTTTATACAGCCTGAATCAAAGGGATATAGTATTTAATAAGGTAAGTTCAGGGGTTATTTAGTATTTATTAATATTAGCATATAAGGGGAGGGTAATTTTTTCTGGGATTTTAAGGTGGTCAAATTCTTCGATAAAGACAGAGGGCAGACCATATCAGGACGATACTAGTAGTTTGTTAAGAGCACATTCTGTGGCTCATTTTATAGTTGTTAGTTTTCTTTTTCTCAGTTGGTTAGCAATGTTTGCTACTTATTGCTCCTGTGAGTCTGCTTTATCAATAGGTTACTGGGGCAAGGAGGCGGTCCCTCAGGTACTTATACCGGTGACATCAGAAGAGTGTCATTATTCAGTCTCCAAGCTGCAGGAGGACGTATATCCCAAAGATTCCGGGACCGGACTGAAGTTCCTAAAGGAACAACAATTAGCAGGTAAGTCTAATTTCATCTTGCTCTTTTAGACCTTTTCCTTAGTGGAATGCAGGATTTGGTGTGAGGGGTAAGTGATCAAAACATGATTAAATCTGAGTTATTACCTAGAATGAAGCCACTAAAGAAATCTATTGTGTTAACATTTAACTTTCAACAGGGTGGCTATGATAAAATGAATACAATGGTAAAGAAAAATAAATGAAACAGTTGTGAAAGTTAAGAGTTTACATAAGGCATATACCTTTTCAAGTATTCTTGTTTACTGTAAACCTTCTTTTCCTCTCCAGTGTTATTTTTTTATGCTAAACCTGTGCAGAAGTTTCACTATTTCAATGTACTGTCCCTAACTACTAAAATAAAAGGATAAATAGTCTCCCTGTTTGAGGGGCATGTATTCACAACTACCATAAATTTCACTCTGTAACAGTGTATCTCTCAGCTTATTACATTTTGGGTTCAATTATTTTATCCCATATTGTCTTGCTAGACCAGTTCAGGTCCCCCTACCAGCAGATATGGAGACATAAAATATTCCAGAGGCTTCTTATGACCTCATCCTACTATAATAACCAGTACATCCAGTGGCATACTTTAGTATTTCTCGGTCTCCAGTAGAAGGTGGATTCAAGTTTTACAGCTCTGATGAAATCTGGAAAAAGCTCTAAGAAAGATTGACTTTGCTCATGAACAAGCACCCTCAGTGACTTTCTCACTACAGTGCAGCACTGGAGGCTTCACTAGAGTCACCCTTCAAACCGGCGCTCTTTTGGGTATTGACATACAGAGGAGGGCAACTCCTCATCCTTATACTACTAAGGGCCAGTTAAGAGTTTTGGAAAGGATTTTAGAAAAGGATCCTTCAAGCTTCATACTACCTTGTGCTCCCTCCCTCTTCCTTCCCTTCATCTCTCCTCCAGAAATTAGACTCATCATAGGTATGTGCCTGTAGGCCCTGGCAGCAGGGGAATAACACTATGCCCATCATAGTTTGCCTGCTTTCTCTGACTTGTTTTTCTGGGGCTGCCCAACCTCGTCAGCTGGGCAGTGTATTTTATTTTTTATTTTATTTATTTGGTTACATTTTTATACTGCTTCTTCCAGCAATCAGTAGCGGTTTACATTATAACTTGGGCACAGCAAATCAACAGTTACATATAACACATTAAACTTATATACATATAACAGGTTTAGAATTATATACATTTGTATTCATTGGCTTTTGGCCACTCAGTGTATCCCTTGGTGTGGAGCCAGTTTTGCCATCATTTTCTCACCTCATTGTGCTGCCTGCATGAGTTAGCTGCACTTTGCATGCTTGGTATGCACCTTACGATGATGTCTGTATTAAGTAGGTGCTTTAACTCTGTGTGGCCATAGTCTGCAGTATGACTGCTTTTGTGGTCAGAGCATGCACTGCAGAACATCTTATCAGCATGCCCTAGGTCTGTGAAGCTGGGCTGTTAGCAGTGTCTAAGACTCATACAGTTGGCACAGACACATGCCTGCTTCTAAGAAACACTGCCTTGTCTGTGAAAATTGGAGAGTTAATTTGCTGGATTCTGGTTTCTGTGATTCTTGCATGGAAGCTTCTGAGGCACCTTTGAAGTGCCCATCTTCCCCCTTGCAGTGAGGGGGAAAAGGATGCCAGGGCTTATTGTCTTTGCTGCAGGAAGCAGTGGACGCGATGGTGAAGGATGATCTCTGGGCTTTGGACTCAAGCTCTTACTTTATTGATTTTAAGGGTCCGATAGCAAACCTTTCCCCCATGGTTTCTTGGTTGTCCTCCTCAGAATTCTTATCCCTGCAGCAAACAACTCAGACCCTGGAGCCTCTGGATCCTCTTGCTCTCTTTCCACTCTCTTGGAAGAAGGACTGGTGGCATGGGATAGTCAAAGCATGGCATAGACATTGCCACCTAAGTGATCTCAGCAGAGATTGGAGTCTGGAGATTCAGATCACCTGAGGTCAGTGAACCATGTGGTGCGGTGTGGGTGCCCATTTCCATATTCTTCTATGCAAGAACAGCACTTTCTCAGTTTTTTTGTGCTTGGCTCTCATTTCCAATTTGCTGCTATTCCCTTTCGCCTCTCTATCACTTCAAGGACATTCTTGAAGGGCATGTAGTGGTGGCGGCAGTGTTGCAGCATGAAGGGATCTATATTCTCCCATATCTGGATAATTGGCTTATTCGAGCCAGGTCACAGTCAGAAGCATCTCAAGTGTTGGCCTGTGTGGTGCAGTTCCTAGAGTATCTTTGCTGAGTGATCAATTGTGGGAAGAGTCACTTGGACTCTTCCCAATCAGTGGAATACCTGAAAACGTGGTTCAACACTCATGTAAGCAGGAGAGGGTGGAAAAGCTATTGTTGCAGCAGGCAGACTTCCAAACTCAGCAGGATCCCAGAGTTTGGAATTATCTGCAGTTTCTTGTCTTGATGGCAGTATTGATTGAAATATTTTCTCGGGTATGAGTTCATATGAGGCTGCTGCAAAGGTCCTTGCTGTCTTGTTTGGTTTCCACATTCTTAGAATTTCAAGGCCAGGCTTCCCCTCCGGCTGGCGGTAGTGGCCAGCCTGCATTAGTTACCAGAATCTGAGGTATGGCAAGACTTTGGATGATCCTTCATAGTTCTTCCTGTCAACATTTGCCAGCCTGTTTAGCTGGAGAATCCACTGTGAGAGCCAAACAGCTTATGGCCATTGGAACAGCCAGGAAGTTGCATGCTCCATCAACCACCTTGAAGCAAAATACATTCATTTAGCCCTTGTACATTTCCAATCCTTAGTCTAGGGCAGAGTGGTCTGAGTATTCTTGGACAATGCCATGACAGTGACATATGTCAACTGGCAAGGGGCAAAAAGTGCTCTCTTGATGTAGCACATTGTGGGTTGACAATGAGGAGGCAGACTTCCTCATTCACCATTCCCACAATCTTGTGGAGTGAAAATTGAGTCACTCATCATTTCAGCGGATTCTGCACCTCTGGGGTCATCCTGAAATGGATCCGATAGCAACCCAGTCCCAGTGCTAAAACTGGCAGATTTTTCATTCAATGCAATGAGGTCAGTTCCAAGGGTGTTGATGCCCTAGTTCATCCTTCATCAAAGCAGTGTCTGCTGTTTGCATTTCCCCCATGGCCACTCATACGGCATATGCTTCACCACATAGAGTGATATACAGGCTGAGTTGTTCTGGTGGTGCTGGATTGTCCAAGAAGGTTGTGGTTTGGGGACCTGATGAGGCTCCTGCAAGAACCTCCTGTGATTTCCTTCAGTCATTGTGGCAGGGGCCGGTCCTTCTGGATGACCCAGCTCCCTTTTCTTTTATGGCTTGGCTCTTGAGAGGCATCATTTAGCATGTACGGGCTATTGTCCTGCCATGGTTTCCATGCTTCTCAAGGTGAAGGGAGGTTCTATTGGCCTTGCCTACATGCATTTCTGGTGCCTATTTCAGCATTTGTGCTCTGAGCATCAGGTTTGTCCTAGGACAGCAGACTTGCCTTCCCTGTTTGCCTTTCTTCAGGATTGGCTGAACATGATCTTTTACCTTAGTTTTCTGAATATTCAGGTGGAAGCCTTATGTTTCAGGGGACCAGTGATAGAGTGATCTATAGCCTCACACCTTCCTTCATGGGGTATGACACTCATATCCTCCCCTGTGTTCTGTTGTTCCCTTATGGGATCTCTGCCTAGTTTTTTACACCCTGATGTTGGAGCCCTTTGAGCCACTGAAGTGGGCAACGCTTAAAGATTTTACCCTTAAGATTGGATTCTTGGTCACAATCTGCTCGGTGAGACATATCTCCGAGTTGCAGGCATTATCATGCAGGAGCCCTTACTTGGCATTCTCAGAGGAGGAAATGCACATCCGTCCCTTCCCTTCATTCTTGCCCAGTGGTGTCATCTTTTATTTACTTTTAATTATATTTTTAATAGATTTACAATATACTATATAACCAAGTATTACCACTTGAACAGAAAAGGAAATAAACAGAACATAAAAACACTATCTGTTCATTTCACACAAGCTTTCAGCCAAGGAGAGGGAGATCAATTAACAAATTACATTTTAGTGCAACACAAACAGTAAACAGCCAAGTATTGAACAACCAAAAACAACTATAAACCACAGATTTCAGATTCAAAGATTAAGAGACAAGGAGCCTGTGAGACTTAATGAAACATGGACATTTGAGGAAAAATAGAGCTCCCAGCTGAGTGTGCAGTTCTGGAGACACACTTTCAAAAGGATACTGTATAAACAGGGTGGAGTCAATGCAGAGAGTGGCTACCAAAATGGTCAGTAGGCTTTGTCATAAGGCATTTAGGGACAGACTTTGGAAGAAAGATGGGAGAGGGGAGATATTAGAGCATTGGCTTGGTAACCAAGAGAGGAGGGCCACTGCTTGTGGCCTTGGGCAAGTCACTTAACCCTCCATTGCCTTGTAAGAAAGGTCTGGAAATCTACTTCTGGTCACACTGCCAAGAAAACCCAGGAGCTGCTGGGTCACCAGGAGTCAGAGCTGACTTGAAGATACACATTGCACTGCATGATACAAATTCACAGAAGAGCCTCTTTCAAATGAATAAAAGCTCTGCAATGAGGGGTATAGGATGAAAGTGAAAGGAGATAGACTCTGGAGTAATTTGCAGAAATATTTCTTTTTGGAAAAAGTGGATGATGCATGGAATAGTCTCCCAGTGGAGGTAGTAGAGACAAAGATTGTATCTGAATTCAAGAGAGCATGGGAGAAACTCAAGAGATTGCTAAAGGAAAAAAAAAAAGGGACTGTAGAGCTTACTAGTTGGTATGGAAGGGCAGATTGGATAGGCCGTATGGTCTTCATCTGCTTCATCTGTTTCTATATAAATCTATGCTTTCTTTCTCCTATGTGTCTCCCTGGCTAAATCTGGAAAAATTCGGAAAATTAAGGGCCCAATATTTTTCTGGGCAGGCTATGCGCTGCTATGGCACATAGCCTTGTCCACTGTCCCTTAACCTCGGATATTCAATGCACTGAAAATCCGGGGATTGCTGCACATACCAGAAGCTGCATTAGGTAACCAGGCAGCAGTGAAATTGCATGCTGCCTGGTTTTCTCCTGTGCCAAAAGATAGGTGAGGATTTTCCTAGCCTATCTTTTCAGCGTAGATCACTAACTGGGCAGCAGGCAATATCAGTGCTGCCAGGTTATTGCTTCTCACTGCCTCCACTCCACCCCAGAATGCTCCCAACATGCCCTGTGCTAACCGGATAGCATCAGGGGGCATAGGGGAGTTAGAAGGGGATATTCAACTGCACTAACCATGTAAGTGCTGTTGACTATCCCGATTTAAGGATTTACACGGTTTGCTGGGCTGTTAATCATGTAAATGCCTTTTGAATATCGGGCCTTAAGCTTTTAAAAGTAAATATTTTTCTTTTTAAAGTACATTTTTAATAACCACTCTCTGTCAAAGGATAAAGCAAAAGTAACACTTCTCCAGAATTCCCGATATATTTAATACATCCATTTGTTGCTGACTTGATTATTGAAAACTTCCAGAATCTTTCTAAGCTGTAGTCAGAAATTAACTTAAGGTGGGAATGACTCTTCTGATATATTCAATTCTTCTCCAAGACATTTCCTGAAGATATCTCTAGCATAAGTTAAAGAAGATCTAGAAAGGTTTATTAAATGAAGATTAGAAGACCTCATTTGATTCTCCATCATCTCCAGCTTAAACTTAAATAAGGAAAAATCCTTCATAAATGCACGATTACTACTATTACTATTACTGAACATTTGTATGGTGCTACAAGATGTATGCAGTACTACACAGGCACATATAAAAGACGGTCCCTGCTTATAAGAGCTAACAGTCTAGTCAAGACAGATAACACAGTAGCTGTACACATGGGATACATCTAGGGGGAATGGTAAGGAAATACAAAGGAGATCAGGTGAGTCAATATCTGAAAGCAGCAGTGAAGAGGTGAGTTTTCAGCCTGGATTTGAAAAGGGTCAGAGTAGCGCTCAGGTAGTTTGTTCCAGGCGTAAGGTGAAAGAAGCGAAGTCTGGAGTTAGCAATAGAAGAGAAGGGCACAGATAGAAGAGATTTGCCAGAAGAGCGGAGTTCCAGAGGAGTGGTGTAGGGAGAGATAAGCGAGGAAAGGTAGTGAGGAGCCGCAGAGTGAATGCACTTATAGGTCAGCAGGAGAAGTTTGAACTGGATGCGGAAACGGATATGGAGTAAAAGAAGTGACTTGAGAAGAGGGGTGATATAACACCCATCCAGCCACTGGGACTTAGTTTTAAGTTTCACTATTGCAATTTTAATAGATACCTCCTTTGTATAAAAGACATACCACCTTGTACTTGCATTGAAAGGGGCTGAAACTGAGGTACGAAGGCTTCACCCAGCTTAGAAATAGCGTTACAAATGGCCTACATCAAAGTTTTTTGGGCGCTCCAGGTAAAATGAAAGGGTATGAGGAGGATGACTCCCAACCAAGACAGGAACAGAATTAACCTCATTAGTAGGACTCTAACCCTGAGACATAGCTGAAGACAAGGTCCCAAACCCTCCAAGCACTTCTGGGCATTCTGCTGTAGCTCTCTCAGTGTTTGAACCAACATCACAGCTGCCACAGAGAACTTCCTTCCATTGGGCTCCACAACTGCACCCTCCATCAGGGTTACTTGCCCAAATACCTCCAAAGGAGTATCTTCAGCTGGTGGCTTGAGGGCTAACCACTGTTCTAGGGAGAAGGGGGATGCTGTACTCCAAGTTAGATGACGAGTCTCCGGACTCCAGCAACAAAATAGCCAGGGAACTGCCTGAGCATGCTGGCTGCCCCTCCAATCAAAAAAACAGAGTCCATTGGGCCCTACATAGCAGATGAAGGTAAGCTAATGGGGGTCTAATGGGCCCAAGGACGTTTCTTCTCCACTTTACCCCTCCTATCAGGCACTGCACAAATGCAACTCAGAGCAAGAACATGACCATTGCCATCTTGGATCTCTTCCAGCATCAAAATTTTCATTAGTTAAAAGGATTTCCTCTCCAGTGTCATCCTTTTATGTTAATCTGGTGGTCTGCCTGCCCTCCTTTATTAAGAAACAGTGCCATGGGAATGGTGGATGTCAGGAGAGTGTTTCTCCGGTATCTTAAGGATGTCAGGAGAGTGTTTCTCCGGTATCTTAAGGTTACTAACTCTTTTTGCAAGTCAAACCACCTATTTGTGTTTTTGCTAGACTGTGTAAAGGTGACACAGCTGCCAAGTTGACCCTGGGGCACAGGATTAAGGTGACTGTTGCCTCAGCATATCTGCTGCGGAAACAGCAGGTTCCAGGTTTGCATATGCACTCCACTCGGGCGCAGGAATCCTTATGGGTGGAGCAAAGCTCCATTGCCCCATAAGACATATGTTCAGCAGCAACATGGGCATCTCTTTCAAGTTTTGTCAAGCACCTCTTCAAGGAACACTATGGACATGACATTATTTAACTATTGATCAACTTACACATCTTTAACAGTTAACCTTAACCTCCCTCATTTATCTCCCCTGTAATATAAATATCCCTCTCCCACCTAACTGACCCACCATCTAACTGTGCTCTATTCTTCATTTTGTTAACCCCTGTTATCTCCCCCTCTTCATTGTAAAACAAATCCACTGAGATTGTTATGTTGTTCAATGTAAACCGCTTTGGACAAAGGTGGTATAACCCCCCCCCCCTCCCTGTTAAATAAATAAATACATGTTGGGCAAACATCGCCTTTGGCTCAGAGATCTTGAAAGTTGCTATGTCTTCTTCCCCCGTAGTAGAGTCGTAGCTTTGGTATGTCTCCTTTGTCTAGACTGGTCAAGTAGGAAAATATGAAAGGTGACATTTTACTTATAAGATAATATCATTTCCTTGAAAACTGCTAGATGAGTTCAGGACCCACCCCTGGAACCTGTTATGGTCTACTGTATTCTCTGTGGTTGGTCCTGCAGCCTCATGTCCTTTTGACAAACCTGCTATCTGAAGATGATCCTTTACATAGTTATGGTTCTTGTTCAGTTGAATCTTATTATCCTCACTGAGGTTATGTGCGGTCAGGGATTCTTGGCTACTGTATGTGCTTGGGTATGAATATTGAAGTATGCCCCTAGCTGTACCGGTTATATAGTAGGATGAGGTCATAAGAATATTTTCTCTGTCTCCGCATCTGCTGCTAGTGGGACACAACCCATTTGTCTTGACTGGGCTTGCAGGACTTAAGGAAAGGATTGTATCTGCTAAGTAAAATGTCACCTTTACACAGCAAATGTAGATTTGTTATTCACATTAGTGTGGCAGCTTTAAAGCACCCTTTCTTTTTTTTTCTTCTAAATGAAGAGCTTCTCCACACAGTGTTCTATGAGCCAACTTTATGGCAAAAAGGGTCTTATTAGACTTCTAATTAACCAAGTATTTTTCATGAACATAGCTGTGTTTTATCCTCTAGTCAGAGAATTTCAGTCAGAAACCTTCACATATACCTAAAGAAGCTAAAAATTCCATGGACTGCTCAATTTATTAATTATTGCTACATTCACACTGTGAATCAATTACAATTTTAATTTTTCTGTGCTTTTCCGTTAGATTTCATCCAAAACATGCTTGCATCCCTTGGCTGCCCCTAGTGATCTCATACTGTTAAATAAAAATGTTGATGTAGATTTTGCTCATTTTCACCTTCCAATTGGATGGTTGCTGTGGTGTTACCAAGGAAACACCACTCAGCATGGGGCGACTCACTTGGGTTTTATCTTGGCTCTAAACTACATTACTTACAATGTTAATTAATTTTGAATTTTCCTGAAGTAATGGCTAGCTATTTTCATCGAAAATTCACTCTTTAAATACAATTTAATATACTTACCATACTTACACATCACTGAAACACCCCCAAACCTCTCCTAGCTCCTCCAACTTTGCCTAAATCTCCATGTTTCCTTTAGATTTGAATGAACCGGGTGCTGCTTTCCAAACCATCATTCTGCCCTCCCCCATGTGTAGGCCTTGAATTGCTGCAACACTGCTCATTCATTCCTGATGAAACCTACACCTAGACATTTCCCCTGCATTCATCCAATATGTGTGGATGCCCACACCATCTCTGGCAGGATTTATAAGTCATGGCCTGTTGTATCTTTCTTCTTTTGGATATCAATGTTGATTTCAGGCCTCACTCTGTCCTAGGAACCAGGGGCGGCCCAAGGGGGGTGCGGGGCCATGTGCGGAGACTCGGTGCGGGGCCTCATTTGCATAAGTGGCCTTATTTGCATAAATATTTGCATAATGTTACCATACACTAACTTTTAGTAAACATGTCTCTTAATGAGTGTATGGATAAAGAAAGACTAAAAGATTTCTACATTACTATAATCCAGTGCCAACCGCCAGGCACATTAGGAACTACTACAAACGCTGCCCATTTAGAACCCATAGCAAACCCGCTGTATCCTGACAGCATTACCAGGACTCACAAAGCACCAGACCCTACCTATCAAAAGGAAACACTGCAAATATTAAACCAGTACATTTCAGAGAATACTGGGGAAAGAGAACAAGTGGCAATGTCAAATAGGAATTACATAAACAGAATACCTCAGCTCAGTTACACATGCAGAACATAGACCATCACCAAACAAGGAATCGCAATTTAGAACCAGGAAGGCAATAATTAAACTGGGAACCCCAAAAGCCAAACTTGGAATGTACAACAACACTGTAGAAATAAAACTATAAATCAATTTCCTCTTGTACCAAACAAAGCGCAGACGTTAATGATGCACATTTCCCAGAGCTTTCATATTCCAGTTAATAAATTCAAAATAAAGAGATATATTTCTACCTTTTGTGCATTTTTTTTCAGTTGCAATTGCTCCAGCCACTTTCTTCTGGTTTCTTCATGTTTTCTGCTAACTCTCCATCGTCTGCTGTCCATTTGTCCTTTCTTCTCTCTTCTAGTTTTCTTTCCATCCTCTCTCTCTACATCTGCTTTAACATACTAATCTTTATCCTTTTGCTCTTTCCTCATTCTTATTTCATCCACACAAATTTTACCCCTCCATCCTCAATCCCCACTTACTCTCCCAATACCCGGCCAATTGTAGATTTTTCATCCCTCCCACACAAAATATTTTTCCCCTCTCCATTTTACTCTCCCAGCCCCATCCCATTCTAATCCTCCCCAACATCAACTCCCTTCTAGTTCCAGTCTCACCCAGCATCCATTCCCTTCTAGTCCCTGCATCAGCCCATTTCCAGTCCTAGCCCCCCATCAACCCATTTCCAGTCCTAGCTCCCCCATCCATTTTCAGTCTGAGTCCCTTCATCAGCTCATTTCCAATCCTAGCCCCCCATCAGCCCATTTCTAGTCATTTCCTAGCCCCACCATCAGCCCATGTCAAATCCTAGCTCCCCTCCACTCAGCCCAATTCCAGTCCAAGCCCCCCCATGAGCCTACTTCCAGTTCTAGCCCCTCCATGAGTCCATTTCAATTCAAGCCCCCACCACAGCCCATTTCCAATCTTAGCTCCCCCCAACAGCCCATTTCCAGTCCTATCCTAGCTGCTCCATCAGCCCATTTTCAGTTCTAGCTCCCTTCCCTCACAGCCCATTTCCATTCCAAGCTCCCTCCCCATCAGCTATTTGCAGTTCAAGCCTCCCCGTCCACTCAGTCCATTTCCAGTCATAGCAATCCCCCAACCCATTACCAGTCCTAGCCCCCCATCAACCCATTTTCAGTTTAAGCCCTCCCTATAACCCATTACCAGTCCTAACCCCCCATCAGCCCACTTCCAGTCTTAACCCCATCAGCCCATTTCCAGTCAGCCCCCCATAGCCCATTGCCAGTCCTAACCCCCCCCCATCAGCCCACAGCCCATTACTAGTCCTAACCACATCAGCCCACCTCAAGTCTTAACCCCTCTCAATCAGCCCTTGTCCTGTCCTAGAGACACCATAGTCCTTTATTTGTCAGAACCCCCCCCATAGCCCATTAGCAATCCTAACTCCCATCACCCTATTTCCAGACAGCCCCCATCAGCCCACAGCCCATTACCAGTCCTAACCCCCCGCCCAGCGCATTTCCAGTCCTTTACCCCCATCACCACATTTCCAGTCAGCCTCCATCAACCCCCAGCCCATTACCAGTCTTAACCCCCCCAGCCCATTTCCAGTCCTAACCCCCCCATCACCCCATTTCCAGACAGCCTCCATCAGCCCCCAGCCCATTACCCGTCTTAACCCCCCCAGCCCATTACCAGTCCTAAACCCCCCCCAGCCCATTTCCAGTCAGCCTCCATCAGCCCCAGCCCATTAGCAGTCTTAACCCCCCCTAGCCCATTTCCAGTCCTAACCCCCCCAGCCCAGTTCCAGTCCCAACCCCCCCTCACCCCATTTCCAGTCAGCCTCCATCAGCCCCAGCCCATTAGCAGTCTTAACCCCCCCCAGCCCATTTCCAGTCTTTACCCCCCCCCAGCCCATTTCCAGTCAGCCTCCATCAGCCCCAGCCAATTAGCAGTCTTAACCCCCCCTAGCCCATTTCCAGTCCTAACCCCCCCTCCAGCCCATTTCCAGTCCTAACCCCCCCTTGCACATTTCCAGTCCTAACTCCCCCCCTTGCACATTTTCAGTCCTAACCCCCCCCCTTGCACATTTCCAGTCCTAACCCCCCCCCTGCACATTTCCAGTCCTAACCCCCCCCTTGCACATTTCCAGTCCTAACCCCCCCCCCTGCACATTTCCAGTCCTAACCCCCCCTGCACATTTCCAGTCCTAACCCCCCCCTTGCACATTTCAAGTCATAACCCCCCCCCTGCACATTTCCAGTCCTAACCCCCCCCCCTTGCACATTTCCAGTCCTAACCCCCCATCACCCCATTTCCAGACAGCCTCCATCAGCCCCCCCCCCCCGTCCCTTCCCTTCCGGCAAATTAAAAAAAAAAACAAAAACCTGACTCTAGCTGCTGCCGCTGCCGCGTCCGTCGCAGCAGCGGCAGAATGGCGTGTCCCGCGGGGCCCCCTCTCCTCGTCGAGCCCTCTGCAAGGGCTTTCAGATTCGCGAAGGGAGAGTGCTCCCTCGCGTCTCTGTAAAGCCCGCAGGGGCTAATGGGAAATTTCCCATCAGCCCCTCGCGTCTAAAGGGGCAGATGGGAAATTTCCCATTAGCCCCTGCGGGCTTTACAGAGACGCGAGGGAGCACTCTCCCTTCGCGAATCTGAAAGCCCTTGCAGAGGGCTCGACGAGGAGAAGGGGCCCCGCGGGACACGCCATTCTGCCGCTGCTGCGACGGACGCGGCAGCAGCCAGAGACAGGTTTTTTTTTTAAATGTAATTAAAAAAAAAAGCAGAATGTTCTTTGCGCGGGGCCCCCTGAAACGCGGGGACCTGTGCAAAAAACATTCTTGCTCAATGGACGGGCCGGCCCTGCTAGGAACACAATCAATGACACACTACGACAATTGCTCAAAGCTATGTTGTTTCTCAAGGCAGTAGGACACTATTGGTGCAATAAGGACTTTGTTCTTCAATCGCGATCTATGTTTTCTAAGACGTGATTTGACAGGACAAATTGCCCTGCCTATATATAATAGAGGACATGGGCACACCAAAAGATAAACAACAAAGGAAGTTTTTTAAGTAGTATGCCAGTGTGCCGAGTAAGAAATTCCAGTGGATAGATTCCTCCAAGTTTCACTGTCCAATGCCAGAGAACAAAAATTGCATTGAGAACATCAAAAATGACCAAAAATGAGATCATCCTGAGTTCTAACAAATCAGTCAGACTGCATTGCCACTTGAACCCCATGATCTCTAATGTTTCTTCCACAGGTATATGCAATAGTCAGATCATCTGAAAGCATGCATGCAATGCCAAAACATGATAGTGTTTGCTCAAAATAGAGATCACCTTTGATGAGTTCTTTTGTTCCCACAACATCATATAATTCCTTCAGAATGCACCAAGCTCTTTACAGATTTTTTAGAAAGTTACAAATAAGAAAAAAGGCGCGGGCAGGGTCCCGGCGCCTGCTCGTAACCGGGTGCTTCGCCCGGCGCGGGACCCTGCTCGTGCACGGGGGTGGAAAAGGGGTAGGAATGGGGCCGCGCGGGCTGTGCACGCGGCGCGTCGTTTAAATTGATTGGCTCCGCTCATTGAGGAGGGCGAGCGGAGCCAATCAGGGAGCTGGCAGCCATGTGCTCTGGCGTGTTGGAGACTCGCCAGAGCACAGGCAGTTCGGCGGGAGGCGCAGTAGCCCACCCACCCACCCAGCCTTTGCGGTAGCGGGGCTGGTGTAGGGGTGTCGCAGCTGGGGGGGGTGAGGCGGGATCCCGGAGGTTTCCGGGGTCCGGAGCCTTAGGCGACTCGGGACGGGGGCGGGGTGCCCTCGACCCGGACTACCCCTGGAAGACTTTTGCTAGTAATATGGCGAAGTCGGATAGGGGTGGTCGGAGCGTTGCCGGTGGTGTGACCATGGATACAGCGGAGGCGAGGTCGCTTTGCTAGTAGCATGGCTGGTGACGTATCGCTCCGCTGGGGGGGGGTTGTAAGAACATTGTTCTTGTTATTGTTTTGTTGTTATGGAAATAAAGCTGCAACCAGTTGTTACCATATTTGGCTGTCAGAGTAATTTGTGGGAAAGGGAAAAGAGAGAGGCTGGTGGAAAATGGGGCCAAAGGTATGAGGGGGGGGGGGGGAAGCAAGGTATAATTAAAGGTTGAGCGCCGGGTCTGGCTACCTGGTTACACATTACTTTTCCTACTTCTCAATCTTTTATTTCTGATAGATCAGTTCTTTACAACCCATCTAAATGGATTCTTCCTGGAGCTACGGACCCGGCGTTTTCAGTGTATCAACGCCTAATTTTGGCGGATTTGGAGATATTGGAGCAAACACCGGTCAGCCAATTTTCCAATATCTCAGCAGGGGAATTTAAAGCTTTAACTGAGTAACAGGCTTGGTTTGATATAGTTATATAGAATGCTGATAAGGATGGAGCTGTGGCAGTCCAATCAACTGCAAATTATCATCAGAATCTTTTGGCTCACTTATCTGATATTAAATATTACAAATTATTACTACAGTATCCTACTTCATCAATTTCTGAGGAGATAAATGATCTAATATTGAGGGCAGTACAAGTTGGTTAGATTACAAACAGGGAACACAATTTTTTTGATTAAGTGACATTCTCGTGTTCCAATAATTTATACTATCCCAAAAATACATAAATCTCACCCCTGGGCAGGCCAGAGTGAAGCCAGCAAAAATAGGAGCAGGGGTAATAGAATGGAGAAAATTGATTTTATTATGCCCGATATGGCCATGTTTCGATGGATGATGCCTGTGTCAGGGGCAACTAAAATATAATACAACAAAATAAACATTTATTTTATAGTATTTAGCTCATGTTTTTCCAGTACTAGTTCAGGGTGAGTTACTTTTGAGCATGCTAGACATTCCTTGCCCCTAGAGGGCTTATAATCTAAGTTTGTACCTGAGTCAGTGGAGCACTGTGTATGCCTTGTAGTGCTACACAAATGATCAGTAGTAATAGTAGTAGGATTTGAACCCTAACTATTAGGCAACTCTCCCACTCATCATATACAGTATAACAAAAGGCATCTATACAATAATAAATACATAAACAAACAGAAGTACAAATATAATAAAATACAACAAAAGTACAAACCAGTATGGAAACTAACGAAACATGGAAAATGAAAACATAACTATATAATTAGTGATCACATAATACCAATCATAAAACAAGATATTTTTTTTCTATACTATTACCCCTGCTACTTTTTTTGCTTTTATTTCTTGTGGGGATGTCCCTCTGTTTTTTTTTTTGTGGTTTTGTTCCCTCCCCTGACCCATGAGGGGGGAAATTGGGAATTCAGATTGCAATTTTTGGAACAATCGTGGATTTACAGGTTAAAGACTGTTCATCCTTCTGGATTAAAGTTAGAGATTGATTGGTGGAGTCTTCTCTAATTACCATGCATATGAACTATTGTGTTCCCATTGGCTGTCTGTGAATGACATCATTGTTGGCGCTATTTAAGAGCCTCTTTGCTCATGCCCATACCTTAGCAGAAATGACTTCATGTAATCCTTTGAGTTTAGAATGGTAACCCTGGTTTGGTAATGCCTGACACAGAGCTCACTGACAGGATATGAGCTTGAAGCACAGTTTTATGCTGCTGCTGGAATTTTGATGGGTTACTCTTTTAAAAAATTGGATCTGCAATCACTCTACAAAAACCTTGGAAGCACGGCTTTTGTTCATTATGAGAGCTAGTTTGGCTTTTGTTTTTAAATTTGTTTGTGTTTCACTTGGCAGTGCTTACACATTTTGTGATGCTTTGAAGTTCATTATAATTATAATAAAAAGGAAATTTTGTTGTTCAAGAGGCCTGCAGCCCTTCCAAACAAAGATTCTGACAACAATCTTTTTCAAACACTTATTGGGGTTCTTGGACTTTGTAGTTTGTGACCTGACCTTTCCTTTTTTGGTATACTCTAATGGTTAAGGTTCACGGATGATTTTTTTGCTTGAGTTATCAAAATGATACAGATATCATTCAGAGCATACATCCTTCCCAGGATTGAAAGTAACACAGGGATCTACATGATCTCTGGCTGATAGAAATTGGATAAGCTGAGCAGGTTCAAAAAAAGATATATTTAACACTCATATTTTGCAACACACTTACGAGGATAGCTAAGCCAAAAAAGTGCACCAATCTTAGCCTGCCACCCCAGTATAAAGCCCAATTGGTCTACATTATGAGTTCTCATCCCAGTTCTTGGGATACACCTAGGCAGTCGGGTTTTCTGCATGGCCACGGTGAGTATGCATGGGAAAGATTTGTATACAGTGGAGGGAATGCATGCAGGTCTCTCTCATGCATATTCATTGTTGCTGTGCTGGAGATCTGGCTGGCTAGGGGTGTCCCGAGGAATGGGTTGAGAACCCCTGGTCTACTGGTATAAGCCCTATGATTTCCTTGGCCAGATAAGCAACCAACATCTCTTGGTCACTTGCCTGCCTGGTGCAATGATAGTGTACCTCATGTGTCAACTTGATAGGATTCTAGACTGATCTGGCGAGAAGATGGCTGTCTTGGAGCATGTGGGCACCAACAACATAGGAAAGTGTGGGAAGGAGGTTATGGAAAACAAATTTAGAGTTTTAGATAGAACAGTGAAATCCAGGAGCTCCAGGGTAGCATTCTCAGAAATGTTCCCTGTCTCACATGCAGGTCACAAGAGGTGGGCAGAGCTCTGGAGACTCAGTGCATGAATGAGATGAACATGCAGGGAAAAAGATATTTTAATAAAAAATGAAGTGAAATATCTAGGCGTGATCCTTGATACGCATCTCAGTATGGACTCTCACATCAGAAACACAACAAAAAAAAAATATTTTTCAAGCTCAAAATACTAAAGCAACTACGCCCACTTGTTCATTTACAAGACTTTTTGAGCATACGTAATTCAGGCAATCATCACACCTCATTTCGACTTTGCCAACCTAATCCTTATAGGCACATCAAAACAAAACATTAAAAGACTCCAACTAGCACAAAATGCAGCAGCTAGAATCATAATGAAGACTCAAACATTTGAACACATAACACCTATACTAGCTAAATTACACTGGCTACCAATACAATGCAGGATAAACTATAAGACTATTATAACTACCTTCAAGGCATTAAATAACATGGCTCCACCGACACTAGGCAAGCTTATCACTAAGGATTCTAATAAAATAGTACATAGGAAAGGTCACACAAACAAAATAATAACTGCAACTAAGCTTGTTTTGTTTTTAAGGCTCTGGCCTTTGTACATAGTTTACTGATGTTCCATGTAAAAGAAACAGATTTTGCTCTGTCCCTTAACTTGTTCTTTGTAAACCGCACCTGATCCATGGGAAAGTGCGGTATATAAGTGATTGTTAAATAAAATAAATAAAAGGCTTTAGATTTGAGAGGAACTGGGCAACACTACAGGGAGGAGGAAGCCTTTTCCAGAAGGATGGGCTACACCTTATCTAGGGTGGAAACACTGCTGGCACCAACCTTTAAAAAGAAAATTGGGGCAAATCTGACAGTTCCCCAGGAACACATGGTACAGAATAATGTATCTTTGAAGGATACTACCAAAACAGGGAGGTTAAGGTATCCCAATAGACAAGTTGCAAATGAAGTAAAAATAGTCCAGGAACCCTTAAAGAAACAGCAGAGTTGAAAGATTTCAAATTGCCCTGTCAACCAATAAGCAAGATGCCAATATGAACAAACACTATACTTTGAAACACTTCTATATAAATACTAGGGGTTTGATATTCAGTTAAGTGGTGAAGGCCTCAGTAGGCTCAGGAATAATATGCACACAAAAAGAGCCAAATCGCGAGTAAGGCGGACAACACGCGGGCAACTGACGAATATCAGTCCCAGATGCTGCACGATTAGCGCCACTGAAGCCTGTGTATGTGCAGCAGACAGACAGAATATTCGAGCGCAGCAGCTTAACCGCACACAGAAGTACACTACCCACATGGATCGCAAAATATGTCATAAACGTGTACTGGTGCAATAGTCAGTTAGGCCAGGAAACACAGACAGGGTTGAATATTGCCCCCCATACCCATGTAAAATACCACAAACACAGGCAAATATAGAAAAGCCCATGCCTCGATGGCAGTGCCACCAGAGCCACGCTCCCATTGGTGCACTCCACGAGCAGACCCCCCCACCACTGTGCAAGGGTCAAAGACAAAATGGAGGGAGAGTGGGAACCCTTTCCTACCTGGCAGCTGTAATATCTCCTTACAGGCGCATCGGCGCTGATTTGTGACATCTACATCTTGTCTTATAAAAGTTGGGCTGTGTCGCTAGATGCCAGACAGCAGGAACCCTTTCTACCTGGCAGCTGTAATGTCTCCCTGTGGGCGCATTGGAACTGATTTTTGACATCTACATCTTGCCTTGTAGGAGCTGGGCTGTGTTGCAGGACACAGAGAGCGGGAACCCTTTCCTACCTAGCAGCTGTAATATCTCCCTGCAGGCACATTGGCCTGATTTGTGACATCTACATCTTGTCTTATAAAAGCTGTGCTGTGCTGCGGGATGCGGCCGTGGGCACATCCCTTGGGTGCGTGCCCAAAGGGGCAGGACATGTCCCTTTGGTGCCCCTTTGGTGCCCCTTCAGCGCACTTCGGAGTGCTGAGGAGGTGATTGTTGAGCAATAGGGAAGCACAGGAGGGAGATTTTTCCCAATGTTCCAACTGTGAAATCTTCTAAGATTGAAGGTCCTTTAGATAGACATTTGATAAAGTGGGTTTTGGAGGACGGCAGCCCTGTCTCATCAATTTCTGTGAGTACTTAGTCACTGCTCAATTTATCTTTGGTTCGGAATTTAACCCCTCCCCACTCGTCCCTTGAATGGGTTATGCCGGTTGTGGAGAGGGAGGGAGTGGTTCCACCTTCCACTGTACCAGCATCTACTTCTGAATCATCCTTGGTCCAGATGTGGCTGGAAGTTTTGAAAGTTCCTATTCCTAAAGTGGTGAGGAGTGTGGAAGACAAATTTATTAGCTCACAGACCTAGGCTAATAAATTTGTCTTCCACACTCCTCACGTCTTGGACTGTGTTTGTGCTACTAACGTGAGTACTGCCTACTTCTTGGACAGTATTCCTAAAGTGGTTCAGATTTTATCGTTGGGTGGAGGGGGCCGCTTAAATAGTGTTCCCCTCAGGATGTGACTCTTAAGGATATCTGGTCTGTTGTCACTCGGACTGAGGCTGTTTTATGAGGAACTTTGAGACAAATTGAGGACTTCACTTGAGACTCTGTTGCAAAATTTACTGATTATGATGCACAGTTGGAGGTGGTTGGTGAACATTTGATGCAGATGGAAGCCAAGTTGGATACTTCTCTGGCCGTATCCATAACTTCTGTTAAAGATAGTTTGTATTTATACAGGCAATGTGAAATATTTGAGAATTGGTCTCGCTCTAAAAACTTGAGGTGTTTTAATTTTCCTATTACGCATTACCTGTCCCCTTTAATTTTGTTTTATAAATATTTGAAAGAAGTTTCATTGTTTATACAACCTAAAGAGTTTAAGGTTGCTAATTTATTTAATAGGTCTTTTATACAGCTTTATGATTTCAACCAAAGTGGTTTACATTGTAGCTTAAATTTGGTAATGTACATTAAACAGGAACAATGATAAATTGGAATTTTATGAGACAATGGAGGGTTAAGTGACTTGCCCAAGGCCACAAAGAGTGCTAGTGGAATTGAATGCTGGTTTCTTGACTCCTAAGCCAGTGCTCTAACGATTAGATTACTCCTCCACCCCACTATATCCCTAGGGTTAAGAGAATGGTTCAGGAGGGGGAAGGGGAACTTGACCAGTTAGATTCTCCTGATAGTTTGGATGTGTCTGAGTTTCTTGAATCATCTTCAGATAAAATCTCTGTTCGAGCGACCTTAATAGTAACTTTTGTGTCTGAAATGGATAAAAACTCTGTTCTTAAGGCATATTTCCTAAAAAAGACCTACTTTTCTGTGGGCAAAGTGTCACTCTTTTTCCTGATGTGTCTCGTATAACTCAGTTTCGCCATAAGGCATTTCTGGAGTTGAAAGCCCTTACCCTTGCAGCGGGAGCTACCTTTTTTCTTAAGTTCCTATGCAAGTGTGTGGTTGGCCATCGAGGGAAAAGTTATGGCTTTTGGATCCTGACCATTTGGAAGATTTTCTTAGTAAGAATGAGTCTTAATTTCCCGTAGTGATGAGTTAGTATTTTGGGGTTAGTGATTATAAATTGTTACACTGCCTGTTTTTTCTTTTTCTTGGTGGTTTGCTTATTTTTGGAGTTTTCCTTAATGGTGTTCTCTATCTTCCTTTCAGGTGGACTTGTATGCATTTTATGTGTTTATTAAGAGGGCTGGATGTCTGGCTTTCTTTTCTTTTTTCCTTTTTCTTGCATTTTTCTTTGTAATAATGAGGTCATTGAACCATCAGCCACAGGACCATCCATAAGACAGCTTGTTGTTCTGGTTTTTGTTTTGTTCTCTGTGAACCGCGCTGATGCCAAATAGTGCGGTATATAAGAAATGTAAATAAATAAATATGCCAGAGCTGGACTTCCCCATCCCAGAGCACCATTCTGACACCAGTTCTGATGCTACTGAACATCAGATGCTGGAGAAGGGGACAGAGATGGTCAGCTTGGCCAGGGGCATCCTGATAGCCCTTGAGAGGGTGTGCAAAGATGTCTGCAATCACACTCAGGTTATGCACGACTGGATGGAGCAGCAGGAGAGGCACCAGGTGGCCATGTGCCACCTGGCTATGGAGACAGCTGCCTTTATGGCTTCCCTCCATGCTCAGTATATGATCTTGCTGCAGCATGGCAGACACCAGATGCAGCTGTCCCCCTGGGATGCATCACAGCTCATAAGAACATAAGATATGCCATACTGGGTTAGACCAATGTCCATTAAGCCCAGTATCCTGTTTCCAACAGTGGCCAATCTAAGTCATAAGTACCTAGCAGTTTCCCCCAAAAGACACAGGTTCCACAATGCTTGTGTCGGGGAGGAGGAGGAAATAGCAAGCAATGCCTTGGGGCAACAGCTGTGCGGTATAGTGCCAGTGTTGCAAGGAGGGCTGGAGGGTCACTGGAAGGGGGACAGGCTGAGAAGCAGGCATGTCAGTGAAGGTGTTGGCTATCTACACTGTATGTTCTGTGAATAAATGGATTTACTCACACTAGATGTTTCCTGGATGAGTCTGCCTCTTGCAGCTAGTGCCACAGCTTGACCTGATGCCTGGCTCTGTGGTCCTCATCCTCTAGGCCCTCACCATCTGGCTTCACATCATCAGGCACCACCTCCTCCGGCAGCTACACCCACCACTGTATGGCAATATTGTGCAGGGTACAGCTGCCATGATAATGTGGCAGACCTGTTCTGGGCTGTAGAGCAGCTCTCCCCCACTCCGGTTTAGGCACCTCATCCTGCTCTTCAGGAGGCCAAATGTCCTCTCCATCACTGACCTGGTGGATGCCAGTGCATGGTTGTAGCTTTCCTCCTGGGCAGTCTGTGCATTGTGTACCGGTGTCATGAACCAAGTCACCTGCAGGGACAAATAATACCTGCCCCATGTAAAACAGTTGTTATGTTCATTGTAAATCACCTTGATAAAACTGAAAAGTGGTATATAAAAAATGCCAAATAAATAAATAAATGTGGGACCATTGTTAGGGTTTGGGGTTTGTGCAGGAGGCATCAGTGCAACACATTTACATGGGCTACATGTGTGACATCCTGCCTGCCAGCTATCACTCTGGTAGGGCTGTCTGGTGCTGCAGCTCTGTCCACAGTGCCATCCACCACCATGTGCTTGCCACCCTGTCGCTGGTCACACCCTACCATTGGCACATGCTGCTGCCCCCCACCCACAGGCCATCCCTCTCCCTTGCATATTGCTCAGCCCCCAAGAGAGCTGCACAATCTGGCCCTCTACCATCTCCCCAGCTATGCCTGGCTCACCTGCACTGCCTCCATTCCCATGCACCCCAGGGTCCATGGCGGAGCCCTTGTGGTCCCACTCCCACACACAGGCATGCAGACAGTGGTCATGTTCAGCTCCACTCACCTAGTAGCCAGGTATCACCGAGGTATCCAGTGGCAGTTGCCTGTCCCAGGTCAGACTGTGAGAGGATGTAGGCATCATAGCAGGACCCCAGGAATCATGTGCAGAGATCTGTGATGCACATGTGGACATCCACAACAAGATGTATATTCATCGAGTGGTATAAGTGCTTGTTCCGGTATGCCCTCTCCTCACAGTGGGGTGGCCTCAGTGCAACATTGGTGCAGTCAATCACACCTAGTATTGATGGGAAGAACACAATCCCAGGGAAAGCCTGCATGTTCTCTTGTCTGGGCTGTGGTGTGGCGAGGAAAAACACATACTCATGGTGAGGAGGGCTGGGGTTGCTGCTGCTATGCAATGTGATGTTGCTGACTGTGTGATACCTGATGTGGCTCCCACGACATACTGGAAGCTTCCAGTTGTGTAGAAGGCAAGGGCTGCAGTTACCTTGAGTGTCACAGGCATGACATAGGCTTGAACTGTTGAGGGTTCCATGTCACATCTCAGCATGGCACAGAGGTCCATGATGGTGGCAGTATCAGGATGGTAGCGCTGGAACACCTCCTCTGCCATCAGCTGCAGATAGTTGACCCTTGATAGTTGATCCTTCATCAGTACATCCAGGGCATCCAGTAGCTTCGATATCCTGCCTATGCTGATGCCGGCTGCTGCCATCACTGGTGACGTGTCCATCTAAGCATCTCCACCTCAGTTGCTGCATGGGTTGCCACCATATCACCCTGCCCAGATCTCTCATCGTTTGTCTGGTTTCTGGTGTAGTTTTCATTTGCCTGTGTAACCAACACAAATATTTGTGGGTTACGCTCAATCCCATAACCATTGCAAAACCCTGGAATAGTGGTACTTGATTTGGGCCCCCCTTATGTACCCATGTTTCATTTTCAAATATTGGCATTCTGTTCACTTCTCATGGTCACGCCCCAGCCACGTCTCATTATGCCCTCTCATTTATGTGGTTACATTCCCATGCATAGCGGGGATTTTTGGGCATTCATGTTCCACTCAAGATCACTTTGCCTGCATAGGGGGACCTTACACGGTTATCCACCATTCAGCATCTCCAGTATCAGGCCCTAGGAATCTAAAAAATAAGATGGCAAAGTTTATATAAATAGCACTGAATGAAGAGATAGATATAATTGGTATCTCAGCTACCTGATAGAAAGAGGATAACCAGTAGAACACTGTGATATCGGGGAACAAATTCTATCACAATGATTAGGTAGATCAAATCGGTGGATGGGTGGCGCTATATGTCAAAGAGGGCATTGAGTCAAATAGAATAAAACTTTTGTATTTACTGCATCATTGTGGACAGAAATTCCACATAAGAAGGGTAAGAGAATACTAGTGGGGGTGTTCTAAGAACATAAGAACATAAGATATGCCATACTGGGTCAGACCAAGGTCCACCAAGCCCAGTATCCTGTTTCCAACAGTGGCCAATGTAGGTTATATGTACCTAGCAGTTTCCCTAAGAGACACAGGTTCCACAATGCTTATACTGGGTCAAGCATTGATATCCTGGGTCCCTTCTTAATAATGATTTGTGGACCTTTCCTCCAGGAACTTGTCCAAACCTTTTTTAAACCCAGCTGCACTAACAGCCTTGACTACATCCTCCGGTAACAAATTCCAGAGTTTGATTACATGTGGCCACAAGAACAGATGATGAAATGCTAACAGAAATAAAAAAAAAATGTCAACAGTAGTACTGGGTGATTTCAATTACCCCAGTACTGAATGAGTGAATGCCATATCAGGACATGCTTGGGAGATAAAGTTTTCAGGTGAAATAAATAACTGCTTCATGAAGCAGCTGGTTCAAGAACCAACACTGGGGGAGCTATTTTGGACATAATCCTTAGTGGAACAGAAGACTTAGCATGAGAGGTAATGGTGTTGGGACAACTTGACAATAGTGATCATAGCATGATAAAATTTGATATAATAAACAGAGGGAGAATAGCAAGGAAATCTACTGTGCTAGCATTTAACTTTCAAAAGGGAAACTATTACAAAATGAGCAAAATGGCTAAGAAAAGTTAAAAAGAATTGGACCAAGGACAGATCCCCTGTGGCACACTACTAATAACATCCTTTTCCTCAGAGTGAGCTCCCATTACCTATACCCTTTGCCGTCTCCCACTCAATCAAATTTTAACCCAGTGTGTCACTTTAGGGTCCACTTTAGGGCATGCAATTTATTTATAAGTTGTTTGTGCAGAACAGTGCCAAAAGCTTTATTGAAATCTAAGTACAGTACATCTAAGGTTCTCCCTCAGTGCAACTCTCTGGTTACCCAGTCAAAGAAATTAAATAGATTTGTCTGACAAGATCTGCCTCTAGTAAAACCATGCTGCTTCGAATCCAGCAAGCTATTCAACTCCAGAAACCATGTTTTAGTAGTGTTTCTATTTGTTTTACTTATTACAGAGGACAGACTAACTGGTCTATATTTCCTAATCTCATACTTACTTCCATTTTTGTATAAAGGGACCACAGGCACCCTTCTCCAGTCCTTTGGGACCACTTCCTACTCTAAAGAAGCATTGAAGAGGTCTGACAGTGGAGTCACTAAAACTTCCCTAAGTTCCTTCAGCTTCTAAACATCAGTTTATTGACACAGTGCTATGTTTCAGGCCAGAAAACCCATCAATCTCAATGTCCTACTTCAGGGAGTTGAAATAGATTCAAACTTATCGTCACATAGCTTCTCTCAAGCATGGCCTTGCTTATCCATTTACTTCTTGGTTTTAGAGCAGCTTATAACTCACTGATCCTCTTCAGGTTATATATACAAGCATCTGATGTCATCAATAGAGTTCTAGTAACCATGCTTCCAATCTTCCATGCCCAAACCGGAACTAATTTATCTAAGATCATACAGTCCTCCAGTCAATACTAGCATGCATCACAACTGGATCCAATGAACCATGTTACCTTAACCATCACTAAATCCAAGTCAGTCTCTTCCATTAAAGCCTTGTCATGTTTGTTGTTAAGTGCTATCAATTTGGTGCCAACTCATGGTGACCCTCTGGATAGTTGTCCTAAAATGCGTTTGATCTTCAGTCAGGTGGCTAATTGTTAAAAGAGTGGCATCCATAGCTACTTTTATTGTCTCAATAGATCTCAACTTCCAGAATTATTGGATGGACATTATTGGGCCTTAATACACATGACATTACAGATGTTGCCCCTTTTACCCATTTCTACAGAGGTATTTAATGTTATATTTACCTGACGGCTGTTATTTACCTGGGGGTTTTCTTCCCTGTAAATCTAGTTTAAAGCCCTCTTCCATAGGTTAGTCAGTCTTCTTCAGAAGGCACTTTGACCCTTTTTGGATAGGTGGACACATTCACTACTCAACAGTCCTTGGAAAATCATCCCATGGTCCATAAAACCTAAATATTCTTGACACCATCCATGCATCAATCTCTAGGATGTGAGCTCCTCAGCCTTTGCTTTCAACAGGGTGGATTGAGGAGAAAACCAACAGTACACCTCTCTGCTTAACCCTCTCTCCAAGAGCCATGAAGTCACTCTTGAGTCACTCAGAGTGATACCTACCATTATCATTGTGCCAACATGGAGGAACAGCATCAGATAATAATCAGTAGGCTTGATGAGTCTTGGCAAACTCTCCATAATATCTCAGATTTTGGCACCTGAGTGACAGCATACTTCCTGTGACATCAAGTCAGGTCAGCAGATGGACTTCTCAGTACCCTTTAGAAGATAGTCACCAACCACTGCTATTCTTTGCTTCCTTATGATCACTGATTCAACAACTTTGGGGTGTTTGAGCTCTGGTTTTTCTTCTTCCTGGGATTTTTTGCCTCCTCTACTTCCAGTTCTGTATTCCAGTTTCTAAATTTGAGAGATGGATTTAGACTTGGGGTGCCTGTTCTGCATCAAGAATAGCATCTTGGAAGCCCAGACTAGATGCATTCCATGCTTTAAAAAAAGGTGGAAGGAAGGTCAAATGACTGTTGGCATCATTTAAAGGTGAGCTAAGAGAGGCTGTTATAGCAAAAAAAAAAAAAATCTACAAAAATAGAAAAAGGATCCAAATGAAGAAAATAAGAAGCAGCACATGCACTGGCAGGTTAGATGCAAAGCATGGGTAAGGCAGGCAAAAAGAAAATTTGAAAAGAAGATTGACGTGGATGCAAAATCTCATAATAAGAATGATATAGTGGAATTAGAAAAGGTACAGAGAAGGGCAACCAAAATGCTAAAAAAGATGGAAGGATACCCCTATGAGGAAATGCTTAAAAAGTTAGGGCTCTTCAACTTGGAGAAGAGAGAGTTGAGGGGAGATACAATAGAGATCTATAAAGTAATGAGTGGAGTAGAATGATTAAACATGAATCAGTTGTATAATGCTTTAAAAACTATAAAGACTAGGGATATGCAATACATTTAAGACTAACTGGAGAAAATATTTCACTCCGTTTGTAATTAAGCTCTAGAAGTTGTTGCCAGAGGATATAGAAAAGCTGTTTGGAAAAGTTTTCTCAAGTTCCTGGAAGAAAATTCCATAAATCATTATCCAAATGGATTGAGGGGAATCCACTGGTTATTCCTGAGATAAGCAATATGGAATCTGTACAGCTTTTAGGATCCTTCCAGGTACTCGTGACCTGGATTGGCCACCATTGGAAAAAGGATCCTGGACTTGATGGACCATTGGAATAACCCAGTATGGCTAATCATATGGTCTTATGCTCTAATATTTGTATTTATAATTTTTCATTAATTTCTATTGTATTATACAATTAAAGTTGTTTGTCCTTTTATAATGTTATTTATTTATTTTTATTTATTTCTTTGCAATTGTCTTATCATATAGTTATTGACTGGATCACAATCCTCTACTCTAGTATTGTTGTCTATGTTGGTTGCATATAAGCTATCTCCTTTTTGGGATGCTTACATGTACTTGTGACCAGGATTAGCCACTGCTAAAAAAGAATACTGGGTTTTTATGGACCTTTGGTCTGACCCTGGATGGTATTTCTTATGTTCCTATGTTCACTGTTTTCCGAGGTGCTCTATTTTCTACAAGATGTACATCTTTGTGAATACTGTAGCATTTGATGAAAGTTCCAAATGCACTATGAAAAGATTTAACATGGGTTGAAAATATACATGATATTTTGTTAGGCGTGTTTTATTGCTTTGGATAGAAAATTACACAAAATAGTATAGAATATTAATGTATGTGTGCTAGTTCAAATTGGCAAAATATTCCAAAGCAATCTCTAAGATTAACCATGGCCACATTCTCCATAAGCAAATTCCACAGGTTAATTGTGCATAGCTTTAAAAAGAAATAGGGGCATGTTTACTGAAGTGTGATAAGTTTTTGCATTTACCACATGTTCACATGATAGATGCAAAAATTAACATTTGCTTTAAATATCAAGGTGTGGACTGGATACTTGCCACATGGATCCATATTGCATATATTAGCAGACAGCATGGATGTACCCATGCTGTCTGTCAAGGCATGTAATGCTGGCCCCTACAATAACCAAAAAATCCCTTCTGACTCATGGTATCCTTCAACACATATTCCCCCAATGACAGTCTTCTCCACAGCCCATTATTCTCTTAATCTATCTCCCCTCAGCCTGACCACCCCAAACAGACATCCCCTCAAACATACACCCCTGATCTGACTTCCCCCAAGCAGACACTACTGTACATATACAGGTACCCCTCAAACTGACACCAACTCAAATAGACACCTCTGGAAGACCCCTGATCACACCTCTCCATTTGAAGATGCCTCCATTAAACTACTACTACTTATTTTTATAGTGCTGCTAGGCATGTACAGTGTGGTAAACACGCAAGCAAGAGACAATCTCTGCACCACAACATTTACAATCTATTCAAGACAGACAAACAGAACAAATGGGAAACTAGGGTAATTCTTAAGGGAAATAATTAAAGCACACATGAATGTTAAACAGGAGAATAAAAGGATCAAGGACCAAAAGACTCAGAGGTGGGCTTTTATCCTGGATTTGAGTCGAACCTGAAGTGGAGCCTGACATACTAACTCAGGTAGTCTGTTTGAGGCATACAGGGTAGCGAGGTAGAATACAAAGAATCTGCAGCTAACATTAGAAGAGAAGGGCACGCTTAAAGTGGTTTGCCTGATGAGTGAAGTTTTAAAGAAAGGGTGTAAGGAGAAATAAGAGAGAAGAATTGAGGAGCCTCAGAATGAATGTATTTGTAGATCAGTAGAAGTTTGAACTTTATGTGAAAATGAATAGGGAGTCAATGAAGTGACTTGAAAAAAGAAGTTACAATAGTGTAGCTATGCTAGCTGAAGATTAGATATGCAAAGGACCAGCCCATCCATTGTGCAGGAATGTTGCCTACACATGGCCCGCACCTCAGGGGGGCTGCTGCGCCTGGCCAGCTACAGAGAGAGCCGGAAGGCCCAAAGTCCCAGCTGATCTCTGAACAGCTGCGGAAGTAAAGAGTGGCATTTGCATTCTCTCCCGCGGCTGTGATAAAAAGGAGCCCGCTGACTCTTTGACTGCCAGGAGGCTAAACAGGGGCATATCCAACGGATGCTGGGAGGGACTGGAAAGGAACTGATACTGGTAGGTTAGGACTAGAAATGTGCTGATGCTGGGAGAATGGAAGAAAGCTGATGCTGGGAAGGACTGGAGGAGGACCGATACTGGGGGGCTAAGAATGGAAATGGGCTAATGCGGGGGGATAGGTGAATGGGACTGGAAGGGAATGGATGCTGGGAGGGGCTGGAACTAGAAGGGAGTGGATGCTGGATGAGGACCAGAAGGGGGTACAGCTGGGACTAGCGGGGGAAAAAAATGAACTTGGGGAGTGAGGATGGAGAGGGGAACAGATATTTTGGGTGCGAGAGAAGAAAAATCTATGACCGACAGTATTGGGAGAGTAGGTGGGAGATTGAGGATGGAGGGGTGAAATTTGAATAGATGAAAAAGGAATAAAGAAAGAAATGGAGGAAAGAGCAAAAGGGGAAAGATCAGTATGTTAGAGGCAGATGTAAAGAAAATGGAAAAAAACTAGAAGAGATAAAAAAGGACAAATGGATAGCAGACAATGGAGAGTTAGCAGAAGACACGGAGAAACATAGAAAAATGATGACAGAAAAAGGCCACATGGCCTATCTAGTCTGTCCTCCTATATCAACAACTACAACAGTCTCCTTTTTTCCTTAAGAGATCCTCTGTGTTTGTCCCATGCTTTTTGGAATTCAGCTACTGTCCTCATCTCTACCACCTCCACTGGGAGACTATTCCATGGATCCACCACTCTTTCCGTAAAGAAATATTTCCGCATATCAATCTTGAATCTATCCCCTTTCACCCTCATCCCATGTACCCTTGTAGCAGTACTTGAATTCAATTGAAAGAGGCTCTCCCCCTGTGCATTTATGCCACGGAGGTATTTAAACGTCCCAATCATATCACCTCTATCCCGCCTTTCCTCTAAGGTGTACATAGTAAGATCCTTAAGTCTGTCCTCATATGCTTTATAATGAAGACCACTAACCATTTTAGTAGCCACCTTCTGTACTGACTCCATCCTGTTTATATCCTTTTGAAGGAGCGGTCTCCAAAATCGCACACAATATTCCAAATGAGGCTGCACCAAAGACTTATACAGAGGCACTATCACCTCCTTTTTTCTGCTAGCCATTCCTCTCCATATGCATCCAAGCATCCTTCTAGCTTTTGCTGTCACCTTTTCTAACTGTTTAGCCAATTTAAGATAATAAGACACAACCACACCTAGGTCCCGCTCTTCTTTAGTGGACAAAAGTACTTCACCCCTTATACTATATTGCTCTCTTGGATTGCTGCAGTCCAAATGCATGACCTTGCATTTTTTAACATTAAATCCCAGCTGTCAAATGGAGCAATTGCAGCTGAAAAATAAACTGCCCAAACAACAAAAGGTAGAAAAAAAATCCAATTTTATTTTGAATTTATTAACTAGAATATGTCAGCTCTGGGAAATGTGCTTCACTAATGTGTTGTGTTTCATTTTGTACAAGAATAAATTAATTTATAGTTTTATTTCTCCAGTGTTGTTGTACATTCCAAGTCTGGCTTTTGGGATTCCCAGTTTAATTATTGTCTTCATATTTCTAAATTGTGATCCCTTGTTTTATGTTTGGTAACGGACTGTGTTTTGCATGTGTAAATGAGCTGCAGTATTCTGTTCATGTAGTTTCTATGTGACAATCCCACTTGTTCCCTTTCCCGAGTAGGGTGTATAGTACTTCCTAATGTGCCTAGTAGTTGTCACTGGAGTATAGTAATGTAGAAATCTTTATCCTCACTGCCCATGTAAATGGTATTGATACACTCAGTAAGAGGCGTCTACTAAAACCCTCACTTGGTTGGCAGCTTGTCGTGCTGTGAGGGCTTGTGTGTATCAGTGATGCTGAGAGCTAAACTATCGGTAGTTTAACTACTGGCAGGGTCTCCCAAGATGGACAGGTCTCAGCTGAGGTGCCAGAACAAGACAAACCACCCATCTTGGGAGCAGCAGAATGGGATAGTGTTGACAGTGGAGGATCATATTTCTTGGACAACGGCAACAACACCAAACTTAAACTACACGGAGGAAAGGCCCGGCAATCTACTTCTGTATCTTGCCATGAAAACCCAATGGATAGTTACAAAAAAACAAATTGTGCTATAGTGTTGGAAGATGAGACCCCCAGGTCGGAAGGCACTCAACTAGCTACTGGGGAAGAGCTGAAGACTTTTCAGAGTAAAGCCAGCATTTATGAGGTGGTTGGATCAAAGCCCTCGGGACGTCTGACTGCTGATATAGTTGTGCATGAAATGAGAGTCAGAAGCTGTAAAGATGTCTTACACATTGGAACATGGAACGTACAAAGCATGAACCAAGGGAAGTTGGAGGTGGTCAAGAATGAAATGGAACGTGTACAACTTGATCTGTTGGGTGTCAGCGAACTGAAATGGACTGGCATCGGGCACTTTGCATCAGATGATCACATGGTCTACTATGCTGGAAATGAAAGACAAAGAAGAAATGGTGTTGCACTTATAATAAAGAAGAAACTTGCAAGAACTGTAATGAAATGCAATGCAGTCAGCGAACGTTTAATCTCTATTCATCTACAAGGAATGCCTATCAACACAACTATAATTCAAGTATATGCCCCAACAACAGTTGCAGAAGAGAATGAAATTGAAGAGTTCTATGAACAAGTACAAGCTGAAATTGACAGAACATGCAAACAGGATATCCTGATAGTCATGGGTGACTGGAACTCAAAAGTTGGCAACAAAGAAGAAGGCAAAGTAGTTGGAAAATATGGACTTGGCCACAGAAATGAAGCTGGAGAAAGACTGATAGAATTCTGGAAGACCAACAATCTATTCATCTCAAACACCTTCTTCCAGCAACACAAGCGGCAACTGTACACATGGACTTCACCCAATGGATTTTATAAAAATCAAATTGACTACATCTGTGGAAGTCAACAATGGAAAAGTTCTGTAACATCAACAAAGACAAAACTTGGAGCTTACTGTGGTACAGATCATCAACTACTAGTTTGCAAACTCAAGCTAAAGTTGAAAAAGAGCAAACCACTCACAATTGCAGCAAAATCTAACGTTCAGAATATACCACTGGAATTTAAAGACTGCCTGCAAAATTGATTTGCTGCTTTAGATACAAATGACAGATCCCCAGAAGAGTTATGGAATGACATCAAGAAGGTTGTGTTGGAAGAAAGCGAGAAGTCTCTACAAAAGGTAAAAAAGCAAAAACGGCCAAAATGGATGACCGAAGAAACTCTGAAAATTGCCCAGAAATGCAGAGAAGCTAAAGCCAGAGGAGAAAGAAAGACAATCACAGAACTCAACAGAGATTTCCAACGTGCAGCAAGACAGGACAAGGAAAAGTACCACAATGACCCATGCAAGGGAATAGAAGCACAAACTATTAGAGGAAAAACAAGATCAGCTTTCCTAAAGCTATGAGAGTTAAAGTTCCAGCCTCGAATTAGAATGTTACAAGATGTTCAAGGTTCTATGTTGAATGATGCTGAGAAGATCAAGAAAAGGTGGAAGGAATATACAGAGTTTTTATATTATAAAGATCAAGTGGACCAACAGCCATTTCATCCTGTACCTTATGATCGGGAACCATTGTTGATGAAAGAAGAAGTTGAAGCAGCATTGAAAGCCTTATCAGAGAACAAAGCCCCAGGCCTTGATAGCATTCCCATAGAAGTACTACAGCAATCTGATGCATCTGTTACCGTATTTACAAGGCTCTGCAAAGGAATATGGAAGACAATATCATGGCCAACTGACTGGAAAAGATCTGTGTTTATACCAATACTAAAGAAAGGTGATCCAACTGACTGTGGAAATTATCGCACAATCGCTCTGATCCCACATGCCAGCAAGATTCTACTGAAGATTATTCAAAAGAGACTACAACCATACCTTAAACAAGAACTTCCTGAAGTGCAAGCAGGGTTCAGGAAAGGGCGAGGGATGAGAGATATCATTGCGGATGTGAGATGGATCCTTGAAAAGACTAAAGAATACCAAAAGGATATCTATTTGTGCTTTATCGACTATAGCAATGCTTTTGACTGTGTAAACCAGGGGTCCTCAAACTACAGCCCGCCGAGGACATTTATCCGGCCCGCCGGGTGTTTTTGCTTTAAAAGTAAATTTTACATTTTTTAAAAAAAAGCTGTCTGCTGCCGGCCTGCCGCTGCCTCCGCGGCAGATTCCAGTGTCCCGCGGGGCCCCCCTGCCCGGCAGAGCCTGCCCTCCCTGCATCAGCTCCCTCTCCGCAGTCGAAACCGGCTTTCAGAGCGCGAAGGGAGAGTTTCCCTTTTGCGGCTCTGTTAAAGACCGCAGGGGCTGATGGGAACTTTCCCATCAGCGCCCATGGGCTTAACAGAGCTGAGAGGGAGAAACTCTCCCTTCACGCTCTGAAAACTGGTTTCAACTGTGGAGAGGGAGATGATGCTGGGAGTGCAGGCTCTGCCGGGCAGGGGGGGCCCCGTGGGACACTCGAATCTGCCGCGGCAGCAGCGGCAGGCCAGCAGCAGACAGCTTTTTTTTAATTTTAAATTTTCCCTAGGCTGGAGGGAGGGGGGGTTTAGGACTGGTAATGGGCTATGGGGGGGCTAAGACTGGAAATGGGGTGATGGGCAGAGTTAGGACTGGTAATGGGCTATGGGGGGCTAAGACTGGAAATGGGCTAATGGGATTAGGGCTGGAAGTGGGCTGATGGGGACTAGGACTGGTAATGGTCTATGGGGGGGCTTAAACTGAAAATTGGGTGATGGGGGTTAGGACTGGAAATAGGCTGATGGGATTAGGATTGGAGTGGGCTGATGGGGGTTTAGGACTAGTAATAGGTTACTTGGGGGCTTGGACTGTAATGGGCTGAGTGGAAGGGAAGGCTTGAACTGCAAATAGCTGATGGGGATGGGGGCTTGGAATGGAAGTGGGCTGATGGGGAGTTAGGACTGGTAATTGGCTATGGGGGGGGCTTAAACTGAAAATTGGGTGATGGGGGTTAGGACTGGAAATGGGCTGATGGGATTAGGACTGGGAGTGGGCTGATGGGGGTTTAGGACAGGTAATAGGCTATGGGATGGCTAGGACTGGTAATGGGCTGGGGGGGTTGCTAGGGCTGGAAATGGTCTGAGTGGAAGGGAAGGCTTGAACTGCAAATACCTGATGGAGACGGGGTCTTGGAATGGAAATGGGCTGAGGGGTAGGGGGTCATTGAACTGCAAATAGCTGATGGGGAGGGAGCTTGGAATGGAAATGGGCTGAGTGGAAGGAGGGCTTGAACTGCAAATAGCTGATGGTGAGGGGGATTGGAATGGAAATGGGCTGTGAGGGGAGGGAGCTAGGACAGGAAATGGGCTGATGAAGGGGCTAGGATAGGACTGGGAATTGGGTGTTGGGGGAGCTAAGATTGGAAATGGGCTGTGGTGGGGGCTTGAATTGAAATGGACTCATGAAGGGGCTGGAACTGGAAGTAGGCTCATTGGGGGGCTTGGATTGGAAATGGGCTGAGTGGAAGGGAGCTAGGATTTGACATGGGCTGTTGGTGGGGCTAGGAAAGGACTAGAAATGGGCTGATGGGAGGCTGGTATTGGAAATGAGCTGATGGAGGGACTCTGATAGGACTGGAAATGGATGGGGGAGCTAGAACTGGAAATGGGCTGATGGGGGGGGCTAGGACTGGAAATGGGCTGATGCGGGGACTAGAAGGGAGCAGATACTGGGTGGGGCTGGAACTAGAAGGGAGCTGATGTTGGGGGAGATTAGAATGGGATGGGGCTGGGAGAGTGAAATGGAGAGGGGAAAAATATTTTGTGTGGGAGGGAAGAAAAATCTACAATTGGCCGGGTATTGGGAGAGTAAGTGGGGATTGAGGATGGAGGGGTAAAATTTGAGTGGATGAAAAAGGAATGAGGAAAGAGCAAAATGAGAAAGATTAGTATGTTAAAGCAGATGTAAGAGAATGGAAAAAAACTAGAAGAGAGAAGAAAGGACAAATGGACAGCAGACGATGGAGAGTTAGCAGAAGACACAAAGAAACCAGAAGAAAGTGTCTGGAGAAATTGCAACTGAAAAAAAAAATGCATAAAAGGTACAAAGATATCTCCTTATTTTGAATTTATTAACTGGAATATGACAGCTCTGGGAAATGTGCATCATTAACGTCTGTGCTTTGTTTAGCACAAGAGGAAATTAATTTATAGTTTTATTTCTACATGATTGTACATTCCAAGTTTGGCTTTTTAGGGTTCCCAATTTAATTATTGTCTTCCTGTTTCTAAATTGTGATTTCTTGTTTGGTGATGGTCTGTGTTCTGCATGTGTAACTGAGCTGAGGTATTCTGTTTATGTAATTCCTATTTGACATTGCCACTTGTTCTCTTTCCCCAGTAGGTCATGTATTGTTATTCTCTGAAATGTATTGGTTTAATATTTGCAGTGTTGCCTTTTGATAGGTAGGGTATGGTGCTTTGTGAGTCCTGGTAGGGCTGTTATGATACGGCGGGTTTGCTATGGGTTCTAAATGGGCAGTGTTTGTAGTAGTTCCTAATGTGCCTGGCGGTTGGCACTGGATTATAGTAATATAGAAATCGTTTAGTCTTTCTTTATCCATACACTCATGAAGAGGCATGTTTGCTAAAAGTTAGTGTATGGTAACATTATGCAAATATTTATGCAAATGAGGTCCCTTATGCAAATGAGGCCCCGTGCTGAGTCTCTGCACATGGCCCCGCACACTTGCATCACTTGTTACGACTAGCAGTGACAAATATGGAACTGGACATTGACCATCTCATTAGCCAAAAGCAGGCCCTTAGTTCCCATTGAAATACTGGTAAGTTTGTTGATTTAGCTTTACTTGTTCTTCATTTAAATATTGTATTTGTTCACGTTTTGTTTTTTTACTTCAAAATAAGATATGTGCGGTGTGCATAGGAATTTGTTCATATTTTTTTTTAAACTATAGTCCGGCCCTCCAACGGTCTGAGGGACAGTGAACTGGCCCACTGTTTAAAAAGTTTGAGGACCCCTGGTGTAAACCATGAGAAACTCTGGGCCACATTAAGAAGCATGGGTATACCAGAACACCAGATCGTTCTATTGCACAATCTGTACATTGATCAAGAAGCAACAATTTGAATGGAACAAGGAGAAACAGAATGGTTTAAAATAAGCAAAGATTTGACTTGTTCAAGCCATGGCATTTTCAATAACATCATATGGATGTAAAAGCTGGATGGTGAAAAAGATAGACAGGAAGAAAATTGATGCCTTTGAATTATGGTGCTGGTGGCAAATACTGTGTATACCATGGACTGCCCGAAGAACAAACCAGTCGGTACTAGAGGAGATCAAACCTATGCTTTCTTTAGAAGCTCAGATGACAAGACTTCGACTTTTATACTTTGGACACATCATGCGAAAAGAGAGATCATTAGAGAAATACATCATGCTTGGTCAACGCTAAAGAGGAAGGCCAGGCCAGCAATGAGATGGATCGATACAATAACAGCAGCAACGTGTACCAGTCTGTCAACAATGAGCTGCCTGACTGAAGACCAAATACTATCTAGGATAGCTATCCAGAGGGTCGCCATGAGTCGACTTTGACTCGACGGAACTTAGCAACAACAATAACTAAAAGTTAATGTGCATTCACAAATGTTAATGTGCACTAAGTGTAGCAACACCCATTTATTTCTAATGGAGCAGTGTCACTTAATGCATATTAATATTTAGCAAACATGCCCCTAAGTCATTGCCAGGACAAAAAAGAGGCTTGCAAAGGGCTCCTTTGAAAGCCGCCTAAAATTTTAGATGGGCAACATAGACATTTTCAAAGAAAATAAATTAAATTGATGCAAATTAGGTCCAGTGGATATGCAAATGAGGCCCCAAATGAGTCTCCACATATGGCCCTGTATCACCTTTGGGCTGTCCCTATATATCCAGCTGAGTTTTGAATGGATTGATAGGGAGAAAGATGATTCAATTAGAGACCAGTGAGAGGCAGGATGCAATAGTCTAAATGGAAGGTAACAAGAGAGTGGATGATGAACTTGGTAGTATGTTCAGAAAGGAAGGGGTGAACTTTGCTGATGTTATAAAGCAAGACGTGATGGGTTTTAGCTGTCTGTTGGATATATTCAGAGAAAGGGAGATAGGAATCAAAGTTTACCCCAGATTGTGAGCCAATGAAATAGGGAGGACAGTATTATCCACTGAAACAGAGAGGAGTGGAAGGAGGAGTAGTTTTAGTGAGAAAGATAAGAAATTCCATCTTAGCCATGCTCACTTTCCAATGGCAATGGGACATCCAGGCAGCAACATCAGACAAGAAGGCTGAGATTTGAGCCTGGATTCCTGGAAAGATTTCTTGTGTATAAAGGTAAATCTGAGATCCACCAAACTTAATGACAATGTTAGAACATCTTAGTGAGGATGGTTTTAAAGTTTTTTGATTTCTAGTCCCATTATATTTATATAAAGATAAATCTGAGAGTCATCAGCTCATAGATGATTGAGACCATAAGAGTAGATCACTGCACCCAGGAAATTAGTAGAGAGAAAAGAGAAGAGGTCCCAAGACAGAGTCCTGAGGTACACCAACAAAAAGTGGGATTGCAGCGGAGACAAATCTATCAAAACATACACTAAAAGTCCAATGGGAGAGAGACAAGAAGAAAACCGCTATCTCGGTTGTTTGGGGGAATCGGCCTCCCTGTTCTCACCGGGTCTCCCCTACCCTCATACTCTCCTCCGCAACCCCTCCAATCTCCGCTACTGCACTTCTTTGTCTGCATCAGAGGTCTCGGTCTCTTCTCTGCCGCCAATCCTCTGTTTACTACAAATAGGTACGCTAAACTGTCGGTCACTGCGTTCCCAAACACTCTTGATCCAGGACCTTATTATCCAAGAGTCACTTGATCTGCTATGCCTCACTGAAACCTGGATCAAGGATGGAGAGCAGTCTCTTGTTTCCAGTAGTCTTCCGCCTAATTTCTCTTCCATTTCTGTTCCCCGGATTGGCCGGAATGGCAATGGGCTTGCGTTGCTCTACCGCTCCTCTCTCCCCATTGCTCAGGTTTTCTCTCCTCTCCTACAATATCCAGAGGCCCTTCTTTTTCGTCTTCAATCTTTCCCCCCTATACACATTCTTCTCCTCTATGCTCCTCCTTCTCTTCCAACCCACCTCTGGGAAGCACTTACTTCTACCATAGCTGACATCTCTTTGCAGTTTTCACATTTAATCATTGTTAGTGACTTAAATGTCCACTTTGATTCCCCTTACTCAAGCAAGGACCTTTCCTTTATCACTGTCCTTCAGAATCTCTCTCTTCAGCAACTTGTTCTCCTTCCAACTCATTCTGCTGGTCACATTCTTGATCCTGTCATTATCCCCTTGTCTCCTTCCTTCCTCATTTCACAACCAAAGGTTCAACCGCTCCCTTGGACTGATCACTTTTGTGTGACTTTTTCGCTGGAATTTTCTTCTTCACTTTCTGGTTCCTCATCTGCTCCTTCATCCTCTACCTCCCTCCACCGTCGGATCTCTTCTCGGACTCTTCAACTCTTTCCCCCAGCTACTCAGCTTCTTCCTGCTGACTTGTCTACTCTTTCTCCCAGTACCCAGGTATCTGTCTTCAATTCTGCACTTTCAGCAACCCTCGACAATCTGGCCCCACTTCAGCCCATGCGCCCAAAGCGATCCTTTGCATGTCACCCTTGGTTCCACACAGGTCTTCGTCTGTTGCGTACTCAGCTCCACAGATCCGAGCATGTCTGGCGGAAGTGCCGCTCACTACCTGCTCTTACCCAATTCCGTGAACTTCATCAATTCTATCGCTCTTCTGTACGCCAAGCCAAGCTTTCCTTTTTTTCTGACTCCATTACCTCCGCCACTAACCCATCTCGACAGCTTTTCTCCATCCTTCGTTCACTCACTTCTACTCATTCCGGTCCTGCTCCTGCTCCTCCTCCTCCCATGCCTTCCCCTACTTGACTTGCCCTTCACTTCACTACTAAGATTCAAGATCTGCATGCTTGTCTTCCTTCCTGCCCACCACCTTTATCTTCCCCACTGCCGCTTTCCCTTCTCTCCACCCCTACCTCTCCTCCCTCTTTCTCTCATACATGGTCCACTTTTTATCCCATCACTACCTCTGAATTAATCCCCTCTCTTTCCTCTGTTCGGAAAACTTCCTGTCCACTAGATCCTATCCCTTCCAGCTGGTTCCTGGAACCCTCTCTATCTTTAATTCCCTATATCTGTACATTGATTAATTCCAGTCTATCTAGTGGTTCTTTCCCCTCCCCCTGGAAGCACGCCCTGGTACGTACCCTCCTCAAAAAACCTCTCCTTGATCCCCTGGTTCCTGCCCTTTACCGCCCAGTCTCCAATCTCTCCTTTCTTTCCAAAGTCTTAGAAAAATTTGTTTTCGATCAACTTTCACAGCACCTTCACTCTGTCAATTATCTGCACCCTAGGCAATCTGGTTTTCGTCAAGGGCACAGTGTAGAAACAACTTTGACTGCTCTTCTCAATGAACTTCACACTTCACATGATCGGGGTGATATCTCGGTGGTGGACTCCCTTGATCTTCCCTCTGCTTTTGATCTTGTTGATCACTCTCTTCTCCTTTCTCGGCTGTGGGATTCAGGCCTCTGCGGTGCTGTACTTCGCTGGTTTCACTCCTATCTTTCTTCTAGTTCCTTCTCTATAGTCTCTGCTACAGCTTCGCATCCTCCAACAACTGCTTTTCCCCTTCCCTGAAGTGTTCCCCAAGGCTCAGTTCTTGCCCCTCTCCTGTTTAATCTTTTCCTCACACCACTGGCACTTTGTATTCAGCAGACTGGCCTGTCTGCTTTTTATTATGCGGATGACATAATTATCATTCATCACACTAATCCACTTTCTCCAGATCTTTCACCCCTGAACGCCTGTCTTACCCTCGTCTCTAATTGGTTGTCCTCCAACTGTCTTCATCTCAATGTCACCAAGACTTCAGCTATCTGGTTCACATTTGGAAGCCCTTGTCCCTCTCTCGCCCTAGTCCTGGACCACTCTACCATTCCTATCACTTCTTCTTTTAAATACCTTGGGGTTTTCCTTGACTCAAACCTCACTTTCAAAGAACACATATCACACCTGGCTAAAACATCTTATTTTTTTCTTCGGCAAATTCGATTTATTCGTCCCTTTCTCTCCCCTTCAGCCCTGACTACTCTTACACTGGCTACAGTCTTATCATGGATAGATTATTGCAACTCAGTCTTTGCTGGTATCACTAAGGTTCAACTCCATTGATTACAACTCATACAAAACACTGCAGCCAGACTTATTTGCCATTCCTCTCGCTTTGATCACATTACCCCCCTATTGCTTCATCTTCATTGGCTCTCCATTGACCATCGTATCAAATTTAAGATACTGACTCTCGTTCACCGCGCCCTATACACCCCAATATCTTACCGATCTTCTCCATTTTACCACTCCCACACGTAGTCTTCGCTCCCTCCGTATTAACTGGCTTCATCTCCCTTCACCGTCTCGTGCACATTTACAATCCACCCGCCATTCTGCCTTCTTTTTCTATGGCCCAGCTCTATGGAATTCACTACCTACTCCTCTTCATCTGGAAGAAAATTATCTTACTTTTCGGTCCCTGCTAAAAACACACTTCTTTGTCTCTGCTTTTAATCTCCCAGCCGCAGCCAGCTGACCTGGTTTATACATGTTTGCCTGTGTCTCCCCCTCTGTTTCGGCCTTTCTATGTATTCTCGTTTTCTTTCCTCTTTCCTGTCCAGTTATGTATTTCTTTTCTTGCAATGAGGGCTTGTGCCCACCACTGTAATATTTTGTAAACCACTCTGGTGTAATGAAGAGCGGTATATCAAGTTAAATAAACATAAACATAAAACCAAGACAGAACAGAGCCTCTAAAACCCAGAGAAAAGAGTATCAAAGAGAAGGTGGCGATCACCAATGTCAAAAGCAGCAGATATGTGAAGAAGGTTGAGGATCAAGTAAAGGCTTTCGGATATGGTCATGAGAGAGACTTTGGCAAGGGCCACTTCTGTATAATATAGAGGATGAAGGCCAGATTGCAGTGTATCCAGAATGACATGAAAGGAAAGAAAGTCAAGAGTGTGATGATGAGCAGCATGTTTATAGTTTGGATGTGAAAGAGAGGAGGGAGATGGGAAAATAATTTGATGGCCAGGAGGGTTCAGTGAAGGTTTATTGACAATCAGTGCAATCACAGCATGTTTAAGGCAGCAGAAATAGTTGCAGTGGAAAGAGGATATGATAGATGGAAGGGATGACAGAGGGGGAGATAGAGCTTAGTGGCCTGGTGCGAATGGGATCAGAGAAGTACTTGGTGAGACTGGAGGGTGAGAGAAAATGTGCATTTTCCTCCTCTGTGATTTCAGAAAAGAAAGAAAGGGTATCAGGTTGAAGGAAAGATCTGAGAATAAAGCAGGGGAAGGGAAGATGGATGTGACCCAATGGAGAACTCAAGACTAATCTTGTGAAACTTGTCATGGAAGTAGTTAAATTCTGGGCGGAAAATGGAAGGAGAACATATCTGACCGTCTCCCATTCCCAACGTCCTGTTACTCAAAGGGGTAACCCTGATATTTTAGTGAATGGGACAGGAGTGATCCTCCTCTGCTCCCTCTCCATTGCTACTGGGTTCAAAAATGATGGCTGTGACCCTTTGCAATAGCCTTGCTGTACTACTGCTAGGGGTCAGTATGTCAAATAAGGGCAATTGCTCACTGTAATAACATTGTGCCAAACAGAGCATTCTTCTGGAGTTCAAAAAATGTAACACGTACAGGTAACCTAAGGTGTGCTTGGAAATTATTTTTAATCATGTCTGTAGCATCCAATGCGAGGGGGAATATTTCTGTATATTTTAGGCATATTTCCACTGTACAAGTGCAAATGTACACATGCAGTTTTACCTGGATATATGGTGGTTAATTTTCAAAATGCCCATTTCTGCAGGTAAAGCATTTTGTTTAAAATAGCTTTACAAATTTCCTTCAAAAGTAATCATTACTGAAACATCTTACAACACATTGTGAATCTAACAACTTTGTAACAATTTTTATAAAACTGCTATATAGAGCATTGAATTCTTAAAATTGTTTCTGTTGAATTGATTTGGGAACATCACGTTTCAAAGCACTGGGGAAAGTCTTACTAGAGCGCTAGGTCACATCATACATCAAAATGTTCCCTTTATTGGTTCATTAGATGTTTAAGTCACACCACATTTAAAGATTAAAATATCTTCTATTCTATTTACTGCTGAAAAAATGCATGAGCCAGCACCCTGTCCAAAGGATAGGTTTTAGTTACACAGTGAACCGTGATAAAAATCACATGATCTGGACACACTGCGGATGGGCTAAGAATTTTACTTTGTAATGCTAGAGAATTGAAATGAAGAATGTGTGAATATATATATATATAATTCTTTTAAAATAATGAGCACGTTATTCAACTATGCAGACAGTCAAAAACATGCTTCCAGTCCATTTTATATTTTGGAAAGGTAGCAAAGCAGAGAAGAAAGCTATTATGGCCAGTCTTTAATTTGTCACTGGATCAGAAACACTTCCAAATCAGCAGAACTATGATTAAGATTTTCAAATCAATACTGCTTTATTCAGCCCTGTGTTTCTCAAGCCATGTTGAGTTGTAATAGTCGCCTCTTAAAAGTTGAACTATTTGGTATCTACTGCATGGCTAATCTAAATTCCAGATCATCTGTTGTGTTTACAGCTTAAAAATGCCTTACTACATATGAACAATTCTCACAGAATGAAAGACAAATGCAGACTGGAAATATTTTCAAGTTAATATGATCAATTCTACTTGACAATTAAGATTCTAATATTGTAGTATTTGCTTACTAAAAGCCAGATTTACTAAGCATTCTCCAAAAAGGGAGAAATTGGGGGGAAAACATGGGGGGAATATTCAACGGTGGTAGCAACTTGCTCAGGGATGGCCAATCATGCAATGCGCCAAAAGTGGAGCATTGCATGATTTCCAGTGGCTCATTAGCAAGGAGTGGAGGAGTAGCCTAGTGGTTGGGGCAAGGTACTTCAGGCCAGAAGGTTGGGGGTTCAAATCCCACTAGAGAACAGCCACCTTGGGCTGGAAGGACTGGGGTTTCTAGTCCCACAGGTGCTCCTTGTGGTCTTGGGCAAGCCACTTAGCCCTCCATAGCCCATGTTCCCTGTAAAATAGTTATCTCCAAGTTATAATGCCCTGTTCAATGTAATTTCTGTTTGTTCAATGTAAACTGCACTGATGCAGAATAGCATGGTATATAAGAGAATGTAAATAAATGAGGGACCTTCTCAAATACAGATACACTATACTGACCGGCTCACCTTTGTCTACCTGTTTATTCACACCTTTAAAAAATATATCAGATTAATAAGACAAGACCTTCCTTGGCTAAAGCCCTGTTTATTTATTTATTTAACTGTATTTATATCCCGCTTTTCACCGGGTCAAAGCGGTGGGACATATAACCAGGGGGGGGGGAATCAAATGTGGGGGGGGGGGCATCACCGGGGGTTCAACATTGATGATTTTTGGGGTGGACATAGAGACTGACAAGATAGCATAGTTACTGGTTCCTATTCAGAGATGTTCTTGGAATAGGATGGTTTTTAGCTGCTTTTTGAATGATGGGAGATCACCGTTGTTCTTGATGTGGTTTGGTAGAGAGTTCCAGAGGGATGGGGCATAGAGTTCAAAAGCTCTGTTGCAGGTCCGTTGAGTTGCTTTGGTTCTTTTGTGGGGGATGGCAACGGAGCTGTTGGAGGATTGTCTGGTTGTTCTGTTGTGGGTTGGGCAAGGCAGTAGGGCGCGGAGTGGGGTGCCCTGTGTTTGGTGGACGGTTTTGTGAGTGAGTAAAAGGGTTTTGTACTTAATTCTTGCTTCGATGGGGAGGATATGAAGGTCCCTCAGAATTGGGGTGATGTGATTTCGTTTCCTTGCATTGTGAATTATTCTCGCCGTGGTGTTTAGGGCAGTTCGGAGGGGATTGGTCTGTGTTGCAGGTAGGCCATGGTAGATTATGTTGCAGTAGTCCAGATGAGGGAGTGTTAGAGCTTGCATTACTGTCCTGAAGTCTTGTGGTTCAAGGAGGGGTCGGAGGCGTTGTACCGTTTTCGCCTTGTGGAATACAGTTCTCGTGGTCTTGTTGATTTGTTGCTTAAGAGTTAGGGCTTGGTCAATGATAATGCCAAGATATCTTATGTGTGGTTGTACTTGAATCTGTGTGGTTCCCATGGTGAGGTGAGTGGGTGGTTTGAAGTCTGGGTCTTTTGTTACTATAAGGGCTTCGTTGTTGGCTCTTCTCCCATTAAACTCTGATTATCTACATGTTCAGTCATTTTGTTCTTTACAATGGTTTCTAGCATTTTCCCAGTACTGACATCAGGCTTAATGTCAGATCGCCCCTGTAACTCTTTTTAAAAATTGCTACATAGGCCATTCGCCAATCTTCAGGTATTACAGATGATTTTAATGATAGTTCACAGATTACTAATAGTAGGCCTGAAAGTTCATATTTCAGTTCTTTCAAAACCATCAGATATATACCATCTGATCCAGGTGGTTTGCTATCCTTTAGTTTATCAAATAGTTGTAATACATCTTCCCGGTTTATCGATATTTCTTTCAATTCTTCCAATGCATCACCTTTAAACAGTATTTCAGTAATGACCAAAGCAAAAAATTCATTCAGTCTCTCTGCTATGGCCTTGTCCCCTCTTAGTGTCCCTTTTATTCTTCCATCACCTAATGGTCCAACTGACTCTCTCACAGGTTTTTTGCTACGAATGTTCTTGAAAACATTTTTATTGTCATTTTTGCTTTCACAGCAAGCTGTTTTTCAAATTCTCACTTTATCTGCCTTATCAATGCCTTGCATCTAACTTGCCAATGCTTATGTTCTTTCCAGTTTTCATCATTTGGCTCCCTTTTCCATTTCCTGAAAGATGCTTTTTTGTCAAAAACAGCCTCTCTGATCCCACCTTTCAAACCATGCTGGTAGTTTTTTGGACTGCCTTCCACTTTTCTTAAAGCGTGAAATACAGCTGGTCTGGGTTTCCAAGATAGTATTTTTAAACAACAGCCGTGCTTGATGTAAATCTTTACCCTTTGCATCTGCTCATTTTAGTTTTTTCTTAACTATTTTCCTCATGTTATCATGGTCTCCCTTTTGAAAGTTAAAAGGTAGTACTGCAGATGGCCTTGCTGTCCTTCCTCCATTTATTAAATCAAATGTGGTCATGTTATGATTACTATTGACAAGTGACCTGAACACTTATCTCTTGCACCAGACCTTGTGTTCCACTAAGGACTAGGTCCAAAATGACTTCCCCTTTTGTTGGTTCATGAACCAGCTGCTCCAAGAGCAGTCCTGCCATGACACTGACCAAACCAATACCAGGGTAATTGAAATCACCCATTATTATTACTGTGTTCTAACTTTTGTTAGCTTCCATAATTTCTTTCAGTATTTCATCATCCATTTGTTCATTCTGGTCAGCCAGTCAGTAGTACACCCCCACTGCCATTTCCTTCCCCTTTTTACATGGAATTTCAGTTCATAGAGATTCTACAGTGCATTTTGTTTCCTGAAAAACTTTAATCCTGTGTGATTCAATGTCTTCTCTAACAGAGTGTGCCCCTCTACCAATTTGATCTACTCTTTCATTGCAATATAATTTGTACCCAGGTATCACAGTATCCCACTGGTTGTCCTCCTTTCACTAGGTCACTGAGATACCAATCATATCTAATCTCTTATTTAGTGCTATATATTCTAAGTCTCCCATCTTATTTTTTAGACTTCTAGCATTTGCATGCAAGCATTTTAGAGGTTGCATTTTATTGGAGTGGAGGAGTAGCCTAGTGGTTTGGGCAAGGTACTTCAGGCCAGAAGGTCAGAGGTTCAAATCCCTCTAGAGGACAGCAACCTTGGGGCCAGAATGACTGGGGTTTCCAGTCCCACAGGTGATCCTTGTGGTCTTGGGCACAGCCACTTAACCCTCCATAGCCCATGTTCCCTGTAAGATAGTTATCTCCAAGTTATAATGCCCTGTTCAATGTAATTTCAGTTTGTTCAATGTAAACCACACTGATGCAGAATAGCATGGTATATAAGAGAATATAAATAAAATAAAATTTATATTAATCTGGTTATAGGTAGGCAGGGGTAATTTGGAATCTTTAAGCTATGTCTTCTCTGTACTTAAGGGCATTTGGGGTGTTTTGCTTTTATTGAAACCTGTCAATATGCCCTAACTTCAATCTTTTGCTAGTATCCTTCAAGGATACATTGTTCCAAACCCTGCACTCTTGGGTGACTGTCGGCTTTCCCATATTATCTAGTTTAAAAGCTGTTCTATCTCATTTTTAAAGGTAAATGCCAGCAGCCTGATTCCGTCCTGGTTGAAGTGGAGCCCATCCCTTCAGAAAAGTCCCTCCTTTCCCCTGAATGATGCCTAGTTCCTAACAAATCCAAAACCTTCTTCCTTGCACCATCATCTCATTCATGGAGCTCTGCATGTCTTTCGGGTCCTGCACCTGCAACAGGAAGCATTTCTGAGAATGCTACCCTGGAAGTTCTGGATTTCAACTTCCTACCTAAAAGCCTAAATTTGGCCTCCAGAACCTCCCTACCACATTTTCTTATGTCACTGGTACCAACTTGTACTAAAACAGCAGACTCCTCCCCAGCACTATCTAATACGCTGTCTAGGTGGCATGTGAGGTCCATTATCTTTGCACCAGGCAGGCATGTAACCAGGCAATCCTCAACTCCACCATCCATCCTGCTATTTACATGCCTAATGATTGAATCACCAACTATAACTGCTGTCCTAACCCCTCCCTCCTGGGCACATGGCCCTGGAGAAACCTTTTCAGTGCGAGAGGGTTTTACATTAACTGAAGGACAGGTCCTAGCTACAGAATCATTTCTTGTCATACAAAGGTCATGTCCTCCTGTCACATGACCTATCTTCTCCATGGCAAGACTGCCAGGCATGAGGTAGTATTTCAGTACTATGTCCCTGTAGGTCTTGTTTATATACAGTACTTCTCTGTCTTCCTTATGTCCTCCAAGTCTGCTACTCTAGCCTTCAGAGATCGGACTCATTCCCTGAGAGCAAAGAGCTCCTTGCACCTTGTGCACACAAAAGATTTTCACCAACTGGCAGAAAATCATTCATGTCACACTCAATGCAAAAAAAATGGAAAGCCCCCATCTCACTCCTGGACTGTTGTCTACATCTGAGTTTTAAGGTTTTGTTTAGGTATTTAAGTTGTTTACTTACTTAGGGTTGCTGGGGATACTCATACTAATACAACTATAGCTAATACATTTAATGGACTTTGTTCACCTCAAACTTAATTAACCACAGGTCTTTAATTTATGTATCTCTGATGATCATAACCAGCCACACCTGAAAGTCAATATGGGCAATTCCTTCCCTGTAATAGGTTTAGGAGCCTATAAAGCTAAGAATATCTCTGGGATAGGTGGGAGCCAGGGTGCAGGGGAGGAAAAGAAAACTTAATAAAAGCTGGCTTCCTACTCAGTGCCCTGGCCTGTGCTTCTAAGGTACAGTCTTAGCAATTTTCTGGGTGATTCACATAGCCCTTGGTTTGATAGAGGGGGCCTTTCAAATTGTTCCTTTGATCTGCCACTTGCCTTTAACATTTATTTCAGACAACTTCACAGATCTTTTGCCTCTTAATTGGAATGCTCTTTGTAAAGATTTCTAGAAACTAGTTTATTTTTTCTACTCAGAGATTATTTATTCTACTTGTATGCTAAGGTATACTCTGATTTGATTTAAATAAAAAAGCTCTCTAGAAGCAAATTTATTTCAGTGACTATTTACTGTTTTTACTTTCTGTGCTAATCTATCTCTGATTTGATTTAAATGAAAAGCTGTCTGTGGTACAAAGACCTGATTGACTCAGCAAAAACACTGAATTCTAAAATACACAGATTTATCAGCTTTAAGACCCCAAAATTCCCTTTTTACCAAGATTTAGAGTATTTTCAGAAGATAAATATGCTAGTCTGTTGGATGCTCAGAACACCGCAAAGTAAGCTCAGTGCAATAATTGATATAACAGCAAGTCTAGCTTCCTTCAGGAAAGCTCTCAGAATCCACCTATTCAAAGAATGCTACCCATTAACATAGCCCCCCAACAGCTCCCCCAACCCCCCACTGAAAATCCCTTAAATCCCCCTACCCCAGCCCCCACAATAGACAAATGTAAATAGTTACCCCCACTCACATGTATCGATGTTCTCCAAGTTGACTACCTTGTTTACTGTAAATGTTCTGCTTATTGTAAACCGCTTTGACTGAAGGATAAAGCGGTATTAAAAAAGAAGCTGTTAAATAAACAAATAAATAAATAAATAATGTGATAATGCTGTTCTGTCCTCAGTTAATCATGCATTGGGCATCTCTGAACACAGTCTGTACAATGCTAATTATAGACCACTAGAAATAAGTAAAGAGTCTCTATAGCTAAATGTGAAAACACAACCCTATCAAGAATAAGGGACTAGTAATACAAAATGCCAAAAATGGGGCAAAATATCACCTTGTCCTAAAGTAAAGTGCTACCTTCTTTTAAGCATTAGCTACATATCTCATAGCTGATGCCTAAAAGAACTTTACTCTAGTGCAAGTTGATATTTCGACCCCATATTTGCCATATTGTTTTATTGATCCCTTATTCCTGACAGGGATATGTTTTCACATTTTGTTATAGAGAATCTGTGCTGAGGTTTCTGATTCCATCACTCTGGTACCCGGTAATGCAGGCATTCATGTCCCTCCAGAATTGCGGCAGAGCACACAGATCCTGCTGTACAACCCTCACACCACACACAAACACAAATTCCCACTTGCACTCACATTAAACATACTTCTACCTAAATGATTCCCTGCCAAAACGATTCCCAGCTGTTATAACGTAATATCATTGTATCCTGGGACTGCAAATCTGATCTGCTTTTCTCACTTGAATAATAATCTTTTCCATGCTCAGTCACATACTAGCCATACAGCAACAGTCCCATTTTCCAGAACATAGGACATGTTGTTGTTGTCAAGTGCCTTTGAGTCAGTGTCAACTCATGGTGACCCTCTGGATAGTTATCCTAAACTGTGTTCCGTCTTTAGTCAGGTGGTTCATTGTTGACAGAGTGGCACCCATAGCTGTTGTTATTGTATCGATCCATCTCACTGCGTGCCTTCCTCTTTTGTGTTGACCTTCTATATTGCTAAGCATTATGTCTTTCTCTAATAATCTCTCTCTTCTCACAATGTGTCCAAAGTATGAAAGTCAAAATCTTGTAATCTGAGCTTCTAAAGAAATCTTAGGTTTGATCTCCTCCAGTACTGACTCAGGCAGTCCATGGTATACACAGTATTCGTCACAATACCATAATTCAAATGCATCAATTTTCACTGTCCAACTTTCCCATCCATATGACATTATTGAAAATACCAGAACTTGAACGAGTCAAATCTTTGTATGGACATGTTAGAGAACACTAGACTAACCCCATTGTCACAAACAGCAAATATCAGCATAATGTGATAAGGAAGCTTGTAGCAAGCCTATGGAAATAGGAGAAACTAATGATTTTGCTTTTAAGAAAAGGGACATCCCTGCAGTGCACAGGTTTCAGCATTGGCATAAAGAAAGCAAACAGAGAGAAATTGAACCTAGGCTGCCACACCCAAGCTCTGCTGACGTAGTTGCAGGCTTGAAGGATAATTGCAAACACCTGTCCAGAGAGGGAGAGACACTGCCCGGGAAGCAGGAATATAAACATTGGCTAGAGAGAAAGCAGGGAAGAGAGCCTGGAGGAGGAGAGCCCAGGAGAGGAGAGCCCAGAGAGGGAGAGCACTGGAGGAGAGAGCCCAGAAAGAGAGAGACCGGAAGGAGAGAGCAGAGAAGGCTTCAAACCCCAGTTCCTGTTCAGAAGGTTCAGAGAGTTCAGAGGTGGGAGCCCAGGACTCAGCATAGGAGTCAAAGGAGTCAAGCCTGGAACAGGGAGCTGTGGCAGAGCTCCAGTAAGGAACTCAGGGAAGTGAACCAGGGACTGTTTCCCAGAAGCTGGAGGGAGACTGGTAAACACAGCCAGGGAGAAGTGTCCTCTGCTTCAGGTACAATTTATCCTTACCGGGAGAAGCTGTGCTCAAGAGAGACACAGGGATCCTCAGAGAGAATAGACCCTGAGACATACGTTAAAAGCTCAGAGCAGGGCACTGCATTACCGGAGCCAGAGGAAATGCAGGTTGAACCTATTGAGCAGGATTTATTGCCTCCAGAAGTACTCATGGACTGTACTCTATGGCAAGCTGTTAGCATTGAGTCCCTTTGCTAAAGAATAGCTGAAAAGGTAAAGTCTCCTGAAAAGTAGAGTATTGAAACCTAGCCTGAACTGAAGGTAGGAACTTGCTCTTTTTAATGGGAAGATGCCTGTTGCATGTACATTTGAATGCTTAATGAAGACAAAGGTAAAAAGAAGATATTTTTACTTTGTTGAATGAAGTAGCTGTGTTTTCTTTATCCATTATATTGATAAGCAGCTGCATATAATTAATGACTGTGAAGCTCATCCAGCCTAAGTTGTAAATAACCTTGAGCGAATGAATGGAGAAGTATCCTGTTACAGTCTACATGGACTTTGTTTGCGTTTGGGGAATAAATTTGGTCATTTGCCTTTACCTTCGGTTTCATGACTACACTTCATCTTAGAAGGCCAAAACTACAAATCCCAGCATGCTTTACTGGAGAAAAATAGTTTATTCAACCTTTTATAAGAGATGTTAATGGCAACCCTACCCCTCTAAGCCTTAGGCAGAGGGCTGGGGCGTGACAATAGTCAGAATAAACACACTTGTTCCTCTCAATGCTTCTGTAAGGCACAAATTGCAATAAGAGTCTAGCTCTGAGGATTAGTGCTTGTCTGACATTCCATAAATTACTTTTTGAAAAAAAAATGGACAAATCTGTCACACTAAGAAAGTTTCTGAAATAGGATTCCCAATATTCTTGCATTGGTACTGGTTATACACTATCAGCATGAATAAATCACATATTTTCAGTGACTTGCAGGTGTGGATGGTCCTATACGTGCATACTGTAGACAGTCATTATAATATTAGTATGGACATCAAGCCAATAGTGTGTATTTCATTGTGTAAACTATAAAATAATTTAAATGTGTTCCTTAAAAATTTAGTCATGGGCATTTATACCAGTCCTATGGTATTTCATCTGGTAATCATTGGAACAAGGTGATCACTCATTATTACATCAGAAACATTCTCCTTTTTCATAAGCATGAAGTCTAGTATTGCCTAGCCATGTGCCCAGCGGGGATAGTCCATCTACTAGGCAGACTAAGCGTCTGACTAGGGTCACAGATCTAGGGGGAAGCAGTACAGCCCCTCCACATTCTTCATAGGGCAGCAGAGCAGGCTGCTCTCAGCACAGAAGTGGGCCTTTAAGCACCTGTATGTGCATGCATGCAAGTCCTTCCTCCCTCGGTACAAATGTTCTGTCAGGGATAGTGGGAAGAGATTGCCATGAGTGCTCACAGGTGTTTAAAGGCTCATGACCATGCAGACAGTAGTCTTCTCTGCTGCTGCCCTGAAGAATGTGGAGGGGCCATGGTTCCCTCCCACCTTCCTGCAAGTCTGCCACTGTCTTCCATGAATGAGGGCAGAGGGGAAATACTAGCCACTTGGCATGAAGGGAGAAGGAAATGGAAGAAGAGATCGCACAACTGGCTAAGGGAATATGGAAGAGAAGATGTTGGACACCTGGAGTGGGGGTTAGGAAGGAAAGGGAAGGGTGAGTAAAGGAAAAGGGAAGAGAAGATGCTGAACACCTGGGGTGGGGGGAAGGGAAGGGAAGAAGAGACTGGACAGCTGAGTAAGGAGAAGGAAAGATAAGACACTGGAAACCTCGGGGAAGAGAAAAGAGGAGATGTCAGACTTTGGGTCAGGGTGTGGTAGAGAAGAAAAAGGAAAGTGCTGGACTATGGGGGGTTTAGAACTCCTGGGCCACCACAGGGAGGAGAGGGTGGCATGGCTAATGTTTTACCTAGACTAGCAGATGCCCTTAGGATGGCTCTGGTGCATAGACAAGAAAAATGTGGCAAGTTTTCATTTTTTTAATATATTTTTCCAATTTTCAGATATTTTCTTGATTATCTTTAAATTGATGTGAAGGTATATTTTGGAAATGAAGTTTAGGTGTCGTATGTGATGTCCAAATCAAAATCAAATCAAAATGTTCACAATTATGTGGAAAGGGCAGCAGAGAATGTGGACACATGTAAATAACATCTAAAATAGACTCTTCTGCCCCAAAATATCAATGTCTCCACAAAATAAAAAGAAACTGGGAAATGCAGGGCAAAGTCTCAGACATGTGCAGGTTAATAGGTGATTTTAGAAACATGCACGTACGAAATATGAACTTCGTTGAAACCAGCAAAATAGACATATCCAGCACAGTATTTCAGAATGTGCATGTATATCTAATTCCACACACATGTTTTGGCCTGCCTTGAACGTTCAAGGATGTGGAGTGGTGCAGCTGCAAAACATAAAGGTCTCTCTATGTACTTGAATGTTTTTATGAGTAGGCAAAAAATATTAGGGAGGTGAGAGGACTTTCTTCCCTTAACTGTTGAGAGCTGGCTGAAATGCCTATTCATGAATATGAGCAGGTATCAACTTGGACGTGTCCACCAGTGGGTTTAAATGTATGACACCATTCTAAAATTGAGCATATATATATGGATCTTTTTAGACTGCCCAGGACACACCTCCATCTCACCTCTGTGTGACATGGTTGTGATTGTACTGTCCACATGTAAATTCAGGGCTTTCTAAAATGGATTTTGGGATGTGGATGTGACAGGAACATCTAAATGGGTATTTGCAGAGGTCCATATCACTAACAAAGTATGCTGATGATTAGCACACATTAAATCAATGTAGTGCACAGTAAGGGGCCCTTTTACTAAATCCTTGGCATGGTGTAGATGTGTCTGGGGTGGGGTGATGCACTTAGACATTCCTACTAGATTTCAGAAATGTCAGGAATGTCTATGACCTCATCCAAGTTTAGACCTGCTCCAGACTCAAATAGGCATTGGAAAAGTGCTTGTTTTGACTGTTAAACATATGGAGGGTGTAGAGAAGAAAGCACTTCATCATCTCCAGTACACTCTACTGGAAAAGAGACGGCTGAGGGAGATATGATAGAGGTCTATAAATTAATGAAAGGAGTGGAACAGGTAAACGTAGATAGATTGTTTATGTCATCAGAATATAGAAAGACTAGGGGACATGCAACGAAGCTAAAGGGTAACCTATTTAAGACTAATAAGAGAAAGTATTTTTTCACTCAACGTGTAATCAAACCTTGGAATTTGTTACCGGAGAATGTAGTAAAAACTGTTAGTGTAGCTGGGTTTAAAAAAGGTTTGTACAAATTCCTGGAGGAAAGGTCCGTAAACCATTATTAAAAGGGACCTGGGATATCACTGCTTGACCCAATATAAGCATTGTGAAACCTGTGTCATTTGGGGAAAATGCTAGGTACTTGTGACCTAGATTGGTCACTGTTGGAAACAGGATACCGAGCTTGATGGATCTTGGTCTGACCCAGTATAGCATATCTTATGTTCTCAATTGAAAAATAAATGTTTTTGGTAATTTGGAAAGTTGCTTTGTGTTTGAACCACCGATGAATATCTCTTAGACATCCCCTGTCTTGGATACTATTCCAGGAACATCTATGTAGATGGCCCCTTAAGCGTCCATATTGAACAAGTCCACATTTGTGAAATCATGCCTAAATTGGGGTGTGTCTGCCTTTTTTCTGACATTCTGGCTCAATTGCCCTGGATTGCACTAGGACCTCATTTTTAAAATGCCTCATTTTTAAAATGTGTCTTTATGTGTCAAGCTCTTGTGTTAACTAATGATATGGGCATACACTAAAAGCAAGGGCTAATTTGCACATTAATGGCTTAATGCCTTTTGACATTAGGGGCCTTAAATCATGTTTGATGTTCCAAAGCTTTAAGTGATCAGGAAAATATATTGAAATTTGTTAATATCAGAATACAAATGGCTCATGTTAATGTTGTTATTTGCTAAGTGCCATCGAGGCAGTGTTGATTCATGGCTATCTTCCTGATAGTTGTCCAAAATGGTGTTTGGTCTTCAGTCAGGAGGGTCACTGTTGATAGAGTAGCATCCATAGCTGCTATTATTGTATCTGTCCATCTCATTGCTGGGCCTTCTTCTTTTGCATTGAACTTCAACCTTGCAAAGCATAATGACTTCCTCTAAAGATCTCTCTCTTTGCATGGTGTCCAAAGTATGGAAATCAAAGTCTTGATATCTGAGCTTCTAAAGAAAGCTTAGGTTTGGTATCCTGACTAGTTTGTTCTTCAGGACGTTCATGGTATACACAGTATTCTTCACCAGCACCATAATTCAAAGGCATCAATTTCTTCCTGTCTTTTCGCTGTCCAACTTTTGCATCCACATGACATTACTGAAAATACCATGTCTTGGACACGTCAAATCTTTGTATGGAAGGACACATCTCTGCTCTTGAGAATCTTGTCTAGGTCTTTCATAGCCATTCTGCTGAGAGCAAATGCACTGTCAGATTTCTTGACTGCTTGTCCTTTCTTTATTCATTATTGATCCAAGCTAGTTAAAGTTGTACACTATTTCAATATCTTCTCCAACAACAATGAACTAATTGATTTTGCCAGTTATCAGGATATTTGTCTTCTTAACGGTAAGGTGCAGGCCCATTTTAAGACTACAGTATGTTCCTTAATCTTGATAAGCAAATATTTCAGATAGTCTTCACTTTCATCCAGTCTTCCACCAGTCTTCACACCTTGATTGTTTTCATACAGTCCTGCTTCTCTGATGATTTGTTCTGCAAATAAATTAAACAGGTAGGGAGAAAGTATGCAGCCTTAACATACATCTTTGCTGATTTTTTTTTATATTTAAGTTAATTGAATTTTACAATAAAGCAAGGGAAAAACAATCTTGGAACAGGAAAAACACATTCCATCATGTGTCACTTAATTTTCAGAAAGACGAAAAACAAACAAGCCAAGCTAAAACATCAACAGAATGAAAATAGTCCACAGCCATCTTTGCTGATTTTAAACTACTCTGTTTCTCCTTGTTCTGTTTGAACTGTTGCTTCTTGATCAACTTAATACAACACCTCCTCAACTGACCCTTCCCCTGTGGCATGGATGAAAGCCTCAAAGGATCAACTCAGCATGCGTTTCCAAGAAATGGTAGAACTATCTTTACAAAAGGACTACATGCTGCCCGCCCTCAAACAAGCCACCATACGTCCGGTTCTCAAGAAGAACACCCTTGATCTAGCAGACCCGAAATCCTACTGGCCAATCTCTAGCCTGTCATTCATTGCAAAAGTTATTGAAAAATCCATATAAATACAATTACAGGATCACATCAACCTAAATACACCATTGGACACGCACCAGCACGGATTTAAGCCACAGCACAACTTCAAAACGCTACTAACCTCCCTATTTGACAACCTCATAATTCTATCCTAATTCTAACCTTAAATTCTATCAATACAGCACTCACGATGACTGCCCAAGTCAAACAAACAGCTAGGACAATATTCTTTAAATTAAAAATTATACAACACCTCAGACTGATCCTTGACACCCATGACTTCAGAACAGTAGTCCAGACCTTGATTACTCCTCACCTGGACTACTGTATCAGTGTGTTTTAGGGCCTAGCTAAAAAGACAACTCACCCACTGCAACTTGCACAAAATGTAACAGCTAGGATTATTACCAAAGCAAGACTTACTGATTACATCACACCAATTCTCTATAATCTCCATTGGCTCCCCATCGCTTTCAGAGTAAGATACAAAATGTTAGTCACAACTTTTAAACTACACAATAGCATCTCCCCCTCATTTTTATCTACCTTGATCCAGCCACAGTCTGATGTCAGATTGAGAAGAGCATGTACACAGGACCTCTTAGTCTTGCCCCTGTCAGTAAGGAAAACCAAGAAAGCCACCAGCAACAGAGACTTCATATATTCTGCCCCAACCCTCAGGAACTCCCTCCCAGGCTCCATTAGATCAACCAAGGACCTGCAAGCATTTCATAAACTCATAAAAACCCTACTTTTCTCAGAATATTATAACCCACCCATCTCACCAAAATTGCCTCCTACTTCTCTAATTACTAACCCACCCCCTGATATGTCTATGCCCTATATCTTACACTGTCCACAACATTTCACACTCTGTTCACAATATATCATGTAAATAGTTAAGACACAGCTACCATGATACAACTTGTCAGACGGCTGCCTGGGTGAGAATTTTCACAGTCTTGGCAAGTGCATATATCTATATGATTTGCAAGGTATTGTGGGCAATGTAGTTCATTCACACCAGACACAGCTGCTGACAATAATTTAGTTGTGCTCTTGGGTAAAGCCAATAAGATATTTATTTATGGGGTTATTTCTCCCAACACAGATATGCTTGGTAGCACATAAATTAGGTAACTTGCTTTCAGTGTTAACTTGGAAAAACAAAGTCAAAATCAGGAAAACAACAAATGAAAAGCTACAAAGCAAGAAACAAACTGTTCTTTTCAGGTTAACTTCTGATTACTTCCCACATAAATTCAGAAATGATTCTCTCCTAGCTCACAAGCAATTAGGTAAGGCTTAATTGCTAGCAGTCACCAGCTGAAACCCTTTAGCTGGCTTGCCTTCCACTGTGTGGGTCAAATCCTGCTTCAGGAGCTTTTCTGAGTAGATTAAAGAACAAATTTGCATTTCTTTGTGATGGTTGCTGTACTTTATAACAGAAAGTTACCAACGGAGTTTAGATAGAGAGCAGTCCATATAAACAGGATCCTCATCTGCTATTATTCCCCCTTGTTCAACAAGCATGGGTTCAATATCATGGATTGGCACAGATGAATCTCTCAATGGAGCATTTTCAGGAGAATACTTGTTTCCCTGCTGTCTTTCAAGGTTATAGCTAGAGCATAGATCAGTGTTCCATTGCTGCTAGAGTTCCTCTCTATATAGCCTGGCCAGTATGTAGTCCAGTTCTTATGTCCAGCCTTCCAATCCAGATCCCTGGACACTGGATCTCTCTTCACATACCTTCTGGCACAGGTCTTAGGGTCCCTTCCACGTGCAGCCGTCTCCCTCACAGGTAGCGTCTGGTGATTCCTAGCTCTGCAGCACCATTCCTCTGGCTTTCCCCAGTCCAATGGTGTATGCTGGCCCTTGGAATACCTCCCAGTATACGTACTGCTTTGGACTCTTCTAGACCTCTCAAAGGCTTTTCTCTTCCTTCTTCCAAAGGGTCTCTTTCCCTCTCTGTCCGTCCGGTTTGGCTTCTGCTTCTGATGATCCTTCAGATGAAACTGATGATCAAGCTCAAGCTGCTTCTCAGGATATCCAAGGTGATCATGAAGATGATCATCTGTAGAATGAACTCTACTCTTATTCTGCTTAGATGAGTGATCCTCCCTAACACAGCGCAGCTGTGCTGAATCAGACCCTGCCCTTTGAGATGAGTGCTTAGGGATTACCTCATAGCCCTCCTGATTGAACACACGTTTCCCCACTTCAGCTCCTCTAATGGCTGTTGGAAACCTGGTGCATTCTGGGACTGGTAGTCTTTTATGGGAAAATTCTGTTTTCTTATTTCTACCAGAACTGACAGGTTGCTTGTTTAGAGTCACTTCACATTTTCTATAGCTCCTTCCTGAGCTATGATAAGCTTCCTTATTACAAACTGTATAAGTGCCTAGCTAGCCTGTACATAGTTTGCTGTATTATAGTTTAAAATGTTCCCTGTAACCAAGTTTCTGTAACTTTTGTTCAATGTAAACTGCCCCTGATCATTGGAAGGGATGGTATATAAGAGTCATTAAATAAATCAATAAATCAATAAAATATATAAATAAAATATATAAATAAGGGGCATTGATAATGCCAAAAAAGGATTCCCGTTAATCTTCATGGACATCTTTGATACAATATCCCACTCCATAATGATACAATGACTACAAGAAACTGACTACGCAGTAACAGTATAAAATGATTCAAATCATACCTCAACAACCGAACCCAGCAAGTCAAATGTGGCAAAAACAAATCTACAAAGTTTGATTTATCACATAGCATCCCTCAAGGATCTGCGTTGTCATCCACAGATACAAAACACTACCATACCAATAAGGTCAGAAGTGAGATACCTCGGGGTTACTCTGGACAATAAACTCAATCTCAAGCCACACATAGACAAAACAATCCAAAAAGCCTACTACAAAATGTGAATCATCAGGAGACTGAAACCACTCCTCGCCCCAGAACACTTCCGTACCGTCTGTCAAGCACTGATAACCCCACTACTAGACTTCTGCAATCCGATATACCTTGGACTACCGAAACAAGCCATCAAACCACTCCAACTGGCACAAAACACCGCAGCACGAATCATATCCGGAACTGCAAGACAGGAGCACATCACACCTACCTTAAAGGACTTACACTGGCTTCCAATCGGTGCACGCATCAGATACAAAACTATCATAAACCTATTTAAGATAAAACAGCACACATCAGCCAACAGCCTGCACACCCTCATACAACCAGACACCAGCACACGTCCTAGAAGAAAACAAACACACAACCGAGTCAGCACCCCAAGTGAATACAAACACACATGCAAGGACACAACAGACAGAGCACTCTCCATGGCTGCTCCAACAATATGGAACAAACTACCGGACGATTTGAGGGCAACTACAGACCTCAAAGACTTTAGAAAACAGCTGAAAACCATGCTGTTCATAGAACACTATGGACACATCACATAACCTAAGTGACTGTATAACAGCACATGTTACCACCTAACACTGTATGTATATAAAAAGTTTTTAGCACCACTGTATATAGCCCACATTGTACATAGCTCAAACAAATCTAGCACACAATTCAACATGCACTCAACTAAATTTTCACCCTCACTGCATGTATAACACACTCACACTACCAGATTGTTTGCTGTGATACCACCTTGATTATTATGATAAGGCGGTTTAGAAATACTGTTAAATAAATAAATAAATAAATCATATTCAACATATACGTACAGCCCATCTGCAACATCATCAGACTCAATAAGATGCATTACCACCTATATGCGGACTATATCATGGTCTACACTCCCATCAACATACATGATCCAGACCTGTCTTCCACAACCAAGTGTCTAGAAGATATGGTTATGTGGCTCACCAACAACTCCCTCTCAGTGAACTGTGGCAAGACAGAAGCAATGTTCATAACCAGAAACATCCCTTTACTCCACCTCAAACAATCAATATTCAAGACGTCCATATCAGTGAAAGAAGAAGTAAAGTACCTGGGTGTTACTTTGGACAAAAACTTGACTCTTCAGACCCACATTAACAAAACTGCCACCAAAGCACACCACAGATTGAAACTTGTTAAAAGGCTCAAACCCATCCCAAGCAATGATCACTTCCACTCAGTATGACAGGCAGTAGTCACACAAGTACTGGACTATGTGAACTCGCTCTTCCAAGGGCTACTTACACAACCCCTTCACCCTCTCCAACTGGTTCAAAACACGGTGGCCTGGATTGTTACAAATACGGCAAGAAACACTGCAGATGTGATATGGATCCTTGAAAAGACAAAAGAATACCAAACAGATATCTATGAGTGTTTTATTGACTACAGCAAGGCTTTTGATTGTGTAAACCATGAGAAACTCTAGTCTACATCAAGAAGCATGGGTATACCAGAACACCTGATAGTTCTCTTGCACAAACATAAATTTATTTATTTATTTATCCAGTTTTATATACCACCTTTTCCTTCAATCACAGTTGTTTACAAAGTGAGGCTAGGCACATTCTAAGAAGATAGTAAGAGGGTATGTGGTAAGGGTGCAGATAAGAATGATACAAGTATGGGAGGCGTATATTGATGGAAACAGCTTGATACAGAGCCCTCACCGGGCTCGAAACATGCATGTCGCTGCTTTATTATTCTGCTGCCCTTTCCGCTCAATATCAGATAAGTGATTTCCACTATTATTAGCTTTGCGCTTTGATTTTGAAAATACGAAAAAAAGGCTTCTGCCGACACCGAGTGGGTTTTTTTTTCCTCTCCCCGTCTCATGTCGACGGATCCCGACAGAAAAAATATTAGTTTAAATGAGATGGTGTTTGGTTTTTTGAATAATATATGTTTGCTAAAACAGATTCACAGGTATTACATATGTTTTGACTTTTGTTTTGTGATATCTGTCATACGCATAGACATTCACTTAAAATTGTGAGATTCGCAAAGCATCACATTGAAGGCAAAACCTCCAAAAACTCAGTCAGTGGTTCCCAACCTGTAGTGTGTGGACCCCTAGGGATCTGTGAGACCATTAACGGTGGGTTCACAGGACAGAGAAAAGAGAAGAAAGAGAGAGGCTGGTTGAGACTGGCTGAGAACAGGGGAAAGAGAGAGCTGGAGGGAAGTGGCTGGGAGAAGGGAACGTGAAATAGACTGAGACTAGTGAGGACTGATTGGAAGGGAAGATAGAGAAACTGATAGGAAGGGGAAGTGAAATAATGAGGACTTGTAAAGACAAGCTGGGCACTAAGAAGAGGAACTGGAAATAGTGGTGGGGAAGAGCTGGGGGTCCTGAACCTTTTAGAGGGTAATAAGGAATCCACATAACAAAAAAACACATATTCTAGACTGCAGATGTGCATACTCCCTGCTCAAATAAACTTCAACACTTTAATGTTCCTTCACTCCTAGGGAAACAATTTTACCTATTTATTTTCTCTCTGATAACACAGGTACACTAAAAAATTTTTTTTTTTAAACTGCCTCTAATGTTTCGATTGATTTTTACGTTTTTTGGTGCGCTGAATCCAAATCTGGTAACCAATTTGCTCCATCACGTACAGATTTTTTGCTACATTGGGTTAGCAGTTTGAGGTGAACGTTTCAGATTGAGTGCGATCGAGATAAAAGTTTCTTGGATGAATTCTTTATACTAATTGTTTAGTAGTTATTCAAATAAGAATAAAGAAAATTGTAACAAGGCAGCACATAAGAATAATGTCAACAAAACACACTGTGATGGTAGCAAAATTGTCTGCATTAAAACAGCCACATACATGTAAGAGCGAGGTTAGACACAAAGCAAAGCAAAGAAATGTGCAAAAAATGTTGTACAGGTATGTATGTAAGAATAGAAAACGCAAACCGCACCATTGCAATACATGAAGACAAACACCCGATGGTGTGAAAATAAAATTCTAATAAATGAGATCCGACACTGTGGTAATAACTAGCAAATTTTTATTTCAAAGTTTAGTAAAAACACGATATTTGTCAACACAGTTTAGATTTTAAAGTCATTCTTGGGTCAATCAATCTCCTGGTGGGCCCGTTTCTTCTTCCCCCCGAATGCTTCTCTTGGTGCGCTGCTTGGCGTATTTTTCATCTGGGGTTTCCCGCAGCAGCAACCAGCAGAAATCAGCCATCATAGTGGTGTTCCATCTTCCTTGGTACCTTCTCTCTGCGTCCTTGATGTCCTGGTGAAACCTTTCACCTTGTTCTTCACTGTACGCCCCCAAGTTTTCGGGAAAGTAGTTCACATGGGAGTGCAAGAAATGGACTTTCAGGCTCATGTTACAGCCTTGTTCTTTGAAGGCATTGAGCATCCTGGCAACAATATCCTTATAGTTCTCATCCAGCCTGTTCCCCAAGAATTTGAGAACAACATCCTTGAAGGAATCCCAGGCTTCTTTTTCCTTCTCAGACATCGTTTCAGCGAATGCTCCATCTGAAATGAGTTTCCTTATATCAGGGCCAACAAACACTCCTTCCTTTAGCTTTGCTTCAGAAAGTCGGGGGAACTTTGAGCAAAGGTACCGAAAGCACTCACCATCTTTTGGAAGGGACTTGATGAATTGCTTAATGAGACCCAACTTAATGTGGAGAGGTGGTAATAGAATTTTATCACGAGGTACCAAGCTCTCATGAAGAACATTTTTCTCACCGGGTCTCAAATACTCCCGAATTGGCCAGTCTTTTTTCCCCCAGTGTAGGTCGCGGGCCCGGCTATCCCACAAGCAAAGGAAGCAGGGATATTTGGTGAAACCGGATTGCTGCCCTAATAGCATGGATAGAATTTTAAAGTCTCCACAAATCATCCACTTATGCTCATCATAACGAATCTTCTGAAGAATCAGGGCCAAATTCTCGTATTTTTCTTGGAGAATAACAGAGTGAGCAATAGGAACTGAAGCGAATGTGTTGCCATTATGAAGAAGAACACCTTTTATGCTGTCTTTTGACGAATCAATGAAGAGCCGCCATTCAGCAGGATCATACTTGAGTTTAAACTTTTCCATCACTCCGTATATATCGTTGCAAAATACCAAATCTTCCTCTTTGCTGAAATACTTCAAAAATTGTCTCTCGCGGTTGCGGTACCAATAAAAAGTTGTTCCTGGTGACAATAGATTTTTCTGTTTAAGCCGAGAACCTAGCAGTTGGGCAGCATCTTTTGGGAGTCCTAAATCCCGGACTAAATCATTCAATTCAGCTTGAGAGAAAAGTTCAGGTTTCGGATCTGGTTCAGTTTCAAACTCGGAAGTACTGGACTCATCGGGAAAAGCCATCTGATGATTCTCATCATGATCAGAACCGTCCACACAAATATGATCCAAAGATTTTGGTGGTTCAGGCACGGGTACTTCGTTGCTATGAGGCATAGACCTAATTGCTGAGGAAAGGTTGGGGTAACTTATTACGTTCTTATTTTTTAAGTTGTATCCCTTCACAATACAAGAGCAAAAATAGCAGTCACTGCTGTGGTCTCTTTGTTCACGCCACATCATAGGTATTCCGAAACGAAATGCTTGTTTTTTACCTTTCATCCATAAGCGTAGATCTTCCTCACATGTCTTGCACACTTTGTGAGGAGCCCACGGTTTGTCTTGATCGCCTAACTTCAAACCGAAATAGGCAAAATATACTTTTTTAATAAATGCAGAAATGTTCCTCTGCCGCTTTTTCACGGTATATTCCCCACAAATAAAACAAAAACTGTCCGGAGAGTTGACGCAACCTCTGGCTCTGTGAGCCATCACAAATACACAGCACTGCAAACTACAACTGTAGTGAACCACTTCGGAATAAAGCTGGATTACGACTGAGCAAACAAAAGGTAATAATGAACTTGCAAGAAACTGAAATTTGACAGGAACGTTCATGTCGCAACCACCGTGTTTGAGCGAGCGAACGAGGCGAGGCGAACAGGAAAGAACATGCGCCAGCGCGAGTACTGGATTTAGCCCCCCGCCTCCCAATTGTCCTGTTAATGTATAAAATGAATACAAAACACTCTAAAATATCATGAGGGAGTGTTTCTAGTTAGTTAACCATTACAACCTCTATTTTGGGCCAAGAAAATAAACTGCAGTCGGCTAAAAAGAAATTATGTGAACATTCCTTATATGGGTAATAAATCTAATTTTGCAAGAAAACGTGACGTGATGGAACATTTTGGCTATTTTTCCTGGATTCAGCACCCCAAAATCTATAGGAATCAGTTGCAAAACTGGAGGCAGTTTTTTGGTAGTGTACCTGTGTAATTCCTCTATTCTTACTTGAATTTTCATACCATGTATGATTTTGGGAATCTTGTGTTTTACTGCTTTCCAAACATATATCTCAGAAACAGATCTGTCATAAAAAACAGGACCACTGTGTCAGGAAAGAATGTGCACCACTTTGAGGGAAATGAAGGTGAAGATTATACATCATACATATACAGGACCGTACCAAGCTAGAATTGTGTCCTCTGCAACTAAGAAATCTGGTACTCCCTCATCCCTAGCCATGTGCAATAACTCACACTTTTTGAGCTTCCTGGAAGCCCAGTGATAATATCAACACCCTTTCTGTACTTGTGTGGTGTGCAGCCGCACTGTTCACACAACCCTTGATACAGCCCTGCACATATATAGATTCAGTGAAAAAATATAGAATGGGTTAGCAGATTTGGATGGATGCAACAAATGTAAAATTGAGTAGGGAATATTGGTGCACCTCTTTTTGAGGTGCTGGATTCTCCATGGTTTTTGAGAGGAAAGGGCTGGAGCAGGATCTAGGACAAGGTGAGACTGATGCAAGGGGGATGGAGGATCTGAAGCTCTTGTTGGGACTTTGGTTTGGGGGGATGATGTTGTTGTTACTAGGTCTTGGGCTTGGAGAAAAGGGTCCTGGAGCTGATACTGTTGTCGGGAGAAGGGGGTGTTGAGGCTCATACTATTGCTGGACCTTGGGCTTGAAGAGAGTTCTAGGGTCTGATTCTGTTTCTGGGGCTTGGGTTTGGAGAAGGGGATTCTGGGGCTGATTCTGGGGCTTGGACTTGAAAAAGGTGGTGTTGGGGATGATTCTGTTGCTGGGGCAGCGGTGTAGAGATTTATTTGCCATGTTCTTATAGCAGAAATTCTGTGAAACTGTGCATAAGTATGCCATCAGACATTTACCAAGGCTAATGCAGATCCTGGTTATTTGATGATCAACCAGGATCTGCCTTGGGCTAAATGAATGTCTGACAGTATACTTAGACATGGTTTCACAGAAGTTTTGGTACAAGAACGTGGCAAAAGAAAAATTGTTGGAAAAAATCTCCATAGCAGAAGTCAATAAATCCACAAGGCAATAAAATCCAGCTGGCATTTTACATAGAGCTACAAACTACATAAACATTGGATCAATCAGGATACCAGAAGGAAAATCATCATCAATACAGGAATGCCTGATAGAAGAAGCTTCCACAAAGATATGATGGTAGCTCATCTGAATGACACATGGCTTGCAGTTGGAAGGTCATTGGTTTAAGGCCAGTCTCTAACTGAGGGAAAACCCTTTTTTTCCTGAAAACTCTAGTAACCTTTCAGCTATGTTTTTGTTTGGGCACCAGTCACAGCTACCTCTTTAACAAAATTTCCCTGAAATGAAAATCTATAAAAAACAACATAAAACAAAACAATCATTTATTAAAACAATACAAAATAAAATGAACAAACTTGCAAAGAAGCAGGGATTCCAAAACTAAACATTTTTTTTTTTACCTGCAAACCTTTAATACTTAATGGTAGAAAATGAGCTTGAAACAGATTCTTCTCACCCCCACCAAGTTGGATTGCTAGGTTGTTCATTTTTAACAAAGATTTAAGAATTCTCAGAGTTAAAATAATGTAAATCTTTAGACAATGTGCTATATTTAAATACAAATCAGCTGTGTCAGTGTTGGTTTTTATACACTTGATGAAGGATAATTATTTATTATGGGACAGATATTCAGCAGCACTTATTTGGATAGCAGCAGCTGCTCTATGGATAAGTGTCACTGACTGAGGCCTTGTTTGAATAGTGCCTCTGAATAGCCTTACAAACTACCTCAGAACTATCTGGAGAGTGCCGAGGTAGTGTGTGAGCAGCAGGGGTAGAGCAGTGAATTATATGGCTATCAGCAATATTCAGCACTGCTATATATATAATTATCCACATAGCTTAAGGACAGCAAAAAAACAGTCATATAGGGTACATTGAAAAGCCCTGACTGAGTTAGTCAGGCAAGGCCTGTACGTGCAGGCTGGATGGAATTGGGATCCCAGCCTGCACGTACAGGCCTTTGTTTGCGATTCTGATCCAGTGGGGCTAGATGTGCCCCATGAGATCAGAATTGTGACTGTGCGTCTGATTCTGACTGGGGTCACAGAGGGCCTGGACATCAGGGATGGAATCGGGCTCAAAGAGGCCAATAAGAATTAGGGCGTACAGAGGTAGACCTGATTCTGATCCCGCGGGGGCTAGATGTGCCCACGGGATCAGAATTGGGTCTACAGCCTGGACATGCAGGCCGGGCCCCGATTCTGATCGGCTGCACACCCAGCCCAGATACTTGTCTAACTCAGTCAGGCTCCTGAATGGAGCTGCAGTGCCATGGCATCCCATCACCATGGCACCGTGGCTCCTTTCAGGAGCCTTGATCCCCAGCCAATGGTGCACCATCCTTTTCCCACAACCCAACCCCCGATCTGGCCTTCCATGGCCAGAGTCGGGCTGCGGGATCCCTCTGCATCCCTTACCATCTCTGCCCGGCGCCACGGTCCCCCGACATCCAGAGTAACTTATTCCACCTCTGAGGTGGAATAAGTCCCCTGTATCTGTGGCCGACACCAGACATACAAGGCCGACCTCATAATCGGCCCTGTATGTCTGGGGTCATTCTCCACCCACCGCCTGCCCTCACTCTGCCTCTGTCCCGCCCCTTCCCTCCCATGAAAAGAACTCCCCATACAAATCATCTGTTTGTAAGGGGAGCTCTGTCCCTGGCTGGCTGCCTGGCCATTTAGCGGGTCTGGATATCCGAATCAGATATCCAGACCTGCTAAACAGAGTGCAGATTGACCCCCATATGCTTTAAATTTCATCCCAAAGGTGGCCTCAGTTCCCACCATGCATAACTATATTTATTTTTGTTGTATTTATTTATATGTGTTTGGCTGACACCTTTCCAGGTAGGTAATTTATTCCATGCAACTGGTCCTGCAGTGGAAAAAGTCTGATTCCTTATTTCCTCAAAATGAATCTGTCTAACCGATGGCATTTGTAGAAATTGAATGCCATCCAATCTCTTAATTTTCAGGAACTTGTTAAAAAAAAAAAAACAGCTGAATCTCCCCAAACAATGTACAATGTGTCCAAACCAATACTATAAATTGCATTGTCCACATTATCGGCAACTAGTATAGAGAACATACCAAGTATTAATGCAGATTACTGAATGTAATAGACAATAATCTTGTTAGACGCCATCAACAATTCATTCCAGATATTAACAGTATCGTGCTGTGGTTAATTTATCAAACTGTAATAGGTAAAGTTACGAAGTCTTTTACACTGAAATAAAATAGTGAATAGATATTGGAACTTTACCAAACCCATAAAACTTGCATAAAGCAGGTATTGTTTAATAACAAAGAAACCCTCTTGATAAATGGGCAGCCAAAGCAGAGATCTAAGACATGCTTTGTCAAAGAGCCCCGTGAGTAACAGAACCAGAGGAAGTCTTCTGACGGATTGAAACATTGTCAGTATCATGAAAATTTCAAGCCTGAACTATATTCTCCTTTTATAGGTCATACCATATTAAGCTTTGCAGGTAAAGTTATTATCAGACAGAATAGTATGGGCAGCAATATTAATATTCAGCTTTTCAATATCGCACGTACCAGATGATTCATGAAAATGCATCTTACAGTTGCCCTGTCTCAAAAGGCTTAAAATCTAGTTTGAGCTGAAAGATAAAATGAAAAATTCAAGGTCACATAGAAAAATCTAAATTATGAATCCGTAATTGTCATACGATGGTCTAATCACAATCAGGTCTATTTTCAAAAGATTTATTTTTGACGTTTTCAAAAGATTAGTATGTTTACTGGCAGCTAGAAAATGTATAAGGCCACTCTCCATTGATTTTCAGTCCTTAGACATATAGTGTTAGGCTGAAAATCTATGTAAACACTTCACCGCTGTCCATAAAGAGAAGGAACAGAGTTAGTTTTGAGTTCTACCTTTGCTCTTCATTATCTGTATGGCAACAGTATTCAACAGATATCTGGATAGATTATATGTTTACTTTCAGCCTGCTAATAACTGCTGTAAGAAGCTGCAAATATGTATATTTATCACTGCTAACTATATAAATAATTTTAGAAGCTATATTTGTGATTTCCACATTTGAAAATGGAATTTCAGATCTGTCAAATACAAAAATGACCCAGGAGATATTGTAGAAAACTTTATTTTTCAGTGTCCAGCATCATCATGTCCATTTTGCATGGAAGCGCAGCAGAGGAGTATCCAGGATGACCCTGAAAAGATATATGTGTACAACCACCTGTACTTTTCTGCCCATTGGTGGTAATGCCATATCTATATCTGCTGCAGAGCATGAATAGCCTAGTGGTTAGAACACTGGCTTGGTAACCAAGCAACCAGGGTTCCATTCCCACTAGCACTCCTTGTGGCCTTGGGCAAGTCACTTAACCCTCCGTTGCCTTGGAAGAAAGGCCTGGCAATCTACTTCCGGTCACACTGCCAAGAAAACCCAGGAGCTTCTGGGTCGCCAGGAGTCAGGACTGACTCGAAGGCACACATTGCTTGCTTGCATATACCGCGCTATTTGTTATCAGTGCGGTTTACATATAACAAGGTTGCACAGTCAGACGACTGTTCTGTGCTTACATTGAACAGGAGTTTAAACTTGGAGCAACAGGGTAACTATAAACATATGTACAAAGACACAATTGGATTAGGTTGGAATATTCAAGAAGGGCTAAGGAAAGCTTGAAAATACTTGTGACAGGGTTATTTATGTAGAGCATGAAAGGTTTGTGGGCATTGGTGTGTGGGTGAGCAGAGGCGGGGTGGATGCTTGTGCAAAGTGAAGTAGAAAAATGTGGTGTTTGATTGCCTTACGGAACTGAATAAGGTCTTTGATGGATCTAATTTCTGGTGGAAGTTCGTTCCAGTATTTTCGGGCGTAGAAGGTGAAGGTTCTTTTCTTGGTCGTCTGGGTGCACTTGATGGACTCTTTAGGGATGATCAAGGTGTTGTCAGTTACTGACCTTCTGATTCTGTTTTTCGGGGTGAGGGTGATAAGGTCACTGAGTGTCGTGGGGGCTAGGCTATTGATGATCTTGAAGATCATGAGAAGGATTTTGTATGTTAACCAGCAATGAATTGGTAGCCAGTGGAGTTCCTTAAGTATCGGGGTGATATGATCTGATCTTGCTAAACCACAGAGCACACGCGCTGCCGCATTCATAGCGAGTTGCAGCGGATTAAGGGTGTTCTTGGGGAGTCCATACAGGGCAACATTTGCGTAATCAAAGTGTGATAGAATGAGGGCCTGGAAAATGGTCCGGAAGTCATTATGGGGTAACATGGGCCTGAGGTGCCTTAGCGTTCTAATTTTATTGTAGACGGATCTGGTGGTGTTTCGTATGTGCTCCTTAAAGTCAAAATGCTGGTCCAGAGTAATGCCTAGGTAGCGAATGGAGGGTTTACTAGGGAGTTCCGCATCTCTTACTTTTAGGGAGGATGGAGGGGAGAAATCTTTGTTCCTTATTTATTTTATTTATTTACATTCTCTTATATACCGTGCTATTTTGCATCAGTGCGGTTTACATTGAACAAACTGAAATTACATTGAACAGGGCATTATAACTTGGAGATAACTATTTTACAGGGAACATGGGCTATGGAGGGTTAAGTGGCTTGCCCAAAACCACAAGGAACACTGTGGGACTAGAAACCCCAGTCCTTCCAGCCCAAGGTTGCTGTCCTCTAGTGGGATTTGAACCCCTGACCTTCCAGCCTGAAGTACCTTGCCCCAACCACTAGGCCACTCCTCCACTCCTTGACATAAACAGAACTTCAGTCTTCTTGAAGTTTATGCAGAGATTTTGAGATAGTAACCAGTCAGTGATGGCGTTGAAACAATTGATAAGGTTGGTGAAATCTGGTTGTTTGACTTTGAATGGTGTAAACAGCAGGACGTCATCAGCATAGATTAGAGTGGAGATATTGAAGGAGCGTATGATGTCACATATCGGCTGCATGTAGACATTGAACAGCAGCGCGGATAAAGAGGAGCCCTGCGGAACACCTTGATGTTGGTGGAAAGGTGCGGATGTGGTGGAACCAACTCTTACATGCTGCCAACGATCCGATAGATAAGACCTACACCATTCCCAGGTGAGGCCGCAGATTCCCTTCTCCTGGAGATGAGTGAGAAGTTGGTTGTGATTAACGGAGTCAAAGGCAGCGGAGATATCTAGGAAAATGAGAGCGAAGCCGTTTTCGACCTTGTCCAATCCTCTATTCAAAGCATTGGTTAGGGTGGTGAGAGAGTTTCTACACCGTGAGATTCCCTGAATCTGTGTTGACAGGGATCAAGAGGTGACACTACATCAATGTGGTGTTGAATATGCCTCTGGACAACCTTCTCTATTATCTAGGCTAATAGAGGTATACTCGAGATTGGGCGGTAGGACTTTAGTGGGTCAAGTCTGTTATTCTTCAGAAGTGGTATTATTGATGTTTGTTTGAGGAATGAGGGGAAAGAGCCTGTTGCAAAGGAAAGTCCAATGATGTTGATTAGAATTGGACTAAGTTCAACTCGCAGAGTTCTGACCCAGTATGCTGGACAGGGGTCACTTGGGGCTGTAGAAGTGTTGATGATGGTGATGAGATCTTGGATGTTTTTCTCTTTTGGAGTGGTGAACATTGTGACAGGTGGAAGTGAGGTGTGAGCGTGGCAGGGGGTGGTAACTGAAACTGTGTCAGTTATGGAAGTTTTGGATTGGAGGTAGTCAGCATATGACTGGGGGGAAATAGGATCGAGTTGGGTAGGTGAAGGTTCCTTAGTTAGGGATTTTGCTAGGCTGAAAAGGTCTCTAGATTTGTTTAGAGAGCGGAGAAGGAGCTTGGCATGGTATTCGCTCATTCTGAGGTATATAGTTTCGCGGTGGAATTTGAGGTGGTTTAGGTATGATGCTTTGTCGATTTCGGAGCGGGATCTTCTCCATTTCCTTTCAAGTTTCCTAAGGGAGAGGAGATATGTCCGAAGATCCACTGTAAACCACGGGGCTGGATGGATTATTCAAATGTCATGGCAGGTGTACAGATAGGATAGCCTTTGCCACTGAGCATACGTTCCCAACTTTAAGAGATAGGTACTTAGATCTAAAAAAATAAAAATTATCCCTGCTGAGCATCTAAATTTAACTATATTAAAAAATTAGGTTTAGGGGTTTCATAATGATCAGCAGAATAAGTTAGACACTTGGAGGGTAATTTTGTAAGGCATGACTAGGTTAATGCACATTTTTACATGCATGTTTCATGTTTCATGCCTATTTTATAAAGTATGGTATGCACATACTTTATAAAATGGGATGTAAGTTGTCAAATATATGCATTAATTTAAGCCACAAGAACTTACTGTACTCCAGCTCTATGGCTGGTGTAAATGCCCATGCCTAGATTTTTCAAGATGCACGTTTGTTGTTACTGTAAGTGCCATTGAGTCGGTGTCGACTCATGACGACCCTCTGGATAGTTGTCTTAAACTTTGTTCGTTCTTCAGTCAGGCGACTCATTGTTGATAGAGTATAATCCATAGCTGTTATTGTATCAATCCATTTCATTGCTGGATTTTCTCTTTTGCATTGACCTTGCCAAGCATGATGCCTTTCTCTAATGATCACTCTCTTTGTATGATGTGTCTGAAGTCTGAAAGCCAAATTCTTATCATCTGAGCTTCTAAAGAAAGCTTAGGTTTGATCTCCTCTAGTACTGAGTGGTTGTGCTTTGGGCAATCCATGGTATACACAGTATTCTTCAAATTATATAATTTTATTATTTATTCAGAGAACTTTGTGCCTACCTGTGTTCCACTCTTTCCCTATAGACATCCACAGTGAAAGTATGTGAAAACAGCCCAAAGCCCATTTACACATGGATATGACTAAGCTACCTAGCTTTATGCTCAAACATAAAATTATCCCCTCAGTGCTGATTTGAAGAGCTGGGACCTAACCTATATGCCTAAGGTTAAGAGAATCAATAGCACCAGCTACAACTTTGAAAACTGATGCATAGTCCATAGGTAAAAGGTATCCTCATACTTGTCAGCTATGCAAGAAATTAGAAAATAGCCCACTTTGGGGGGCGGAGCTTGCCACTGAACAGAACAGAATGGACATCTGAATAGGAGCTCCCGTTGCTACCAAAGAATCCTGAGCTTATCTGGATATAAAACCTTGGTTATTGAAACCCTTTGGGGAGAAGCTGACATTTGAGTGTTGAAGGATGTCGTCTTTGAAGCCTGCCCGACTCGAATTTCAACAGGGTGTTGGGTCAGCAGCGAAACGTTCTAAACCTGAAGTAGGATCCCCTCAGAAAATGGCCGCAGGGGGAAAGGAAGGAGCGGCAACGGAGGGCCTACGTGAAGTGCTGCAGGAACTGAAATGTGTTAAAGAAATGATTGCAGCTAATGCAAATTAATTGAGTGTGATCCAGGAAGACTTAATGGAGGTAAAGGAGAAATTAATTACTGTTAACACCCGGTTAAATGCAGTAGAGCTGCAAACTCAGAAGCAGGGAGCTGCCTTAGAACAATTGGGCCCTCTCATAAAGCGAGTTAAACATATAGAAAGCCAGATTGAGGATCAAAACAATCGTGCCAGGCAGAATAATATTAGATTGGTGGGGCTCCCTGAAGGGGCTGAAGGTGCTGACCCGATTGGGTTTTTGGAAAAAACCATACCGGAAATACTGCAGCTTGCTTTCACAACGCCTTTTGAGCTAGAGCGTGCTCATCGTGTCCCCACACACAAAGCTGATAATGTCCGGTACCCGTGACCTCTCATAATGAAAGTACTTAGATACCCGCAGGTCCTGCAGATCTTTCAAGCTGCAAGGAAAACTGTGTCACTTCAAATCCAGGGTCATAAAGTGGCTTTCTATCCAGATTTAAGCAAGCAGGCGGTGGATTGGAGGAAAGCGCTGCTGGCCTGCAGACCCATGCTGCAAAGTGCACAAGCGAGGTATGGATTGTATTACCCGGGGACCATGCGGGTCACACTACATAACGAGACAAAGAACTTTGTGGATGCAGATAAATTGAAAGCCTTCCTGCAGGAGAAGTGTAGCATGGAAACATGAAAGACTAAATGATAACTTTATTGCAGCTGTGAGAGGAGCAGAGAATTGAGATGATATGGGGGAGGTGGGGGATCTTGATATGTGCTGGGCTGATATGTACTGGGCTGAAGGGCATGCTAGTTTTACAGACAAGTTTGTCAGCCAGAATTCTCATTGCTTACTGAATAGATTTTATAGCTAGATATATATACTGCTAGATAGGGTAGCGACGGGGGGTTGGGGATAGATTCTGTTTAAGTGGATGGTATTCACCTTGAAAGACATATGTTTGCAAGTTGAACAATTTTGTGTGTCAGTCCAATCCAGAGAAATGCCCTCAGCACAAATGATGGCGACCAGTAACAAAGAGGATATTACCCATAAGATAGGGCACATAAGAGAAAATGTCAAATGACCTGATTTTGTTATCGTTGAATGTGAAAGGAATCACAGGCCCAATTAAACGAAAGAAAATCCTATTGTATTGTCAACAGAAAAAAGCGGACGTCGTCTTCTTGCAGGAGACGCATTTGTCTGATAAAGAGTCGATGAAAGTAACCTCTAAGTATTTTCAGGTTGCAGGGGCAGCCTCCGCCACACAACGAAAAGGGGGGGTGATAATATTGGTGCGTAAATTCCTGCTCCCAACAATTAAAGAAGCACAAGCAGACCCCTATGGAAGATGGGCTAGAGTAACATTGCAAATAAACCCAAAACATTTCACGTTTATGAATGTCTATGCGCCCAATATCGATGAGCCCAATTTTTTCAAACTTATCGCCAAAGAAATGACTGCAGTGGTTAATACCAATATCATACTGGGAGGTGATTTTAACATTATATTGGACCCATTATTGGATCGCACACCATATAGAGCAGTGGACAAAACTAAATCTCATGCGGTTCTGAAAGGTATGATTGAAGAACTGAACTTAGTGGACCCATGGCGGCTTTTCCATCCCCAAGGAAGAGAGTATACATTTATTCCGCCCCACACAACACTCAGACCAGAATTGATTTCTTTCTGTTGACGGCGGGGCTGATGAGGCAAGTAATGGCGGCGGAGATACATGCAGAAACGGTGTCGGATCATGCCGCAGTCTCCCTGGTGCTAGATGTAAGGAATATGCAGAAAGTGTCCCCTAGATGGACGTTTGATAAATCGTTGTTAGTGGATGAATCTTTGGTACATTATCTGACTGAAGAAATTGAGACCTACTTCAAGTACAACACACCTTCTGATACCTCTATATGGAGCTGGTGGGAAGGGTTTAAGGCAACGTTGCGGGCCCATATTACAACCTATACAATTAAACGACGTAAAGCTAAGAAAAAGGAGAAGGAGGAGCTGGAGATCCAAGTAAAGGCCTGAGAACGGCTGCTGACCAAGAAGACCGATTCAATGATACTGATCAGACTTCAAAGACTAAGGTATCAATACAATACCATACTTAACAAGGAAGCGCAATGTGGGGTTCAGATGCAGCGGAGTGTTTACTATTATGAGAGCAACCGAGCTGGATCCCTGCTGGCCAAGCTACTTAAGGCCAGGAGGAATACGGTCCATATAGCAGCGCTACAAGATAAAAGCGGGGGTCTCCTGGTGCAGGCTGAACAAATACTGGACCGCTGCAAGGAATTTTATGAAGAATTGTATCATTCGGACGTAAAGTGTAGTGACAGAGCCTTTGAAGAATTTGTCTCTACTATAATAGGACCCAAGTTGTCCAGTAGCCAAGTCCGGGAGTTGGAGCAGGAGGTCTCGGTGACTGAGATACAGGATGCGATTAGACAGATGGCCCGTGGCAAAGCATCTGGACCAGATGGTATCCCATTGGAGTTTTATTATAAATATCAAATGCAGATAGCACCCATGTTGCAGATTTACTACAGTGGATTGCATGATGAAGAACCAGAAGCTGGTGCTCTGGCAGAAGCAGTGGTGGTAATTCATCTGAAGCCGGACAGAGATCCGCAAAAGATAGAGAATTATAGACCTATATCCTTGTTGAATACTGACTATAAAATATATGCTAAAGTGCTTGCTAATCGATTAGGGCGGGTTCTGAAAGACTTAGTACATGTGGACCAGTGTGGATTCGTGCAAGGTAGATCCACTACAGATAACGGGAGACTACTAGTGCATGTGTTGACTACCGCCCAGGAGATGTCCGAGCCTTTGATAGGACTGTCACTAGACGCTGAAAAGGCTTTTGACCGGTTGGAATGGTCATTCCTGTTTAAATCCTTAAAGTGGTTTGGGATGGGCGAGAAATTCCTTAAAAGAATCGCGCTGCTGTATACTAAACCCATTTCACGAATAGCGGTCAACTCGGGCCTCTCGGCTCCCTTCAAGCTGCAAAGAGGAACCAGACAAGGATGCCCCTTGTCTCCGATGCTTTTTAATTTGGCCCTGGAACCATTGCTGATTGCTGTTCAGCAGAAGAATAGTATCAAAGGAATTGAATTAGCAGATGGTCAGTGTAAACTGTCAGCATATGCTGATGATCTGCTATTGTTCTTGCAACCTGATGCTCTCCCCACAGCTATGCAGCTTATAGACAAATACTCCGCCATATCCGGATATAAAGTGAATTTAGCTAAGACAACGATAATCCCCCTGAATACTCGGGTTAGTGAGGATGCGGTGCGGGGGTACCCATTTCAGTATGCGCAATCGTCCTTCAGATATTTGGGAGTGACATATGGTACCACTATGGAAGAAACCATAGCTCTCAATATAAAAGCGTGTCAAGCGATAGTGCATGAAAATGCTTGTAAATGGACACCACTGCTCTTAAGCTGGTGGGGCAGATTAGAGACTATAAAAATGATGCTGGTACCCAAGCTTAGTTATATATTGAGCATGATCCCCCTGAGGTTTCCACGAACTTTCTACAGGTAGCTTTTTTATGGGGTAACCGAATCCCCAGAATAGCTGCGTGGAAATTAAAATTGCCTAAAGAGCAAGGGGAGTTCATTTTCCGGATCTCAGCTGGTTGCACACCGCCTCCATGTTAACGCAAGGTGCTCAATGGACTGCTGAAGATGAAGTAGACAAAGGGCCCAGATGGTTGGAAATAGAGCAAGCTATGTATTCCCCGCTGCCGATGCAGATGATGATTGGTACAGTGGCAGACCCGAAGAAACCATGCAGTGACATCATGATGGCAACGCAGCAAGTATGCCGACTATTTGCAACGTACATTGATGGAGGCGAAGACTTTTCAGAGGATATGCCTCTATGGCTGAATCCGCAATTTGTCATCGGGGGGAAGCCAGTTCTGTGGAAAACATGGGCTGAGCATGGTATTGTGACAATCGGACAGCTGATAAATGGGAGTGAATTTAAAACCTTTGAAAAATTGAAAATAGAATTTGGACTGCCAAGCTCAGGTTACTTCCAGTGGTGCCAACTTCGGCACTGTCTGGGTAAAGCAGGAGTGTCTCCAGTTTTGTTGCGCACCGGTTGGCCATTGAGGCAAAAGCTTCAAGACATACAAACAGGTACCTGAGCCCTATCCAGATGTTTAGCGATTCTCTGGTCCAAAGGTGAAAAGATATGCACTAAGGTGCAGTCGTTGTGGATCGCTGAGGCAGGAGATGATATGGCTCCAGAGCTGTGGAATATTTTTGGGGAGCTCAAGTACGAATCACAAGAGTTGCATCCTTCACACAATCAATGTATTTTATAGCTCATCGAGCACATATAGCACCAATAAAGAAAATGAAATGGACGTGGCAAGAGGGCAATCGGTGCTGGTCTTGCAACGCAGATGTTGGGACGTTGGCTCATATGCTGTTTTACTGTAAATGCTTGAATGTATACTGGAACAAAGTATGGGAGCGTATATCAAATGTCTTGAACATACAAACTCCCATCTCGTATCGGATAATAGTGTACAAATCCATAGCCATGGTGCCAAGTTTGCCAAAGCAGGATAGCCAGCTATTGGACCCAATGCTGGGGATGGCGATTAAAACAATCTTGGTACACTGGAAGAATCTTGATAAAGCCTGTTTCGAATATTGGTGGAATCTGTTAATTATGCACAAGACCTATGAGGAGCTATACATTGCTAAAAATCTTTGGGCCGGGAAATTGGGCCGGAAATGGGTTGCCCTAAATTGCTATGTCATATGAAGAAGAGCCGTGAAACATATTTTGGGTAACGGCAACTGGTACGAAGCATATGGTGTGGGGGGGCAGAATGCTGGATTGGACTGATACTGGTTTGTTGCGGTTGTTGTTTGTTTAGATTATATGGTTTTTGTGGTTATTGTGGAATACTGTTCTGATAAAATACTGTCTGTAATATGGTTGAAATTGTTGAAACTGAATAAAGATATAAAAAAAAAAGAAAATAGCCCACTTTGAAGGCAATTTTCAGTCATCATGCTTAGTTTACAGATCTGTGGATCTCACTAGTGCTGCAAGAAGGCTTTCTCTGCATACTGTATAAGTTATATAAGTATAGATAAAGAAGCCCAGGCATGCTTAGCCAGTGGTCCACCCTGCTCCTGACCCCAGTGCTACCCATTTTCCCCACAAAGTATGAACTTTGTCGATAGCATACAAACCTTTGTCCGCTGAGTACCTCAGCCAATTTTAAGGGGGGAGGGGAAAAGCACATGGTCCATAGCTATATAAAAAGGGGAAAAAACATTTATCTGCATAAATATCTTTGAAAATTGTCTTGAAAAGCCTGATTCATAAGAGCATAAGACCAACACCTTGGGGTATGTTTAATAAGGCGTGGTAATGTAGCATTGGTAACATTACCGCATGGTAATTGTCCAGGGCACCCCATACCGCATTTTAAATGGCCAGGGCACCCTGTACCGCATGTTAACGGACCATGGTTACCTTATCGCAGTGCCGCCCACATCCTTATATGGGCGTCAGTAACATTAGCGCTGCACTTACTGCTGGTGACGTTACCACACCTTAGTAAACATACCCCCTTGTTTTTGACAGTGGCCATCTCAGGTCTCATAGATTTACTCAGCAGATTCCAACTGTAAAGTATGTTTCAAATTATTTTCCCCTAAAAGTAAGAGGTAGAAAGTAAGAGTCTATAAAGGTAATAATTGCTTATAAATCTGTCTTGTACAAAATTGTCTAAATCTTTTATAAACTTATCTATACTGCTGGTATTAACCACATTTTCTGAGAACAAATACCATAGCTAAATTATGTGTCAGCTTAAAGAATACTTTCTTAAATTTATTTTAAATGTGCTACCTGTTAGTTGTCAAGTATGGTAATAGAAAGACGCTGTGAATAAGACTTTTTACCTTTAGCCTTTTTGGATAATTGCAACAAAGACAAATGAAGAAATAATCTTATAAAAGGATTCGTGACTATCCACTGCAGAGCACTAATGGAGGATTGGATACCTGCATTAAGATGGATAAGCTACTCATTAGAGTTAAGGCCATTGAACATTGTTTAAGAGTTAAGGAATTTAAGGAAGTGTCAATGAAGTTTCAACTTGATGATAAGTTTGAATATACCAGAAGCAGGATTGGAACATCAGGATGCAATCTGAAACATAGTACTATGTTGTTGGACAATTTGAATTAGCCATCTTTAATGGACTTTAGAGTGGACACTTTTGAAACTTTTGAACAATTTTTAATTTACTTTTTGGAAGATATATAGATTGTTCACTCTGCTTGGATATTTAAAAAACCAATGCGGGGAAGTTAAAGAAGAGGCCCTGGGAAGGAAGGAACTGCAGCTTTCAAGATCCTGTCAGGTTGGGACAGGAAGCCTTACAAGGTGGGTAGATAAGTGAAATGTCCAGGAAGTGGCCAGAGGGAGAGCATTGCTCCCAGCCTTGGTGGAAGAAGTGGAGAAGGGAAGAAACCTCCAGGAAGTAGCCAGGAGGGTGTTGCTCATAATCTTTTAGAGAGAGAGGGAGCTGTGAAGAATCAGACTGCAGTGTGTGATTGCTATCCTGCCACTCAACGGCATGGCGCAGCCCCCCCTCCCCCCCCCCCCCCCCGAGGGCTAGAGCAGCATATCTGATGTGAAATGATATGCAAGCAAGGGAAAGCAGCTCGGCAAGACCACATGAAAATAAGCTCCTCCTACTGGGCACCTGTAGGAACCAGCCACTTACTAGCATGGAGCAGCAGTCCCCAAGGGCTACAGCAGCACATCTCATCCCTGTTGCAACATGCTCATAATCATCTGCAAGCAAGGGAAAGCATCCCAGCAAGACCATGTGGAAGTAAGCTTCTCCCAGTGGGCTACCTCATTCCCCAGTGACAGATCTTGTATTTAAATTGTGCTCTCCTAGGTGTGCCCGTAGGAAACAGCCACTCACTGGCATGGAGCAGCAGCCCCTGAGGGCTAGAGCAGCACATCTCACCCCTGTTGCAATGTGATCAAACTCATCTTCAAGCAAGGGAAAGCAGCCCGGCAAGACCATGTGGCAGTAAGCTCTTCCCACTGGGCTACCTCATTCCCCAGCGACAGACCTTACATTTAAATTGCACTGTCTCAAGTACACCCACACCTAGCAGGCCTGTGCCTAAGGGCCACACCAAAGGGCCCTTTGATGTGGCCCTTAGAGTAGCCTAACACACAAGAACCAAAGTAAGATGTACTTTTACATCCTACTCTTGTCTCCCTAAAAATTCACCGCTCCTCGCTGAGATTACTACATGCACTCAATCTATAACATTGAACTATTTATTTATTTATTTAACAGGATTTTTATACCACCTTTTCATACAATCAAAGTGGTTTATATAGAACTTCAATAATGTTACAGAGAACTCAGTAAACAAATCAGGTAGGGGAGGCATGCAGGAGATGTCTGGAGGCATAACTTATATACATGGGGTTAGCTGTACTTTAGGGAGATGATGGGACTAGGTGTTGTCTTTGAAGTGGTTAGTGAAGAGAAATGTCTTGAGAAGTTTTAAAAAGTCCTTTAAGTCTTTTGTGGTTCTGATTTTCTCTGGTAGGTTGTTCCAGATGGCATGTGCTGCTAAGGAGAGAGCTCTTTTTGTGGTGGAATTATTTGCTTTGGTGTAGGAGCTAGGAATTGCTATTGTATCTCTGGTGTTGAGTCACATTGGTCTGCTGCTCGAGTTAGTGGAAAACAGGTCTTGTAGAGTTCCAGCTGATAAGTTGTTTCTTGTCTTGAATATGGTAAGAATGGTTTTGCATTTTGCTCTTGAGGAGACTGGAATCCAATGTAGTTGGTATAGTAAAGGGGTTATGTATTCATATTTGGGTGAACCTGTTATGATTCGAGCTGCGGTGTTCTGGGCCATCTGCAAGGGCTGGATGGTTTGGTTTGGAAGGCCATGGAAGAATGAGTTACAGTAATCCAAAATAGGGGTTATTAGTGTTTGACATAAGGTGCGGAAGTGGTCATGACTGAGAAGGGGCTTTAGTCTTCGGATAATTGCAAGCTTATGGAATATGTTCTTGGATGTTCTTTTAATGTGTGCTTGTAGGTTTAGGAAGCGGTTTAGATGATGCCTAGGTATCTTATTTCCTCTTTTATTGCTGTCATAGTGTCCACTATGGATATAGATGCTGGGGGGGGGGGGGAAGAATGAGGGGCCCTGTGTTATAAATGGAGCTTCTGATTTCTTAAAGTTGACTTGGAGATTGTTGGATGCCAGCCAGTTGCCCATTTCCATGATGCTTTTGGTGATATTTGAATAGTCAGGCGCGTCGAGGTAGATAGGGGAGTAGACCATAATGTCATCTGCATAAATTGCATAGCGGATCTTGTGTTTTTTGAAGATGTTACATATTGGCTGTAAGTAGATTTTGAAAAGGAGGGTGGACAGGGAGGATCCTTGTGGCACTCCTTGAGTTGAGAGAAATGGGGTTGATGTATCAGGACCAACTTTGACCCTTTGTTGTCTGTGACTGAGGTAGGAGTTGAACCAATTGATGATTGTACTGTGAAGTCCAATCTTGGAGAGACGTTGTAGTAGTGTGCTGTGAGATACGGTGTCGAAGGCTGAGGCGATGTCCACAAAAACAAAAAGGAAACCCGTCTTTAGATGGTCAATTCCTCTTATTAGTGTGTCAAATGGGTTGAATGAGGAGGGTTTCCACACTGTGATTAGGACGGAATCCATGTTCATGTGGATCCAGTGGGGCATGCAAGTCAATGTGGTCTTGGAGTTGTCTTAGTACTGCCTTTTCTATTATTTTAGATAGGAATGGGAGGCTGGAGATGGGGCAGTAATCCGAGGGGTCTATGTTGTTAGTTGAGGTGCTCTTTGGAATTGGCCGGATTGTGGCTTGTTTAAGTGAGGAGGGCATATAACCTTTAGTCAGTGAAGAGCGTATGATTTTATGGATGCAGTCCACAAAATCTTCTTTAACTGATTTGATCCAGACAACCGGGCATGGGTCAGAGGGTGCTATGCTGGTGTTTAAGGCAGTAATGTTGTTAAGGATTTGCTTTGTTGCTCTTTGTGGGATGGGTCTTTGGTTAGCTTGCAAACAATTTTGAATAGCTCTCGAGGTTTTTTGCTGGATTGTACTATGATGTTGGTGTGGTATTCTCTCTTGTGTTTCTTGATTAGGTTGTTGCATTCCTTCTGCATGGTTGTGATTTGAGTGAGGGTGATTTGTGACTGGTTGTGTCTCCATTTACACTCCAGTTGGTGAAGTTTATGTTTCTGTTCTCTAATTGTTTTCGAGTACCATGGGGCTGGAGTAGGTCTTTCTGCTTTTCTTCCAGCGGTGAGACGGTGTGTGGGTTTTGCTGCTTCATTGATAGTAGTGTTCCAAGCATTGATTGCTTTATCTAGATCATCAAAGGCTGGGAAGGGTTTCTTTGATGAATTGTTCTTTGTGGAAGCCCTTGAAACGTCTGTCAGGGTAGGGTTTTCTTTGTGGCTTTTCTAGTTGAGGTAGATGGATCTTGCAATGTATGGCATGATGATCTGACCAGGGAATTGGAAAGATCTGAGGGGTTGTTATGTCTCCCTGCTTTTGAAGGTTCTTTGGTATAAAGAGGAGGTCAAGAGTAGAACCAGAGGATGAGCAGGGCACTTAATGATTTGGGAGAATTGGATGGATTCCATTGCCTTGAGAAAGGCCTCTTCTTCATTGTTTGAGGTGGAGTTGATGTTTAGGTCTCCTAGTAGTATGAGTGGCTTTTGTGGAGAGTTATCAGCACATACAGCTTCAATTATGATGAAGGTTTCATCTGTGGCTGCATGGGGTACCCTGTATGTGAGGCAGGTGGTTATATGCCTGTTTTCTATGGTGAGTAGGTCGCAGTGTTTGTGGCTTACAGATCTCATGATTTTGAAATTAAGATCAGAACATGCGAGGATCAGGACCCCACCACCTCTTTTGTGGGTGCGTGGGCAGCTGAAGGCGGTGTGAGATCTCAGTGTGATTTGAGCTAGGATGACTTGGTCTGTGGACTTGAGCCAGGATTCTGTGATACATAGGATGTCTGTTTGGTGATAGTGTAATTGATCTGTGATGTTGCTGGTCTTATTTTGAATGGACCTTGCATTGATTAGTCCTAGGTTGATTGGAGAACTTGAGGCATGTGTGGTGTAATTTCAATCAATGAAAGCATTGGGTTAGATCCTTAGTAATCTGGGGGGTCGTCTCTGAGTGTGTGTGTGTTTAACCAAATCTGAGGGTTAGCTGGGATGTAGAAAGGATGAGCTTGTAGGCCTGTTATAGGAATATATGTAGGTGGCTGTTGTGAGTCATCAGAGTAGGATCTCTATAAGGAGGAGAGTGTATACAATTTGATGGGTTGGTGGGTTTTGTCCCAGTGTCCTTGTTAATGTTGTTGTAGGTTTAGAGGGGTTTTGAGCGGATGGGTGAAAGGGTGTGTAGAGTTCCATATTTGTGGAGGGTTACTTACTGTTTTGAGATATTCTAGCTGTGTTGTCACTTGACTGTTGCTCTGAGAGAGAGAGGTGGTCAGCAGGGTCTAGTGGTTAGAAGACGTGGAGGGTGTGAAGGCAGTAACTGGATCATCAGACTTGCTGAGGAGCTTGTAGTCATTCGAACCAGGATCTGCGCTCTCTCCTATGGTTTCTGTTGTTTCAAAGTTCCCTGCCTAAGGGCCACGTCAAAGAGCCCTCTGGCGAAGCACTTAGGCACGGGCCCACCAGGCGCGGACACACCTGGAGGTGCTCCTTTTAAAATAGTTGCCGGTGGACCCTGATTGGCCATGCGTTGGAGAGTGGGAGGGGTTTCAGCCTCCCGCACTCTTCTGTGCCACCGATTGGGGCTCTGGGATGGAGGAGGTGCTGTCCAAATGCACCTGGAGGCACTACTTTTAAAATTGTTGACGGTGGGCCCTGATTGGCCATGCGTTGGAGAGCGGGAGGGGTTTCAGCCTCCCGCTCTCTTCCGTGCCACTGATTGAGGCTCTGGGAAGGAGGAATTGCTGTCCAAATGCGCCTGGAGGTGCTCCTTTTAAAATTGTTGCCGGTGGGCCCTGATTGGTTGTGCGTTGGAGAATGGGAGGGGTTTCAGCCTCCTGCTCTCTTCTGTGCTGCTGATTGGTGCTCTGGGATGGAGGAGGTGCTGTCCAAATGCACCTGAAGGAGCTCCTTTTAAAATTGTTGCCAGAGGGCCCTGATTGGTCGTGCGTTGGAGAGCGGGAGGGGTTTCAGTCCCCCGCTTTCTTCTATGCCACCGATCGGGTCTCTGGGACGGAGGAGGTGCTGTCCAAATGCGCCTGGAGGCACTTCTTTTAAAATTGTTGCTGGTGGGCCCTGCTTAGCCATGCGTTGGAGAGCGGGAGGGGTTTCAGCCTCCCACTCTCTTCCGTGCCGCTGATCGGGGTTCTGTGACAGAGGAGGTGCTGTCCAAATGCACCTGGAGGCATTCCTTTTTAAAAAATTTTGCCGGTGGGCACTGATTGGCTGTGTGTTGGAGAGCGGGAGGGGTTTCAGCCTCCCGCTCTCTTCCTTGCCACTGATTGAGGCTATGGGACGGAAGAGGTGCTGTCCAAATGTGCCTGGAAGTTCTCCTTTTAAAATTCTTTGATATTCTGATATTCTTTTTCATAGTATCTTAAAGAGTTATCTTTTGCGTAGACCAGGTACTCTTGCCCTGGTTTATAACTTCCCTATTTCTTCCCCTTTCGTTATATGTGTGCTACATGGGTGTTACGGGATATGTTTCAATTGATTGATCTTGTTTAAGTTTTCTGTATGTAACATTCTCATTTTCTCACAAGATTCTGTTGTGCTTTTCTTGCTGGTTTATCTAAAAATCTATAAATAAAAACATTTAAAAAAAATTTTGTTGTCGGTGGCCCTGATTGGACATGCGTTGGAGAGAGGTAGGGGTTTCAGCCTCCCGTTCTCTTCTGTGCCACTGATCTGGGCTCTGGGACAGAGGAGGTGCTGTCCAAATGCTCCTGGAGGCACTCCTTTTAAAATTGTTCCCGGTGGGCCCTGTTTGGCTGTGCATTGGAGAGCGGGAGCGGTTTCAGACTCCCGCTCCCTTCCATGCCGCCGATCGGGGCTCTGGGATGGAGGAGGTGCTACAATTCCTCCACCTGCACTCCTAAACATGCTACTATAGACAATTCAAAGCATCAGTCAATGCCAGCCAGGTAAATGCAAGGAATCCATTCTAATAGCATAAGATTCACCACACTGATGTAAAAGTCCTCACTGACATCAGACATGAAGTGGACCACTATTGGTGCAATACTGCTACTTTCCTTCACCCTAATGTGAGGGAGAGTAGCAGAATCTACTGCTCCACAATGGAATGATCCCAATTATACACAGCTTTAGAAACCTCACAACATGGAACCACACTCCAGCTCAAGGACACAGGAAACAACACAGACTCATAGACATCAAGCCATACTCAACTATTACTTCTCCACAACCTAATGTATAGTATCACCCTCTCAGAACTTGAAATGTGATCTAGTCAATTGATGGTCTGTTTGTAACAAAATCCATATAATAACCAACTATATAAATGAACACAAGCTAGGTATCACGTGAGTCTTTGAATTTTGGTTTACTAAAACGGATAACGTAGTAATTAACCAACTTATCACTCCATTCTTCACGCTCTACAACTGCCCAAGAAATAGCAGGAGAGGCAGGGGCATTTTTATCCTAAATAGCAATCATTTAAACTTTTCCACCACCATGTCCAACTCCACGGACAACTCATACATCCTGGTAATTGAAAACAAACATTGGTCAATCGCCTGTTGCACATCCAACATCAACACAGATGAACTTTCCACTCTGCTAGAAATAGTATGCTCTCACACTGCAAAGAATAAACCTTTCATACTTCTCAGTGATCTGAACCTTACCACAGTCTCTGCCAACCAAGCAAACTCTTTTCTGGAAGCTATGGACAAACTAGAACTCACTCAAATCATCACTGTTTCTACCCATCAAAAAAGGAAACACATTTGATCTTCTCTGTGTACCCAAGGAATTTCACACATCTCACACATTCCTACCTATGTAATTCCAATGCTTTGGTCAGACCACTACATGATCACACTTGAGCTACCACAACCACATCACAATAGCACCCAGCACATTCAACCTATCTCGTAGATTCAAGAAATTTGGCAAACAATAACTGCTGTCGCACATCATTTCAAGACTCGACAAACATAACTGATCAAACAGCAATAATTAAAAAATTCAAACAGCACCATAGCCTCCTTCTCCCTAGCACTGCAATGAAAAAGCAACATAAGGAAACCTTAAGCACCATGCTATTCCTCATAAATAAAAGAAACTAAACGCAAACCCAGACAGATGAAATGATGATGGAGAAACACTAGAAATCCACTTCACCTTATGGAATACTCAACCAAACAAAGAGAATAGTGTAACCCCATCAACAAACACAAAAAAGAATACCATACAAACCTCATTTTAACCTCATCAAATTGTCCCAGAGAATTGTTCAAAATAGTTAAATTCCTTACCTGGGACTCACCGCAACAACAAAACTCAGAGCTTCAATCACAAGATATTGCCTCAATCCTAAAGAACAAATGCCTGGTAATGACTCCCCCTCCAGTACTCACCCACCCATTAAAAATACAAGAAATTCACAGAGGTGGAAAACATCTGAAGTGGTCTCTAGTGAACAACTCGATCACATCCTCACCTCTCTTAACACCACCATTTCCCCACTTGACCCATGCCTCGTTTCATGGATCAAGATAGTCAGAAATGAACTTTTGCCTGATATACTCAACATCATCAACCTATCCCTTATGCAAGGACACATATCCATCAACCTAAAAACCATATCCATAAGACCCATCAAAAAATCCTTCACTTGACCCCATGCTACCAAGTTCCTACAGACACTTTGCTAGCATCTCCTTCTTAGCCAAAATAATTGAAAAAAAAAAGTCCAACGCCAGCTTCAAGAATACATCAACACATTTGTCCCCCTCGATCCCCAAGAACATGGGTTTAGACCCAATCATAGTATGGAACCCATGCTTACATCTCTGATAAACACAATAATCAAAGGAATAGAAAAGACAGAACAAGGATTTATGCTAATATTTATCAACATACAGTACATCAGCTTTTGATTCTATAAAGCATAATAAACTCATAGAACAACTGAAGGAAACAGGAATATCTAAAACACCACCAACTTTGCTCCAATCCTACCTCACAGACTGTCTGCAAAACATCCAAACGATTCAAACAACAAGGAATACCCCAAGGTTCCTCGCTCTCCATATTAATATTTAATCTTTATCTGCAACCAATCTGCAGCATTATCCAACAGCATAACATAAAGTTACTGCTTGGGTTAGAAATTGGTTGGGTGGGAGGCAACAAAGAGTACAAGTAAATGGAGCTCAATCTGAGGAGAAGGATGTTATCAGTGGTGTGCCCCAGGGATCTATCCTTGGTCCGATTCTTTTTAACATCTTTGTTAGTGATATAGCGGAAGGGCTGTCGGGTAAGGTTTGCCTCTTTGCAGATGATACCAAAATCTGCAATAGAGTAGACACCCAGGAAGGGGTAGATAACATGAGGAGGGATCTAGCTAAGCTTGAAGAATGGTCTAGAATGTGGCAGCTGGGATTTAATGTTAAAAAATGTAAGGTCATACATTTGGGCTGCAGCAATCCAAGGGAGCAATATAGTATAGGGGGTGAAGTACTTTTGTCCACTAAAGAAGAGCGGGACCTAGGCGTGGTTGTGTCTGATGATCTTAAAGTAGCTAAACAGGTAGAAAAGGCGACGGCAAAAGCTAGGAGGATGCTTGGTGCATACTGAGAGGAATGGCTAGCAGAAAAAAGGTGATAATGCCTCTGTATAAGTCTTTGTTGCGACCTCATTTGGAGTATAGTGTGCAATTCTGGAGACTGCACCTTCAAAAGGATGTGAACAGGATGGAGTCGGTGCAGAGGGTGGCTACTAAAATGATTAGTGGTCTTCATTATAAAGTATATGAGGACAGACTGAAGGATCTTAATATGTACACCTTAGAGGAAAGGCGGGATAGAGGTGATATGATTGAGATGTTTAAATACCTCCGTGGCATAAATGTTCAGGGAGAGAGCCTCTTTCAATTGAAAGCAAGTTCTGCTACGAGGGGACATGGGATGAGGGTGAAGGGAGATATATTCATGAGTGATATGCGGAAATATTTCTTTACGGAAATCTGAACCAACACCTAAAAGACTTTCCCCCTCAAGCTAACACAAGCCCCTCCCTCCCTGTAATCCCTTCCCCCTTCCTCCTAGCCACCCCAATAAACAGCCACATCCAAACCACATCCAAAGAATGCTCCCACTACTAACACAGCCATGCTTTCTTGAAAATCTCTTTGTCTTGTTATTAGAATAAGTTTCACTGTAAGTTTTGATTATAAGTTAATGTTCATCCTATTCCCTCTGTCCCAATGTTCTCTCTAACCAAAGAAGTTAATGTTCAATGTAAACCATTTTGATAATATGAAAATTGATATAGAAGAAATGTTAAATACATAAATAAATAAGAGCAAAAGGGGCATATCAAGACCAGGAAGATTGGATACAGTCTACCTGACAGAATATTGCCCAACAAGAAAAATATATTCTGTAGAAAATATCTCCTCTAAGTTCAATATTTTAATATTTATGATTAATTTTGGTTTTCAACTTTAAGTAGATCACCGTATAACTATATTTTCCATCAATGAGTGCACCACAGAATTCAGGCAGTGTATTCCTCAAACATGGATCTTGAAACAAAATTTTATTAAAATCTTTTTATTTTGTTCATTTAAATTATATAACACAAAACAACATACTGATAAATCAATGTTACAATTAGGATTAAGAAAATATCAAAATATTAAAAAACACCCCCCCCCCAAAAAAAAGAAGCTAAATTTATACATATTACATTAAATATACATCCAAGATTGTCCATATTCTTTTTATCTTATCAATGCAATTTATTTATTTTATGAGAAGTAATGGAGGCAGCATCTTTCAGTTTGCGAGTTAGACAGACAGCATTCCACCAAAAGGTTACATTCCATGAAGATAGATCCTTCCAGCAATTCATGATGTGTTGAACTACCACAGATATCATAATGTCGAATAATGCTTTGTCCTATTTATTAAATGCTTTTTCCAGACCAAGAGAGCGAAAAGCCCAATTTGCAAAGTCAATGAGGAATCTAAATGGAAAACCTCACTTAAATAATCCCAAACACCAACCCAAAAAGGCTTAACATTTGGGCATTCAAACAGCATGTGTATTAAAGTGCCAACATCAGCTGAACAATGCCAGCAGAAACTTGACTCCAATAGTCCTGCCCTGAACATCCAATGAGGGGTCCAGACTGCTCGATGAGCTAGGAAGTATAGGGTTTGTGGGCCTCACTGTGTGACCCCAAAAGATTTTCCAATTAATTTTATCCTGTGGCAGATCAACATCCAATTCCTAAATTCTGCACAGTCCCAACAGAGAGAGGCCTTTGTGATCCATTAATAATTGGTAAAAATATGAGATTGTGCTACCTTCAACCAGCGGTTTCTGACAAATTTCAAGCATGTCAGAGATCTGACAGCTTCTTTTGGGCCAGAAGGAGGACTGTGTCAATTGTGGTGCCAAGAGCTCAAGTTTAGCCACCTGCAAGGGTGACAATCCATAACGGTAAACAAGGTTTTGTGCAGATAATAATATGCCATTTTCAAAAAGTTGACTAACACAGCATAGTCCCTTATTATGCCAACCCTTCTAAAATACTTTTTTATCCTTGATACAAATTTTAGGTTAAACCATATGGAGGCATCCATTGAAGTAGAATAGGGGACTGTACAGGAAGGGCCCGATTCTGTCCCGGATGTAGATCCCCTCCGTGTGACCGGTCTGAACCTGGATGCACAGAGGGGATCGCGATTCTGATCCTTTGGGGCACGTTTAGTCCCACAGGATCAGAATTGCGAACAGTCCTGCAAATGCAGGCCAGGACAGCAATTCTGTCCGGCCTGCATCTACAGGACTACACCCGGCTAACTCAGCTAGGGCATTTAAGTGGAGCCACGGCACCATTTAAAAGCTGTGGGGCTGGCCGCCAGCTCCTGCAAAGCATTCCCCGCAGCCCGACCCCCGATCTAGCCTCTGAAGGCCAGGGTTGGGCTGAGGGGAATGTCCCCTGGCCCACCCAGTCCCTTCCATGCCCTGAATGTACAAAAAAAGAAAATCCAGGAGAGTTATTCTCACTAGGAGGTGGAATAACTTCCCCAGCCATTTCACTAGCCCTGGACTTACAGGACCAACATTAGAATTGGCCCTGTAAGTCCAAGGCCAGTGATCGCCCACTGCCTGCCCACTCTTCACCCACAGGCCATCCATTCCCCACCCTGACTTACTTCTCCGCACAACCGGCGGGGAAGTTAGTTGGGGCTGCAACTGGCACAAATAGCGGGGATGGACATCCCATTGGGACATCCATCCCTTCTATTTGTGGTTCAGAATGACACTCTAAGTATCTAATGTCTTAAGAGCCTTAATGGCACTACTAATATGTACAGACTTCAACATGCCCCAAGGAATACACATTGTAGACAATTCAGCTAGTCTAAAAGGGCTTACTGGATCTTTCTCCATCCCTAGCCAAGGAGAGGAGAAGTCACCTTGAATCCAATGTACACCATATCTTAATAAAGATACAGTATGACATGTTAAAAAATCTGAGAAGCCCACTCCTCCCCTTCTTCCGGAAAGTTTTAACTTAGCCAAAAGCCATTCCGAAAAGCCATTACAAAATGCAACAAATCTACGAGAAAGCGTGCCTTTGCATTGTTTGCCCCCTCCTGCTGGAACTCTCTCCCAGTGGAAATCCGGACCATAAACAACCTCCCCCAATTCCGAAAATCCCTCAAGCACCATCTATTTCAACAACACTTCTGTAACTCTGACAACATCACCTAGGCAGCCTCTCACGACCCAACAGTCTCTCAACCCAGTGCTGCCTAAACAATCCCCAATGTTATCATCCCACTACACCTAGACACCCATCATAGGGCTTGTATTTGTAGATTCAACTACGATGCGACCCCCTTTCTGTACATAGTGTATAAAGTTCACCTGTTACCCATGTTTAAACTCCCTGTTTTATGTAAGTTCAATGTCTGAACGTTCAACATTGTACAAACCTGTTCCTTGTAAACCGCGCTGATGCGGAATAGTGCGGTATAGAAATACAATAAATAAATAAATAAAACAATGTGAGACTTTTTACCCTTCCATAAGAAGACTGATAGACTCGTCCAAAAGAGAGTAGGAACTTTGGTTACAGAAGCCAGGGAAAATGCCCAGCTTGTAAATGACAATAGGGAGAACCATCATCTTGATGGTATCTTAGCTGCCCTACCTTGATAACCGCAATGGAGACCAACATTGAAAGACTTTCTGCATGTCCGTTAGTAAGATGTTACCATTCTTTTTAATTGTTTCTTCACGGAAGGAATATTGAATTCCTGATGGGGACCATAGAAAGGGGAACATTTCTAAATCCTCTTTCTTGACAAGACATTTACTTCAAAATGTATTTTATTGAAATATTACCAATAACAAGTACATACTCATAGAACAAAGCCCACACTGAGGCATGTACACATTCAGAACAAGGCTTGAACATATACAGAGCAACACTAAGTACATGCAGAGAAAAGTAAACAAGGAATGCAACAAGCAGTCAGCTAACATAGGTTGACAGTTGAGAACATCATGGATGGGTGTAGCAGTATGCAGAAGAATAAAGAGCAGCTAAGTGCATTGAGAAATAATGGTAAGTAGGCATCCCCCTCCCGCTCCTGCCCACCCTGTCCCGCACGTGCCCCAGTGCCCACCATCCCCCCCTACCGCCTCCCCCCATCTGCCGCTACCCCCCCCTGCCTCTACCCCCCAACCTCCCCCCCCTTCTTCCCACCCCAAATCAAGCCAATACCCAAACCCAAACCAGTCCAAAACCAAAAGTAGGCCTCAAACCTCCCTGAGACCCCGATACCCTCCGCACCCCCAGGATTAGATACAAGAGGGGGTACACTGGTCCCTTATCTAAAGGCCTGGTCATGGAAACACTATAAACAGCATGGATCAAACTACGGATATGGAACTATAGAAGTTATATATTCAGCACCGCGCTGCGTTCTGGCGGGGACAGTGTATTAATAAAGGGCTGCCAGATTCCCAAGAAGCGATCCCAGCCAGACCCCCCCACTTGTTTAGCCGTGAGCTTTTCCATATACATCAGGTTCAGCAAAGTTCTCCTCCACATCACATAGGGGGGGGGGGGGGGAGAGCTCTGAAGCCAACATTCCAGCAGCACCTTCTTGACCACCAGAACACCCCGGTCCAGCAACGCCCGGTGAGTCGCCGGGGGTAAAAGCCCGACCTCACCCCAACAATGGAAAAGGCAGAGTTGCCAGTGACCCACTTCCCCCACAGGCAGCCACTGCTCTAGGGAGGACTGCACCAACTTCCAAAGGGATTGTACAGCGGTGCACAGCCAAAATTTGTGAAGCAAGGTGCCCTCAGCCTGTTGACACCAACCGCACGTAGAAGTATCCCGCAGCCCCACCCGATGGGCCCAACTATCACTCGCATATGCCCTCCAAAGAAATTTAAATTGCATCTCCTGTAGATAAATCCATACTGCCCCCTTAGGAACGCGGTCAAAGGCAAGTTGCAACATGCCTACAGTCAGATCAGACAGCCCATCAGCGACCCATTTACCGGTGAGAATCTGGAGGTATCCCGAGTCAACCCAAGGACAGAGCAGTATCTTACGCTCAGCCCGGTCCCGAAGCTCCTTCCCCACCCAGCCACCTAGCAGTTTACGCGGGTCCCGAGTAAGTAAGAGATTGGGGATTTGTTTCTTCAGCTGATCAATGTAGTGGCGAAGTTGAAGGTAGCCATAGAAATCCTTCGGGTCCAGATGATAATTATGGCTCAAGGATTGAAAACTCTCCAGGACGCCCCCTTCGGTCCTACCAAGGTCCCCCAAACACACTATCCCCTTCCGACGCCAAACGTGAAAAATCGAGGAATCCGCACAACCCGGCACAAAATCCGAGTTTCCAACTAAGGGCAATAGCAAAGAACAGGACGGATCCCACCCAACACGCCGGCAAATCTCCCGCCATGCCAACCGCAGGGTCCGCAAATAAGTGGGGATCCTTCCGGCCCCCAGACGATGACCACTGGCCCGATGAAGTATGAACAGACTGTGTAGAGGGGGCGAGAAGGCCTGCAGTTGGTGAATAGGTGCACAACTCTCCTCCACTTCCAATAGGCCCCAAATATGCCTTGCCAAGAAGCAGAGATTATAATGGGATAACGAGGGAAGCTCCAATCCCCCTTCCTCTCGCCGGCGGCGCAGAGCACGAAGGGGTATACGAGGGCGACGGCCTCCCCATAAGAAGCCGGTCAAATACTTATCAAAAAGTTTCCAGTCTTTCGCACGTACCCATAGTGGTAGGAGCCGCAGCATATACAGCCATCTAGGGAATTCCACCATCGTAAATAGTGCAATACGTCCACGGAGAGACAACGGAAAGGCCCGCCAATGCTGAAACACACGTTGCGTCTTACCCAACATACCAGGTATATTCGCTTGATATAAGCGCCCCGGATCGGCCGGCAATTGTATGCCCAAATACTTAATAGAGTCCTCAGCCCACGCCAAGGGAAAGGTCCCCTGCCATACTGTCCGCACCTTTCCACCCACATCTAATGCCATAGATTTAGACGTGTTAATCTTCAGGCCTGAAAACCCGCCAAAATCCCGGATTAGATGTAAGACCCTCTGCAGAGAGTGCAGCGGCTCCGTCAGGCAAAGGAGCATATCATCCGCAAAAGCACTGATTTTCATTTCCTCCCCCCCCATCCGAACACCGACCACGTGAGGATCTTGTTGTATGGCTTGCAGAAGGGGTTCTAGCGCCAGAACAAATAATAGAGGCGATAGCAGGCAGCCCTGCCGTGTACCACGTTCTAAAACAAAAGGGACTGAATAAATCCCGTTTACCCCCACCCGCGCCACCGGGAGATGGTATAGAACCTGAATCCACCGAACAAAGTCTCCCCGAATCCCAAAACGGGGGAGCGCCTCCCAAAGATACTTCCAAGCCACTCTGTCAAACGCCTTCTCAGCATCTAGACTGACGAGGAGCAGGGGGGAGCCCCGTCCAATACAGTGTTCCATACCCAACAGGAGTTTAGCTATGTTCTTAGTGGCATCTCTTCCCATGACAAAGCCCACCTGTCTATCCCCTATTAAAGATGGAAGTAAAGGGTTTAAGCGCTGAGCGAGCACCGCAGCCAAGATCTTAGCATCGGTATTGATTAAAGAAATAGGACGAAAAGAGGCCGGATCGAGCGGGTCCTTACCCGGCTTCGGGAGAAGTGTAATATTAGCACAGCGCATGTCCCTAGGAAAACTGCCCTTAGACAGCGCCTCCTCATACATAGCGACCAGACTAGGGACCAACTTAGGCGAAAGCATCTTATAATATTCCCCACCAAACCCATCCGGGCCCGGGGCCTTATGCGGCTTCCCACGCTTTATGGCCGCTTTAATCTCCGCTCCTGTTAATGGGGCATTAAGGGATGTCAGGGCCTCCTCGGCAAGCTGGGGCAGGGTAACCCTATCCAAAAACACCGCACTCGAGCTCGCCGCAGCGTCCTCTGCGGTATAGAGGCGAGCGTAATACTCACGGAATATATTCGCAATCTGCTGGGGTTGATGACACACCCTTCCCTGCGAGTCATGTAACACCGGAATGAAACGCGCCCCACCCGGGTCCCGAACCAACCGCGCAAGAAGCTTCCCAGATCTGTTACCGAAGCGATATAACTTGTGTTGGTAGTATTGCAAGGACATTCGTGCCCTCCGGTGAAGTAACTCATTAAGGGCTAGCTGGGCCCTAGCGAACTCCTGTTGCTTAATCGTAGCCCCGCGTCCGTGCAAGGTGGTTAGTTTGGATTGTAGGGCTCGGAGATTGCGCTCCAGGACCACAATGCTGCGGTCAAGGTGACGCTTCCTGCGAGCCGTGTACTCAATAATATAACCTCGCATAACCGCCTTACTGGCCTCCCAGAAGAGTACTGGGGAGCAATCAGGGGTGTCATTGAAAAGCACATACTCCGACCAGCGCTGCTCTAAGAAAGAGCGGAAATCGTCATCCTCCCACAGATGGGCCGGAAAACGCCATCCCCCTGTGCCCATCCCTTGGCATTCCCAAGTGATCCAAACCATGCCGTGATCTGAGATGGCTATGGGTTCTATATCGGCTTGCTCTACCTTAGAAGTCACCCTCTCCCCCACCAGTATGTAGTCTATTCGGGACCACGTGAGATGTGCCCTCGATTGGTGTGTGTATCCACGCTCTCCTGGGTGTAAAAGGCGCCACACGTCCACAAGGCCTCCCAATCTACACAAGTAACCAACTCCCTTATTAGTCCACGCCCCCTGAGCACTCGCCACCGATTTATCGAGGCGGGGGTCACTAGGACAATTAAAGTCACCCGCCAACACCAAATCACCCTCCCCCGCCTTCTGCACCAGACTCAGCAGACACTTAAAAAAATCATGATCATATACATTTGGGGCATAGACATTGCCTACCCAGAATTCCTTATTATACAGTTTGGCCTGGAGGAAGATGTACCGCCCCTGCGGGTCTGATTCAACATGTTTCACCTCAAAGGGGACTCCTTTTTTCACTAAAACCACCACCCCCGCTTTTTTGCCCCCAGCAGAGGCCCCATACGCGCCCGCCACCCAATCCCTCACCAACTTCTGATGCTCTAAATCACTCAGATGGGTCTCCTGTAGTAGTGCTAGGTGTGCCCCCTTCCTCTTGAGCGCCTGTAATATTTTAGTGCGTTTAATGGGGGAGTTGATGCCACCTACATTCCAGGAAATCAACTTAATCTGCTGATTAAGGCACCCTCGTGTTGTGAGCCTCCACTGCAGACACTCCCAGACAGACCCCCGGAGCCGCCCAGCCTCGGCATCCAGAAGGAGCTGGACCCCAGTCACCTGAGGATCGCAGGGTGCCAAGGCCTCTAGTTATGTGGATATTGGCTATCCCCCCCTTACCTCCCTTACCCCCCCACCCCCCTTCTCCTCTCGCCCCCCCCTCATAGACTCTAACCCCTCCACTATCTCCCCCCCTCTCCCCTCTAACCCCCCCACCACCCAACCCCTTAAAAAACACACATCCTTCGTCAGCCAGAGAGCTGACCAGAAGTCACTAGCGGGCACCTCGGGGCTGCCCCGGACACACAGCTAGACCCGTATCCATATACATGGCTGCCCCCCCTCAGTTACAGTGTCCCGCCCCAAAATAAACATAACAGATTCAACTACTCCAGCCAACATGGTAGGCGGGAAAACAGATATAGGCAAACGAAGGGAGAGTAGTACAATTTACAGCGTTAGAAGGTATATCATCCCCGTGAAGGAGGACATACCAGCTTTTAGGCAGGATAGACCGGCACACAGCAATAAGGCCACATTAACAGACAATAACATCAGAACCCCTGCAGGAACCAAACTAGAAGAAAGCAGATAGCAAGTAGATGGTAATGCACTACGTCCCAGGGGGGCTGAGCCATGTCCTCCCAAGGCGCCACTAAGCCACAGTGAAGTGGCCTACAGGAGGCCATAGGTAAGGCCCACAGAGTATATTTTGGGCGGACTACTCAGTGCCCCGTTGGGACGGCAGCTCCCTCACTGGCCCAGTACATGCAGCACAATATGCACAGGTTTACCGCCTAATGCGGGCAGCACAGTGTCAATTACGGCTCCATAGCCGCAGCCGAATCCGCCGCTCGTTGTGGAGACTCCGCAGGCAGACGCTCCAAGTACGCGGTAGCCTCCCCCGCAGTGGAGAACACCAGGTTTCGTCCCAGGTGGTGAAGGCGGAGAGTTGCAGGGAAGGCAAGGGTGAAGCGAATCTTCTTCTGGAACAAGATCGAGCAGACAGCCGAGAACTCCCTGCGCTTAGCTGAGACTGTCGTGGAGTAATCCTGAAAAAGGAGTATTTTGGAGTTTTCCAACACTAGGCCCTCATGCTGTCTGTACACACGTAGCAGCCGGTCCTTATGCGCGAAATTCAGGATGCGCGCGATCACCACCCGGGGCTTTAATCTGTTATCTTGTCGGGGTCCGATTCGGTGGGCCCTCTCCACCTTAAGTTCGCCCACCATAGTAGGCAGTCCCAAGGTCTCCGGGAGCCACTTTTCAATGAGGGGCAGAATTTGCTGGTCATTCATAGATTCCGGGACTCCCACCAGCCGAATGTTATTGCGGCGGGAGCGATTTTCTAAGTCATCCAACTTAGCCTGGCATGCTGTAAGTTGTGCACGAAGGCCATCATGTAGCCTTTCTTGCCGTCCCTCCTCATCCTCTATGGCGGACACGCGGTGCTCCAGCTCATCTATCCGCTGCCCCTGTGCTGCTATCACCTCCCCCATCTCCTCCAGCTTAGCGAGTATTCGGTCTAGTTTGGGGTCAAGCTGCCTAGCCACCTCCTTTGCGAGCTCTTCCGTGGCTGAATCCCCACTCTCCGCTCCGGGGGACGAGGGCTGCACCAACGCCGCGGCGGAGGTTGAGGCCCTTGATTTTGGTGCCTTCTCCTTCTCCTTCTCTCGGCGCACCGGGGGTGGCATACCAACTACCGGAAAACACCGGGCTGCTGCACAATGCTGGGGTAAGCACCCCCTCCACCGGTTATCACCTCTGGGCACTTAAAATGCCGATTTTATATCTTTATCACCGAGGCAGCCCCGGAGCTAGCGAAAACACGTCCTCACTCGCTCATGTGCCACGTGACTCCTCCTTGACAAGACATTTAATGGAAGGAGAACACTCTTCTCCCAGTTTTAAAGCCAGAGAATAGGACAAATCTTCCCACCAGACTTAAAAGATACTTAATCAACATAACTGGGCTTAACAAAAAAAGCAAAATATCATCTGCATAAGCTGCGTATTTCCAACTTGTTCATTTACATCTTATTCTCCAGATACAAATTTCATTTTTAATTTTTAACAAGAGGAGTTCAAGAGCGAGATTAAAAAGCAGGGATGAAAGAGGACAACCCTGTCTTGTGCCCAGTGAATTGGAACAGCATCTGATAATGTTCCATTGACCAGAATACTTGAATGTGGAAAGGCATACAAGTACTTTGACACAGTCAATGAAAGCAGCACCACAACCAAACCGATCCAAGATCTGAAAGAGAGAAGTCCATTCCACATGGTCAAATGCCTTTTCAGCATCTAAGGAGAGAGCAACAGCTGGAAAATTTTCTTTCTGCGAAAGCATAAGTAAATTTTGGAAAGTACAGGCGTTACCACCAATATGCCTACTCTTGATGAATTCTATTTGCTCCTCTGTAATAAGTTGGCTGATTACATGCCCTAGCCATGTGGTCAAGATTTTTGCTAGAATTCTATAATCAATATTTAACAATGAGATTGGTCTCTAATTGCCCACTAGGAAGGTGTTCTGGCCTGGTTTTGCAAAAAGAACAATTGTAGCCTCAGAAAAGTTTGTCAAGACATTAGTCCATTGGAGAAGACTCTGGAATAGCTGAATAATTTTGGGGCAAGTACTGCTGCAAACTGCTTATAAAATTCAGCAGTGTAACTATCAGGTGCAGGGATTTTCTTATTGGGTAACTGCTTGATGGCAGATAGAATTTTCCACACCTGAAACGACGTTCTCAATATTTTATGAGTATGTTCAGAAAGCTCAGGATGTACAAGAGATGAGAGAAATGAATCTGTACAATTAACACTTCCTGTGTTTTTGATCTTTAAACAGTCTAAAGTGGGGCTCACGGTAGTAGTTGGGAGGGATTATCCTACAGAAAGGGTGGTAGATGTGTGGGATAGTCTCCCAGTGGAGGTGGTAGAGATGAGGACAGTATCTGAATTCAAAAAAGCATGGGACAAATACAGAGGATCTCTAAAGGAAAAAAAAGGGGACTATTGCAGAAGTTGATATGGATGGGCAGACTAGATAGACCATGTGATCTTCTTCTGTTGTCATTTTTCTCTGTTTCTATTCCTCTCCCCCCCCCCCCCCACACACACACACCCCACACACATAGCTTTCATAGTCTGATTCAGCTGACCATTCATTCAGACAGGCTGCAAATAGAAGGAATGGAATATGCAAAAGGTAAGGTCATATAAACCAGCCTGAATAACTCCCACAGCTCCTCTCCTTCTTATGGCCTTAGTAGCTATTGTAAATGAAGAATCTATGCAAATTGAGACTACTAAATTGTCTCTAGAGGAGATGCTTCACTGTTAAAAAAACAACAACACAGTACACAACCCAATTCCCAGAATTCAGTCACTTAAAAAAAATTGTTAGACCTTTCAATTTTCATTAAACATAGCCTAGCATTAGCTTGCTTAACCTCAGCCCATTTTATTTATATTATTTAAAAAAATCTTCAAAATTCTTTCAAAATGTAAAATTCTCTTCAGCTTAATAAATAAATCACCATTATAAAGTCCCTTGCAGGCTCAATTTCACACATCAATATTTGACACAACATTATGTTTTGAGCCGGTCAATAATATCTGCATCAAAGAAATGCTTCCATAATCCTTAAAATCAATATAACAGCAATAGATCAAACATTTCATTATTCATCTTATATCTTCTTTCCACTCCAACACTGTCCAAACAATTTTGGATATATTTTTTTAATACAAAGCATCCTAACGGTTTGAATTCTGAAATTGAATGGTATAGCTTGATCTCCTATGAGAGAAAAATGTGATCAGGTAAACCTTTAAGAATGGAAGATGTTATTGTGGATCAGGAGTTAAGACGCCATGGCCATGTAGAGTCATCATAATCTCCTACTTATTTTTATTTATTTATATGAATTTATTTTAAAAAATGTTAAAGATATCATCGTAGTATCACTTTCTTGGGAGATTTTTTGCACCTTGATGTGTGAGACTACCTCTTTGGACTCTCTAGAGACTTCACTGTTTGACACTGAGAATCTGTATGTATTGTGGTAAGAAATGAATTTCTCTGAAAGACTTGCAAACTGTGTAAATGCTGCTCAGCTGGATATTCAGTGGCACTACAAGGTATATCTGTGGGTGCTGATGCTATATTCCTCGGTGCTATCCGAATAGCATTGGGACATGTTGGGAAACATTCTGAGGGTGGCATCTGTCGCTAACTGGGCAACAATGGTATTGAGTCACTGCCTGGTTAATGACATGTGGCTTAAGTAAGGTGCAGCAAATGCTGACCTTACTTTAGCCACAGAAGCTGACCAGGCAACGGCTGAATATCTTCGCTGTCTAGTCAGCTTCCGGGGTCTGTGGCCAACCTGGATATTCAATGCCAGTGGCCGGATTTGGACCCAACATTGAATATCTGGGTCTAGGTTTCAGTGGCAGAGGCTAGCCGCTGTAGAAGCACTAGCTGCCGGCATTGAATACTGACCCGTCCTTTACAAAAGGGTTTCCACCCTGACATCAAAACTGACCTTACTTTACCACCATTTTGCATGCAATTGCTAGCAAGCACATGAGTAGTCTAGTGGTTAGAGCAAAAATCTAGTACACAAGAGATCAAGGTTTGCACTCCTCTTTGTGACTTTGGGCAAGGCTCTTTACCCTCCATTGTCTTGGAAGAAAAAGCCTAGCACTCTGTTTCTAGTCATACTTTTCCAAGAAAACCCAGAGGCTGCTGAAGTAGCTCTGACTTGACAACACTTAAAAAATAAATGTATTTTAATAAACAGGAGCAGAACTTAACAGACAACATAATGTTGGATACTTGCTCAGCTCCCTGTAGGATACCTACTTCATTTTTAATGGAGATCATTTCAATTGCTTTGACATAAATATCCTTGTTTGATGATCAATTCTTTTTACAAATTAAAGGTACAGAAATGGCGTCTGATTTAGCTAACATTTATGTGGGGTACATTGAAGAAGTTTTTTTTACCTACTACTCCTTACTGTACTTTGAAAATGTTTCATCAGTGATATCCTTTTGTTATGAACCAGCTTTGTGGAAGAATTGGCTTATTTCTTTATGTTGTTTAATCTATGTGATCAGAATTTGAAGTTTATTTATACAGCTAGTTACCATCAGGTAGTTTTTTTATATATATTAATTTCCATTGTGAATAATCAGTTCAAATTTTCAAATTGAAAACTTGTGCACAACAGATAGCAACTATTTGTGCAGAAGGGTATCTTCCTTGGATTACTGTATAAACAGGGCCTAGAAGCGGATTCTGTCAGTGGATCATCAGTGGTTATTACTTTCATTGCAATTGGAACCTAATGAACATTTAGTCTCTGCATTACCCTTTAATGTGGGTTTGATGTACATGAAGTGATATATTCTGTTACACTGGTCTATTTTACAAATCAACTCTGAATTTAGTGCTCCTTCTCTCTTTGCTTTTAAGCAAGTATGAGATTTAAGAGATTATTTAGCATCATTTTTGTTCAATGCATAGAAGGATTTGGTGTTGTCTTTGAAAGGTCATTAGCCTTGTGGACAGTGCTTTGTTTCTGCTGACAAATTTCTTTTGAAGAATAGCCAGCATTTATCACTTCATTTTTATATAATTTAAATGTTATAGCACATGGGCCACCATTGGTGTGATCAAGTTGATTTTATGTCCTTTTCAGAAAGTATTACATTGGTAGAACTAAGCTATATTTGAAAACATGCATTACAAAACATCACAGTTGCATTAACACAGAATATTTGGCATCATATTGCTAAGGACAGGTCATACATTTGAAGATCTATGGTTTTTGGACATTGATTGCCTGATGTTATTGATTCAGGGGGTGGTAGCAATTAGGATGCAATTGGAGTGGAGGAGTGGCCTAGTGGTTGGGGCAAGGTACTTCAGGCTGGAAGGTCAGGGGTTCAAATCCCACTAGAGGACAGTAACCTTGGGCTGGAAGGACTTGGGTTTCTAGTCCCACAGGTGTTCCTTGTGGTCTTGGGCAAGCCACTTAGCCCTCCATAGCCCATGTTCCCTATAAAATAGTTATCTGTAAGTTATAATGCCCTGTTCAATGTAAACTGCACTGGTGCAGAATAGCACAGTATATAATATAAGAGAATATTAATAAATAAATGTTATTACAAAGGAAACAGCATTGGATTTTTTGTCTACAGACAGTAATATCCTCTGGTTTCAATAATAAAATAGATTTGGCAGTATTTTGAGATTTGCTTAGTACTATGAGCTTTGCAATTCACTGATGATCTCTTTTTAATGACTGATGCTCCAGTGGTTTTTTTTTCTTTTTTTACGCTGCTTGATGGCACATTTTAACAAGAAAGAATTGGTGTTTTACTCATAAAATTCACTATGGAGGGTATTATAGAATCTCTATTCTTGAGTTGGACATCTGAAATGGGCATATAGATGTGCAAATCATGGAAACATCCCCAGAGCAATTTTAGAAAGCCAGGTATATAGACGTCCCTAGTGTGAGACTATCCAGATAACATGACAGCATGGTGAAGGTATGCTCTGGGCAGAGCAAGGCAGTTGTACATCGCGGTGCTTTTTCAGAATGGTACAACCATGTCAAGTCCTGGTTGTTAAGGTATTCATACCTAAACCTGCTCCTGACCATGAATAAGATGCCAAAAAATGCTTCTTTCATAGCTATAATGCTTCCAGGAAGAAGAGTAAAATGTACATAAATTGCAGCAGTTAATATTTCCTGGACAAGAAACCTTCCCTTAAATACATTTTCCAAACATTTAACTGTCCTGCCGCCACATGCCTGAATATCTGAAATAGCAGGGCAGAATGTGCTAGTCTCATAACATAGATGCCTCCCTTCTGATCTATCCAGGCTGGGGCATCCAAGTACCTGGTTCTGCAAGCATGTATTTCGAGGATGCCAGATGTCTTCAGAATTTGTTATTGGGATATTCATTTTTTGGGATGAAGATAGAGCAATTTCAGAAGGCATGGCTGCTACTCCCCCAAATTTTTGTCATTCTGCTCTGGATGTCTCAGATTTTTCCTAAATGTCCCTTGTTAAATGTCAATTCACACTTTGTGTATTCAATTTTTTTTAATAAATCTTACCTTGGAGAGTCATCCCATGATTGAAATGAAATCTTTTTTAAAGGAATTACCCCTTGGCAAAAGCATGGTTGTTGCCGAAAAACTAACATTGGGAGGATTTATATAGAAGGGAAAGAGCAATGGTCTATGAAGTTTGTATGACACAGATAAGTGTGATTTTATTTTATCATGGGATTATTGAATCATTGGGTTATCAAGGAGTTATAAATGTTATGTTTGTTGAATGTGCACTGAAATGGTGTAAATACACTTTCACTGGAGTTTTATGATTATAACTTGTGAGCAATGATATTTCAAGAGTAATTCATGAGATTTCAAAGATTTAGCTCAATAACTGTTTCATCACAATCTCCAAATTTTTTATTTATTTTATTTATTACAGTTGCTTATATACCGCACTATTCGGCATCAGCGCGGTTTACAGTATAACAAAGTGACCAATACACACATTCTGTTTGGTTTTACATCGAACAGGAATATAAACTTGGATAACAGGGGCTGAACTATATATATGAACTATTTACATGAAATATGCTATATACATGAGGCAAAAAATTCCTATACATGAGGTAAAAAATTCCTATAACATTCCTATAACATTGTTGAATTGCTCAATAAATGATGAATCCGTTTTGAATACTTGATACCTTGTGAGTATGTGCTGCAAAAGGGCGGTGATTCTTAGGTGGTGCTAACTAAATTCATCGCTGGTTGGGTAGTATTGGAGGAAGAGGTGATATTTGATTGCCTTCCTGAATTGGGTCAGGTCTGCTATAGCTCGAATGTCTGGTGGGAGTGCATTCCAACATTTGGGGACGTAAAGGCTGAAGGCCCTATTTGCTGTTGTATTATTGCATTTTGTCAAGGTCTTCGGGGTTGCTAATAAATTTAGGGCTGTTGACCTCCTAGCTCTGTTGGGGGGCACTGTATGGATGAGATCCGTAAGTGCTGTGGAGGAAAGGTGCTTGATTGCCTTGAATGAGAGGATTAATGTTTTGAAAATAATCCTTCCATGTATAGGTAACCAATGAAGCTGTTTTAATATCGGAGTCACGTGGTCTCTTCTGGAGGCTCCATGAAGAATCCTTGCTGCCGCATTCATGGCCAGTTGTAGCGGGTTTAGTGTGGATTGCGGGAGACCTTGTAGGATGGAATTGGCAAAGTCAAAGTGCGGCAGGATCAGTGCTTGGTATATGGTCCGGAAATCATCTGGCTCCAGTAGGGAGCGCAGATGTCTGAGTGAACGGATTTTAAAATAGACCGCTTTGACAATGTTGCTTATATGACATTTCATGTCCAGATGTTGGTCTAAAGTGATCCCCAGGTATTTTATTGTTTCTTTGGTTTGTAATTCCGCTTCCTTTACCTTTATATGTGTCGGTGGGGTGAAGTCTGGGTCTCTAGTGACACACAACCTCAAAATAAATCACGACAAAATGGAAATTCTGAATGTTATGAGGGACCAGAACTTCATCCCACCACCTACAATCACTATGGATAATCTCCAAATCAAAGTCAAAACTGAAATCAACTACCTTGGTCTAATATTTGGCCAACAGCTCAATCTCCTTCCACACATAACCTGCACCATCAAAGCAATTTACTATAAGCTACGGACCATAAAGCACTTACGTCCACTTCTACCACCTTCAGACTTCCGTACAGTTTGCCAATTGGTACTCACACCCTTGCTGGATTACTGCAATATGATATAACATGGTATATCTAAGAACTCATTATATCTACTGAAGTTTTTATTTATTTTATTTATTTAGTGTACACTTGTATCCCGCTACTTCCAGCGATCAGCAATGGTTTTCTATACATAATGGTGCGGCTGTACAGGCCGGATTTGGAACATACAGTGTGATTTCAGGGGTGGGTAAAAGGCACATCAAACAGTCACATATTTACATTTGATTGTATAAGAGGAGACTTTACATATCTACATTTGATTGTTTGAGAGGAGGCTTTACATGTATACATATACACATATATTACATATACACATATATTACATATTACAGGACGTGTTTTATACTTCTGTGTGTTATTTAAGCTGGCAAGGTGCCCAAATAGAATAAGACACTCTGACTAGGTTAGGTTGAAATGGGTTAGCACAAAACACGGCAGCAAGACCGATTCTTGGGCAGTCTCATCAGTCGCACATCACAACACTCCTCAGGTTACTCCACTGGTTACCTATATTGCAAAGAATCAAATATAAAGCCATCATCAATATACACAAAATCGTCAACAAACTCCCAGCATTCAACCTCAAATCCTTAATCACCATCCACAGCTTCATTAGACTCAGACGACAAAGCAACATAAATACACTGGAAATATCAAAAGATAGAACAAAGTGCAGCCAAAGGTCTAACAACTGGCTTTCTCGTTATATGCTCCATCACTGTGGAACTCACTGCCACCACAAATAAGAGTCATACAACACTTGGAAGACTTCCACAAAAGCTTGAAGATATTTTTATTCCTCGAATACTATGGACCAAGCTCAAACAATGAATAACTCCTACATCGTCACTTCACTTATCCAATTCCTACCTGTGTCATAGTTCATCACAACATGTACATAGTTAGCTGACCCTCTTAGCCTATGTTATAATATGTTTAATATGTTTATTATAGACCTGATTTGGATATGTGGGTTGAGGGGTTGCATGCACTGTTCCCTCTAAGCTGTGCGCGTGTGCGCGCGCACACACCTCGCCGAGCGAGCGCACATACTTTACAACAGAGCGCACAAAAATTATGGCTCTGATTCTGATAGAAAACACAGACGTCTTAAAATTTAAAAGTTATGATTGTAATTACTAGAAATTTCCCGCTTCATTTAGTAATCATCTATTTCCATTTAATTTGATTAAAATCAATGTGGTGTACATACTGTATTCTGACGTGTAGTCAAATTTTAAAGTATATAACTCCGAGTGTGGCTATGTGGCGCACAAAAAGTTAACCTTCCTTCAAAAGCTGCACACAGCTGATATTTTATGTGCACACAGCCTACAGAAAATTAGAGGGAACATTGGTTGCATGTCCCAATGGAACGTGCAGCCCCGCATGCCATCCTGGCCCGATTCTCCCTCAGGCTCTCCTCGCACCTCCAGAGCTGTAGGATAGGGCGAGCCGGCAGGGGCAGGAGGGGGCAGGGTCTGGGCAGAGCGGGGGTGGGCTGGGGGTGGGCCAGTCTGGCAGGACTGACAGGGCAATTCATTTCACAGCCCTGTATATCCTACCGAGTCAGAGGGGACGTGTTGTCCACTGACCTGGTGATCGGTCCTGGGGATTCCCCCTCTGGAGCCGGGACTGGGTGCAGGGGGATCCCCACAACTCAATCCAGGCCCCGTCTGGCCAGCCATGGATTGGCAGTGGGGAAGAGGGGGTCTAAGCTGCAGGAGTCAGGACACCTGCAGGGAGGCCATCCCCACAGCCAGACAGGGGCATGCCGGGCTGTCCTCAGGCCCAATTCTGTGTACCACTGGAACATTTCGGAATTGGGCTCTATGTGTTCAATGTAGCATGCACTACTGGTTATAATAGTTTCTGTTCTTCCACTAAGTTCTACAGTATGTAAACCATCATGACTTGTAGAAAGATGGTATAGAAAAATTGTTAAATAAATAACAAATGAATAAATTAGCTCCAATTATATGACACCTCTTTCAAAAATGTTGTTATATGAGAGTAATTTGTATAATGATTTTTTATTCACTTATTTAAAATGAAGCGGTCAATATTCAGAAGGATTTATACAATTTGCAGAACCTGAAAATTGCATAAACCCCATTCAATCTAATATTTAGCAGCATTAATTGATTAGTGTCACTGAATATCCTCACAGACCACCTTGAACATGCCCAGTTAGTTCTGAGTGGTCTGTGGGCATAGTTGGAGCAGACCTGTCAACTATATGGTCAGCACTGATATGTAAAAGTTAACCACATAGGCAAACCACAAGTCAATGGCTGTTTATGCAATTGTGCTAGCTAGTTAGTGGTTGAGTATTGCCACTAACCAAATATCCACTGTGTTTGATGGCAATACCAGATATTCAGTACCGGATACTGGACAGGGTCTGCTGCTGAATATCTGGATTATTTTTGTCTGTGATGGCCAAGCATTTGAGCGATGCTAACTGTCACAGGCAAAGTATGGACACCTACGATTTTTGTGTTCACCTTTGTTTTCTGAGTATTATGTATAAGAAAAACCTTAAATAATGTTTCTCTTCTAATTTAGGTGGAGTTGAATGATTAATGTGGTAAAGACTACTTGGTTCAACATTACTGCTGCTATATGGATACTCACTGATGCAGCCTGTGTGGTGAAACAGGACCTGTTGGAGTAAGGCAACTGGAAGGGGCACAACATAACTACACCGATCTGGACAGTATGTAATAAGATAAGAAATTTGAGAATTTTTTTGTTTCACCTCTTCTGTGCATGAGTTGTGAATCAGTATTGAACACTGAATGTGGTTTACCTAAGAATCTACAAAGCTGATAGACAATGCAGAAACCCCCAAGTTAGAGCCCAGTGCTTAAAGCTCTAGTGCAGGCATTCAGAGCACGAGTTTAATGCTAATATTTTGTGCTGGGATGAAATATGCAAATTGTCCAGTATGCAAAATGTTAGTGTTAAACTGAGAGGTCAGCCACATACATGTGTACAGAGGTATGACCCTTCACCTTAGATGATCTCGGCATTGGAGAAAGTCCCAGATTCTATTGACACATGGTTGGGGGACCCATGCCCCTGCAGACACCGACCCCCTGACAGAAACAAAAAACTTGATGGCTCAGCAGCCCCAGTCCCCCCCACCCAAACAAACCCCCTTTGACCCAGTGGCCCTGAACTCCCCCCCCCCCCAAAACCAAACAAAAAACTCTTGTGACACAGTGGCCTAATCCCCTCCCCACCCAATAAAATGAAACCCTGATGACCCAGCGGCCCCGAACAACTCCACTTCCTGTACATTAAATGATTGGGTGGGAGTGTTGTCCACATGCTTTCACCCTCGTGCCGCATCTTATAAAATGACAGCATTTGGCCCCATACAGTGCATCGTGGGATATACCAGGTGGAGTCAGACTGCCAGATAAGGCAAAAAATGCCTTATATGAGAGAGTGACCCCCTCCCCCCCATGTTGCATCCTCAGGGGAGTTACTCTGCCATATTAGGTATTTTTTGCCTTACATGGCAGTCCAACCTCACCCAGTGCATCCCAGGATGCACCATACCAGGCTAGGCACCACCATTTTACAAGATGCTGACATTGAGGGGAGCATGTGGGCAATGCGCCCATCCCATTATTTAAGATAAGGTGGGTGGAAGGGTTCAGGGCCACTGAACAACCAGGGTTTAGTTTGATTTGATAGGGAGGAGAATCATGGCTGCTAGGGCACCAGATCTTTTGTTTCTGTCAGGGGTTCAGTGTCCAGGAGGGACACTGGCCACCTGGCAGTGTGTCGATAGCATCGGGCTTTCTCCAATGTCTGGATAATCTGAGGTGAAGTGTCAAACTTCACCTCAGATGATGTTTTTGCTCGCAGCTGGATCTTTACGTCTTCACAACACTGGGGTGAAGATCCAGTGTTAAAAACAGTGTAAACAACTTAGCTAAGTTTCAGTGCAGTTGTTTACATCGTGCACAATTACATATGCAGCAATTTGCATGCCCAGTTTTTTGGGGCATTTTTCCAGCTCTAGCTTGTTTCTGCATTGGAGAGCAAGCTAGTGTTGGAAAAGCACTAGAAAAATGTTGTGCTAAGCTTTTCTACATCAGCCCCTTAAAGATAAAACATTTAGCAACACTGATGGGATATTGTAAATATTTCTAGAGTCCCTCAGAGAAGGTTTATTGTTAAGACCAATGATGTTGTATTCTGAAAGCCAGTTTTTATTGGCCTATGAGGTCTTTTTTTCCTTCTGTTCTCGGTACTCATGAGATGGTGAGTGCTTGAGGGGGTGCTTTTTTCTGTATTTGGTATGCCTTATTTTCTCTTTTTTTGGCTTATTTCTGCTTAATTTATTAATACAACTTTTATTTCCCATTCTTTGGGTCTTCTTCTAAAATATGTTATCTGGACAGTACTTATGAATGTTTCAGCATATGAAAAAATAGTGTAGTTTGTTGGTTAAATAGGCTAAAGCATTTTGCTTTAACATTGACAAATTTGCATATGTATGAGTTTGTCACTTGTGAGAAAGGTTCTAATTGAGAATCATATGTGCGATGAATGATGCTGGCAGTAGAGTACTGAAGTGTCATTTGTGAAATGCCAACAAAGGCAAAGCGACTAAAATAGTAATTAAAATGTATTAAGGAACCTGTAACTGTAATGATTTAATGAAGGTTAGGGTTTCACAAATTAGGCTTCATCTGGATTAAATCATTGCATATAAGGTCGCACCATTTTTGTCTGATTTGTCAATGGCCTGGTAATATAGGAAACATTTCTTCTTTTTCTTTTATTGTAGAGCAGTCCATCTTTGTTATGCACATGTGCTTTTCAGTGGACACTGCTATGGGTATTTTTAAGGCTGTTACTACAATACTTTTCATAAAAGCATGTATTAAAAATTAGCTCTTTTTCAAATATTTGCACAATGTACTTTAAGTGGAATGTGAGAATCAGACAATATGCTGTCTCGTTCTGGGTGAAGAACAGTTTGAAATAAAACTTTCTTTGATAATTGATATCCTAGATCCATTGTTTTATATTATGACCGCATTGGGTAGATGGAATCTTTTGATGGTTGCTGTGATCAATGTGCATAGTAGGTGTCATTATTTCTATATTTATTTGCCAATAACATTATGTAATGACTGATGACATTTTTGGGAGAATAAATCTTCCCTTGATGTATGTTTTCTTTTATCTGCTCTGTGTAATCAAATGTTTTCAAGGTATATTTGGCCATCTAAATATATTCAGCTATTTAATATAATGGACTGGGCCAAGTGGAAGGCAATTTTCAAGCAATTTCCCTAGATAAATAGTGATTTACCTAGGAAAATTGACTATGTTAGAAAATGTTCCTCCCCTATCCAGCTAAAAGTGCATTCAGCATTTCCCAATGTACCCAGATCAAGAGGAAGTATTCCCAGAGAGAGATGTTTTGGGTGGGACTGGAAAAACAAGTCTAGACAGTATTTTCAAATTTACATGCATTGTTTTGCATGGAAGATTTGCTCATAGAGAAAGCACAGGCAAATTAAACAATAATGTTTGACTCATGGTCCATACAGTCTGTATTCATGCAACTTTACTTAGTTTAAGGAGATACTGTTCCTAAGAGTGGGATTAGGGAGTGGAGTTCAAATTTAAGGGCACGTTTATTAATCTGCGCTCATGAAGTGACACTTTAGAAAGGGCGTCCATGTGCAATATGGGATGTCCAGGGCAAAACGTGTAGAAAAATGCCAGGGGCATCTATGTTTCGACCTGATTCTGGAAATACAGAGGTTCCAGACATGAATGCCTGTGCTGTTGTCCACATAAATACCACTGCTACAAAAAGCTGGGGTGAGGATGTCTATCACATATAGCTTTGCATACAGGGATGTCCATTGGCATGGCAAAATGAAAACAACAGTCTCATTCCCCATCAGTGTTCATTGCCAATATAGAAAATATAGGATTTATTGGCTGGCAAAACAAGCACTATTCCAATGCCTATTTGTACCTGGAGTACCTATAACCATTGACACTGTTCAGGGTGTGCAGAGCACTTCTGCAACTGGGCTAAGGTATCCAAATTCTTAGCAATAATATGACCCCGCCCCCTTAGACATCTTTGTATCAGGGTTATCTTTATTCGTTATCTTTATTTGCAAATTTTGATATACCGCCCATGGCGAGCCGTCAGGGCGGTGTACAATAATACAAAAATAAAATGGCTACAAGGACACAGAAAAGAACGCCGATAAAGGACAGGAAAGAAAAGAGAAAGAGGGGAGAGTAAGTAAATAAAGGAGAAAAAATGTTCCAAAGTTGTCTCTGGAGTTGGCTTTTCAATTGCTTCTGGAGGCATCTCTGTGGTTTGGACGTCTGCATGACTGTTTGCAGATGTGCAAAACGTGAATAGCTCTCTTAAAATAACCCCTTAATGCACACTTGAGCGTGCACTAACCAGTTTACACAAAACCATTCTAACAGCTAGCGCACATCCAAAAAAGACAGCACATGGTTAACTCCATGCTATCTGTTTAGAACATGACGGGGAGGGAAATGAGTGGGGTAGAGTGGGGCTGTTTGCACATTGTGGTTAGCCCAGGGGTCACTAACACACATTCATCATTAATGTTGCAGCTAGTGCAGGTGCACAACACCACTTCAGTGAGTGGCGTTAGGTCTATCAGTGTTAAGTACAAATGCTGTTGGCGCATGTTAGGGCAAAAATCAGTGTGGTATTTGCTAGGGCCATGCCAACACGTAACACAAGTATAGCACACTGATCTTACTCTAACAATGTGCTTAGTATACACCCCCCTTAAATACATATTTTTGAAAATTGTTCTCACCAATTATCAAGTGTAAAATGTGCATCTAGCTTTCCTGAGATAATTTTCAAAGAAAAAATACACATATACTTTCACAATGAAAATCCAGCACAGGCTGCATAGTGAAAAGTATGTTCCTGCTCTGCACTAATATGAGCACTTAGAAAAATTCCATCTTAATGGGAAAATTTCCAATGGATTCAAGAATGCAGCAATACAAAATGTTATTAATTCACTTTACCCTTTGTTTTCCTTTTCTTTTTAGATAGTGTCTTTTCTTGAAACCAAACAAAAACACTGAAGAAAAGGATAGTAGACTATGGGGCTTACTTTAGAAGCACCCTCACATGCAAGTAGCAGCATTTATAGATCTAGATTGGCATGCATATGTAAATGCCATTTTAGAACACAGTCTTTTTAAACATGGGGATACTTATCATATTTATTGCTTGGAGGCGTGGTGTGGGCTGGGAGAGGGAATGGTTTGTGGAGACCTACAGTATAGATGTGGATTTCTCATTTCACCAGGGGAATCCATTTCTATTTAAAAAATATAGATAGATCGTGGCATTTTCAGCTGCTCCCAAGGAATGTATAGAAGCCTGTTGGAAGGGACAGCTATCCATGTCAAGCTCTGCTTCCCCCAATTACCCCCTGACTTAAATCCCTCTCAATTACCCCCCAATGCCTTGATTTCTCCCCTGATGACATCCAAATAATGCAGTACCCTATCTGACCCCCAAACAAATGATTCCTCCAACATTTCTGATTCCTCTACCCCACCATAGCATCTGATCTGTCCCAAAAGCAACCCCCCCCCCTCCCAGCTAACCCTGTGCCCCAGCAACACCTAGGGAGTTTGTCTGCTAGAGGATTTGCTTGTGGGAGGATCAGATACTGCAAATTATCTATATCTTGGCCTAGATGTTTAAATTCTCTTCTCCATGTTCTATCTAAAATCTGCCTTCATGTATAATCTAGTAAATTGTAGGACCCAGCACAGTGTAGCTTTAGTAGAAGCAGATTATATCCAACCAGTCTAATTGGCATTGTTTTTATCTGGGTGACTACACAATTATATTAAGGGAGAATGCCGGATGTGACTCAACTTGATACTCTCCCACATAAGAGACTTATTAATTAATTGAATAGTCTAGTAGTAGGTACCAGATGATGGAATGGATTAGTAACCAACCAAGTGACAGATTAGAGAGGGCATAAATGGAATTCATTCTGTAGAGAAACAGCTGATTATGCATGCCATAATTTATTTAATTTTATATTTCTTGTATACTGCCTTTCATGATATCAAGTTGGCTTATATTGAGCAAACTGAAATTACATTCAACAGGGCATTATAACTTGGAGATAACTATTTTACAGGGAACATGAGCAATGGAGGGTTAAGTGGCTTGCCCAAGGCCACAAGGAGCACCTATGGGACTAGAAATCCCAGTCCTTCCTGCCCAAGGTTGCTGTTCTCTAGTGGGCTTTGAGCCCCTGAACTTCTGGCCCAAGGTACCTTGCCCCAACTACTAGGCCACTTAGTTCTGTTCATACTTTTGTGAGTGATATTGCAGAGAAGCTAGAATGAAAGTTTGTCTTTTTGCCTGAGACAAAAAGATGTGCAAGACAGCAGGGGCGACCCAAGGGGGGTGCGGGGCCATGTGCGGAGATTCGGTGCGGGGCCTCATTTGCATAAGTGGCCTTATTTGCATAAATATTTGCATAATGTTACCATACACTAACATGTCTCTTAATGAGTGTATGGATAAAGAAAGACTAAAAGATTTCTACATTACTATAATCCAGTGCCAACCGCCAGGCACATTAGGAACTACTACAAACGCTGCCCATTTAGAACCCATAGCAAACCCACCGTATCCTGACAGTATTACCAGGACTCACAAAGCACCATACCCTACCTATCAAAAGGCAACACTGCAAATATTAAACCAATACATTTCAGAGAATACTGGGGAAAGAGAACAAGTGGCAATGTCAAATAGGAATTACATAAATAGAATACCTCAGCTCAGTTACACATGCAAAACATAGACCATCACCAAACAAGGAATCACAATTTAGAAACAGGAAGGCAATAATTAAACTGGGAACCCCAAAAGCCAAACTTGGAATGTACAACAACACCGTAGAAATAAAACTATAAATTAATTTCCTCTTGTACCAAACAAAGCACAGACGTTAATGATGCACATTTCCCAGAGCTTTCATATTCCAGTTAATAAATTCAAAATAAAGAGATATCTTTCTACCTTTTGTGCATTTTTTTCAGTTGCAATTGTTCCAGCCACTTTCTTCTGGTTTCTTCATGTTTTCTGCTAACTGTCCATCGTCTGCTGTCCATTTGTTCTTTCTTCTCTCTTCTAGTTTTTTTTTTCCATTCTCTCTCTCTACATCTGCTTTAACATACTAATCTTTCTCCTTTTGCTCTTTCCTCATTCCTATTCCATCCACACAAATTTTACCCCTCCATCCTCAATCCCCACTTACTCTCCCAATACCCGGCCAATTGTAGATTTTTCATCCCTCCCACACAAAATATTTTTCTCCTCTCCATTTTACTCTCCAAGCCCCATCCCATTCTAATCCTCCCCCAACATCAGCTCCCTTCTAGTTCCAGTCTCACCCAGCATCCATTCCCTTCTAGTCCCTGCATCAGCCCATTTCCAGTCCTAGCCCCCCATCAACCCATTTCCAGTCCTAGCTCCCCCATCCATTTTCAGTCTGAGTCCCTTCATCAGCTCATTTCCAATCCTAGCCCCCATCAGCCCATTTCTAGTCATTTCCTAGCCCCACCATCAGCCCATGTCAAATCCTAGCTCCCCTCCACTCAGCCCAATTCCAGTCCAAGCCCCCATGAGCCTACTTCCAGTTCTAGCCCCTCCATGAGTCCATTTCAATTCAAGCCCCCACCACAGCCCTTTTCCAATCTTAGCTCCCCCCAACAGCCCATTTCCAGTCCTATCCTAGCTGCTCCATCAGCCCATTTTCAGTCCTAGCTCCCTTCCCTCACAGCCCATTTCCATTCCAAGCTCCCTCCCCATCAGCTATTTGCAGTTCAAGCCTCCCCTTCCACTCAGCCCATTTCCAGTCATAGCAACCCGCTAACCCATTACCAGTCCTAGCCCCCCATCAACCCCCTTCCAGTCCTAACCCCCATCACCCCATTTTCAGTTTAAGCCCCCCTATAACCCATTACCAGTCCTAACCCCCCATCAGTCCACTTCCAGTCTTAACCCCATTAGCCCATTTCCAGTCAGCCCCCCATAGCTCATTGCCAGTCCTAACCCCCCCATCAGCCCACAGCCCATTACCAGTCCTAACCACATCAGCCCACCTCAAGTCCTAACCCCTCCCCATCGCCCCCCATAGCCCATAACCAGTCCTAACCCCCCCATAGCCCATTAGCAGTCCTAACCCCCATCACCTCATTTCCAGACAGCCCCCATCAGCCCACAGCCCATTACCAGTCTTAACCCCCCCAACAGCCCATTTCCTGTCCTAGCCCCCCCCAAAGCCCATTACCAGTCCTATCCCCTCCAACAGCCCACAGCCCATTACCAGTTCTAGCCCCTCCCCATCAACCCATTTCATGTCCTAGCCCCCCCATAGCCCATTACCAGTCCTAACCCCCCCCATAGAACATTACCAGTCCTAACCCCCCATCACCCCATTTCCAGACAGCCCCCATCAGCCCACAGCCCATTACCAGTCTTAACACCCTCCCTATAGCCCATTACCAGTCCTACCCCCCCCAACAGCCCACAACCCATTACCAGTCCTAACCCCTCCCCATCAGCCCATTTCCTGTCCTAGCCCCCCCATAGCCCATTATCAGTCCTAACCCCCCCCATAGAACATTACCAGTCCTAACCCCCCATAGCCCCATTTCCAGACAGCCCCCAGCCCATTGCCAGTTTTAACACCCCCCCCCCCCCGCGCGCCCATTACCGGTCCTAACCCCCCACACACCGGCTTATGGCAAAATTTTAAAAAAAAAACGGCTCTGGCTGTTGCCGCTACCACCGCGGCAGCGGCAGAATGGAGTGTCCCGCGGGGCCTTCTCTGCTCGTTGAGCCCCTTTTTGAGCCCCTCTGCAAAGGCTTTCAGATTCGCGAAGGGAGAGTGTCTCCCTCGCGTCTCTGTTAAGCCCGCAGGGGCTAATGGGAAATTTCCCATCAGCCCCTCGCGTCTAAAGGGGCAGATGGGAAATTTCCCATTAGCCCCTGCCGACTTAACAGAGACGCGAGGGAGACACTCTCCCTTCGCGAATCTGAAAGCCTTTGCAGAGGGGCTCAACGAGCAGAGGAGGCCCCGCGGGACACTCCATTCTGCCGCTGCCGCAGTGGTAGCAGCAGCGGCAGCAGCCAGAGCCAGCTTTTTTTTTTTTTTTTTTTTAATGAAATTTTAAAAAAAGCAGAATGTTCTTTGCGCGGGGCCCCCTGAAACGCGGGGCCCTGTGCAAAAAACATTCTTGCTCAATGGACGGGCCGGCCCTGCAAGACAGTAGACACCCCTAAAGGAGTAGATGGAAGTGATCTAAGAAATTCTTAACATTTAAGATTTGATGCCCAAAACATGCAGTGCCATGCACTTATGGTACAGGAATCTGCTGTAATGATATAAATAGGAGTAAAATGACCAGATGGAGCATGGGGTATCAGTAGTGGGATCTTGGAGTTACCATGGAGGAAGCTAGGGGAAGTATGCAGATGGACTACAACTTCCCAGCGCTGTTAGCATACTATAGGTGTACCTCAGGGCTCTTTCCTCTTCTATCTACAGTATACATGTTCCCTTGGTATTCTAATCCCCTGCCATGTCTTTCAATACCATCTTTATTTCATTTCATTTATTAAAATTTATATACTGACAAGGTAAATGTTTTTTATGTTGATGATGCCCTGATCTATTTCTCAACATCAGAAATTTCACCAGGAATCCAGTCCCAAATCTTAACTCAGTTGTCTGACATTGCTGCCTGGAGGTCCCACCACTATCTGAAACTTGGGATGGCTTCTGATCTTTCATTTCATTTATTTGCTCTAATATTCAAAAAAGTTATTTACTGCTTACAGTAAAACAAGCACAAAATTACATACATGATCAAACTAAAACAGACAAAACACTCACTCAAAATTATAAACAAATTAAAAACTTCAAAGTTTCTTAAAAACATGAATTTGTTAGATTCATGCAGCTCTAATATTAAACTTTCCATCTTCTTTACAAAATATTTCAAATGAACTGCTGAAAGACTTTCATCTTGCTCCATTACCATCAATTTCAAGATTAACAATTTAACCACTGACAATAAACCTTATGAATTATTAAAAGTGTGAACAATATTAAATGCTTAACCTTGGAATTACCGAGATTTTTTGCACACACTGAATACCATTGGGGTCATAAATGACCCCACGACGAATTTTAATTGTTAACCATGAAAAATTTAAAATAAACAGACAAAATATTATTCCGAATTAATTATTTATTATATGAAGGTTAAATGTTTTCAAATGTAATGCTTTATCATAAAATTACATGAAGAAGAGTTGCCATGAAAGCAGTTTTTGCATACACTTGATGAACACAGTAAAGTACTACAGTCATTTGCATCAGACACAGACAATTTGGGGAAACTGCTAGGTACGTATGACCTAGATTGGCCACTGTTGGAAACAGGATACTGGGCTTGATGGACCTTGGTCTGACCCAGTATGGCATATCTTATATATTCTTAATTTCTGAATGTTCTTTACAAACATTGCACTTTCAGGAGGTGCAAACTATGTTGTTTTTCTTGTCTTTTTCTCTGGACCAGCAGTGACACCTTGCCCTTTTCTTTCGGATCCTGACATTGCAAACAGCATCAGTGGCTTCTTCAATGCTGGAAGAAGTCTCGCTGCAATTACTCTGAAGCAGCTGCTTTCCTAATTCCAAGAGGAATAGACTACATCTGTGCTTTGACTTGGACTGCCATTCTGGATTTAGTGACATCCAAACAATGAAGGCATTCAAAGCACTGATGTCCAACATGTTGTAGAAGATTGTCACTGGCCAGCGTCTTGTCATTCGTTTTGTGGCATACGTGCGCAACATTTGATCTGCCATATCTAATCCATCTTTACTAGAATTATAGTCCAAGATCATGCATGGTTTTTTGTCTGGACGTGTGTTATCTACTTCTTCTTGATCATGCAAACTGCTCAGAAGAACAACCACTTTTCCTTTCTTCGGGCAATAGGAAACCAGAGTGGCGTCATCGCGAAAGGCAAACAGTGAAGTGAATACCTCTCGGCCTTTGCTGTTACAAATTCTGGAGGCAATTCTTTTCTGTTCTTTCAAATTGTCCCCAAAAGTGTAATTTGTTTTTCTAGCAATTTCCGTGACGGGGATAAACTGCAGAAGAAATTGTCAACAGTAACATTTCTGCCAGATCGCCTCAATCCTTCAGTGAGTTGCAGCACAACCCTTTCACACTGATTCTGTTCCCTGTTTTGTCCGAGTTCCCTTCCTGTATGTACTTGAAGATGCAGAACATATGACGTTGCACTGTCACACAACATCCATAGCTTTATGCCATATTTCCCAGGTTTGCTGAGAATATATTGTCTGAACGGAACACGGCCACGAAATGTAAGCAGTTGCTCATCCACGGTAAAATTTTCACCAGGAACAAAGGCGTCACTTAGGGGCTTGTTTACAAAGCCACGGTAGTGGTTCGCGATCGTTATCGGAGCCACAGTCACATTGAAATCAATGGGGCCGCGGCTCCGATAATGATCACGAACCGCTACCGTGGCTTTGTAAACAAGCCCCTTAGATTTGCTTCCCAGGTATCAAAAACGTGTCTGATTGGAGCAAGCTTATCCACGCCTCATTGTTCAAGTCTGTTGGTTGCATCATCAAATCTGAGAGCACAAGAAATTTGCTGAAAATGGTTACGGGCCATATTTTTGCCGAAAACAGAACGACCATCTTCAAGGTTCCACAGCTGAACTATGGATTCATTTCGTGACTTGTATACGCCTGAGAGGATCAGAAGTCCAAGAAAACATTGAAATTATCCGTCTGTCAAATCTTTCCAGGTGTCGTCATAAATGTGTCTTCCTTGTTTGCTCGTCCACATCATGATTTCATTCAATCAGTTACTGCAACTTTAATTCTCCACCGGATCAGCGGCACAGAGGGCAGAGCACGTGTGCTCCTCCCGCATCTCCTCTAACCCAATCCGGGCCTGATTCCAGCTTTAAAAGCAGCTGCACGCTGCCGGGAGTCCCTCTGCAACTTTAATTCTCCACCGGATCAGCGGCACAGAGGGCAGAGCACGTGTGCTCCTCCCGCATCTCCTCTAACCCAATCCGGGCCTGATTCCAACTTTAAAAGCAGCTGCACGACAAGGCGTGCCCGCGCCTTGCGGGCCCGCGCCTGAGGGCCTCGCCAGAGGGCCCTTTGGCACGGCCCTTAGGCAGAGGCCTACTTAAAAACGCCCGATCAACATCCGACGGACCCTCCGATAGTCAAACCTCTCAAATACTAAGCAGCTGGAGTTCCCCTCGGGTTGAGCTCGCGCTCAACACTTACAGCAAAGCAGCATCAGTGATACAGCGTCAGTGATACAGCAAAGCTTGCGATCAACACTTACAGCAAAGCAACGTCAGTGATACTCAAGTATCTAGCAGCCTAAGCTCTTCGAGCACGGAGAATACACGCTGCAGCAACACGACAAAAGACCCAGAGCACAGCAAGTATAACTGTTCTGTTGACAATAATCTCTCATACTCGACTGCTAATAACCAACACACTGCAGAACTATACTGTTGATAGTAATCAAATCAGCACTAAGAACTTATTACCAACTACTACAATACTGTTGTCAGTAACAATTAACCTCTTACACACTATTATACTGCTACCTGCATAATTATACTGTTGTCAGTACTACCTAACCTCTTACACACTATTATACTGTTATCTGCATTATTATACTGTTGTCAGTACTACCTAACCTCTTACACACTATTATACTGTTATCTGCATTATTATACTGTTGTCAGTACAACCTAACCTCTTACACACTATTATACTGTTATCTGCATTATTATACTGTTGTCAGTACTACCTAACCTCTCACACACTATTATACTGCTATCTGCAAATCAATAAGCCTTATACTGTTGTCAGTACTATTTAGCACATTGTACTACCGCTGTCTGTATTCCTCTATACTGTTGCCAATAACAATCAACCACTTGCACTGTCACTAGTAGTTGCTGGTCATTGCACTGCTGCAAGTCATTGCACTGTTACCCATTTAAACTCAATATGTATAAGGTCCTGTTATCACTCACTACCCTTCTTACACTTGAGCTCCCCTGCGTTACAAACGCCCTCAACCATAACACCAGCTACATACCAATACTACATTCATTTGGAAGGAGATGGTACGAATTCCCTCACAACACAACAGCAAAACGCAACCACACATCTCACTCCCATCTACTTAGCATTCCCCTTCAAGTCATCAACAAAACGCAAGCTGAGAAGCTCCATCGCCAACGCCTCCTAAAATGTGCATTGATAAATGCCAGATCCATACGATCAAAATGGCCTGCAACCATGGACTTGATTCCTCAATACAATCTCGACATCCTGATGGTTACGGAATCATGGTTATCAGATTGTGACAACATCCTCCTGAATCAGATGCTGCCTACAGGATTTGACCTCTACACATGCCACAGGTCCACTCAAAAAGGGGGCGGAACACTAATCCTCACCAAAACAGACCTCAATTTCAAGCTATGCAATTCCTCCAGCTCAACCCACCTCGACTCCCTCTCTATATCTAATGAGCTATGCTCAATCAACCTGCTTTATCGAGCACCCTCCCCATCACCAGACGACCTTCCAACAATAATTGAACTCGCGTGCGCAACATCCACCTCACGCTCTCCAAATTGGGTAGTTGGAGATTTTAACCTCCCATCTCTCCATGACAGCCACTCAGAAGCATTTCTAGACGCACTAAAGGATCTAGGCTACAAACAATACGTTGACTCTCCCACCCACACTAAAGGAGGTAAATTAGACCTCATTTTCGCACCTCATTTCAACACCTTATCACAACAAGCCCTTGAACTGTCAGTTATACCAGTGCCATGGTCCGATCACAACCTTATTCGATTCAATATACCCACCTATACCTCTCACGTGAGCCAAAGACCATCTAACTCACCTGGAACCCACTCAGCCCGTTTTCAACCTCTTAACCGTGACAAGGTCCTAGAGAACCTTCAACCTCTCTTGACTAACACCTCCCTCAACTTAGATGACCTAATATCCAAATGGAACGAGAACCTCAGAGCCGCCTCATGTCCATTGCACAAGGATAAGAAAATAAGAAAGCGAGAACATGCGCCTTGGTTCTCTACTGACCTGCGTACATCTCTCATCCATCTACGCAAACTTGAAAGACAGTGGCGTCGAACCCACTCTCCAGAGGCACTTGAAACATATAACTCACACTTAACTACCCACCGTGAGAAGGTAACACTGAGTAAGAAGCTCTACCACACAAACCTATTGAAACGCGCCATCAATAAACCTCATGCACTATTCAAGTTAGTAAAATCCATAACAAGAGAACCAGTTTCAGATCAACCTGCAATGCCGCAGCCGCAGGACTACGCAAATTACCTGCAATCAAAAATGATTACAGCCAACACGAGCATAAATACCAACAACCCATCTGTATCACCTAAGGCATCTCAAATAACTCCATTTTGCAACTTCAATACTATATCAACTAGTGAAATTGAGAAAATTATCGCCTCCATCAATCCTAGCATAGCACCCAATGACCCATGTCCAGCCAGCTGGATCAAAGATCTGCGCCATGATCTAAGCCAAATCCTGTACCTGATACTGAACCAGTCCTTCCTAAAAGGCTCATTCCCCCAAAGTCTGAAACACACCTCTATCAAGCCCCTACTCAAAAACAGTAAGCTCGATCCATCCAAAGTTGAATCATTTAGGCCAATCTCGAGCATCCCCCAGCTTGCAAAAATTATTGAGAAAGCTGCCCAACAACAGCTCCAGCATCATATTGACACGGAAGCACCACTGGACAAATCACAACATGGATTCAGAGAAGCACATGGAGTTGACACAATCCTTACAACCTTATTCAATGATCTTATCACAGGAATAAACAGCATCAAACAAGGATTTGTACTCATATTTTTAGACATTTCCGCCGCCTTTGATTCTGTGAACCACAACATACTGCTGCAACGTCTGAGAGAGAAGGGGATTCAAAGCACAGCACTGGAATGGTGTAGATCCTACCTTTCCAATAGGTGGCAACAAGTTAAAACGGGCCAGGAATCATCAGAGCCATTCCTACAGTCTCAAGGTGTACCTCAAGGATCTTCACTATCGGCATTAATGTTCAATATATATATGCAGCCGATATGTGAATTGATCCGATCCTTCAATGTGCAATGCCTGGCATACGCAGATGACATCCTCATATACATGCCGTTTAAAACTGACCAACCAGTGTTTACACCAATAATCAACTGTTTCGGTGCAATAGCTGAATGGCTGCTGACACAAAACTTAAGAATAAATCATAGCAAAACTGATGTCCTATTTGTCACAAGGAATCGTAAGTTCATACCTCCTCCGTCGCTACTGGTCAATAACATAGAACTGACGTCCAAACCCACAATCCGATACCTCGGCATCACATTGGATCAACACCTGGATATAACAATGCATGTGAAGAATGTAACAAAGAGGATATATCATAAGATCAGAACGCTACGCCACCTCCGCCCACTACTTGACTATACTGATTACCGATCAACCTTCCAGGCACTAGTCCTCCCTCATCTAGATTTTGTGAATATCATCCTCCATGGGCTCTCTCAATCAACTTTAAATCCACTTCGTCTGGCTATGAATGCAGCTGCAAGAGTCCTCTCTGGGTCACCAAGATCTGCTCACATAACGCCTATCATGAAAGACCTACACTGGCTACCTCTACAAGCCAGACTCTCATATAAGTCACTAGTCCTGACCTTCAAGGCCATGAATAACTACCCACCGACACCAATTAGCAAACTAATCCATAACACCCTCGAAAATAGAAACAGAAGGACCACTGCTATGAATACCTTAATAGTTCCCAAGATGATGACATCATGTACTAAAGCTACATCGAACAGAGCTTTCTCAATATTTGCACCCCTGAATTGGAATTTACTTCCCCACGAAATCCGTTGCATCAAAAACCTATTACAATTCCGAAAAGCCATGAAGCATCACTTATTCACAAAATACTACCCAGACGTGACCTCGGACACTCACACTACCAACAGACCTTCAACTTACACTAAACACCTTAATACCTTAATACAACCAGAAAATGGTTAAACTCCACGATAGTTCACTTCCCCTCTGTTGATCTGTGCCTCCTACATGAATACACATACAATTTCCACTCAAATTTACATATTTATATAGTAAAAGCATTTATATAGTATAATGTTGACTGTACATAGTTATCCCTGTTACTCCATGTTATATATTCCTGTGTTCTCTGTAAACTCAATGTTACCTGTTTGCATTGCAGTATATTTGTTCGATGTACACCGCACTGATTTTAATAGCGCGGTATAGAAGAGATGTTAAATAAATAAAATAAATAAATAAAATAAGTTCTTCCCCATGAACAATTGGAATGCTGCGAGAGGACCATCAACATTTCGTACAGCATACCTGGTAGGACCTTATTGTACGGGCATGACATTAGCTCTGGCGTATCTTCCAGCAGCTTGCTTTATAGGTTTCCTGTTCCATGATATGGCATCCTTAGATGCATAGGCTTCAATGGCAACATTTGTGCTTATAGTTGATGACCTATTAGCTCCTCTACAACCACAACTAAGATTCCTCACAGATGATACTGACACCGAGGACTCCTGCCTTCTTCCCCGTCCAGCACAGCCTCGACTTTTGCCTCGACCTGTAACTTGACTCTTTGCTGCAGGCGATGTTACCGGCTCAAAATTAGTCTCACATTCACTTGGCGACCAACTGCTGTCGCCATCTGAATCATGACTGTCATCATCAGATTTATCGCCCGAACTTAGCTGACATGCTTCATCGCTTGCTGAATATGCTGCATCAGACGACTTAGAGCCGTCACTGTCAGCATCTCATTGCAATATTTCTCTTACTTGGGCAGCTGAATACTTTTGTTTTGACATCATAAACAATAACCTAAAATAAAAAAACAAAGATAAAGTTGTATAAAACGCAAAGCAGTTTTACTATAGGTGTATAATAATCGTGATGAATGAGCTGAAAGCCTTTAGATTTCATCGTAAATAATGAGAGAACGTATGATATCAATTACAGAAAATGTGTAATTTTCATAAAATAAGATTACAAAAATTAAATGACACATATTTAATGATAAATACCTTTGTCAGATCAAAAAATTCACAAAACTGCAAATTGTATCACAATCCAAACAGGATATAAGCAACTGGGATAAAAAATGGTACTCTGCAACAGAAATCTTATCATCTAATTGTTTAAGAGACGTAACAGTTTGAGACGTAAATTCACATAAAGAGCTCAGGGTAGAAGATACTTTAGTATCAATTGATTGCAATACTTGCCAAAGATCTTTTAAGGTTATCTCTGATCCAGAAGAAACCGATGGACATAAAGTCCCCCCAGAGGCAACTAAAGCGACAGGATTAGGTAGCTGGACCACCGTCGAAACGGTAGCCCGCACCATCTCAGGAGACCTCCCCGATTTCACTAAAGACAAAAAATCAGCAGGACAAGGAGGAGGGGTCCCCCCTCCAGAACTAAGGGAGGCACCCTCAGGAGAGGACTGCGCAACTGGGCGTGGAACTAGATGTTTGTCCAGGGGACCGATAACCGGCACAGCAGCCGCCGAGCCCTCTTCTCCACGCCCAGACTTGCCTTTACGTTTCCCCATTACTACACCACTTTCAATTACAAAACAAACAAAGCCAAGAACTTACTGTTCGCCGCTGTGACGCCGAAGGGGCGCCAAAGGGGCGTGACCCGCCCCTTTGGACCCGCCCCTTCGGATCACGCTCCGCGGACACGCTCCACGGTCAGCAAACAGAAACAATTATACCAATGGGGTCCTTATGGAGAAAGAATGACCCAACTGTGCCTGCCCGAAGTTCGGGGGAAAGGCAAAGTTCTCACACAAGGCACTCAGCTCCCGCAGTCCCAGGGCTCCGACAAGCCCCGCACACCTCCAGGGATCACTCCAGGTCCACAAAGGATACCGGAGAGCTCAGATCTTATACGCTGCAGGGTCCTTGAGAGGAAAGTTGACCCGACTGTGCCTGTCCGAAGTTCGGGGGAAAGGCAAAGTTCTCACACAAGGCACTCAGCTCCCGCAGTCCCAGGGCTCCAACAAGCCCCGCACACCTCCAGGGATCACTCCAGGTCCACAAAGGATACCGGAGAACTCAGATCTTATACGCTGCAGGGTCCTTGAGAGGAAAGTTGACCCGAATGTGCCTGCCCGAAGTTCGGGGGAAAGGCAAAGTTCTCACACAAGGCACTCAGCTCCCGCAGTCCCAGGGCTCCGACAAGCCCCGCACACCTCCAGTGGTAAACTAGAGCAGCAACTGCCTACTTTGCATTCTGCCAATGTAGCTGGGATGAAAGATGCTTTAATTTTGCATAGCAAGGTGGAGGTTCTTGAAAACACCTTGCATGCTGTTAATTTACGTTTCCTTAATTTTCCGCAGACCCCTCTTCTTTCATCAAAAATTCTTTTTGACAAATATTGCAAAGAAGTGTTACTTTTTTCAGATCCTATTGAGGTGTCTCAATTGTTTTATATCCCCACTGGCTCAAAGTGTAGTAATCCAACTGAGGGCGGGCTTGATGTCATCGAGCCCTCTCTTGCTAATTTAACTGATTTTTTGGAAGACTCTTCCGATACTATTAATTCTCGTGCTACGTTGGTAGTATCATTGACATCATTAGAAAATAAACAACGTATTCTTAAAGCTTTCTTTAAAAGTAAGATGACCCCCTTTTGTGGCCATAAAATAAATATATTTCCTGATGTTTCACGTAGCACCCAACTTAAGAGGAGACTTTTCCTGTCGTTAAAGCCTCGAGTTCTAAAGCTGGGTGCTACCTTTTTTCTTCGATTTCCCTGCAAATGTATCGTTAATTTTGAGGGAGCTGTTTATATATTTTCTGATGTTGTTCATTTAGAGAAGTTTATTTTGGATCGGCAGGGTTCTGTGGAGGTTAGTCGGGATGAGTGAGTGTTTAGTGAACGCCTCCGTGTTATGGGTTTATTTAAACCTTGATTTCATGATTGTTTATTTTCTTCTATTTAATCTCATTTCTGGGTCACCGTGATGTGGACTTGATCATTCTATATTACTGTGTATTGATGTGTATTTTTGTGTTTTTGCTTGATTGTCTTGAACTGTTGGCTTCATAATATGTTGTTAAAATCTTTAAAAAAAAAATAAAAAAAAATGGTACTCTGTGCTGCAATTCATCACTAGCGTCACATAGCGGATAAAAATTATTCCTCTCGTGGTGCAATATAAAGAGAATATTGACATGTGAAAAGTCATAAAAATATTGCATTCTTGAACAACTAGTTTCCGAGATACGCGTTGTGAAACTTGCAATGGGGTCACGTTTGACCCCATAAGAACATAAGATATGCCATACTGGGTCAGACCAAGGTCCATCAAGCCCAGTATTCTGTTTCCAACAGTGGCCAATCTAGGTCATATGTACCTAGCAGTTTCCCCAAGAGACACAAGTTCCACAATGCTTGTACTGGGTCAAGCATTGATATCTTCGGTCACTTCTTAATAATGGTTTATGGACCTTTCCTCCAGGAACTTGTCCAAACCTTTTTTAAACCCAGCTACACTAACAGCCTTTACTACATCCTCCGGTAACAAATTCCAGAGTTTGATTACACTTTGAGTGAAAAAATATTTTCTTTTATTAGTCTTAAATAGTTTACCCTGTAGCTTCATTGCATGTCCCCTAGTCTTTCTATATTCTGATAACATAAACAATCGATCTACGTTTACCCGTTCCACTCCGTTCATTAATTTATAGACTTCTATCATATCTCCCCTCAGCCGTCTCTTTTCCAGGTTAAAGAGCCCTAACCTTTTTAGCCTTTCCTCATAGGAGTATCCTTCCATCCCCTTTACCATTTTGGTGGCTCTTCTCTGAACCTTTTCTAAAATCGCTATATCCTTTTTAAGATACGGCGACCAGAATTGCACACAATATTCAAGGTGCGGTCTCACCATGGAACGATATAGAGGCCTTATAATATCTTTTGTTTTATTTTCCATTCCTTTCCTTATCATACCTAGCATTCTATTTGCTCTCTTGGCTGCCGCTGCACACTGGGCCGAGGGTTTTAACATGGTATCCACAATGACGCCTAAATCTTTTTCCTGGGTGGTGGTTCCTAATGTGGAACCTTGCATCGTGTAACCATAGTTTGGGTTGTTCTTCCCTAGGTGCATAACCTTGCACTTGTCCACATTAAATTTCATCTGCCATTTTGATGCCCAGTCTTCCATTTTTTTCGAGATCCTCTTGCAATTTTTCACAATCCTCTTGGGTTTTAACAACTTTAAATAGTTTTGTGTCATCTGCAAATTTGATAACCTCACTCGTTATGCCACTTTCCAGGTCATTTATGAATATGTCAAAAAGCAGCGGACCCAGCACAGATCCCTGGGGTACACCACTATTCACCTTTCTCCATAGGGAAAATTGGCCATTTAGCCCTACCATCTGCTTTCTATCTTTTAACCAGTTCCTGATCCACAATAGTACACTGCCTCCTATCCCATGACTCTTTAGTTTTGCCAAAAGTCTCTGATGAGGGACCTTGTCAAAGGCTTTCTGAAAGTCCAGATACACAATATCAACCGACTCACCTTTGTCCACCTGTTTATTCACTCCTTCAAAAAACATAACAGATTAGTAAGACAAGATCTTCCTTGTCTAAAGCCATGTTGGCTGTCTCCCATTAGGTCGTGACTATCTACATGCTGAGTAATTTTATTCTTTATGATGGTTTCTACCATTTTTCCCGGTACTGACGTCATGCTCACCGGTCTGTAGTTTCCCGGATCACCCCTGGAACCCTTTTTAAAAATTGGTGTTACATCGGCGATCCTCCAATCTTCAGGTATTAGAGATGATTTTAATGATAGTTCACAGATTACTAATAGCAGGTCTGCAATCTCATATTTCAGTTCTATCAACACCCTTGGATGTATACCATCCGGCCCAGGTGATTTGCTACTCTTCAGTTTATCTAATGGTTGTAAGACATCTTCCCGATGTATCGATATTTCCTTCAATTCTTCCACACCTTTAAATACCACTTCAGTCATGGGTAACATCCCTACATCTTCCGCAGTAAAGACTGAAGCAAAGAATTCATTCAGTCTCTCCGCTATCGCCTTGTCGCCTCTTAGTGCTCCTTTAACCCCTTTATCATCTAATGGACAAACTGACTCTCTCACAGGTTTTTTGCTACGAATGTACTTGAAAAGGTCTTTATTTCGTGTTTTTGCTTCCGCAGCAAGCTTCTTCTCAAATTCTCTCTTTGCCTGCCTTATCAATGCCTTGCATTTGACTTGCCAGTGCTTGTGCTGTTTCCAGGTTTCGTCATTTGGCTCTTTTTTCCATTTCCTGAAAGATTCTTTTTTGGCAACAACAGCCTCTCTGACCTCACCTTTAAACCATGCTGGCAGTTTTTTGGACTTCCTTCCACTTTTCTTAAAGCGTGGAATACAGCTGGTCTGGGCTTCCAAGATAGTATTTTTCAACAACATCCAAGCTTGATGTAGGTCTTTAACCTTTCCAACTGCTCCTTTTAGTTTTTTCTTAACTGTTTTCCTCATTTTATCATAATCTCCCTTTCGAAAGTTAAAGGGTAGTACTGTGGATTTCCTTACTATCCCTCCTCCACTAATTAAATCAAAGGCGATCATGCCATGATCACTATTGCCAAGTGGCCCCAACACCCTTATCTCTTGCACTAGATCTGGTGTTCCACTAAGGACTAGGTCTAATATGGCTTCCCCTCTGGTCGGTTCATGAACCAGCTGCTCCAAGAAGCAGTCATTTATTTCATCTAGGAACTTTATCTCCCTAGCATGTCCTGCTGTGACACTGACCCAGTCGATGCCGGGGTAATTGAAATCACCCATTATTATTACTGCACTGTAACGTTTGCTAGCTTCCTTGATTTCTTTGAGCATTTCATCATCCATTTGTTCATTCTGGCCAGGCGGACGATAGTACACCCCCACTGCCATCGCCTTCCCCTTTTTACATGGAATTTCAATCCATAGAGATTCTACAGCAAATTTTGTTTCTTGCAAAACTTTAATCCTTTCTGACTCAATGCCCTCTCTAACATAGAGCGCAACCCCTCCACCAATTTGATCAGCTCTATCATTACGATATAATTTGTACCCAGGTATCACAGTGTCCCACTGGTTGTCCTCCTTCCACCATGTCTCTGATATTCCAATCATATCTAACCTCTCGTTTAGTGCTATATATTCTAACTCTCCCATCTTGTTTTTTAGACTTCTAGCATTTGCATACAAACATTTTAGAGACTGTATTTTATTCATATTAATTTGGCTATTGGTAGACATGGGTAATTTGGGATCTTTAAGCTCTGTCTGCTCCATACTCGAGGGCATTTGGGCTACTTTACTCTTTTTTGGAACCTCTCTGCTTTTTGTAGTATCCTTCAAGGATACATTCTTCCGAACCATGCACTCTTGGGTGACTGTCGGCTTTCCCCTATTATCTAGTTTAAAAGCTGCTCTATCTCCTTTTTAAAGGTTAATGCCAGCAGCCTGGTTCCATCTCGGTTAAGGTGAAGCCCATCCCTTAGGAAGAGCCCCTCCTTTCCCCAGAATGTTCCCCAGTTCCTAACAAATCCAAACCCCTCATCTCTGCACCATTGTCTCATCCACGCATTGAGACTCCGGAGCTCTGCCTGCCTTTTGGGTCCTGCGCGTGGAACGGGAAACATTTCGGAGAATGCTACCCTGGAAGTTCTGGATTTCAACTTCCTACCTAAAAGCCTAAATTTAGCTTCCAGAACCTCCCTACCACATTTTCCTATGTCATTGGTACCGACATGTACCAAGACAGCAGACTCCTCCCCAGCACTATCTAAGATCTTATCTAGGTGGCGCATGAGGTCCGCTACCTTCGCACCAGGCAGGCATGTTACCAGGCGATCCTCACGTCCACCAGCCACCCAGCTATCTACATGCCTAATGATCAAATCACCAACTATAACGGCTGTCCTAACCCTTCCCTCATGGGCACTTGGCCCTGCAGAAACCTCCTCGGTGCGAGAGGGGTTTACATCACCTGGAGGACAGGTCCTAGTTACAGGATCACTTCCTGCCACACCAGGGTGATGCTCTCCTGTCACGTGACCTCTCTCCTCCATGGCAACAGGGATGCTGCCAGACTGGAGGTGGGACTTCAGGACTATATCCCTGTAGGTCTCATCTATGTACCTCTCTGTCTGTCTTATACTTTCCAAGTCTGCTACTTTAGCCTCTAGAGAACGGACTTGTTCCCTGAGAGCAAAGAGCTCCTTGCACCTAGTGCACACGTAAGACCTCTCACCAGCTGGGAGAAAATCATACATGTGACACTCAATGCAAAAGACTGGAAAGCCCACATCCCGCTGCTGGACTGCTGTCTGCATCTTAGTTTTAAGTTTGTGTTTAGATCTTTAAGTTCTTTATGTACTAAAGGGTGCTATGGATATTTATACCACTAAAACTGTTCCTAATAAGTTTAATATACCTTGTTCACCTGAAGCTTAATTAATCTCAGGTCCTTAGTGTATGACTGATTTGGGTAATGAGCTTCACCTGAGAGCACCTCCTGTCTTTTAAGTTGTGCAAGTACCTATAAAGTTGTGATTATCCCAGGGGAGGGTGGGTGTGGGGAGGGAGGGAGGGATATAACACTTATTAAAAGAGGGCTGCTACACAGTACCCTGTCCTGTGCTGCTGAGGTAAGCTATATTCTGATTTGATTTAAATTATAGCTCTTTGCTGCTGCTAGGCTCTAACCTATTATGAAATTTAAACTACAAGCTCTCTGCTGGATTCTAAATTTAACCAGAAAGCTCTCTTCTGTGTTTTAATTTGAAACTAAAAGTACTTAGCTGATGCTAGGCCCTGAGTGACTATGAAATTTAAACTACAAGCTCTCTGCTAGATTCTAAAGTTAACCAGAAAGCTCTCTTCTGTGTTTTAATTTGAAACTAAAAGTACTTTGCTGATGCTAGGCCCTAACCTATTATGAAATTTAAACTACAAGCTCTCTGCTGGATTCTAAATTTAACTAGAAAGCTCTCTTCTGTGTTTTAATTTGAAACTAAAAGTACTTTGCTGATGCTAGGCCCTGAGTGACTATGAAATTTAAACTACAAGCTCTCTGCTGGATTCTAAAGTTAACCAGAAAGCTCTCTTCTGTGTTTTAAATTGAAACTAAAAGTACTTTGCTGATGCTAGGCCCTGAGTGACTATGAAATTTAAACTACAAGCTCTCTGCTGGATTCTAAAGTTAACCAGAAAGCTCTCTTCTGTGTTTTAAATTGGAACTAAAAGTACTTTGCTGATGCTAGTCCCTGAGTGACTATGAAATTTAAACTACAAGCTCTCTGCTGGATTCTAAATTTAACCAGAAAGCTCTCTTCTGTGTTTTAAATTGAAACTAATAGTACTTTGCTGATGCTAGGCCCTGAGTGACTATGAAATTTAAACTACAGCTCTCTACTGGGTATGAAAGGTAACCAGAAAGTTCTCTTCTGTGTTTTAAATTGAATCTTAAACTGTTGCTACTAGGCCCTGACTGATTTAACAAAAAATAGTGGGTTCACAGATTAATTAGCTTTAAAAGAAAAAAATTCCTTTCAGAAAAATTCCCAGAAGTATATACTCACAATTTCAGATTTCTCTCCAGAAGTAACAGCCCCCCTTTCTAGTCCATCGGTACTCCCAGGGTTAATAACCTCTTTATGTTCTTTGTCTTGTAAGTCTCCTATTGTCCCCCATATTTGACCTTATCTTCATCTGTTATCTGATATTTTCTTTCACTCAGCCATAAGTCCTGTTTAACCACATCCAGTTCCTTTTTATGCCATGGTTCTCATGTGTATAGTTCAACCCTATTATCCAAGTTGATATTCCTGTTCTATGTAAAACCAAACAGTTTGTGTTTAGGTTGTTTTTGTTATACTGTAAACCGCGCTGATACTGAATAGTGCGGTATATAAGCAACTGTAATAAATAAAATAATAAATAATAATAAAATAAGCCCTTTGGATGTGCTGTGTAGATGTTTTCCTAGCAAAAACACCTGCAACCGTATTCTGAAACCCCAATGGCCCTGCATGCACATGACATTAGCACAAGGATCTCAGAACATGGGAGAGAGAGGGGAATGGGGGTGTGGTCAGCAATGGAGAAGTACAATGCATATTCAGGAAAACCCATGTACATTCTACATGTTTCCCACGGATGTCCACATTATACCTGCGGAAATGTTGAATAAGGTATGCATCCCATATTGATGAATGGCTGTGCCAAAGATGTTTTGAACCGATCTGTCTGCAGTCTGGAAGACCACACGATGCAGTTGGAAAGAAGAGAATGCAGAGGAGGGGGGAGGTGGTATGGTTAGGACACATTAATCAACACCCTTACAGAAATATTCAAAGGTGCAATGATGATTATTCTGGCTATGGTGACAATTGCTTTGTGAGCTAGAGGAGATAATCTAGGGCACTCTGATAATTCCTGTCATCTGAGAAGTGGGACTGTTGATGTAGGGAATACATGTGGGTGAGGATAAGATGGAATCGTGTGGGTGAGCAACTCAGCTCTGATTTGTATTCCATGTTCAGTTTTGGAGACCAAATCTCACAAAGGATGTAAAAAGACTGAAAATGGTTCATAGGAAGGCAACCAAAATGATTTGGAGCTTGCGTCAGAAGCCTTATGAGAAGAGACTTGAAGACCTAAATATGTACACTCTGGAGGAGAGGAGGAATAGTGGAGATATGATTCAGACCTTTAAATACTTAAAGAAAATTAATGAACAAACAAACCTCTTCCAAAGACGGGAAGCTGTAAAACTAGAGGGCATGCCATGAAGCTACAAGGGGGTAAATTGAAAGGCAATGTCAGGAAATACTTTTTCACTGAAAGGGTGGTGGATGCTTGGAATGCACTCCCGATGGAAATTGTGGGGGCAAATACAGTGACATAATTCAAAATGGCATGGGACAGACACAGTAGATCCCTTTACAGCAACAGGATAAAATCAAAATAAACATAACTATCTAATTTCTCAACATACAGGGGTGTCCTACACGGAGCAGTGGGTTCACCCCTAAACAAAGACATGGAGAGGGGTGACCTGCATGGAACGGCAGGTGCACCTACTCTTGCCATCTTACTAGGCAGACTAGATTGACTATACTGGTCTTTATCTGCCATCATTTACTATGTTACTATATGTTACTATGTAACCCTGGGACCCCATACCATTTTGTTATACCAGTTGTTTTCTAGAGGTGCAGGGCATCTTTTCTGCAGATGTATATTTTGTGTGACTGCAGGTGAGAATGTGTGTGTGTGTGTGTGTGTGGGTGTGTGTGTGTGTGTGTGTGTGTGTGTGTGTGTGTGTGTGTGTGTGTGTTCTAGAGGTGCAGGGCATCTTTACTGCAGATGTATATTTTGTGTGACTGCAGGTGAGAATTTGTGTGTGTGTGTGTGTGTGTGTGTGTGTGTGTGTGTGTGTGTGTTCTAGAGGTGCAGGGCATCTTTACTGCAGATGTATATTTTGTGTGACTGCAGGTGAGAATTTGTGTGTGTGCGCGTGGTTAGAGGGATGCATGGGGGGACCTAGTGTACTCAACCACAATATTGGAGGGACATCAATTCCTGGCCAGTACCTGGTCCTTAGGGATGATCGCAGTATGACCTAGTCCCAGTGTGCTTGGCCACAATACATCAGAAAGGGGTCTCTATGGCTAAATATCACAGCATATCCCTGTCAACGATAAGGGACACTCAGAATGAGTGCATGCAACAGGTCACACAGCACCATCAGCGGGCTCACAAAAGTGCACATTTGTATAGACAGATGCTGGTGCTCTTGGGCATCTAGTAGGGCTGTTAGCATGTGCATGCACTCAATCTGAGGGTTCCTAATTATTGCCAGGGATATGCTCTACCAAATCAGAACAGCAGTACCCCTCTGTCAGAATAAAATAAACAACTAAAGAAAAAGATTCTGACCTCATATGAAAAAAGGAAAAGCTTTCTCTCCTCTTACAATATTTTTGTTGGAGCTGCCTTGACAAAGTGGGCAGAATAAAATCTGTCCCACCATTGTGGCTCCTCCGTTTCTTTGAAACAAGCAAAAAAAATTTTGAAGCTTATAGTTAGTTTTTGTCGAGCTTGTAAGAACCGCCGAAAAGTCCAAAAATGACGACGTGTCACGTTTCGGGTCAGTAATTTTCAACCCTGCCTCAGGTCAATATGATACGGTAGTTGCAAAGCTTCAATTTGATCCATTGAGAAAAGGCTCCTTAAATATCATGGAACAGCATCTGACATCAATTATAACAAAAACAGCAAGCATAATGAACCAATCAAAGTGGTTCTATCGTAAAGGCTAATCAGAAAGGGGGAAACCCACTGTCAAGGAATCCTCCTTAATCGAGAAGCCAACCAAATGCAATTACAATGATTGACAGATGAAGCCAGCCAATGATAAAGTTTTGATGGAAATCTGCTAAAATATATAATTTTAATATTCTTAAGCCACAGAACATGAAGATTAGTATTTAAATGATTGTATGCCAATCTATTTGGGCATTTAAGCCCTCTGGGTGAACAGTGCCCAAAGAGAAAATCCACTTTTGTTCCAGTTTTTGACGTTTTTGAACCTGATCTCCTCCTCTAGGGTCAATCGGTACATGATCCAAGATGTGCCAGTGTAGATGTTCAAAAGTATGTCCGGTCTGAATGCAATGTTGAACCATAGGTGCTGTGAGAGTTTTTGTACAAAAACGGGACACATGCTCGCTTAAACACACTTTTATAGATCTAATGGTGCAACCAATATAATAAAGTAAGCGGGGCAAATTATCAAATAAACCACATAAGTGGATTGACAGGTTGTATGCCATCTGGAATGATATACAACTGATGTATGAATGTCAAGCCATTCAGTACCCGTTATTGATGTCTCACAGAAACGGCAAACTCCACAGTGATAATGGCCTCCGTAATTCTGTGTAAAATCTGGAGAGGTGGAGAGGTGGTTTTAGCAACATAGTCCCGAAGGTTTGCTCTACGTGAATAAGCTATCTGTAAACATTTTCCATGAAAACAGGCATGTAATCCCAAAATGGGCCAAAAACGATGTAAGATTTTTACTATTTTTGAAATACCATTAGAATAAGGGAAAATCCCCGTAATCTTATCCTCATGTTCTGAAGACGCCTGTGATGAAAAAAGCCATTCGCGATGTGTAAACCAGGCCCTTTTATAGGCTGTTTTAATTAATCCAAATGGATAACCCCTGTTAAGCAACCATTTCTTCAGGTCAGCAGCATGTGTATGAAACTCATGTAGTGTTGAGCAATGCACCTTAGATGCAGAAACTGCGCATTGGGTAACCCCCATCTTAATGACGCTGGGTGATAGCTGTCATAACGCAAAAGGGTATTATGATGCACCAGTTTTCTGTACAGTGAAGTAATAAATCTTTGAGGAGTCAATGCATGTTATGGAATCGTGCTCAATGGCTATTCTCTCACCACTCAGCAACAAAAAAGAATGTCCTAAATGCATCCCCTAACTGCTGATGTCATTTCTTTACCTAATCTTCAGGGTGTTCTCATAATACAAAGGTAGAAAGACTGAACTCTTAAAGTATGCAAGTAGCTGTTTGAGGCAAAAACAGTGATATCATTTCAGTTCTTCAAAAAAATACTTTAATTGGAATGATAATTTTACATAGCTGATTCAAGGATCCAGCATAATAGCATAACAATCATGGATAGGATGTCTAGATCCAGCAGCTTTTGATGTAAAAATCAAGCATATGTCCTGCTGCATTTGTAGCAAAATTAACTAAACCCCAGTAGCTCCACAGCTTCAGCATGAAGATTGAAATCTCACAAAATAGGTTTTCATGGTCCATTGGAAACAAGATAATTCATTCAGTAACACGAAGGAGGTCAATAGCTGAACACTCCAGTAATAAAACAAAAAGGGAATCCAAAAGACAAAAGACAATAGCAGTCCTTTGCCACTAATGTAAAAATTCATCAAAAGCTTATTTTGAAAGTTTGTTAACGAGGACCAATATGCTGCTCCCTCATGGTATGCCATCAATTGACGTTTACCGCTACTTAACAAAGAAAGGTGACAGACTCAGTTATTTCATTAGTCCCTGCTCTTGCTGCAAAGATCTTCTTGGGGATACTTAAGCTTCTTCTTGCCAGGTAATGAGATTATGTTTTTGAGCTTCAAACGTGTTAGTAGAATGGTCCTCAAGGCTTCAACATTCTTTCTAGTGGCTATCAGGCAATTAAACTTTCTCTATTCTGATGTAGATATATTTGGCTCACTATGATATAGTGCTACCAGGGCCATACCTAGGGCTGTGGGAGCAGTGGTGACACAGAGGGTGCAAGTACAAAAGGGGCACCAGGAAGCTCAAACAAGGGATTTACTGGATGTGATTGAGTGGAGTGGGGGCACCAGATTTGTTAGTCTCAAAGGGTGCACTTCTAGCTTGGTACGGTGCTGGTTGCTAGTGGATCAGAGCCCTTCCTCCCTAAATTAAGCAACTTAAAAACAACCTACTACTATTACTACTACCATTGCTGCACTATTTCTAACTTGGATATCCTGCTTAAAATCTACTAGTAAACATAGAAACATTGTCACCCTCATGGTTGCCAGCCCAACGCCTAGGCGCTGAGACTTGGTCTGCCTGTGGTGTTCCTGCCTCAGAGAGCGTGGGCTTGCTTGAACTCTGCAAGGCCTTCTGGGAATGTAAGTCCCTTTACTCCTTGAGCACAGATGAGTTGCAGTCGAGTGGTTTCAGGCAATGACAAGAATTTATTTTCCCCTTCCCGGTGGATTAAATGCAAGTGAATAACTCAGGACAAAACATTGCCATACAATTGGCTTGAGGAAATTATTCATGAACTCAGGTAAGCTAGCTTTGTCAGCTTCAGGCTTTAAATGTGTAGTGCTTGATACAAAACAAATCACAACAGCTTCAATTAGCAAAGAAAATGTTCCCTTTTCTTCTGCTGCTTTTACCGTCTCTCACAGACACTGTTCAGCATAGGGAATTCACATGGTCAGCCAAAGATAATGTACAGTCCATCTGATCATCCACTATTTCATTATGGTCAGAGTCTATCTGCATTTCCTCAGCATCAGGACTAGCAGGGTATGGCAGTAAGCTGCTATCCTGATCTTTGAAACAAACGTTTTCTCTGACCTCACGTGGTTTCTCTCTGTAACACTCTCCTGAGCAGGGTTGTAAACTACCATATATGCTGTAGTTTTTGTCCAGGGAGTTTGCTACTTTCTGGTAACTATAGGGAACTGCTTTATAGCTAGGTTCAAACTTATATGAATTATTAAGCCTACCGCTTGGCTTTGAAAGGGAAGGAACTCTCCACTCTGCAGGGTTAGACTGGTTCTCAAACACGGCTTGTGTTTGCTTGCCTCTCAGCCTATTAACTTTCCCCTCAGACATACCGGTATTCTCCAACCAGCCTGTCTCTCTCTTAGGAGCATGTGAGCTTTGCCAAGCCTGCCTCTCAGGAAGATTCTTCTCTCTCCTGCCTTTGCCAGACAACCCCTGTCCTGGGTTTCTTCCTTCTGGCCTCAGGAATATGGCTCCCTTGGTTCTCACTCCTCCTTGACTCCTTCTAGTCATCGTACTCCTTTATTGGCTTCTTTCTGGCTCTCTTCCCAGTTCTGCTCCCGGTTCTCCTCCCGGTTCTCGTTCTGCATCTGCTTCCAGTTCCCCCACTGGCTCTCATTCTCGTTCTGCCTGGTCCAAGCTAATGACCAGTTTTTATCATTGTAACTCTCAGGGCTTAGCTGTGCCCTGCCCTGAAACAGGTGAAGCTCATTACCTCCTGAGCTAGGGGATACATCACTGCAGGGGCGTGTCTTTCTAGCTCGTGACTCTCTTTGTTTACTTCTTCTTTGCAAACACTGAGCCATGTGCACAGACTGCCTGTCAGTTTCTGAAAGCAAATCCTCATCTTGCCCTATCTTTATAGGCTCAGAAGCGACTTCTTCATGACAACATAGAAATATAGAAATATGACGACAGAAAAAGACCGCTTGGCCTATCTAGTCTGTCCTCCCATATCAACAACTACAACAGTCCCCTTTCTTCCTTTAGAGATCCTCTGTGTTTGTCCCATGCTTTTTTGAATTCAGATACTCTCCTCATCTCTACCACCTCCACTGGGAGACTATTCCACGAATCCACCACTATTTCCGTAAACAAATATTTCTGCATATCACTCCTGAATCTTTCCCCTTCACCCTCATCCCATGTCCCCTCATAGCAGAACTTACTTTCACTTGAAAGAGGCTGTCCCCCTATACATTTATGCCACGGAGGTATTTAAACATCTCAATCATATGACCTCTATTCCACCTTTCCTCTAAGGTGTACATATTAAGATCCTTAAGTCTGTCCTCATATGCTTTATAATGAAGACCATTAACCATTTTAGTAGCCACCCTCTCTACTGACTCCATCCTGTTTATATCCTTTTAAAGGTGCAGTCTCCAGAATTGCACACTATACTCCAAATGAGGTCACACCAAAGACTTACAGAGGCACTATCACCTCCTTATTTCTGCTAGCCATTCCTCTCCGTATGCACCCAAGCATCCTTCTAGCTTTTGTCATCACCTTTTCTACCTGTTTAACTACTTTAAGATGATTAGACACAACCACACCTAGGTCCCGCTCTTCTTTAGGGGACAAAAGTACTTCATCACCTGTACTATATTGCTCCCTTGGATTGCTGCAGCCTAAATGCATGACCTTACATTTTTTAACATTAAATCCCAGCTGCCAAATTCTAGACCATTCTTCAAGCTTAGCTAGATCCCTCCTTATGTTATCTACACCTTCCTGGGTGTCTACTCTATTGCAGATTTTGGTATCACCTGCAAAGGGGCAAACCTTACCCGACAGCTCTTCTGCTGTATCACTAACAAAGATGTTAAAAAGAATCAGACCAAGGACAGATCCTGGCAGCACACCATTGGTAACATCCTTCTCCTCAGAGTGAGCTCCATTTACCTATACTCTTTGTCGCCTCCCACCCAACCAATTTCTAACCCAAGCAGTAACTTTAGGGTCCATCCCTAGGGTGCTCAGTTTTTTATAAGTCGCCTGTGAGGAAGTGTCAAAGGCTTTACTGAAATCTAAAAACACCACTTCTAGGGCTCTCCCTTGGTCCAACTCCCTGGTCACCCAGTCAAAGAAATCAGTCAGATTTGTCTGACAAGACCTGCCTCTGGTGAATCCATGATGCCTCAGATCCTGTAATCCACTGGACTCCAGAAACCTCACTATTTTCTCTTTCAGCAGCGTTTCCAATAATTTACTCACCAACAAAGTTAAACTAACCGGCCTGTAGTTTTCAACCACATCCTTACTTCCGCTTTTGTGTAAAGACACCACATGAGCCTCTCTCCAGTCCTTTGGCACCACTCCCGACTCCAACGAGGCATTGAAAAGGTCAGTCAATGGAGCTGTTAGAACGTCCCCAAGTTCCCTCAGTATTCAAGGGTGTATCCCATCTGGTCCCATTGCTTTGTCTACTTTATGTTGAGCTAATGTCTCACAAACACAGTCTTCTGAAAAATGTTCCAGATGTCCCTCGCTTCTGTTCCTGTTTGTGGGTGTTTTCTGAGGTCCTGCTCCTGGTGCTTCATCTGTGAACACAAAACAAAATATTTGTTAAGCAATTCCGCTTTATCCTCATCAGCTTCTACATATTCCTCCCCTTCACCCTTGAGTCTGACAATACCACTTTTACATAGCAACATAGTAAATGATGGCAGATAAAGACCAGTATGGTCCATCTTGTCTGCCCAGTAAGATGGCAAGAGCAGGTGCACCTGCTGCTCTGTGCAGGCCACCCCTCCTCATGTCCTTGTTTTAGGGGTGAACCCACTGCTCCATGTAGGACACTCCTGTATGTTGAGGAATTTGTTAGTTAAGTTTATTTTTATTTTATCCTCTTGCTGTAAAGTGACAGAATGAAAAATGGCATGGGACAGACACAGTGGATCCCACTGTGTCTGTCCCATGCCATTTTTCATTCTGTCACTGTATTTGCCCCCAACACATCCATCGGGAGGACATTCCAAGCATCCACCACCCTTTCAGTGAAAATGTATTTCCTGACATTGCCTTTCAATTTACCCCCTTCCAGTTTCATGTTATGCCCTCTAGTTTTACAGCTTCCCTGTCTTTGGAAGAGGTTTGTTTGTTCATTACAGTGGAACCTCAGTTTTCATGATTAATCCATTCGAAAATGTCTGACTAAAACCGAATGTATGAAAACTGAAGCAATATTTCCCATAAGAAATAATGTAAATCCAATTAATCTGTTCCAGACACCCAAAAATATTAACAAAAAATACATTTTATAGATAATAACTATATTTTTACATACAGAAAACAATGAAAAATAAATATAAATGACTAATGAAATGGATAAATGAACATTTAACATCACTTTTACCTTTATTGAAGACTCTTGTTAGCATATGGAAGACAGTCAATCAGCAAGAGAATCAAAATAAGAAAATCCCACTTCTGGCCACAAGATGGTGCTCCATTTTCAACTGTATGAAAACCGAGACAATGTACAAAGACTGGGACAAAATCTTGATGAAAAAAGTCAACGAAAACCGAATCATACAAAAACCGAGGTTTGACTGTATTTCTCTTTAAGTATTTAAAGGTCTGAATCATATCTCCCCTGTCCTTCCTCTCCTCCAGAGTGTATGTTTACCCTTCCTCTCCTCACTAACATATCTGAAAAATGTCTTATCCCCCCATTTTATTGCCTTGGCTATTTCCTCCTCTTTTTGAATCTTTGCTTTCCTGACTACTTTGCTAGCTTCTCTAAGTTTTTCCAGATATAGATGCCTGCCTTCCTCTCTCTGTGATCTCATGTATTTCATGAAGGTCTCCTTCTTCACCTTTTCAGCTACTTCTTTCAAAAACCATAGTGGTCTCCTTTTCCTTTTACCTTTATTTATCATATTAACAAAAAGGTTGGTTGCCCTTAAAATATCCCCTTTCAGTTTTGCCCACTGTTTTTCTACATCCCCTAGCTGTTCCCATCCTACTAACAACATCATGGCAAAGTTAGTTTTCCTAAAGTTTAAGGCCCTCACTTTTGAATGGACTTTATCAGCCCTAGTCCTAATACTGAATCACACCATCTGGTGATCACTGGAGTCAGGATGATCTCCCACTATAACATCAGAAACACTTTCCCCATTGGTAAGCATCCTGTCCAGTATGGCCCCTTAATGTGTGGATTCTGTTACTAGTTGACAGAATAATTCTCCCTGTATAGAATCCAGGATCTCCTTCTAGATGACATTGCAGCAGGATGACTTATTTATTTATTTAATTTTATTTTAGTTTCTTATATACTGCACTATTTAGTATCAGCGCGGTTTACATGGAACAACGAACCATAATGAACAAACGTTAGGTTTTACAGAGAACAGGGTAATACAACTTGGATAACTTAGGGGAAACATGCACATCAACTATTTACATATGTAACAGAAAGCTTTGAATAATGGATTATGAACCTACGGAAAGATATTAAGAATAGGGACTAATATACAAAGGTTTCTAGATGACATTGCAGCAGGGATGTGTCAATCATCACTAGGCATATTGAAATCACCCATCAGTAGCACCTTTCCTTTCATAACGATACTGCATATGTCTTCTATTAAATCTCTGTCCACTTCTGCTTTCTGTGAAGGAGATCTGTGTGTCACACCCATTCACAGTTTAACTGACAGTGCCTCCTTGCTCCCTTTTAAGCCTAGTAATTCTATAGCTTTAGTATTTTATTTTTTACATATAGTGCAACTCCTCCTTCACTTCTTCCTACCCTGTCCTTTCTGAATAAAGTATAGCAAGGTATAATTACATCCCAATCATGGTTGCCCATGAACCATGTCTCCATAACCACCACTTAATGCAAGTCAGCCTCTTCCATTAAAGCCTCAACATCTGGGATCAAATTGCCCATACTGTAGGCATTGATGCATACTACTTTACGGATGTCACCCCTTTTAAGCATTTCAACAGAGGTATTTAAAGTTTTACTTACCTGAGGTCTTTAATTTACCTGGGGGCTTTCTTAATTCATTCCCAATGAATCTAGTTTAATGCCATCTTCAGTAGGTATCCAGTCTGCTGTGGAAGACACTTTGACCTTTCTTGGATAGGTTGACACTGTCTCTGCTCTGCATCCATTGGTAATCATTCCATGCTCTATGAAACCAAAATGCCCTTGATGACACCAGCCATGCAGCCATGCATTGATTTCCAAGATGTAAGCTTCTCAGCCTCGGTCTTTACCCTCAACAGGGAGGATTGAGGAGAACACTACCTGCACACATATCTGCTTCACTCTCTGTCCCAGAGCCATGAAGTCACTTTTGATATGATTGGAGGGATACCTAGCAGTATCGTTTATACCAACATGAATGAGCGACATTGCATAATAGTCAGTAGGCTTGATGAGTCTCGGCAAACTCTCCGTAACATCTTAGAATTTGACACCTGGCTAACAGCACACCTTTCTGGACATTAAATCTGGTTATCCTATGGACACCTCAGTATACCTCTGAAGAAAAATCACCAACCACCACTACCCTTTGCTTCGATATTGTCACTGATTCCACAACTTTGGAATGCGTGAGCTCTAGTTCTCCCCTTTCTTTGGATGCTTTCAACTCCTGCACTTCCAGAACTGCATACTGCTTTTTTCAGTTTGAGGACTGGAGGAGTTGTATTGTTGATTCTTCAGGCTCTGATGCCTCGTGTCCAACTTTCTTCATTCTGTAGCCTCCCATCTTTACCTCTGTCAGAGAACTTGGATGCTTCAAGCAGCATCTCATCAATGCATTTCTCACTGTCTCAAATGCTTCTCAGCCTTACCACCTCTTCTGAGCTCCTCCACTTGTTTCATAAGGGCTTCAGCACATGGAACCAATCCCTCAACTGGCACTTAACTGTCTCTTTGGACAGAGGCACAACTGTAATGGGGGCAACAGCTTTGGCAATATGATTTTTCCCAGTCATCGTTCTGCTGGTGGAGCTTTGGTACCTGTTGAAGTAAACAAGGGAGACATGCCAAAGTCCCTAACTTTTCCTCAGCTGTCCTTCAAGAGAAAAAGCAGATAACTTATTTTATGTATGTTCTAACAGTACTGTTGTATATCCCTGTGTGTAGCCCTGCATCCTTACTAGACAGTTATTATATTACTCTAGTAAATGTTGATATTATGTGTCTGAAATATATAGATTAATGTGGTCCCTTTGTAAAATTACCTAATCAAAGTTCTCTGAAGATGGCAAATTGTTTGTCAACAAGCTAATAGGGGAGTTGCCCTATATAGCAAGAATTCTCACATGGGGTGGGTGGGAGATGGGTGGGAAGGGAATGATCTAACACCTCATGAGGTCAGTGATTTCAAAGAGTAGTTATCTCTGAACATGAAGTTTAGGGGAGGAAAAAAAAAGAACTCAGCAGAAAAATAGCTTTACCCAAAAACACTAAAATTTCCCTTTTGCAAAAGAGCTGCAATGCAGCAGAATAAGCCTTAGCTATTAAAGATACAATATAATATAATAGAAACAAAATGGCAGAAAAAGACCACATGACCTATCTAGTCTGTCCTTCCATACCAATTACAATAGTCCCCTTTTTTCCTTTAGATCGTCTGTGTTTATCTCATGCTTTCTTGAATTAAGATACTGTCCTCATCTGTACTGCCTCCACTGGGTGACTATTCCACACACCAACCACTCTTCCCATAAATAAATATTTCTGCATATTATTCCTGAGTCTATCCCCTTTCACTTTCATCCTATGTTCTCTCATAGCAGAGCTTGCTTTCAATCAAAAGAGACTCTCCTCTTGTACATTTATGCCATGGTGTTTTTTAAACAACTCTATCATATCTCCTCTACCCCGCCTTTCCTCTAACGTATACAAATTAAGATCTTTAAGTCTGTTCTCATATGCTTTATAATGAAGACCACTCAGTATTTTAGTGGCCACCCTCTGCACCGACTCCATCCTGTTTATATCCTTTTAAAGGTGTGGTCTTCAGAATTGCAAACAATACGCTGAATGAGGTTGCACCAGAGACTTATACAGAGGCAATATTGCCTTCTTTTTTCTGCTCGCCATTCCTCTCCCTATGTACCCGTGCATCCATCTGGCTTTCACCATTGCCTTTTCTACTCATTTAGCCACTTTAAGATCATTGGAAACAGTCACGCTCAGATCCTGCTCTTCTTGCATGGACAGAAGTACTTCACCCCCTATACCATACCATTCCCTTGGAGTTTTGCAGCCCAAATGCATGGCCCTGCATTTTTTAGCATTAAATCTCAGCTGCTAATCGACCATTCTTCAAGCCTAGATAGATCTCTCCTCATGTTATCTACTCTTTCCTAGGTGTCTGCTCTATTGCAGATTATGGTATCATCCCCAAAGTGGCAAACCTTACCAGACAGCCCTTCCGCAATATCACTAACAAAGATGTTAAAAAGAATCAGATCAAGGACAGATCCCTGCGGCACACCACTGGTAACATCCTTCTCCTCAGAGTGAACTCCATTTACCTGTACCCTTTATTGTCTTCCATTCAATCATTTTCTAACCATGTCAGTCACTTTAGGGTCTCTCCCTAGAGTGCTCAGTTTGTTTATAAGTTGCCTTTGCAGAATGGTGTGAAAGGTTTTACTGAAATATAAGTACACCACAGCTAGGGCTCTCCCTCGGTCCAACTCCCTGGTCACCAAGTCAAAGAAATCAATCAGATTTTTCAGGCAAGATCTGCCTCTGGTAAACCCATTCTGCCTCAGATCCTGCAATCCATTGGACTCCAGAAACTTCACTATTTTCTATTTTAGCAATGTTTCCAATAATTTACTCACACAGAGGTTAGACTAACCGGCCTGTAGTTTTCAACTTCATCCTTACTTATGCTTTTGTGTAAAGGGACCATGTGTGCCTTTCTCCGAGCCTCTGGGACCACTCCCAATTCTAAAGAAGCATTGAAAAGATCAGTCAGTGGAGCTGCTAGAATGTTCCCAAGTTCCTTGAAAATCGTTCAAGATCCCCATTCTGTAGCATCCCATCTTCACCTCTGTCAGAGAGCTTGGATGTTTCAAGAAGCATCTGAAAGAAGCAAATGCAAAACAAAACCCCTTTCAAAGCTCTCAGGCAGAGAGCTTGTATTCAAGAGCCACATAGTATTACCTTGCTTGCAATGGAAACCCTTTTAGGATTGTGGTGCAGACCTCAGTTGTGTCCTTTCCTCACTGGCTGCTTCTAAAGGACAAGATCAAAGAAAAGACCATGCAAATTCATGTGAAGAGATGTGGAATCAAGTTTTTAGCTTTTCAGATGCATATTTGAATCATAATCTGCAAGAATCCTCTGTTTTTAAAGATTTAGCTTTGGACACTACTTATTTGTGGATGTTTAAAACCAAGATTGCTTAAATGCTTATTTTTTGGCTGAATATTCCATGAGGTTTTGAGGATTTTTATAGGAACCTCATCTGCATCAGAAGGATAAAGATTTTGTTGTGAAATGGAATAAGATTCTTAATTAGTGCTCTTTGGACCTGATCATTTTAATTGTGGACCATGCTCAAGCCAATGTAACGAAGATCACATCATAAACTGAAGAGAATACTAAGGTGCTTAAAACTAAAAATACTGAGGACCTGTTGCCTCTAAATCACAAGAATTGGATAAATCTGCTGGGATCCTTAGAGAGGCTTTGGGGCTTGTTTACAAAGCAGCGGTAGCGGTTTCCGATTGTTATCGGAGCTGCGGCCCCATTGATTTCATTGGGGCCGCGGCTCCGGTAACAATCGGAAACCGCTACCGCGGCTTTGTAAACAAGCCCCTTTGAAGAAAAAGAAACTTGAAAAATTGATCTATGATGAGGGAGATTAGAAACAAGAAGTTTACCCTTGGATGAGACTTAAGTCACCGAGGGGTTCTGCCCAGATGGTCACTTTTGACTCCAGTTCTGAAGTTTCCTCCTCTGATGGATCATTGGAAAGAAATTTAAAACATTATCAGAACTTAGAGGGAAGCCCCCGGTGACAAGGGAGACCATTAATTTCTGAGATGGCCTCCCAGAGAGTGGGAGGGGGGCATCAACCCTCCTTCTGTGTTGCTTCCATTGTCACAGTCACAGAGACTGAGGAATCAACAGTCATAAATCTTTCTAAGGTAGTTTTGAACCCTGCTCACTTTAAAGTATTTGAGAAGGGGCTGTCATTTATTCCAACTGTTATATGCAGTCCTTTTGAAATTCAGAAATATATCCAAAATATTTTTTGCTTTTTGCAATTCCATATGTTTTTCTCAGATAGAACATTCAGAGAAGATGACTTGTCAGTTGTGAAGAAACCTTCTACATGGCTTCAACCTGGTCCTGTTGACAGAGTCATGGATACCTTCATGTGTTTTGTTCATAGAGATGTCACACAAGTTATTTCTGCAATGTACCAGTTTTATAATTTGTCAACGGTTGAGAGGTTGGCTCTGGAATCCTTACAAACGCCTTCTGAGATCATAATTAAGCCTATGGACAAAGGTGGAACAGTTGTTGTGTCGGCTAAATCCTTTTATATCCGAAGGTGGACTGCATATTACGACAAGGTTTGGATCAATATTTTATTACTCAGAAAGAATTTATATTTTGAATGTTGATTTTCTAAGAATTTCTGTGATCTATATGTTGCTGAAAGTACATAAGAACTTACAGAACCCCCCTACAGAACCGTCCCATTATCTTGGCCAGAGGTTCTTTATTTGAACCTTTATCCATTTTTGTGGATAAATTCATAAGAACCTTTGTACCATCTTTATCATATATCTGAGATTTGAAACATATTATGCAGGTACATCGGTTACAGCTGATATTGAGATATTATATACCAAGATACCCCAAGCAGCAGCAATTCAAATTGTACATGATACTCTGGAGAAACGCTCTGTTGACGCCGGGGCATTGTGGCCGTGGTTGGAGCTTTATGGGAAGGGTCGGCATGGGAGGGTGGTGCGGGAGTTGTGGTTGGGGTTTACGGAGGGCTTTCGTATTCCGTATCAGGGCGCGATCTCGGGCGTTGTGGCCCGTAATCCAGACTCGGTGCGTCAGTTGGCGGAGATGGCCCGGGGTAAGATTGCGGCGGAGTGTGCGCTAGGCCACGTGGCGGGGCCGTTTGTCCACCCACCCTTTTCCCCCTTTGTTGTATCGCCGCTGGGGGTTATACCCAAGAAGGAGCCGGGGAAGTATCGATTGATACACAACCTCTCCTTTCCGCCGGGGGATTCGGTGAATGACCATATCCCGCCGGAGTGCTGCTCAGTGAGGTATGCCCCCTTTGATGCAGCGGTGGATTTGTTGAGACACTGTGGTGTAGGGGCTCTGATGGCGAAGGTGGACATCGAATCCACGTTTAGGTTGTTGCCGGTTCATCCGTCTGCTTTTCCATTGCTCGGCTTTCAGTTTGATGCCCGTTATTACTTTGACCGGTGCATGCCGATGGGCTGTGTGATATCTTGTGCCTATTTTGAGACCTTTAGTTCCTTCTTGCATTGGGTCTTGACTCGGAGAGCTGGTTGTCGCTCTATCGTGCATTACCTGGATGATTTTTTGTTTGTGGGTCCTGCGCAGTCGGTGACCTGCGCGACCTTGTTGCGGCAGTTCGAGGAGATGGTGGTGGTGTTTGGGATTCCGTTGGCGGTGGATAAGACGGTGGGCCCGGTGACGTGCCTGTGCTTCTTGGGGATAGAGATTGATTCCGTCGCCTTCGAGATCTGCTTGCCGGCAGATAAGGTGGAGTGCCTGAAAGTGCTGTTTGCCGCGGTGGGGTCGGCGGCGAAGGTCACGTTGCGGGAGTTGCAGGTGCTGGTTGGGCACTTGAACTTTGCCTGTCGGGTGATTGCGATGGGGCGGCCGTTCGCACGGCGGCTGTCCCTGGCTACGGTAGGGGTGCGGAGCCCACATCATCGTATTTGGGTGACGGCTGGGATGCGAGAGGATCTGCAGGTGTGGGGGGCGTTTCTTTCGGATTTCAACGATTGTGCCATGGTGCAATCGGCAGAGATGTCCAATGGGGATTTGCAGCTCTTCTCGGATGCGGCGGGCGGTTCGGGGTTCGGCTTGTATTGTCAGGGTTCGTGGTGTGCTGAGGCCTGGCCGGTGGACTGGGAGGAGACGGGCCTGACGCGTAACGTTACATTCTTGGAGTTATTTCTGATTGTGGTGGCGTTTTGGGTGTGGCCCGAGAAGTTACGGAACCGGAAAGTGGTTTTCTGGTGCGATAATGCGGCGGTGGTGCAAGTTATCAATCGGCAGTCTCCCAGATGCCCGCGGGTAACGGCGTTGATGAGAGTCTTGGTCTTGGCTTGCTTGCACCTCAATGTTACTGCACGGGCGTGCCACGTTCCGGGGGTGCAAAATTCTATTGCTGATGCTTTGTCTCGTTTCCAGTGGGCGCAGTTTCGGGTGTTGGCCCCGGGAGCGGACGAGGCGACGACACCGATGCCGGGGAACCTTTGGCAGATTGGGACCCTGGACTGATGGGGTTGTTGAGGTCTTCTGTGGCTACAGGTACGTGGGCCATCTATCGGCGTGGGTATGACAGGGTGCGGGCCTTTTTGCAGGAAAGGGGCTGGTGCGGTGGGAGGATTGGCGATCAGTTGGGGGGTTCATTCATTGTTTGGGCGAAGGAGCAGGGTTGGTCGCGGTCGTCGGTCCGGGCTGTGTTGGCGGGTTTCTCCTTTTTCAGTAAGGCAGCGGGCTGGGGGAACCCGGGTGGGTCATTCTTGGTGATGCAGCTGCTGGCAGGTTGGGGGCGGGAGCGGCCCCCGGTGCGGGATTGGCGGCGCCCAGTCACTCATGAGCTGCTCTTGCGGATCTGGGGGGTTTTGGAGGAGGTTGCGGTGACGGAGTACGAGGCGGTGTTGTTTCGTGCTTTGTTTGTTACGGCCTTCTTCGGAGCCTTTCGGGTGAGTGAGCTCGTGCCTCGTTCGCGGAGGGGCGACGATGTTGGTGGCTTGGCTGTTCAATATGTGGCAGTGGGGCACTCCGCTGTGCAGATTTACCTGCCACGGTCCAAGACGGACCAGATGGGTAGGGGTTGGCGGGTGGTGCTGCAGGTGACCCCGGGTTGTCGTCTTGCCAGGTGCACAATTTGCAGGCATATGACCGGTTGCGCCCTTCGATGGTCGGCCACTTTTTTCGTCACGAGGACAGGCGGCCAGTTACCCAGTATCAGTTCACGGTGGTGCTGCGCTTGGCCCTGCGGCAGTTGGGGTGCCCTGAACGGCAGTTTGCCTCGCACTCTTTCCGTATCGGTGCAGCAACGAGCACAGCAGCGGTGGGACTGGATGGTGGGGTGATTCAACACATTGGGAGGTGGGGTTCTGGGGCTTATTCAGGCTATGTTCGGCCCGACCAGGTTTGATGGGTGGCACCCGGGGGGGGGGGCAGTGGGGGGGAAGGGGGGGGTCTTTCATGCTTTGTTTTCTGTTGCAGGTGGGCTGCTGCGGCAGCTTTCCCGGAATGGCGCAGTGGGTGCGTCCTCAGCTGGCGAATGGTGGATTGTCGGGCACTCCTTTGTCTATTGGGCGGAGAGGCGGGCTGTGCGACGCCCGCTCGGAGTGCATTTGGTCCTGGTGGTCCGTAACATGCGATTGCGGTGGATGGGAGAGCGCGGAATGCGGTGGTGGCACTTCCTTCCTGTGGTGCGGCGAGCAGCAGATCAACGGAGGCGTCCGTTGGGGATCCTGATCCATCTGGGTGGCAACGATTTGTCCGGCTGGACGTGCCGGCAGCTCATCCGAGCAGTTCAGCGGGACCTTTGAGTGCTGCAGGAGGAGTGGCCGGAGGTGGCAATCATCTGGTCGGATATTATCCAGCGCCCGGCCTGCCAGTCTCAGCGGCGGTGGTCGCGAGGCCTTGTTAAAGTGAATCGTCAAATTGGGCGATGGGTCCAACAGGCGGGTGGCTTGCAGGTCCACCATTCTTGGGTGGATGTTCATTGTGCGGGACTCTACCGCACAGACGGTGTTCACCTGTCTCCTGTGGGACAGGATTTGTTATTGAACGATTGGCAGGAGATTCTGGAGCAGGTGGTTGGTCACAGCTTTATTGGGGTGGGTCGGCGCGAGGATAAGTAGTTACCTCGTGCCGGTGGCGGGGTAGAGAGACAGCGCTCGCCGAGGCGGCGGGAGTGCTAACTGCTTTAGGAGCTGTAGGGAGCGAAGGGCTCCCCAGGGGTGGGGGCGAGACATCCCGGTTGGGGGTCTCGGCCCGGTAGGTGGGTGTGAGGGCCGGCCTTTGCTACTAGGATGGCGAGGCTGGCGGTGGGGGGGTGGTGAGGAGGATGTTCCGCCTTGCTAATAGTATGGCGGGTGGGGGCATCGTCTGGTATGGGGGTGGGGGTGAGATTAAGGTTGGTTGCCCATGTTGGGCGGTTATTACATGTATTAAATTTGTAAATAAAACTGCGACCTTTGTAAAATTACCTAATCAAAGTTCTCTGAAGATGGCAAATTGTTTGTCAACAAGCTAATAGGGGAGTTGCCCTATATAGCAAGAATTCTCACATGGGGTGGGTGGGAGATGGGTGGGAAGGGAATGATCTAACACCTCATGAGGTCAGTGATTTCAAAGAGTAGTTATCTCTGAACATGAAGTTTAGGGGAGGAAAAAAAAAGAACTCAGCAGAAAAATAGCTTTACCCAAAAACACTAAAATTTCCCTTTTGCAAAAGAGCTGCAATGCAGCAGAATAAGCCTTAGCTATTAAAGATACAATATAATATAATAGAAACAAAATGGCAGAAAAAGACCACATGACCTATCTAGTCTGTCCTTCCATACCAATTACAATAGTCCCCTTTTTTCCTTTAGATCGTCTGTGTTTATCTCATGCTTTCTTGAATTAAGATACTGTCCTCATCTGTACTGCCTCCACTGGGTGACTATTCCACACACCAACCACTCTTCCCATAAATAAATATTTCTGCATATTATTCCTGAGTCTATCCCCTTTCACTTTCATCCTATGTTCTCTCATAGCAGAGCTTGCTTTCAATCAAAAGAGACTCTCCTCTTGTACATTTATGCCATGGTGTTTTTTAAACAACTCTATCATATCTCCTCTACCCCGCCTTTCCTCTAACGTATACAAATTAAGATCTTTAAGTCTGTTCTCATATGCTTTATAATGAAGACCACTCAGTATTTTAGTGGCCACCCTCTGCACCGACTCCATCCTGTTTATATCCTTTTAAAGGTGTGGTCTTCAGAATTGCAAACAATACGCTGAATGAGGTTGCACCAGAGACTTATACAGAGGCAATATTGCCTTCTTTTTTCTGCTCGCCATTCCTCTCCCTATGTACCCGTGCATCCATCTGGCTTTCACCATTGCCTTTTCTACTCATTTAGCCACTTTAAGATCATTGGAAACAGTCACGCTCAGATCCTGCTCTTCTTGCATGGACAGAAGTACTTCACCCCCTATACCATACCATTCCCTTGGAGTTTTGCAGCCCAAATGCATGGCCCTGCATTTTTTAGCATTAAATCTCAGCTGCTAATCGACCATTCTTCAAGCCTAGATAGATCTCTCCTCATGTTATCTACTCTTTCCTAGGTGTCTGCTCTATTGCAGATTATGGTATCATCCCCAAAGTGGCAAACCTTACCAGACAGCCCTTCCGCAATATCACTAACAAAGATGTTAAAAAGAATCAGATCAAGGACAGATCCCTGCGGCACACCACTGGTAACATCCTTCTCCTCAGAGTGAACTCCATTTACCTGTACCCTTTATTGTCTTCCATTCAATCATTTTCTAACCATGTCAGTCACTTTAGGGTCTCTCCCTAGAGTGCTCAGTTTGTTTATAAGTTGCCTTTGCAGAATGGTGTGAAAGGTTTTACTGAAATATAAGTACACCACAGCTAGGGCTCTCCCTCGGTCCAACTCCCTGGTCACCAAGTCAAAGAAATCAATCAGATTTTTCAGGCAAGATCTGCCTCTGGTAAACCCATTCTGCCTCAGATCCTGCAATCCATTGGACTCCAGAAACTTCACTATTTTCTATTTTAGCAATGTTTCCAATAATTTACTCACACAGAGGTTAGACTAACCGGCCTGTAGTTTTCAACTTCATCCTTACTTATGCTTTTGTGTAAAGGGACCATGTGTGCCTTTCTCCGAGCCTCTGGGACCACTCCCAATTCTAAAGAAGCATTGAAAAGATCAGTCAGTGGAGCTGCTAGAATGTTCCCAAGTTCCTTGAAAATCGTTCAAGATCCCCATTCTGTAGCATCCCATCTTCACCTCTGTCAGAGAGCTTGGATGTTTCAAGAAGCATCTGAAAGAAGCAAATGCAAAACAAAACCCCTTTCAAAGCTCTCAGGCAGAGAGCTTGTATTCAAGAGCCACATAGTATTACCTTGCTTGCAATGGAAACCCTTTTAGGATTGTGGTGCAGACCTCAGTTGTGTCCTTTCCTCACTGGCTGCTTCTAAAGGACAAGATCAAAGAAAAGACCATGCAAATTCATGTGAAGAGATGTGGAATCAAGTTTTTAGCTTTTCAGATGCATATTTGAATCATAATCTGCAAGAATCCTCTGTTTTTAAAGATTTAGCTTTGGACACTACTTATTTGTGGATGTTTAAAACCAAGATTGCTTAAATGCTTATTTTTTGGCTGAATATTCCATGAGGTTTTGAGGATTTTTATAGGAACCTCATCTGCATCAGAAGGATAAAGATTTTGTTGTGAAATGGAATAAGATTCTTAATTAGTGCTCTTTGGACCTGATCATTTTAATTGTGGACCATGCTCAAGCCAATGTAACGAAGATCACATCATAAACTGAAGAGAATACTAAGGTGCTTAAAACTAAAAATACTGAGGACCTGTTGCCTCTAAATCACAAGAATTGGATAAATCTGCTGGGATCCTTAGAGAGGCTTTGGGGCTTGTTTACAAAGCAGCGGTAGCGGTTTCCGATTGTTATCGGAGCTGCGGCCCCATTGATTTCATTGGGGCCGCGGCTCCGGTAACAATCGGAAACCGCTACCGCGGCTTTGTAAACAAGCCCCTTTGAAGAAAAAGAAACTTGAAAAATTGATCTATGATGAGGGAGATTAGAAACAAGAAGTTTACCCTTGGATGAGACTTAAGTCACCGAGGGGTTCTGCCCAGATGGTCACTTTTGACTCCAGTTCTGAAGTTTCCTCCTCTGATGGATCATTGGAAAGAAATTTAAAACATTATCAGAACTTAGAGGGAAGCCCCCGGTGACAAGGGAGACCATTAATTTCTGAGATGGCCTCCCAGAGAGTGGGAGGGGGGCATCAACCCTCCTTCTGTGTTGCTTCCATTGTCACAGTCACAGAGACTGAGGAATCAACAGTCATAAATCTTTCTAAGGTAGTTTTGAACCCTGCTCACTTTAAAGTATTTGAGAAGGGGCTGTCATTTATTCCAACTGTTATATGCAGTCCTTTTGAAATTCAGAAATATATCCAAAATATTTTTTGCTTTTTGCAATTCCATATGTTTTTCTCAGATAGAACATTCAGAGAAGATGACTTGTCAGTTGTGAAGAAACCTTCTACATGGCTTCAACCTGGTCCTGTTGACAGAGTCATGGATACCTTCATGTGTTTTGTTCATAGAGATGTCACACAAGTTATTTCTGCAATGTACCAGTTTTATAATTTGTCAACGGTTGAGAGGTTGGCTCTGGAATCCTTACAAACGCCTTCTGAGATCATAATTAAGCCTATGGACAAAGGTGGAACAGTTGTTGTGTCGGCTAAATCCTTTTATATCCGAAGGTGGACTGCATATTACGACAAGGTTTGGATCAATATTTTATTACTCAGAAAGAATTTATATTTGAATGTTGATTTTCTAAGAATTTCTGTGATCTATATGTTGCTGAAAGTACATAAGAACTTACAGAACCCCCCTACAGAACCGTCCCATTATCTTGGCCAGAGGTTCTTTATTTGAACCTTTATCCATTTTTGTGGATAAATTCATAAGAACCTTTGTACCATCTTTATCATATATCTGAGATTTGAAACATATTATGCAGGTACATCGGTTACAGCTGATATTGAGATATTATATACCAAGATACCCCAAGCAGCAGCAATTCAAATTGTACATGATACTCTGGAGAAACGCTCTGTTGACGCCGGGGCATTGTGGCCGTGGTTGGAGCTTTATGGGAAGGGTCGGCATGGGAGGGTGGTGCGGGAGTTGTGGTTGGGGTTTACGGAGGGCTTTCGTATTCCGTATCAGGGCGCGATCTCGGGCGTTGTGGCCCGTAATCCAGACTCGGTGCGTCAGTTGGCGGAGATGGCCCGGGGTAAGATTGCGGCGGAGTGTGCGCTAGGCCACGTGGCGGGGCCGTTTGTCCACCCACCCTTTTCCCCCTTTGTTGTATCGCCGCTGGGGGTTATACCCAAGAAGGAGCCGGGGAAGTATCGATTGATACACAACCTCTCCTTTCCGCCGGGGGATTCGGTGAATGACCATATCCCGCCGGAGTGCTGCTCAGTGAGGTATGCCCCCTTTGATGCAGCGGTGGATTTGTTGAGACACTGTGGTGTAGGGGCTCTGATGGCGAAGGTGGACATCGAATCCACGTTTAGGTTGTTGCCGGTTCATCCGTCTGCTTTTCCATTGCTCGGCTTTCAGTTTGATGCCCGTTATTACTTTGACCGGTGCATGCCGATGGGCTGTGTGATATCTTGTGCCTATTTTGAGACCTTTAGTTCCTTCTTGCATTGGGTCTTGACTCGGAGAGCTGGTTGTCGCTCTATCGTGCATTACCTGGATGATTTTTTGTTTGTGGGTCCTGCGCAGTCGGTGACCTGCGCGACCTTGTTGCGGCAGTTCGAGGAGATGGTGGTGGTGTTTGGGATTCCGTTGGCGGTGGATAAGACGGTGGGCCCGGTGACGTGCCTGTGCTTCTTGGGGATAGAGATTGATTCCGTCGCCTTCGAGATCTGCTTGCCGGCAGATAAGGTGGAGTGCCTGAAAGTGCTGTTTGCCGCGGTGGGGTCGGCGGCGAAGGTCACGTTGCGGGAGTTGCAGGTGCTGGTTGGGCACTTGAACTTTGCCTGTCGGGTGATTGCGATGGGGCGGCCGTTCGCACGGCGGCTGTCCCTGGCTACGGTAGGGGTGCGGAGCCCACATCATCGTATTTGGGTGACGGCTGGGATGCGAGAGGATCTGCAGGTGTGGGGGGCGTTTCTTTCGGATTTCAACGATTGTGCCATGGTGCAATCGGCAGAGATGTCCAATGGGGATTTGCAGCTCTTCTCGGATGCGGCGGGCGGTTCGGGGTTCGGCTTGTATTGTCAGGGTTCGTGGTGTGCTGAGGCCTGGCCGGTGGACTGGGAGGAGACGGGCCTGACGCGTAACGTTACATTCTTGGAGTTATTTCTGATTGTGGTGGCGTTTTGGGTGTGGCCCGAGAAGTTACGGAACCGGAAAGTGGTTTTCTGGTGCGATAATGCGGCGGTGGTGCAAGTTATCAATCGGCAGTCTCCCAGATGCCCGCGGGTAACGGCGTTGATGAGAGTCTTGGTCTTGGCTTGCTTGCACCTCAATGTTACTGCACGGGCGTGCCACGATCACGGGGTGCAAAATACTATTGCTGATGCTTTGTCTCGTTTCCAGTGGGCGCAGTTTCGGGTGTTGGCCCCGGGAGCGGACGAGGCGACGACACCGATGCCGGGGAACCTTTGGCAGATTGGGACCCTGGACTGATGGGGTTGTTGAGGTCTTCTGTGGCTACAGGTACGTGGGCCATCTATCGGCGTGGGTATGACAGGGTGCGGGCCTTTTTGCAGGAAAGGGGCTGGTGCGGTGGGAGGATTGGCGATCAGTTGGGGGGTTCATTCATTGTTTGGGCGAAGGAGCAGGGTTGGTCGCGGTCGTCGGTCCGGGCTGTGTTGGCGGGTTTCTCCTTTTTCAGTAAGGCAGCGGGCTGGGGGAACCCGGGTGGGTCATTCTTGGTGATGCAGCTGCTGGCAGGTTGGGGGCGGGAGCGGCCCCCGGTGCGGGATTGGCGGCGCCCAGTCACTCATGAGCTGCTCTTGCGGATCTGGGGGGTTTTGGAGGAGGTTGCGGTGACGGAGTACGAGGCGGTGTTGTTTCGTGCTTTGTTTGTTACGGCCTTCTTCGGAGCCTTTCGGGTGAGTGAGCTCGTGCCTCGTTCGCGGAGGAGGGGCGACGATGTTGGTGGCTTGGCTGTTCAATATGTGGCAGTGGGGCACTCCGCTGTGCAGATTTACCTGCCACGGTCCAAGACGGACCAGATGGGTAGGGGTTGGCGGGTGGTGCTGCAGGTGACCCCGGGTTGTCGTCTTGCCAGGTGCACAATTTGCAGGCATATGACCGGTTGCGCCCTTCGATGGTCGGCCACTTTTTTCGTCACGAGGACAGGCGGCCAGTTACCCAGTATCAGTTCACGGTGGTGCTGCGCTTGGCCCTGCGGCAGTTGGGGTGCCCTGAACGGCAGTTTGCCTCGCACTCTTTCCGTATCGGTGCAGCAACGAGCACAGCAGCGGTGGGACTGGATGGTGGGGTGATTCAACACATTGGGAGGTGGGGTTCTGGGGCTTATTCAGGCTATGTTCGGCCCGACCAGGTTTGATGGGTGGCACCCGGGGGGGGGGGCAGTGGGGGGGAAGGGGGGGGTCTTTCATGCTTTGTTTTCTGTTGCAGGTGGGCTGCTGCGGCAGCTTTCCCGGAATGGCGCAGTGGGTGCGTCCTCAGCTGGCGAATGGTGGATTGTCGGGCACTCCTTTGTCTATTGGGCGGAGAGGCGGGCTGTGCGACGCCCGCTCGGAGTGCATTTGGTCCTGGTGGTCCGTAACATGCGATTGCGGTGGATGGGAGAGCGCGGAATGCGGTGGTGGCACTTCCTTCCTGTGGTGCGGCGAGCAGCAGATCAACGGAGGCGTCCGTTGGGGATCCTGATCCATCTGGGTGGCAACGATTTGTCCGGCTGGACGTGCCGGCAGCTCATCCGAGCAGTTCAGCGGGACCTTTGAGTGCTGCAGGAGGAGTGGCCGGAGGTGGCAATCATCTGGTCGGATATTATCCAGCGCCCGGCCTGCCAGTCTCAGCGGCGGTGGTCGCGAGGCCTTGTTAAAGTGAATCGTCAAATTGGGCGATGGGTCCAACAGGCGGGTGGCTTGCAGGTCCACCATTCTTGGGTGGATGTTCATTGTGCGGGACTCTACCGCACAGACGGTGTTCACCTGTCTCCTGTGGGACAGGATTTGTTATTGAACGATTGGCAGGAGATTCTGGAGCAGGTGGTTGGTCACAGCTTTATTGGGGTGGGTCGGCGCGAGGATAAGTAGTTACCTCGTGCCGGTGGCGGGGTAGAGAGACAGCGCTCGCCGAGGCGGCGGGAGTGCTAACTGCTTTAGGAGCTGTAGGGAGCGAAGGGCTCCCCAGGGGTGGGGGCGAGACATCCCGGTTGGGGGTCTCGGCCCGGTAGGTGGGTGTGAGGGCCGGCCTTTGCTACTAGGATGGCGAGGCTGGCGGTGGGGGGGTGGTGAGGAGGATGTTCCGCCTTGCTAATAGTATGGCGGGTGGGGGCATCGTCTGGTATGGGGGTGGGGGTGAGATTAAGGTTGGTTGCCCATGTTGGGCGGTTATTACATGTATTAAATTTGTAAATAAAACTGCGACCTTTGTAAAATTACCTAATCAAAGTTCTCTGAAGATGGCAAATTGTTTGTCAACAAGCTAATAGGGGAGTTGCCCTATATAGCAAGAATTCTCACATGGGGTGGGTGGGAGATGGGTGGGAAGGGAATGATCTAACACCTCATGAGGTCAGTGATTTCAAAGAGTAGTTATCTCTGAACATGAAGTTTAGGGGAGGAAAAAAAAAGAACTCAGCAGAAAAATAGCTTTACCCAAAAACACTAAAATTTCCCTTTTGCAAAAGAGCTGCAATGCAGCAGAATAAGCCTTAGCTATTAAAGATACAATATAATATAATAGAAACAAAATGGCAGAAAAGACCACGTGGCCTATCTAGTCTGTCCTTCCATACCAATTACAATAGTCCCCTTTTTTCCTTTAGATCGTCTGTGTTTATCTCATGCTTTCTTGAATTAAGATACTGTCCTCATCTGTACTGCCTCCACTGGGTGACTATTCCACACACCAACCACTCTTCCCATAAATAAATATTTCTGCATATTATTCCTGAGTCTATCCCCTTTCACTTTCATCCTATGTTCTCTCATAGCAGAGCTTGCTTTCAATCAAAAGAGACTCTCCTCTTGTACATTTATGCCATGGTGTTTTTTAAACAACTCTATCATATCTCCTCTACCCCGCCTTTCCTCTAACGTATACAAATTAAGATCTTTAAGTCTGTTCTCATATGCTTTATAATGAAGACCACTCAGTATTTTAGTGGCCACCCTCTGCACCGACTCCATCCTGTTTATATCCTTTTAAAGGTGTGGTCTTCAGAATTGCAAACAATACGCTGAATGAGGTTGCACCAGAGACTTATACAGAGGCAATATTGCCTTCTTTTTTCTGCTCGCCATTCCTCTCCCTATGTACCCGTGCATCCATCTGGCTTTCACCATTGCCTTTTCTACTCATTTAGCCACTTTAAGATCATTGGAAACAGTCACGCTCAGATCCTGCTCTTCTTGCATGGACAGAAGTACTTCACCCCCTATACCATACCATTCCCTTGGAGTTTTGCAGCCCAAATGCATGGCCCTGCATTTTTTAGCATTAAATCTCAGCTGCTAATCGACCATTCTTCAAGCCTAGATAGATCTCTCCTCATGTTATCTACTCTTTCCTAGGTGTCTGCTCTATTGCAGATTATGGTATCATCCCCAAAGTGGCAAACCTTACCAGACAGCCCTTCCGCAATATCACTAACAAAGATGTTAAAAAGAATCAGATCAAGGACAGATCCCTGCGGCACACCACTGGTAACATCCTTCTCCTCAGAGTGAACTCCATTTACCTGTACCCTTTATTGTCTTCCATTCAATCATTTTCTAACCATGTCAGTCACTTTAGGGTCTCTCCCTAGAGTGCTCAGTTTGTTTATAAGTTGCCTTTGCAGAATGGTGTGAAAGGTTTTACTGAAATATAAGTACACCACAGCTAGGGCTCTCCCTCGGTCCAACTCCCTGGTCACCAAGTCAAAGAAATCAATCAGATTTTTCAGGCAAGATCTGCCTCTGGTAAACCCATTCTGCCTCAGATCCTGCAATCCATTGGACTCCAGAAACTTCACTATTTTCTATTTTAGCAATGTTTCCAATAATTTACTCACACAGAGGTTAGACTAACCGGCCTGTAGTTTTCAACTTCATCCTTACTTATGCTTTTGTGTAAAGGGACCATGTGTGCCTTTCTCCGAGCCTCTGGGACCACTCCCAATTCTAAAGAAGCATTGAAAAGATCAGTCAGTGGAGCTGCTAGAATGTTCCCAAGTTCCTTGAAAATCGTTCAAGATCCCCATTCTGTAGCATCCCATCTTCACCTCTGTCAGAGAGCTTGGATGTTTCAAGAAGCATCTGAAAGAAGCAAATGCAAAACAAAACCCCTTTCAAAGCTCTCAGGCAGAGAGCTTGTATTCAAGAGCCACATAGTATTACCTTGCTTGCAATGGAAACCCTTTTAGGATTGTGGTGCAGACCTCAGTTGTGTCCTTTCCTCACTGGCTGCTTCTAAAGGACAAGATCAAAGAAAAGACCATGCAAATTCATGTGAAGAGATGTGGAATCAAGTTTTTAGCTTTTCAGATGCATATTTGAATCATAATCTGCAAGAATCCTCTGTTTTTAAAGATTTAGCTTTGGACACTACTTATTTGTGGATGTTTAAAACCAAGATTGCTTAAATGCTTATTTTTTGGCTGAATATTCCATGAGGTTTTGAGGATTTTTATAGGAACCTCATCTGCATCAGAAGGATAAAGATTTTGTTGTGAAATGGAATAAGATTCTTAATTAGTGCTCTTTGGACCTGATCATTTTAATTGTGGACCATGCTCAAGCCAATGTAACGAAGATCACATCATAAACTGAAGAGAATACTAAGGTGCTTAAAACTAAAAATACTGAGGACCTGTTGCCTCTAAATCACAAGAATTGGATAAATCTGCTGGGATCCTTAGAGAGGCTTTGGGGCTTGTTTACAAAGCAGCGGTAGCGGTTTCCGATTGTTATCGGAGCTGCGGCCCCATTGATTTCATTGGGGCCGCGGCTCCGGTAACAATCGGAAACCGCTACCGCGGCTTTGTAAACAAGCCCCTTTGAAGAAAAAGAAACTTGAAAAATTGATCTATGATGAGGGAGATTAGAAACAAGAAGTTTACCCTTGGATGAGACTTAAGTCACCGAGGGGTTCTGCCCAGATGGTCACTTTTGACTCCAGTTCTGAAGTTTCCTCCTCTGATGGATCATTGGAAAGAAATTTAAAACATTATCAGAACTTAGAGGGAAGCCCCCGGTGACAAGGGAGACCATTAATTTCTGAGATGGCCTCCCAGAGAGTGGGAGGGGGGCATCAACCCTCCTTCTGTGTTGCTTCCATTGTCACAGTCACAGAGACTGAGGAATCAACAGTCATAAATCTTTCTAAGGTAGTTTTGAACCCTGCTCACTTTAAAGTATTTGAGAAGGGGCTGTCATTTATTCCAACTGTTATATGCAGTCCTTTTGAAATTCAGAAATATATCCAAAATATTTTTGCTTTTTGCAATTCCATATGTTTTTCTCAGATAGAACATTCAGAGAAGATGACTTGTCAGTTGTGAAGAAACCTTCTACATGGCTTCAACCTGGTCCTGTTGACAGAGTCATGGATACCTTCATGTGTTTTGTTCATAGAGATGTCACACAAGTTATTTCTGCAATGTACCAGTTTTATAATTTGTCAACGGTTGAGAGGTTGGCTCTGGAATCCTTACAAACGCCTTCTGAGATCATAATTAAGCCTATGGACAAAGGTGGAACAGTTGTTGTGTCGGCTAAATCCTTTTATATCCGAAGGTGGACTGCATATTACGACAAGGTTTGGATCAATATTTTATTACTCAGAAAGAATTTATATTTTGAATGTTGATTTTCTAAGAATTTCTGTGATCTATATGTTGCTGAAAGTACATAAGAACTTACAGAACCCCCCTACAGAACCGTCCCATTATCTTGGCCAGAGGTTCTTTATTTGAACCTTTATCCATTTTTGTGGATAAATTCATAAGAACCTTTGTACCATCTTTATCATATATCTGAGATTTGAAACATATTATGCAGGTACATCGGTTACAGCTGATATTGAGATATTATATACCAAGATACCCCAAGCAGCAGCAATTCAAATTGTACATGATACTCTGGAGAAGAAACGCTCTGTTGACGCCGGGGCATTGTGGCCGTGGTTGGAGCTTTATGGGAAGGGTCGGCATGGGAGGGTGGTGCGGGAGTTGTGGTTGGGGTTTACGGAGGGCTTTCGTATTCCGTATCAGGGCGCGATCTCGGGCGTTGTGGCCCGTAATCCAGACTCGGTGCGTCAGTTGGCGGAGATGGCCCGGGGTAAGATTGCGGCGGAGTGTGCGCTAGGCCACGTGGCGGGGCCGTTTGTCCACCCACCCTTTTCCCCCTTTGTTGTATCGCCGCTGGGGGTTATACCCAAGAAGGAGCCGGGGAAGTATCGATTGATACACAACCTCTCCTTTCCGCCGGGGGATTCGGTGAATGACCATATCCCGCCGGAGTGCTGCTCAGTGAGGTATGCCCCCTTTGATGCAGCGGTGGATTTGTTGAGACACTGTGGTGTAGGGGCTCTGATGGCGAAGGTGGACATCGAATCCACGTTTAGGTTGTTGCCGGTTCATCCGTCTGCTTTTCCATTGCTCGGCTTTCAGTTTGATGCCCGTTATTACTTTGACCGGTGCATGCCGATGGGCTGTGTGATATCTTGTGCCTATTTTGAGACCTTTAGTTCCTTCTTGCATTGGGTCTTGACTCGGAGAGCTGGTTGTCGCTCTATCGTGCATTACCTGGATGATTTTTTGTTTGTGGGTCCTGCGCAGTCGGTGACCTGCGCGACCTTGTTGCGGCAGTTCGAGGAGATGGTGGTGGTGTTTGGGATTCCGTTGGCGGTGGATAAGACGGTGGGCCCGGTGACGTGCCTGTGCTTCTTGGGGATAGAGATTGATTCCGTCGCCTTCGAGATCTGCTTGCCGGCAGATAAGGTGGAGTGCCTGAAAGTGCTGTTTGCCGCGGTGGGGTCGGCGGCGAAGGTCACGTTGCGGGAGTTGCAGGTGCTGGTTGGGCACTTGAACTTTGCCTGTCGGGTGATTGCGATGGGGCGGCCGTTCGCACGGCGGCTGTCCCTGGCTATGGTAGGGGTGCGGAGCCCACATCATCGTATTTGGGTGACGGCTGGGATGCGAGAGGATCTGCAGGTGTGGGGGGCGTTTCTTTCGGATTTCAACGATTGTGCCATGGTGCAATCGGCAGAGATGTCCAATGGGGATTTGCAGCTCTTCTCGGATGCGGCGGGCGGTTCGGGGTTCGGCTTGTATTGTCAGGGTTCGTGGTGTGCTGAGGCCTGGCCGGTGGACTGGGAGGAGACGGGCCTGACGCGTAACGTTACATTCTTGGAGTTATTTCTGATTGTGGTGGCGTTTTGGGTGTGGCCCGAGAAGTTACGGAACCGGAAAGTGGTTTTCTGGTGCGATAATGCGGCGGTGGTGCAAGTTATCAATCGGCAGTCTCCCAGATGCCCGCGGGTAACGGCGTTGATGAGAGTCTTGGTCTTGGCTTGCTTGCACCTCAATGTTACTGCACGGGCGTGCCACGTTCCGGGGGTGCAAAATTCTATTGCTGATGCTTTGTCTCGTTTCCAGTGGGCGCAGTTTCGGGTGTTGGCCCCGGGAGCGGACGAGGCGACGACACCGATGCCGGGGAACCTTTGGCAGATTGGGACCCTGGACTGATGGGGTTGTTGAGGTCTTCTGTGGCTACAGGTACGTGGGCCATCTATCGGCGTGGGTATGACAGGGTGCGGGCCTTTTTGCAGGAAAGGGGCTGGTGCGGTGGGAGGATTGGCGATCAGTTGGGGGGTTCATTCATTGTTTGGGCGAAGGAGCAGGGTTGGTCGCGGTCGTCGGTCCGGGCTGTGTTGGCGGGTTTCTCCTTTTTCAGTAAGGCAGCGGGCTGGGGGAACCCGGGTGGGTCATTCTTGGTGATGCAGCTGCTGGCAGGTTGGGGGCGGGAGCGGCCCCCGGTGCGGGATTGGCGGCGCCCAGTCACTCATGAGCTGCTCTTGCGGATCTGGGGGGTTTTGGAGGAGGTTGCGGTGACGGAGTACGAGGCGGTGTTGTTTCGTGCTTTGTTTGTTACGGCCTTCTTCGGAGCCTTTCGGGTGAGTGAGCTCGTGCCTCGTTCGCGGAGGGGCGACGATGTTGGTGGCTTGGCTGTTCAATATGTGGCAGTGGGGCACTCCGCTGTGCAGATTTACCTGCCACGGTCCAAGACGGACCAGATGGGTAGGGGTTGGCGGGTGGTGCTGCAGGTGACCCCGGGTTGTCGTCTTGCCAGGTGCACAATTTGCAGGCATATGACCGGTTGCGCCCTTCGATGGTCGGCCACTTTTTTCGTCACGAGGACAGGCGGCCAGTTACCCAGTATCAGTTCACGGTGGTGCTGCGCTTGGCCCTGCGGCAGTTGGGGTGCCCTGAACGGCAGTTTGCCTCGCACTCTTTCCGTATCGGTGCAGCAACGAGCACAGCAGCGGTGGGACTGGATGGTGGGGTGATTCAACACATTGGGAGGTGGGGTTCTGGGGCTTATTCAGGCTATGTTCGGCCCGACCAGGTTTGATGGGTGGCACCCGGGGGGGGGGGCAGTGGGGGGGAAGGGGGGGGTCTTTCATGCTTTGTTTTCTGTTGCAGGTGGGCTGCTGCGGCAGCTTTCCCGGAATGGCGCAGTGGGTGCGTCCTCAGCTGGCGAATGGTGGATTGTCGGGCACTCCTTTGTCTATTGGGCGGAGAGGCGGGCTGTGCGACGCCCGCTCGGAGTGCATTTGGTCCTGGTGGTCCGTAACATGCGATTGCGGTGGATGGGAGAGCGCGGAATGCGGTGGTGGCACTTCCTTCCTGTGGTGCGGCGAGCAGCAGATCAACGGAGGCGTCCGTTGGGGATCCTGATCCATCTGGGTGGCAACGATTTGTCCGGCTGGACGTGCCGGCAGCTCATCCGAGCAGTTCAGCGGGACCTTTGAGTGCTGCAGGAGGAGTGGCCGGAGGAGGTGGCAATCATCTGGTCGGATATTATCCAGCGCCCGGCCTGCCAGTCTCAGCGGCGGTGGTCGCGAGGCCTTGTTAAAGTGAATCGTCAAATTGGGCGATGGGTCCAACAGGCGGGTGGCTTGCAGGTCCACCATTCTTGGGTGGATGTTCATTGTGCGGGACTCTACCGCACAGACGGTGTTCACCTGTCTCCTGTGGGACAGGATTTGTTATTGAACGATTGGCAGGAGATTCTGGAGCAGGTGGTTGGTCACAGCTTTATTGGGGTGGGTCGGCGCGAGGATAAGTAGTTACCTCGTGCCGGTGGCGGGGTAGAGAGACAGCGCTCGCCGAGGCGGCGGGAGTGCTAACTGCTTTAGGAGCTGTAGGGAGCGAAGGGCTCCCCAGGGGTGGGGGCGAGACATCCCGGTTGGGGGTCTCGGCCCGGTAGGTGGGTGTGAGGGCCGGCCTTTGCTACTAGGATGGCGAGGCTGGCGGTGGGGGGGTGGTGAGGAGGATGTTCCGCCTTGCTAATAGTATGGCGGGTGGGGGCATCGTCTGGTATGGGGGTGGGGGTGAGATTAAGGTTGGTTGCCCATGTTGGGCGGTTATTACATGTATTAAATTTGTAAATAAAACTGCGACCAAAGTTGTACCATATTAAAGTGTTTGTGTGCTTATTATGTGTTAAGGAAAAATGGCGGTTGGGGTGCTAGTTGAAGGTGTGGAGGGCGAGGCAGGCCTCCGGGTTACCTGAGTTATTGCCTACTTTTGTCTTTAAAAGGGGTAGAAACATTAGATAACAGGTATTTCACTGTAACCTGATATAGATGTAAGTGAATATACAGAAAATTGGGGGCATAAGCCTTGTGGCCATTGTTCAGTTTTCCCGCAATCTTTTGAGGGGTCAGAGCTTGACTTTGTATACAAACCAAAAATCTTTTTGAAATCTGCCACTACATGTCAAATTGAATCAGTGGTCTATGCCATATGGTGTCCATGTCCACTCATCTATGTTGGGAAGACCAAGCATAGATTGAACATTCAAATTATGGAACATAGAAATAATTTACGTAATAAAGATATGAATGCTCCAGTTGTGTCTCATTGTATACAAAGAGCACATATCTTTGATAAACTATCCTTTAGTGTTATCTAGGTCATAATACAAGATTTATATGGAGGTGACAAAGCAATGCTGGATTTTTAAATTAGTACAACTCCACATGATCTCAAAGAAATTGAATGACTTGTTTTCTCTTGAATATTTTGCTTTGTATCATTTTTAGTGCATCTTGCTGGCATGTCATTTTTTAAGACATTCATGCATTTTGTTGAATGTGATATCATGACATTAGGAGCTTTAAATTATACAGTGGTGTAATGCAAGACACAAGCATTCTGTTTTCCAGCATCCGTTGAAAGAGTTGTCTAAGTGCTATATGTAAGTCATTTGATGGGGTGATTTCTTTTTAGTAATTTTGTGGTTTCATAGTTTGCTTTCTATTTTTCTCCTCTAGTTTTAGCCCCGAAGCAGGCGGGAGTCACTGAAATACCACAGTGCTGTCTTTGTGGTGTCAGGCTTGGGCGTGAAAAGGTGCCCCATAGAAAGACTAAGGGGTATGCTTACTAAACTCCGTTGCTGTGCGGGTCCCCGTTAGTGTGCTGGTGCCATATAAGGAGTGGGCGGGCCAGGCAGAAAAAAGCAAAAAACCGGACCGTATGTGTGTGCGTCACGCTAATGTGCGGGGCCCACATTAGCGCGTGGGAAGGCTAAGTGGGGCGCTGCTGCAAAACCAAACAACAGAGCCGTAGTACAACGGTGAAGACACCCACCAATGGTGCAGGGGCCAGGGGTTCAAACCCCCATTGCGCTCAACAAAAAAGACCAGCTGAGGCACCAACATTTATGGGCAAAAGTGGTTAGGAGGCATATTAATTTTGGGCGGCAGAAGGCGGCGCACTGTTATTTTTATTACGGCATGAGGCGGCGCACTGTTTAGTGTGGGCGGCAGATGGCGGCGCATTGATAAGTTTGAGCGGCAGAAGGTGGTGCGCTGATAAATGTGGGCAACAGAAGGCGGCACGCTGATGTGTGAGGGGAGGGCAGTCCAATAGTGGGAGGGAGAAGTGGCGCGCTGATGTGCAAATAACAGGAACAGAGCCATAGCACAATGGTTAAGACACTGACCACTCGTGCAGGGATCATGGGTTCAATTCCCCACAGTGCCCATTGAAGACAGCTAGCTGAGGCATTATTTTATGGGCATTTCCATGTTGTGCGGCATAAGGCGGCGCGCTGTTAATTTAGTGTGCCACAAGATGGCGCGCTGATGGCTACAAGGCTGCGCGCAGATGCACAAACACAGGAACAGAGCCACGGCACAATGGTTAGGACCCTGACCAATGGTGCAGGGGCCAGGGGTTCAACCCCTCACAGTGCCCAGTGAACGAGGCTGGCTGGGGCAGTATGTATCATGGTGAGGAGTGCTGTAAGAGGCCTTCCATTTATATTTTATTTCCCACCACTAGTAAACCCGCTCTCACAGTGTGTTAACATACGGATGCCCGTAAGGCACATGTTACAGTGCACTGTCCGCCAAGGCACCCTAGAATGTCCCCTATAGGGCACCATGTATGTTGCGACACAGGATAATGTATAGTGCACCCTATATGGATGGCAACCATAAGGTGGCCTATAGGGCGCCCTATAAAGCACCCTCAGAGGCACCTAATGGGTATAGTAAGCTGTGTGTGGTTTTGCCGGCATAGACATATGTACAGTAAATAAAAATAAAGCTGTGGACAGCCCTATCAAAGGGCCCCACTGTGGGTTTGAACCCATGACCTCTGGCTGTACAGGGAGTGACGTAACCATTGGGCTACAGCTCTATAGCTGACAGCAAGCCCCTGGCTGGCTGCAGAGATCCTGCACGTCACCCCACAGACAGTCTGCTGTTGTAGACAGGATAGGGTTAGGCCACCTGTACCCATGATGCACTGCACATGCAAATCAGCTGACCACAGATGCACACAAGATGGGGAATGCACCCCAACAGCTACCTGGCCTGGTAGGGGGAATTGTCCATGTGCACCCACACAGCACCTCGGCCTGGTAGGGGGTCCTGAGCGGGTGGACTACCAGCAAAGAGTAGCTACACACCGTCACATTGTGCGGGTACTGTGCTCACCTTGAGGGTGTGATGTGGCGGCCAGGACCAGGTCCACAACACCAGTCATGGCTGGATGAGGCCATGACAGAGCTCCAAAACAGTACTAACCTGTGAGATAGGAAGGTGCTGCAGAAACATGTTGGATATCTCTGTCTGTCTGTCTCAGTTAGTAGAAACCCCAATGGACCCCCAGGTGGCCAAAGTACCCCCCACACCACACCCCCCCCCCCCCCGAAGTGGACCATCAAATCCCAGTCCTGCTGGGGAACAGACACCCTACAGGGCAGGCCAAGCAGCTTCTCACACATCCATTACACAATATCAGACAGACTTTAAGGCCTGGATATCCAATGATGCACCCAAGCACTATCTGATATTCACCTGCAGCAAGCCATCAGCCACTGCACCCTGCAAGGCACTCCATCAAGACACATACCAGCTGTGAACAGTCTGCTGGTTAGCCCTGATGGAAATGCATGCACCCAAAACTGGGGTAGCAGCACACACAAGCAGAGAGCTCTGTGAGGAGGCCCCCAACAGGAAACCCATATATATTACAAGAGAGAAACACAATACAGCACTATGGGGGTGCCTAGCCATGCTGTCATCACTGCACACTCAGGGTGAGAGTGCTCCCCCAGCAGCACATACAGAGGTCACCCTGTCTGTGTAGGTGGTGGCCTGGCACTACAATGTCACAGCCAGTGCCCTATGCCCTGTGCAGATGCATCCTGGCCAGCCCACCATGTCTGACCTATACCCATGGTACCTTGCTGCTCATTATGCACATTGGCAGGCCAATACTGGCAGTAGTGCTGGCAGTGTGGGTTGGGGAAGGTATTTGCAGCCAACACACACTGTATAGACAGACACACACTCCCACACCTATGCCAGCATTGTGCTACTATTGAGGGGTGATTAGCCTTGGCCACCACACCGGTCCTGGGCACGGCACAGGCATGGATATGGTACGCAGTACTGCTGGGGGTCACTCCCCAGGGTGGTGAACATCGTCAGAGGCCAGGCCTGGAGCACACACCGCAGACACCAAACAGATTGTTCGGATGGGGTCAACAAGCAGTATGTGCGTAACGTAGGGATATCTATCAGCCTGTACTCTTAGCAAACGTTTCAGAGCTGTGTACCTCAGGTGTAGGGTGACATTGCTAAGGTATGCAGGTGCTGGTATTGGGAGATGCACGCAGGTCCAATGTTCTGCCTCTACAGGAGACATTGGCCAATGGGGCCTGTGGGTGTGGGTGTGTCTGCCCCTGTTGGCTGCTGCTTTACGGCAGCGCTTCCCCACTCCAGCCCAGTTTTGCATCACACTGTTCAGGTCTTCCTGCTGTCCCTCATGAATATGCATGAGCTACATCTACATGCCGTGGGGGTGGTGCATAGATATACAGCACAGGCATTTGTATGAGTGGCAGCATGGAACCTGACTGGTGTGTGGCCCACCAGGACTGAATTTGGGGGATTCTGCTGTAGGTTCTGCCCTTGTTCATGGTGTCTGTGCTCAGTGGGGTAAAAGATAGACGTATTACCAATACATATGTCCTCGTCACGAAAGGTGTGTCCTTACTGTCACTGTTTATTTGTGGGGAAAATATGTGGGCAGGATTGCCGGTAGCCCCAGCTGGTCTTTGAACCTGTGACTTTCTGTTTTTGTATGCACTGTCTGTGTGCACTGCACCACCATGTAGCCACAACTTGGCTGAATTCCCTGGATAGTCCATGATTGTGGATCCGGCAGGGCCTGTCTGTTGCTGTGGACTGTGCCAGCCTGCACATGGCTAGGCCTCTGTCTTCTGTCGCTAGCAGCCACTGCCCCCTGCACCACATGTACTCGTCCGCCAACATGCTGGCATGAGCTTCTCCCATAAAAAGCAGGTGACCTGATTGGAATGTGGCAGTATGGGACTGCATTTCGGGTACTTGGCTGTGGGTAATGCCCATTGTTGTGGTGTGTGTGCGTTGTTGGGTAAAATATGGGTGTTTTCCCCATGCTTATGTCCCCTGCAATACAGGGGTGTCTGTGCTATCTGTGTTTAGTGGTGGGTAAAATGTGGGGACTGGGCTGGCAAGTGCCCCAGCTGGTCTTTGAACCTCTGACCCTCTGGTCCTAGAGGTACTGACTCTGTCTGCTGCACCACACTATGGCCACATAGACAGTGCAGCCCCTGGAGGTAGTAAGCCTGGCAGGATGGAGTCACAAACCCTGCTCTACGCAAATTTACTGTGGGCATATGCACCCTGTCTGGTGACAAACGTGCACATAAACCCCGGAAATGACCACGGGAAATGGGGGACAAAATATCACCACGCTGGGCAACAGTGATATTAATGGGCAACCATAGCAAACACTCCCAGGAAAGCTCCACAAAAGGAAATGTTTTTTGGAAGAGTCTCCGCTCCGTAAACCCTTCCAAAATTCATTTCTTTTTTCTGGAGCTTTGCTGGGTGTGTTTTCTGTATTTGCCCATCACTATAACTGTTCCCCAGCTGAATTACTATTTTTAATAGTTCTGTTGTGGTCATTTTCTATTTTTATTTGCACTTTTGTGCTGTGCACATGTATCACACTGCTCACGTTTTGCTGTTTTTCCCGGTTTTCCTGTACATTGCTGACGGAAATGGTTTCTCTTCCCTTTAAATGCTTTCTACCGCGAGGGTTTCCCTCGCGGTAGTTTTTACATGCAAATTCGGGCCCGATACTGTGCGGGGATCCTCTCCCCTCCCACTCTCCACCCATTGACCCCGTCCCTCCGCCCCTCCGGAGCCTTCCTCCGCCCTCCTTTAGCCGTTCCACGCCTCTATCGGACATTTGCGGGCCCGCACTTGTACGGGGCCCGTTAGTGTGCCGCGCACCTTTGCGGGGCATTTAAGCGCGTTTATTAGCGTTTCAGTGCCGCGTTTCCGTGCGCTCTTTTGCGGCGCGCACATTTCCGGTTTTTAGTAAACATCCCCCTAAGTGAGTGGGGACATCTTTTTTCCAGGAATGAAAATAAATGTTTGATTTCAATAAAAAAGCTACATTTTTTTCAATACTTGGAGAGGGATTGTGAACCCTATGGAATGAAGGGACTGCTTTGAACTGAGTGATAATTTGCATAGCAATAAAAGCATTATTATAAATCCTGTTTTGATGAATGAGATTTTTCAAGTTTTAGACAAATGATGAAAATTCCTTGAGGGTGAAGGTGATCTTTAAGTGCAACAAAAACAAACTTAGTGATAACAAGATTAAATGAGGACATCACTAAAGTGTGTCTAGGCCAATGTATCTTTGTATTTACATTGTCTTTGACTAGTACCTTGTGATTAGTATTTAGAAATATATGGATAGTTGTTGCAGTATTATCTGGAGAGTGATTGTGGTGGCATCTTTTTGAGCTATTTTGAGAATAAATTATATGAGCTAAAATGTTCCATACAAAGGAGAGGTGATAAAGTTTTTTGAAAAAAAGTTTGAGCTCTGCTTTTTGACTTGATTTGTAAGTGTGGTGTAGACTTCATTTGTGTCCTTTTTCCCCAAAGGAAGCTAGAACTGGCAGCTGTGCTCTCCAGACCACTGTTGTAGCAGTAGAAGAAGGCAAGAATAGCAACAGGGAACAGTGGAGTGGAGGAGTGGCCTAGTGGTTGGGGCAAGGTACTTCAGGCCGGAAGGTCGGGGGTTGAAATCCCACTAGAGGACAGCAACCTTGGGCCAGAAGGACTGGGGTTTCTAGTCCCACAGGTGCTCCTTGTGGTCCTGGGCAAGCCACTTAACCCTCCACAGCCCATGTTCCCTGTAAAATAGTTATCTCCAAGTTATAAAGCCCTGTTCAATGTAATTTCAGTTTGTTCTATGTAAACCACACTGATGCAGAATAGCACAGTATATAAGAGAATGTAAATAAATAAATAAACAGGAATTAGGAAGAAAAACAGCCCACAGCAGCAGCTCCTGATCTCCACAGAATCTGATTGATCAGATACAAGTTTCTCATCTGGAGGAGCAATAGTATGGGGTGCAAAGGTTGGGAGGGGGTGGGGTAAGAATCAAAAGACTGACAGAGGTATGGAAGCATCAGAAGATCTACTGTTGGCATTGTAGGGGATGGTAGAGGGTCAGAACTGGCTGTTTGGGGTCAAGTTGGAGGAACAGTAGCTGGATACAATTGCCAACACCAACATGATGGAATAAAAACAAACATAAATAACTTCTAAGTAGAGTGGAGTAAATTGCCTGGAGCAGCATGTACAACTCTGACACATTACTGGGCAGGCTAGATGGACCATGTTGGGTGGGATATTCAGAGGCAACGAGCACTTGTAAAGCACCTAGCCATTGCTGCTGAATTCTATCCCTGGATAGTCAATGCTGGGGCCAAATCTGGTCACTTACATTGAATACCTAGGTTGCCGCAGAGCTTGGAAGCTCACCAGTCAGTGGCAATATTTGGCCGCGGTCCAGTTAGTTTCCATGGGTAAAGTAGGTCAGCTTTTGTCATGTCCTACTTTACCCACATGTCACTAACTGGGCAGTAGCTCAATATCACTGCTGTCTGGTTAGCAATGGGTGTTGCCTCCGCTCCACCCTGGAATGCCCACGACACAGCCAGATGCTAGCGGCAACACTCCTGGATTTCTAGAAGCACTAACCTGAATATCCCATTTACAGCAGCAATTTACATGGTTTGCAGGTCTGCAAACTTTATAAATGCCTTTGACTATTCTCCCCTCCGCCCCTATGTTACTATGTTACAATGGATTCAGATCAGTACTCCTGAGGAAACAGCACTCTGATTAATGAGAGGTGCATTATGGGTTAATCCTGGTAGCTATGAGAAAATAAAAGTATTGAAGATATATACTAGAATGCTGATCTCAAATCTGTTAACAAAGTAACATTTTAAAAAGTTTGAAAAGGAAAAAACTCGCAAAACTAGAACTAGATTAATAAAGTGTGCTACAGTGTTAACACATGCTATTAGCAAATAGGTACCATAGCCTAAAATGGACCAAAAGTAAATGTGCATGAATGCTTGCTAGCACACGTAAGAACCTGGGTAGATTTATTACGAGGTAGTGCCTCGTAATAAATCTAGCCTTTAATTTGTAACTTCTAAAAAACGTAAACTCCGCTCTGTACAGATACTTCTCCTTTAAAATTCAGCACAATGTTTCTAGTGAAGATTATTTTGATTGTCACTGAGGGGAAATTTCTCAATGAAAGGGAGAGATTTATGACTCAATATATTTTGCATATTTGCTGAGCATTCACATGTAAATGTAATAAATACAAAGACATTAAACAGAATGTTCATGGTAAAATATCCACACACATCTATTCAATTGAAAGTTTAAAACACAAAACTCATGCTCAAATGCAGATCTTAATAACAGGAGCCAGAATACTGCTTCACTCTCAGCCTCTCCATAATGCAGACAATGTTAAGCTCCAAACGGACAGTAGTACTGCTGCCTTATGCCAGCCATTTCATGTTGCTATGTAAAAGGTGAATATAATAAAGTCATGTGTGTGTTTTATTGAAGGCAATTACAGCTGACCTTTACTGCTGTATTTATTGCCATTAAGACACATTTTACAATGGGATGTCCAAGTGCAATCTGGGACATCAAAGCCAGAACTTCTGATAAAAGGTAAGAACGTCCAAGTTCAGGCATGATTCCACAAATGTGGACTTGCCTGATATGGACATCGATACAGAAGTCTTCGAAGATGTTTCCAGAAGAAAACTTCAAAATGGGGATATCTAATAGCATAATGGTTACCATACAGGATTAGTAGCCATTATAACCAGCATTCAAATCCCAATGTGAGCCTTTGTAATCTTAGGTTAGTCACTTAAATCTCTATACTACTTGGATATTTTAAGGCCAAAACAAGCATTTTCTAATGCCTATTTGTGCCTGGAGAGTGTCTAAACATGGACATGCCTGCAGATGTTCAGATTGTTTCTGAAACATGTAATTCAATTGCACCTCCCCAGACATGCCTTTGCCACAACCACTGCATACATGGATGTCACCAGTCTGGGGACATCTATAAAAGTCATTTATGACATGGCTCCAGAGAAGTCTCCGTGATTGGGACATGGACATTCATGTGCATGTCTTCAGACGTCAAAATCACGACCCCTATTGAGGCCAATTCCATAGGTGCTTGTCCGAATGTCCAGAAATCTGGACAGCCCAGAGATGCACCCAATTCTGCTCCCATGGGGGCTTGATGGCCCTGTGGGAGCAGAATTGCAGCTTAGGGTCTGGATGTCCAGGATGTGCCCTGATTCAGGCACCCTGGATGTCCAGGCACTTCCCTGGCTAACCCAGTCAGGCTCCTGGATGGAGTCACAGTGCCGTGGTGTCCAATTGCCTGCACTGCCAGCAAATGACTTCTTCTCCACCACCTGACCCCTGATCAGGCCTTCTGAGGCCAGGATCAGGCTATAGGGACTCCCCTGTCCTGCTCACCTCTTTGAGGGTGTCCGGATCCACTGCCCACGAATGTTGGGGGGAGGGACTTATTCCACCTCCAAGGGGGAATAAGTCTCCTGTCTAAATCCCCAAGCCTGGACATAGAAGGCTGTCATAGGAATAGGACCTGTATGTCCGTGCTGAGGGTCACGCCTCTAGTCCGCCCTTTCTACTCCCTCAGTCCACCCTCTTCTGCCCTCGTAAAGAGCTCCCCGCACATCTTTGCTACATGTTCAGGGAGTTCTGTGATTGGATTCGGCACCCTGGCATTTAGCAGAGATCTACATCCTTATCGGACATACATCCCTGCTAAATGCTGATCAGAATCTACCCCATTTTGCCTACCTTGTTTATTGACTTCATATATTCTTACCTCTTTAAATGTCTGTGGACATTTTTTTTGGCAGACTGAGGTAAAATATTAACAGCACCTTTTAGGAAAAACGCATTAACATTGTTAGTGACGCCTGCAGCAAATAGCACATGTTAACAACATAAGTTTGAACTGTTAGCAAATGGTTCCCAATTGCAGTATTATTTTTGTAAACATTTGTAAATTGAGTAAAACATTGATATTTATTCATCTTTCACAGTTTACAAAATTATGTGCATACAATTTTTTTTATTCCATCCATTGACCTCACTATGATTTTTTTACTTTTATATCCAAATTTTATTTTTGGTAAATTGAATTAGGGAGTTAGGGAAATAGGCTAAATTTAGGTTCTTTGTGTACCAGAACACCTGATAGTTCTTTTGCACAATCTTTACATTGATCAAGAAGTAACAGTTTGAATGGAACAAGGAGAAACAGAATGGTTTAAAATCAGCAAACTTGTTCGACATGGCTGCATACTTCCCCCCTACCTCTTTAATTTATATGCAGAACAAGTCATCAGAGAAGCAGGACTGTATGAAGACAACTGAGGTGTGAATATTGGTGGAAGACTCTGCAACAACTTTTGCTATACTGATGAAACCACATTACTGCTGAAAGTGAAGATGATCTCAAACATTTGCTTCTCAAAATCAAGGAATGTAGTCTTAAATTAGGCCTGCACCTTAACATAAAGAAGACAAAGATCTGACAAATTCATGATGGAGTAAAAATTGAAATAGTTGACAACTTTAACCTACTTGGAACAACAATCAATAAAGAAATGGCAAGCAGTCAAGAAATCAGATGACACATTGTTCTTGGCAGAATGAAGGACCTAGACAAGATTTTCAAGAACAGAGATATCTCTCTCCATACAAAAATTTGATTTGTCCAAGTCATGGTATTTTCAATAACGTCATATGGGTGGAAAAGTTGGACAGTGAAAATATAGACAGGAAGAAAATCAATGCCTTTGAATTATGATGCTGGAGACAAATACAGTATATATTATGGACTGTTCAAAGAACAAACCAGTCAGCACTAGAGGAGATCAAATCTAAGCTTTCTTTAGAAGCTCAAATGACAAGACTTTGACTTTCATAGTTTGGACACCATGCAAAGAGAGAGATCATTAGAGAAAGACATTATGCTTGGCAAGGTTGAAGGTCAACGTAAAAGAGGAAGGTCTGCAATGAGATGGATCGATACAATAAAAGCCGCTATGGGAGCCACTTTATCAATGAGCTCCCTGACTGAAGACTGAAAACAGTTTAGTTCAACTATCCAGAGGGTCACCATGAGTCAACAATGACTTGATGGCACTTAACAAGAACAACAACAACCTTTATCACTAACTGACTCATGGCTTTCCCTCTTTCTAGGTGCATCTTCCCCCTGCTTTCTAGATGCATCTTCCCTCTTCTTTCTATCTTTTAACCAGTTCCTGTGGAAATCTACTGCTTGCCCCATTACAAACATTGTGGATCCTGTGTCTTTTGGGGAAACTGCTAGGTACTTCTGACCTAGATTGACCACTGTTGGAAACAGGATACTGAGCTTGATTGACCTTGGTCTGACCCAGTAAGGCATATCTTATGTTCTTAAGTTCTCCCTTATTTTTTAGGATTTTAACAATCATATTGATAACCCCTCTGACCCTGATCCTCATGCCTTAAAGCTTCTTTCTCTTACCACCTCATTCAATCTCCAGCTATATTCTACTTCCCCTACTCACCAGTTAGGCCACTGCTTTGACCTTGTCTTCTCTAACTGCTTGTCCTCAAATTTCTGCACCTCAGTTATTCCCTTATCTGACCATTACCTGCTAAGTTTCACCCTTCATCACCTCCCCCCCCCTCCATCTCACTCTTACCCAATCTCTTCCAACATCTTTAGGAATCCTTATGCTATCGACCCATAGCTCTCTCTACTGTTCTCTTGCCACCTCTTTCCTCCACTATGTCATCTAAGTCTGTTGAGATCGTATCTTCCTATAACACTGTACTCTCCTCTGTTCTGAATGCTCTTACTCCTCCCACCCCATGCCCTGTGAGGCATACTGTATCTCAGCCCTTGCTGTCCTTTACAACCCACTATCTACATTCCTGTGCCCGCTCAGATGAGTGCCTTTGGCACAAATCCAACACCCTTGCGTACTTCCTACATTTCAAATTCATGCTAGTCTCTTTCCAGTCTGCCTTAGCACTCACCAAGCAATGGTACTATGTCCATCTGACTAACTTTCTTGCCTCCAATCCTCACCACCTCTTTAGAATATTCAGCTTTCTAAGTGCCTCCACCTCCAACCCCTCCCCCATTTCTGCACAGACTTTGGCAGACTATTTCCATGACAAAGTCCACAAGATTACTCTTGAGTTCCCCTCTGGGTTATCTCCATTCCCTCTTCCCCCTCTTTAAATCCTTCCCTCGACCTCTGTCACCCTTTCTTCCTTTTCTAAGACAACTGAGGAAGAAACCATTCACCTTCTCTCCTCCCCTAACTTATTACCTGCTCCTCTGATGCCATTCCCACCTATCTACTAAACTCCATCTCCTCCATTTTTGTCCCTTCCATCTGTCATATCCTCAACCTTTCACTTTCTACTTCAACTGTTCCTGAAGCCTTCAAGCATACTGTAGCTACACCTCTACTCAAACCACCTCTTGATCCTACCTGTACTAATTATCAACCAATCTCTCTCCTCCCCTTTATTTCTAAACTACTGGAATGTACAGTTCATCACTTCTGCCTTGACTTTCTCTCCTCTCAGGCCCTTCTGCATCTACTGCAATCTGGCTTTCACCCTCTAGATTCTACTGAGAAGGCTCTTGCCAAAGTCTCCAATGACTTGTTACTCACCAAATCCAAGGGCCTATACTTAATCCTCAATCCAATTCTTAATGTTTCTTCTGCTTTTGACACTATTGATCATCACCTTCTCAATACTCTATCCTTGCTTAGATTTAGGGATTCTGCTCTGTCCTTGTTTTCTTATTATCTCTCCCACCACTCTTTTAGTCTGTTCTGGTGGATCCTCCTCTACTACTATCCTGTTTTTAGTCAGTGTACCCCAGGGCTCTGTCTTGGCACCTCTCCTTTTTTCTCTTTACACTTCATCCCTTGGTGCACTCATCTCCTCCCATGGTTTTCAGTACCATCTCTATGTTGATGACTCTCAGATATACCTCTCTGAACCTGAAATATTTTAGGAATCCCAGCCTGGATCTTTGACTGCTTATCTGACATTAGTGCCTAGATGTCTCACTTCCATCTTAAATTGAACATGGCCAAAACTGAGCTCCTTATCTTACCCCCAAGCCCACCTCCCGCCTTTTTCCTTTCTCTATTTTTGTGAATAACACTCTACTCCTCCCTGTTTCCTCAGCTCACAACATTGAGGTTGTTTTTGATTCCTCCCTCTCCTTCTCCACACACAACCAATAGATAGCTAAAACCTGCAATTTCTTTCTCTTTAATTGACAAGATTCAGCTCTTCCTTTCTGAACATGCCAATAAGATCTTTATCCATTCTCTTGTCACCTGTCAGACGGCTGCCTAGGGTGAGAACTTACACAATCTTGACGATGCATATATTCATATGATTCTTGCAAGGTATTGTGGGTATTGTAGTTCATTCACTCCCAAACACAGCTGATGACAATAATTTGAGTTGTGAAACCAAGTGGTAAGATCAATAAAATACTTCTTTTATTGATGGGGTTTAATTCACCCAGCACATGTATGCTTGATAGCACTATAAATGAGGTTACTTGCTTGCAGTGTTTAAAGGGATAACAAAAAGTCACAAAGTAAACCAGAAAACAACCTTCAACTTGTCAGGCAATTAGCTAATGTTTTCTTAGCAAGTAATTACCAAATACAAAGGCACAAAGTAAAGAATAAACTTTGCTGGTTAGGTTAACTTCTGCTTATTTTCCACGCTGATCTCAGAAGTGATTCTCCCTTGCTCACACACACAATCAGGTGCAGCCCTAATTACTATCCATGGACCAGCTGAAAGCCTTTAGCTGGCTGGCTGCTACTGTGTGAGCCCAAATCCTGCTTTAAGAGCTGTTTGCAGTGGAAATAAAGAACAAAGTTAGGTTTCTTTGTGATGGCTGATGTGTTTGCTCATAGAAAACTAGCAATAGCATTTAGATAAAGAACAGTCCATGTAAATAGTTTCATCTGCTGTATTTCCCCCTGCATCAACAATCATAGGGTCAATATCATACATTGGCACAGATGAGTCTTTCATTAAGGCACTATCATGAGAATGCTTATTCCCTTGCTGCCATTCTCTATTATAGATAGGGTCTGGATCAGTGTTCATACCTGAGCCTCTCCTGCTATCATTATTCCTCTCTGTATAGCCTGGCCAATATGTAATCCAATTCTGATGTCCAGCCTTCCAATCTTGATCCCTGGACACTGGATCTTCTCTCACATACCTTCTGGCCTTGGTCTGAAAGTCCCTTCCACATGCAGTCTTCTCTCTTCCAGGTAGCCACTGGTGATTCCTATCTCTGCCACTCCATTCCTCTGGCTGAATCCAGTCCAATGGACTCTGCTGGCCTTTGGAATACCTCCCAGTATGAGTACTGCCTTGGAATCTCCCAGACCTTCCAATGGCCTTTCTTCTCTTCCTTCCAGAGAGTTTCCTTCTCTCTCTATCTGCTTGGCTTGGCTTCTGTTTCTCCAGGTGATACTGGTGCTTGTAGCCGTTGCTGAAGCTCTCCCCTCTGTATCTCTTCCTGAAGCTGTTCTTGAAACTGTTGCTGAAACTGTTTCCTGAAGAATAAGCTCTACTCTTATCCTGTTCTAATGTGTGCTGCTCCCTAACACAGCGCAGCTGTGTTGAATCAGGCCCTGCCCTTTGAGATGAGTGCTTAGGGATTACCTCATAGCTCTCTTGATTGCACACACATTCTCTCACTTCAGCCCCTCTCATGGCTGCTGGAAACCTGGTGCATTCTGGGACTGGTAGTCTTTTATGTGAAAACTCTGTTTTCTTGCTTCTACCAGAACTGACAGGTTGCTTGTTCAGAGTCACATCATCTTTTCTATAGCTCCTACCTGAGCTATGATAAGCTTCTCTTATCACACACCTCTAGGTTAGACTATTGCAACCTCCTCTTCACTGGTCTTCCTCGGAATCATCTCTTCCCACTTCATTCTGTTCAAAACTCAGCTGCACAGCTAATCATTCACCAGTGTCGCTATACTCATGTTACCCCTCTTCTCAAGTAACTTATTGATTTCCTATTCATTTCTGTATCCTGTTCAGACTTCTACTACTGACCTATGAGTGCTTTCATTTGCCTATTCCTTACTACTTTTCCTCTTATCTCTCCCTACACCCCTCCTCAGGAACTCCGCTGTTATGACAGACACCATCTATCTGTGCCCTTCTCTTCCACTGCTAACTCCAGAATTTGATCTTTCTACCTTGCTGCTCTTTATGCATGGAACAAACTACCTGAGGCAGTGTGTTAGGCTCCATCTCTGGCCATGTTTAAATACAGGCTAAAAACTCACTTTGACTGCCTTTGGATCCTGATATCCCTTGTCCCCTGTTTACCACCTGTGTTTGCTTACCATTCCCCTTGATATTCTAATCTCCCAGTTCTTTTGTCTATGTGGACTAACAGGGACTGTCTTACACGTCTCTATGTAGGGTCATGCATTTGGGCTGCAAAAATCCAAGAAAGCGGTACAGTATAGGGGGTGACGTACTTCTGTCCACAAAAGAAGAATGGGACCTAGGCGTGATTATGTCCAATGATCCCAAAGTAGCTAAACAGGTAGAAAAAGACAACAGTGAAAGCTAGAAGGATGCTTGGGTGCACAGGGAGAGGAATGGCCAGCAGAAGAAAGAAGGCGATAACGCCTTTGTATAAGTCTTTGGTGCGACCTCATTTGGAGTTTTGTGTGCACTTCTGGAGACCGCACCTTGAAAAGGATATAAACAGGTTGGAGTCAGTCCAGAGGGTGGCTACTAAAATGCTTAATGGTCTTTGTTATAAAATATATGAGGACACACTTAAGGACATTAATATGCATACTTTAGAGGAAATGCGGGACATAGGTGATATGACTGAGATGTTTAAATACCTCTGTGGCATAAATGCACAGGAGGAGAGTCTCTTTTGATTGAAAGCAAGCTTTGCTATGAGGGGACATAGGATGAGGGTGAAAGGGGATAGACACGGGAGTAATATACAGACATATTTCTTTACTGAAAGAGTGGTAAATGCATGGCATAGTCTACTAGTGGAGATGGTAGAGATGAGGACAGTATCTAAATTTAAAAAAAGCATGGGACAAACACAGAGGCTCTCTAAAGAAAAAAAAGGGACTCTTGTAGTGGGTGATATGGAAGGGCAGACTAGATAGGCATGTGGTCTTTTTCTGTCATCATGTTTCTATGTTTTTTTTGTTTCTATACAGTGCTGTTTATGCTTTGTAGTGCTATATAAATTAGAAATAGTAGCAGTGGCTTCCAAGGTCCTGTACGCCTTTGGTTCCCTGACAAAGAAACATGATGGTAGATAAAGACTGTTCTGCCCTTCTATACCAACTACTAAGCTCTACAGTCCCTTTTTAGAGATCTTCTGTGTTTGTCCAATATTTTCTTTAGTTTAGTCTTTGTCTCTTCCTCCACTGACAGCTGGGGTACTCAGCCTTGGAGGGTGCTTGGTTTTGACCTCTTCCATGGGTTGGTGTGTGTTGCATTGTGATGTTTCCCCAGAGTTCTTCATGGTGGGGGGACATGGGTGCCCTATGTTGGTAGACTGCCTTACACCTCCCATTGCAGATCTTTGCAATGCAATGTGTGCCTTTGAGTCAGTCCTGACTCCTGGTGACCCAGAAGCTCCTGGGTTTTCTTGGCAGTGTCACCAGAAGTAGATTGCCAGGCCTTTCTTCTGAGGCAATAGAGGGTTAAGTGACTTGCCCAAGGCCACAGGAGTGCTAGTGGGAATTGAACCCTGGTTGCTTGGTTACCAAGCCAGTGTTCTTTTTTTTTTTTTTTTAATTTCAAAAAATGCATTTACATAATACAGTCAAAAGAAAATCTGAATGAATCAAACTAAATCAGATGTAATACCATCAAACAGGAAAACACAAATTTGATATAGCCCACATCAAGGAACTTAGCTGAGCATTAAAAAAAAAAAAAGGCCATACTCAGGAAAATAGGACACAAGGCCCACAAAGGGAGGCAACAACTTATTCATGGACACTCTGTACTTCACCAAGTGCTTTACGCTTCTCAATCAAAAAACTTTCCAATTGGGTGACATCGGTAAAAATATAAGAAACATCCTTCCAGGTAATTACACACTTACAGGGGAAACGAAGAAAGAAAGAAGCTTCTCCTAGGGACAATACCTGAGGCTTTAAAGCCAGAAACTGCCTACGCCTAAGCTGGGTGCTACGCGATACATCAGGAAAAACATTAACAAGGTGGCCACAAAACTTAACAGTCTTGTGTTTAAAGAAAGTGCGTAGCACACTCTGCTTAACATCCTTGGTCAAAAATGTCACCAACAAAGTAGAACGAGAATCAATTGTATCCAGGGAGTCCTCTAGAAAGGCTGTGAGATTGGTAATAGTAGGTTCAATTACATCGAACTCCCCCTCAACCGGATTAACTCTCTTAGAACGAGGGGAAATGTAATACAGCTGAGAAACTGCAACGGATTCCGTAATCAGTAAGACTTCCTTAAGGTACTTATCTAACAATAGCTTAGGAGCGAGGAGTCTGGAAATGGGAAAATTTAGAAAACGCAAATTACAAGAGCGTGCAGAATTCTCCATCGCTTCAATTTTATTATGGAGAGTCAGTGAGTCCTTAATACCAGCTGCCTGAGCAGCATGTACAGCTCCCATCTGACCCTCCAGTTTTGAAATAGCAGTATTAAGTAAAGCCGTCTTACCATCTAACTGCCGTAAAGAGACTACAGTCTCTTGAGAAAATTTAGCCAAAGAATCAAAAGTACCAGTAATCTTACTATCTATAGATTTTAAGACTCCCCAAACATCTTTTAGAGTAATCTCGGTGTCAGCGGATATAGTCTGGAGTGCAACAGCATCACCTGACTCAACAGAGAGAACCGGTTTAGGCAGGGAGAAAGAATCAGTTAAACCTCTTACCTTGTCGAGGGACTCCCCAGTAGAAGCGGGAAGCTCTATAGCGAAGGGACACGGTGGAGGAGATCTTCCCCCTGAACTCAGGGAGGCGCCCTCAGGAGACGAATGGGCAATCGGCAGCAAAGAAAAATGCTTATCCAAGGGACCCGTCGGTTTGACAGCACCGGCAGGGTCACTCCCAGAAGCACCACCGCCTTTAGCCTTCCATTTCCCCATAACACAGGGGAACGAATGCTAAATTAAACAAACTTTTAGAACAGACTAAATGAAAACAACTAAACCTGCCTTCCTTCCGCAACCAAGAAGCATGTAGTCACTAGATACCGTCGTGACGTCACAATAGCATCGCAGTGGCGTTGAAGGGGCGTCAAAGGGGCATGACCTGCCCCTTTGAACACGCCCCTTCGAACCACGCTCCGCGAAAAAGAAGGCTGGGTCATTTTGTTGGCCTCAGGGACTGCTGCTGAGTGCAGCGTGCTGTGTGGACGCTCGGACCTTCCCCGGACTAATGGACAGGCAGGGGAGAGAGAACCCGCAGCTGTGAGAGGACCCCCTGTGTGCATAAAAGCTGCTAGTTTTGTTCCTGTCACCTGAACTCGGCTGGGAAGTGTGCTGCAGGCATCTGGGGTCATTTTGTTGGCCTCAGGGACTGCTGCTGAGTGCAGTGTGCTGTGTGGATGCTCGGACCTTCCCCGGACTACCGGACAGGCAGGGGAGAGAGAACCCGCAGCTGTGAGAGGACCCTCTGCGTCTGTCTTTGTTTATAGCCAAGCCAGTGTTCTAATCACTAGGCTACTCCTCCACTCCTGTAGATCTTTATCTCTATCTTTATTGGGTGCTTAATATACCGCTCAAGGCAACAGCATCTGAGCGGTTTACAAAATGCATAAAAAAGCTGCTTAAGAAAAGAAAGGAATGCAAATTGTACTATTAGACAGATATATTCAATACTTCTCTATATATCTTTAATATACAATTTTTTAGATCATAATTCCAATGTATTACTTGTTTTTTAAGTATCATAATACACATCTTCTACTACGCTCTATATGTGTCTAATCACACAGATGAAATTTGTAAGTATTTAATTTATAATTATTTCAAGTTAATATGTTTTTACAATATTATGCCTTTCTGCTGCCCTACGTTTTGTTTTTTCATTGTTTTTTTCACTGTTTTTTCACTATTCATTACATTTTCATGATTGTTTTTTCTTATATATTACCATGTTCCCCATTTTGTATATTTTAAATTTACATGTTTGACATTGACAATTGATGATTTATATGTGCTTTTTATATGTATAACATATTTATGTCACGACATTTTACTCATTTAACTCTCATCTTGTTGTTAAGCTGCATGCTCCCTGAGGAAGGCGTTTGCCGAAACGCGTTGGGGTCTTCACCAATAAAGTCATCTACGACCAATATACGTCTTTTGCTCCTTGTGTTCCCCTGGACTTTATTGCAAGAGCGAGCGCTCTTTTCTGTGTTTCCCTTTAGTAAAGGGCCCCATAGACATCTATGTTTATTTAAAAATATGCACCCAGAACAATCCTCAGTAGTGCACAAATTCTCACACAGAAATGTATACCTTCTCCAAAGGTTAAATGAATATACAGTATACTCCCTGCATATACTTATATACTTTATTAAATACATTAATATATCACAATTCCATCCCCCCCTTTTGCCCACCTGCACCCTTAGGAATGTCTATGTCTTGCAAGAATATGCCACCTTTTGGCAAGCTTGCTTCTAGGTGTATATTCAGTGGTACAATTTTACAAGGGCCTTTTCCATATGTAAACCATACTTTGCATATATACAATGCTTTATAAAATTATCCCCCACATATGCTGTATACTTTACAAACTTGTTTTTCTTACATTTGTTCTTAAATCTACATCTAGTAACAATTACAAAAGTTCAATCGTTAATAGTACACACTGACTTTCTAGTTTAAAAATACACACATCTTTATGTAATTCATCTGTCACATATATTTCTTTCATTTACCATTAAGGATGTGCACAAAAGAATTCAGTTTGACTTCACGATTTTGGGACATTTTTCAGTGTGATTCAAAATGTTTTTTTGTTAATAAAATGCTTAACACATTCATTAATTTTGCATGTATTCATTCATAGGTTAACATGTGTTGAATTGATTTCACAGGTACACTAAAAAAATTTTTTTTTAAACTGCCTCTAATGTTTCGATTGATTTTTACGTTTTTTGGTGTGCTGAATCCAAATCTGGTAACCAATTTGCTCCATCATGTACAGATTTTTTGCTACATTGGGTTAGCAGTTTGAGGTGAACGTTTCAGATTGAGTGCGATCGAGATAAAAGTTTCTTGGATGAATTCTTTATACTAATTGTTTAGTAGTTATTCAAATAAGAATAAAGAAAATTGTAACAAGGCAGCACATAAGAATAGAGTAATGTCAACAAACAAAACACACTGTGATGGTAGCAAAATTGTCTGCACTTAAAACAGCCACATACATGTGCACAAACATTGAGCATATAAGAGCGAGGTTAGACACAAAGCAAAGCAAAGAAATGTGCAAAAATGTTGTACAGGTATGCATGTAAGAATAGAAAACGCAAACCGCACCATTGCAATACATGAAGACAAACACCCGATGGTGTGAAAATAAAATTCTAATAAATGAGATCCGACACTGTGGTAATAACTAGCAAATTTTTATTTCAAAGTTTAGTAAAAACACGATATTTGTCAACACAGTTTAGATTTTAAAGTCATTCTTGGGTCAATCAGTCTCCTGGTGGGCCCGTTTCTTCTTCCCCCGAATGCTTCTCTTGGTGCGCTGCTTGGCGTATTTTTCATCTGGGGTTTCCCGCAGCAGCAACCAGCAGAAATCAGCCATCATAGTGGTGTTCCATCTTCCTTGGTACCTTCTCTCTGCGTCCTTGATGTCCTGGTGAAACCTTTCACCTTGTTCTTCACTGTACGCCCCAAGTTTTCGGGAAAGTAGTTCACATGGGAGTGCAAGAAATGGACTTTCAGGCTCATGTTACAGCCTTGTTCTTTGAAGGCATTGAGCATCCTGGCAACAATATCCTTATAGTTCTCATCCCGCCTGTTCCCCAAGAATTTGAGAACAACATCCTTGAAGGAATCCCAGGCTTCTTTTTCCTTCTCAGACATCGTTTCAGCGAATGCTCCATCTGAAATGAGTTTCCTTATATCAGGGCCAACAAACACTCCTTCCTTTAGCTTTGCTTCAGAAAGTCGGGGGAACTTTGAGCAAAGGTACCGAAAGCACTCACCATCTTTTGGAAGGGACTTGATGAATTGCTTAATGAGACCCAACTTAATGTGGAGAGGTGGTAATAGAATTTTATCACGAGGTACCAAGCTCTCATGAAGAACATTTTTCTCACCGGGTCTCAAATACTCCCGAATTGGCCTGTCTTTTTTCCCCCAGTGTAGGTCGCAGGCCCGGCTATCCCACAAGCAAAGGAAGCAGGGATATTTGGTGAAACCGGATTGCTGCCCTAATAGCATGGATAGAATTTTAAAGTCTCCACAAATCATCCACTTATGCTCATCATAACGAATCTTCTGAAGAATCAGGGCCAAATTCTCGTATTTTTCTTGGAGAATAACAGAGTGAGCAATAGGAACTGAAGCGAATGTGTTGCCATTATGAAGAAGAACACCTTTTATGCTGTCTTTTGACGAATCAATGAACAGCCGCCATTCAGCAGGATCATACTTGAGTTTAAACTTTTCCATCACTCCGTATATATTTATTTATATTTATTTATTTATTTAACAATTCTTTTATACCGCGCTATTACAATCAGTGCGGTGTACATTGAACAAGAACATACTACAATGCATACAAGTAACATTGAGTTTTACATTGAACAGGGAACTTGTTATATCGTTGCAAAATACCAAATCTTCCTCTTTGCTGAAATACTTCAAAAATTGTGTCTCGCGGTTGCGGTACCAATAAAAAGTTGTTCCTGGTGACAATAGATTTTTCTGTTTAAGCTGAGAACCTAGCAGTTGGGCAGCATCTTTTGGGAGTCCTAAATCCTGGACTAAATCATTCAATTCAGCTTGAGAGAAAAGTTCAGGTTTCGGATCTGGTTCAGTTTCAAACTCGGAAGTACTGGACTCATCGGGAAAAGCCATCTGATGAGTCTCATCATGATCAGAACCATCCACACAAATATGATCCAAAGATTTTGGTGGTTCAGGCATAGGTACTTCGTTGCTATGAGGCATAGGCCTAATTGCTGAGGGAAGGTTGGGGTAACTTATTACGTTCTTATTTTTTAAGTTGTATCCCTTCACAATGCAAAAGCAAAAATAGCAGTCACTGCTGGGGTCTCTTTGTTCACGCCACATCATAGGTATTCCGAAACGAAATGCTTGTTTTTTACCTTTCATCCATTCATCCATTTTTACCTTTCATCCATTCGCGCCTCCTACATAAATTACGCAGATAATCTCCACTTGAGCTAACATATTTATATAGTAAAAACATATACATATATGATGTTGACTGTACATAGTTTTCCCTGTTAATCCATGTTATATATTCCCATGTTCTATGTAAACTCAATGTTACTTGCATACATTGTTGTATATTTTGTTCAATGTACACCGCACTGATCTTAATAGCGCGGTATAGAAGAAATGTTAAATAAATAAATAAATAAAATAAGCGTAGATCTTCCTCACATGTCTTGCATACTTTGTGAGGAGCCCACTGTTTGTCTTGATCGCCTGACTTCAAACCGAAATAGGCGAAATATACTTTTTTAATAAATGCAGAAATGTTCCTCTGCTGCTTTTTCACGGTATATTCCCCACAAATAAAACAAAAACTGTCCGGAGAGTTGACGCAACCTCTGGCTCTGTGAGCCATCACAAATACACAGCACTGCAAACTACAACTGTAGTGAACCACTTCGGAATAAAGCTGGATTACGACTGAGCAAAGAAAAGGTAATAATGAACTTGCAAGAAACTGAAATTTGACAGGAACGTTCATGTCGCAACCACCGTGTTTGAGCGAGCGAACGAGGCGAGGCGAACAGGAAAGAACATGCGCCAGCGCGAGTACTGGATTTAGCCCCCCGCCTCCCAATTGTCCTGTTAATGTATAAAATGAATACAAAACACTCTAAAATATCATGAGGGAGTGTTTCTAGTTAGTTAACCATTACAACCTCTATTTTGGGCCAAGAAAATAAACTGCAGTCGGCTAAAAAGAAATTATGTGAACATTCCTTATATGGGTAAGAAATCTAATTTTGCAAGAAAACGTGACGTGATGGAACATTTTGGCTATTTTTCCTGGATTCAGCACCCCAAAATCTATAGGAATCAGTTGCAAAACTGGAGGCAGTTTTTTGGTAGTGTACCTGTGTTATTTAAGACATGCTATTGAACCAAGTATTCACTAGTGAATTCAAATCCTTACTCACCATTTATACCAATGTAATTACTAATCTGAAAGTTAAACTGTAACGCTTAGGTCACTGTCATTTCACAGAGTAGTTAGTTGTTTTTAGGGGCTAATTGATATCTGCTGTACACATTAAGGCTTTCCTATGCTCATGGACCCTAGGCTGCTAATTGGTTAGTGTGCATTTTAACATGCGTTAACCGGAAGCTGAGAACACTATACATGCCCCATAATGTCAAACTCGTCTAGTGCATGTTTTCTACTAAATACAATACCTGCATAAGTTGAATCATCAGAGGGTTTGAGGCTGAAACATACCATTCTGAATGTTATCATCAATTAGATCTGAAATCCTTTCCTCTCTTTCCATCTCTTCTCTCTATCCCTGTGTTCTCCTCCTACTTTATTCCTGCTCTCTGGAAATTTCATGGGCTGCCTTTCCATTTGTGCATTCCCTGAGCAGCCCCAGAAAATGGAGCAAATGGGGAGCACATGTTTGGTCTTTTCTATTTAACAAACAATAGGACTACTGCTGAGCCATATAGCTACCTCAGAAAAATGATTGCTTTGACATATGGCATTCTTTCTACATCTTCTCAAAGAGCACAGCTAGATTAATGTTGAGCTGGTCATAATGGCCCTGTCAAACAGAATTAAGGCTTTGTTGCTGCAGCCCTTTATTTAGGAGGACTTTAAAGAGATAAAGTTAATTATTTGAATAACATACACTGCATCAACACTTTGATGGCCCATGGGCTTTTAACCCTTGCTGCCATTCCAACAATTGCTTCCTTTTATTAGAATGTAATGAAATAAGTATGCTGCTTTTAGTTTTAGTAATTATTGATAAATTTAGAACTTAGAAAAATATATGATCAAAATATTTTGAAATTTGGCAACTAAAAATATAGAGATCAATATTCAAAAGGACTTATCTGATTAGCTGGACCTGGTTACTGGATCAGTCCCACTAAGAGGGATATTCAGGGGCGCTATGCAGATAGTGTCCTGAATATTTCTTCTATCTCAGCCCTATCCAGATACTGCCAGGGTGGTCTGCTCTGGAGCTAGGTAGAGAAGCAGTTTTAAGTGCCACTATCTATATAACATTCCATATAACTTTAGATAGCAGATGGCATGAATATTACCACTATACAAGTTCTGCCATTGCTGATCGCTAAAACCAGATATTCATCTATGACCAGTTTCTGGAACGAGTGCTGAATGTCCACATTTTTTACCCACACTGGCTAAATTAAAAATAAAAAAACTACACTGGCTGCTCCAGTCTGAATATTATCTCCATAAAGATCAATATTCAAAAGCAATTGCGCAGGCAGCAGCAGGGCCAGCCTGCACACATTTCTTAATTTCTTTGCTTTAAATTTTCCAGGCTGCTAAATGCTTAACTTTTCATTCTATAGAAAATATTATAGGAGTAAATTTTAAAGACTTTTTTAGGCATATATGTCAGTATGTGTGTAAAGTACCTTGTATCAAATTAACACCCTCCCCCCACGTAAAAATATGTGCAATGGCAAAAGCCCACATACTTTTATTCATCTCGGGTATAGGCATGTTCAGGGGTGGATTTTGAGTGGAGTCAAGGTAGAATTAAAATGTATGTGTATTGTTTCTAAAATATGCATGGGCATATTTTATAACCTGCTCCCAAGCTGGTGTAAAGGTATTCAGGCTAATTTTACCCATGAATTCTGCAGAAACTATGCTGGTATTTTATAAAGACATAAGGTGCCTCAGCTCACTTCCCCACGTGAATCAAGAATGGGGAGGATAACAGGCTAAGCCCTCACCATCCATTCACTCGGGAAAAAGGAGAGGGATGGGAGGCAAATGGGTATGTGGTATGCAGGCTCACCTGGCAGTTTTAGCAGAATGGTGTGTTGGTGGTTCACTAGAGGAGTGGGGACAGCTTCTGAGGCTGATGGCAGTGGTCAGCCTGAGGCAGCCTGGATTCGTCAGTTTTGGGGGGGGGGGGTTATTGTTTGCTGCATTGCCTTTGGAGTGTCTGCAGGTTCCTTTTCAGCACTGGTCAGGCCAGTAGAGTCGCATAATGGTGGCTTGTTCCTCCGTGCTTCTTGCCATCAGGCCATGCCCCTGGGGGAGCTGGGGCAATTCAGTGAGAGCTGCCGTGATTTCTGCAGACAGCTTTTCCTGCAGGCAGAGGTGGTTTTAGGTTCAGTGATGGGGTTTGTCGGTTCATTGCTCCTGCAAGGTTGTGTAGCATCGGGGTGTTGCTGAGGGGCATTGCTTTTGTTTTAGTTGGTTGCTGCGATTTTGCATACGTGAGGGTCCTAGTGCCTTCCTTGTTCCAGGGCTGTGCAGTTGGATCAATGGGCTATTTGCCTTATGGAATCGGGCCCATAGTGTATCTGGATTTTCAGAACGCCTTTGACAAGGTCCCTCATGGGAGACTCTTGACAAAATTAAAAAGTCATAGGAATAGAGGCAGTGAACTAAATCTCCAGTTTTCTCAGTGGAGAAAGGTGAATAGTGGCATACCCCAGGGATCTCTGCTGGGTCCGCTGCTTTTTAACATATTCATAAATGACCTAAAAATGGGAATAATAAGTGAGGTGATCAGATCTGCATATGACCCAAAATTATGAAAAGTTGTTAAACCTCAAGAGGATATGAAAAATTGCAAGAGGACCTTGAAAAATTGGAAGACTGAACTTCCAAATGACAGATGACATTTAATGTGGAAAAGTACAAAGTTATGCACCTAGGAAAAAACAATACAAACTATGGTTACATGGTGCAAGATACCACCTTAGAAACCACCACCCAGGGGAAATATTTAGGTGTTATTGTGGATATTATGTTGAAATTCTCCACCCAGTGTGCAGCAGCGGCCAAGAAAGCAAATAGAATGCTAGGTATCATAAGGAAAGAAATGAAGAATAAAACAAAGGATATTATAATGCCTCTGTATCATTCCATGGTGTGACTGCTCCTTGAATATTGTGTGCAATTCTGGTCACCATATCTTAAAAAGGATATAGAGGAATTAAAAAGGTACAAAGAAGAGCAACAAAAATGGTAAAGGGAATGGAAGGATACTCCAATGAAGAGAGGCTTAAAAAGTTGGGGGTCTTCAACTTGGAAAAGAAATGGCTGAGGGGGGGATATGATAGAGGTCTATAAATTAATGAATGGAGTGGAATGGGTAAATATTGATGGTTTATGCCATCAAAAAGTAGAAAGACTAGAGGACACACAATGAAGCTACAATGCAACCCATTTAAGACTAATAAGTGAAAATATTTTTTAACTCAACATATAATCAAACTTTGGAATTCATTACTGGAGGATGTAGTAAAAGCAGTGCATCTGGATTTAAAGGACAAGTTTCTGGAGGAAAGGTCCATAAATCTTTCTTCTTTCTACTTAAACCCTACTTCTTTCTAGGCCCTTCACTCGCACCGCTGACTCCCGACTTTGCTCCTTTCACCTTGCTGCTCCTCACACGTGGAATAGCCTATCTCTCTCTATATGCCAGGCACACTCTCTGGCCCTCTTCAAGTCCAGGTTGAAGACCCACCTCTTCACAGTCTCTTTCAGATCCTGACTTCCATCCCTTATCTTAACCTGACTCCCATCAATTTTCATGACTGAGTTGTAAAGACAATATTGTGCTTTGCACCGATTCGACTATTGTTTTGTATTGTTTTATATTGTCTCGACTAGATTGTAAGCTCCGACGAGCATGACTAACGAGCAGGGACTGTCTCTTGTATGTTTGTACAGCGCTGCATGCATGGTGGCGCTATATAAGTGCTAATTATTATTATTATTAGTAAACCATTATTAAAGAGGACCAGGGAAATCCACTGCATGTGGAGCCTGTGTGCCTCTTTGGGAACCTGTCAGGTACTTGTTGCCTGGATTGGCCACTGCTGGAAACAAGATACTGGGCTTGATGGACCTTGGTCTGAGCCAGTAAGGCATTTCTTATGTTCTTATTTGTTTAAAGGTTGATGATCTCCCCCTTATGGTTAATTTTATCATTGAAAGGGCAGGGAGGGAGACAGGAGATAGAAGGACTGGAACATCTCTCAGCATGGGCATCTCCACCATGTGAGGTACAGGTCACAATGAAGGCTCCCACAGTTGGTAATAGGCCTTAGTATGGCATCACCGCAGACTGGGGGGGGGGGGAGTACAGGGTCATTGGACAGTGCAAGACTAGGACGTCACTGTCTAGCCTGACCATTGGTGAGACTATAAAGCAATTTGCTGTGATATGTTATTTTTAAGTGTTATGGTTGATCTGAATTAAAGTTGAGGTCAATGTTTTGCCAACTACTTTGTCCTATGGATTTATCTGTGTCATTTATGGTGAGGTGAATGAATGGTGATGGGTGTGAATGCCATTGTTATGTGTCTATGTGTCTTTATAAACTAGGCCCGAATAGACATTTACAGTACTAGGGGATCTATTTTGTCCTGCTATTCGTGCCCTTTGCCATCCTCGACTAAGCCTCCCCATATAAACAAGGAGTTTGTATGGGGAGGCTTAGATGGGGATGGGAGGAGGTGGTGTTAGGACAGGCAGTAGGCAGTCCGTGGCCCTGGACATACAGTGCCGATTCTGAAGTTGGCCCTGTATGTCCAGGGCCAGCAGACTGGACAGGGGCTTATGACTTATTCCACCTCAGAGGCAGAATGTCTCTCTAGACATCACTGGACAAGAGGCCCAGCCAGGAGCAAAAAGGTGAGGTGTGCAGGAGATTCCCCGCAGCCCGATCCTAGCCATGGGAGGCCAGATCGGGGGTTGGGCTGTGGGGAAAGGCAAAAGTGGTTGGCAGCTGGGGATCGTAGCTCCTGAATGGAGCCGCGGTGCCATGGCAATTAGACGTCATGGCACCATGGCTCCATTTAGGGGCCTGACTGAGTTAGCTGGGAAGAGGCTTGTACCTGCAGGCCGATGGGAATTGGGTTCCAGCCTGCACGTACAAGCCTACAGTAGATGCGATTCTGATCCCATGGGGGCTAGACATGCCCCGTGGGATCAAAATCAAATGTATGTCTGTGCATCTGGTTAGACCGGACACACAGAGGCCAGGTCACACTGAATGGAATGTGCCTCCAAACTAAGCAATCTGTTATAACGTTGCTCCCATTAAAGTATTTTATAAAATCCTGTGAGGTTAATGTTAATTTTACTTTGTATTCTTTATGCCTAGAGTGGAGGAGTAGTCTAATACCCAAGAGATCAGAGTTTGAGTTCCAGAGCCACTCCTTGTGACCTTGGACAAGTCACTTTACGCTCTACTGCCTTAGAAGAAAGGCCTGGCAATCTACTTCCCATCATACTTTGCCAAGAAAAACCTGGGGATGCTGGGTTGGCAAGAAATGGCTGCCTAAAAGTCCCGCTCCTGCCCGGGCTGAAGAATCCTGAATACCACCCCCCAAATATTTGTAGCTATACTTGCAAAACCAGGGAATAACGTAACCTAAGATGTCCTCGCTCAAACCGGCGAGGCTAGAGTTCACGCCAGCGGCAGGACATGCTGTCAAACGCACTAAGCAAGAAGCGCCGTCTCCACAAAAGATGGCGGTGGAGAAAGACGCTGTAGAGGGAGTCCGAGAGATATTACAAGAGCTCAGAGTGGTTAAAGAAATGATAGCGTCTAGCAATGGGTCGCTTTCGCAGCTGCAAGAAGACATGCAAGAAGTAAAAGAACGGTTGGCTGGAGAATGTGAACGTTTGCATAAAGTGGAAGCGGTGGTTGAGCGACATGAAGTGCTTCTGGCCCAGATAGATCCCCTAAGCAAAAGGATAGTGGCTCTAGAAGATCAAATGGAAGATCAAAGCAACCGAGCTTGATGGAACAACGTTAGAATAACCGCTATACCGGAGGGCCGGGAAGGATTGGACTCTATAGGATATTTGCAAAAACTGATACCGGAGGTATTACAGCTTACCTTTGAATCACCGTTTGAACTTGAGAGGGCCCATCGAGTACCGACGCATGCGACTGGAAAAAGGCAACACCCACGGCCCTTCATCATCAAAGTGCTACGATATCCGCAAGTGCTTCAGATATTACAGGCAGCCAAGCAGAAAGCCGTGGTCCAGATAGATGGATCTAAAATTGCTTTTTTCCCGGATTGGTGCAAGAAAACTGTGGAGAGACGCAAGGCCTTACTACAGAAGCTGCAAGCGCGATACGGCCTCTACTATCCTGCGAGAATGCGGGTTACGCTGGGTAACAGCACGCGCACATTTGATAGTGGAGAAAGCCTACGATCCTATCTTCAGGACTATGCACACATGGAGGTTGGGACTTAGAACATCTGAGAACTCCCGTATGGAACGTGGAAAGATGAATCAGTACCTGGTAGTCTAGTTCCACTTTTTTTTCCTTTTTTTTTCTCTTCTCTTTCTTATTAATATTGATGTGCTTGTGTTGACTTTGGTATCACTGAAAAAAAAATCATTCCTATTTTATAAAGTCAAGAGCACGCGTACTTGACTTTATAAAATACAAGTGTAGATGGGTCAAAATGCATGTTAATTTAATGGTTTTTTTTATGGTTTTATGGTTTTAGGCATTTGATATACCGCCCTTTACTTACGCATCAGAGCGGTTTACATGTATACTAACAGGTACTTTTTTATTCCCTTGTCCCCGCAGGGCTCACAATCTAGTGCACCTGAGGCAATGGAGGGTTAAGGCAAACACTCCAGGCCTAAATCCTTGAAATCTCGATTTGTAAAGAACGCATGTAGATTATAGTGTTTTAAATTTCAGGCATATATTTGTGTGCTCCACCTACCCTCCATGCATGCTCTTACAGTGAAAGTCACATCATTGGGCTGACTGACATATAAAATTGTGAGCAGCTAAAGTGTATGTGTAAATGCTCATTCATGTATTCAGATCACTACAGGATCTTACTGAATGCATTCATAACTGAACACGGAAGTAGCAGGACTAACGTTAAAGTTATTTTAGTGTTCATACTGGAGCACATAGCTCTGTTGAAAATACTCATAACTTCAAATAACTGCTTTGACATCGATATTTCTTAAGGGTCCTTATGAGTTTGCTTCTCAGTGGAATATCGGCAACTTGAATCCTGAAACTGTGGGATCAACCTGAACTTCCTTCACTGCACGGCTCAAGCTGCTTGCAGAGAGCCGATTGTGGTGACAGTGTTAGAAGTGCGGCTTTTTTGCTGTAGTTGCAAACAGTATGGCAAGAAGAACGAGTGAGGGAATGGGTGAAGGCAGGTTGCAGGGCATATGAGAGAGAGACTGGGTGAAATCTTGGGGGCTATGAGAGAGAGATTGGGTGAAGCTGCCAGGGTTCAGGGATTATGAGGGATTGGGTGAAGGTAGGTGCTAGGGCTATGAAAGAGACTAGGTGAAGGTTCAAATCCTGCTAATACTCCTCATGGCCTTGGGCAAGCTACCTAACTCTCCAATGTCTCAGGTATAAACGTACATTGTAAGTTCTCTAGGAAAATGGAAATAACTACTGCACCTGAATGTAACTTGCCTTGAACTGCTACTGGAAAGCTGTGAGTTTAATGCATACAAGGTGGGCTATGGGGATGATGGCAGGCTTTTTTTTGCTTCAAGCATTATGAGGCCATGGTAATATGTAAAAAAACAAGGAAACTTGCTTCAGGTGCAGCTATAATATGCTGCTGACAGTGTACTTATTGGGGATGGCAGGAAGGAGGTTAGAGAAGGGCCTGATTTATTAAGCTTTCTTTCCTGTAGAAAAAGGGAAAACAGTATATCAGGCCCTTAAAAGGAGCTGTGATATACCTTTTTTTTTGGGGGGGGGGGGGTCATTGTCACCGAGGACTGAGGTCTCAGTGGCTGGCTACTACATTTTTAAGTTGGCTCCTAGATTCCAAGAAAATTTATGAAGACCTGACATTATGTATTATCCCTTTTGGGCTATGCAGATTTGATCTTTTGATGTCACTAAAATCAGTAACTATGTAGAGCAGTGGTTCTCAACCCAGTCCTCTGAGATCCCCAGGCCAGTCAGGTTTTCAGGATATCCATAATGAATATGCATGACATAGATCTGCATACACTGCTTCCACTGTATGCAGATCTATCTCATGCATATTCATTGTGGATACCCTGAAAACCCAACTGAACTAGGGGGCCTTGAGGACTAGGTTGAGAACCACTGATATAGAGGAACACAATTCCTGTCATTGCAATTGCACAATTTGCCTGCTATTCACTAGATACTAGAAGTGATCAATCATTTTACCATCATGCTTAACCCCTCTAGCCTGAGGGTCTCCTTCTGTGGCTAAGCATACTGGCTGGCAGACTAGAGCACAGCTTCCAAGAGGAAAGACTGTCTTTTCAGTTTCTACTCTTGGAGATGTTAGGCTGCCAGAAATGGGAACAGTAAGCACTGGGAGACTTTTGTCATCTACAGTCCACTCACTCCAGTTCTCTTTTTCTCAGTAACTGAGTTCAGGCTAATATTTGCTCTGAACCAAAGGGTTTATTTAAGTCTTTTAGGGATCACTGGCAAAGATATAAAAATAAATATCAGCAGAGAAAAAAATTCTGCTACAAGCAATTGCACTCCTTTCTCCTTGCTCTGTTATCCTAAGGCTGGAAAACCCTCCTTATCCTGCATTAACATGTTATCATATACTTCAAAACTGAAGGCTTTTGTAGATGCAGGTCCCTGCTGAAGAACATGGAAAGCTCCTGATTCTGGGTTACAGGATGTTCCTTTGGATCATCTCCTTTCTCCTTTGGACCAGAGGCCTCCAACTGTTCTATCATTTTACTCCTCCTTTTCTCCAGTGGTAGGACTGGCTCTTCTCCTGAGTGGGGAGTGTTCTAGCAGTGTTCACCAGTTTTGGGTGCTTTCCAGCACCACAGTTCCCTCCAGATGCTATGTCTAACCAGGAAGATCCATCATGATGATACAATGGATAGATCAGCCAGAGACAGAAGTCTGCCTTTAGGTAGGTCTGCCTTTGAGAGGTGTCTCCTCCCAGTATGATAACACAGATTAACATCTTCTGTTTTAGAAAATTACTAGAACACTAATAAGTCAGAGTATAGCACATTTATAGGACCACTAGAGGTCTCTGTTTAGAAAGCAGAGCCCAAAGGGTATCTACACATGATTTGAGCTTCTCCTATCAATTAAGAAGGCTTATTCTCTATTTTAGAATTTTTCAACCTTATCCTAGAGGCATTACTTGTTCTCCCATATATCTAAAGTTCTATCATGTATATTATGCGGTTTACATGGAACAGAAACGCTCAGTACAGTTAACATGTATGAGTTTACAGATAACAGGGCAAGTAACTTAGATAACAGGGGTAAACTATTTACAAAAACTTGCTACATAAGCTTGTAAACTATTTACAAATATTGCTACATAAGGTTGTATGATCATGAATTCTATAGAAACAAATGCACCACTAAGGGTTAGAGAATCTTTCTTGGCATGTTGTTGGGAAACCATATATTTGCTTAGTGGGTTGCATCTCTGTCTCGGTGGGTGAGGTTGGGTTCTATGAGGTACTTATTGAAAAGATGGTACTTGAGGGCTTTCCTAAACTGCGTAAGGCCCTTAATAGCCCGGATATCTGGAGGTAATGCGTTCCAGCATCTTGGTGCGCTGATACTAAACGCCCTGTTGGCTGTAGATGAAGTGCAAACTGTTAATGCTTTCGGGACTTTTAGGGTGTTTGTAGCTGTGGATCTCCTTGCTCTATTAGGAGATATGGTATGGATGAGGGCCATTATTGATTCAGGGGAGAGCTTGTTAATGGCTTTAAAAGTGAGTAACAGAGTCTTAAAAACGATTCTAGCCTGGATAGGTAGCCAATGTAATTGTATCAACAGAGGTGTCACGTGGTCGCTTCTGGGGGCTCCATGGATGACCTTTGCTGCAGCGTTCATGGCGAGCTGCAGCGGGTGTAGGGTGGATAGGGGCAGGCCTTGAAGGATGGCATTGGCGTAATCAAAATGAGGTATGATCAATGCCTGGTATATAGTCCTGAAGTCATTTGGTTCTAGCATAGATCGTAAATGCCGAAGTGAGCGGATCTTGTAGTATACTGCTCTGACTGTGTTCCCTATGTGGGCTTTCATGTCTAGGCGCTGATCCAAGGTGACTCCCAGGTAGCGTATTGATGGTTTAGTTTGTAGCTCTGCTTCTTTTACTTTAAGGAATTGTGGTGGTGTGAAGTTAGTGTTCCTAGTAATGAAGAGTACTTCCGTTTTCTTATGTTGTATTCGGAGGTTTTGGGAGAGAAGCCAGTCAGATATTGCGTTGAAGCAACTCGTCAGTGGAGAGAGGTCCAGATGTTCCGTAGAGAAGGGTATGTACAGCAGGACATCATCAGCGTATAACATGCAGTCGACATTGAAGGATCGGATGATCTTACAAATTGGCTGCATGTAAATGTTAAACAAGAGGGCCGAAAGGGAAGAACCTTGTGGGACTCCCTGGCTTTGGTGGAAAGGTTCTGATGTCATCCCTCCAGAACGCACATGCTGCCATCTTCCAGACAGGTAAGATCTGCACCAATCAAGCGCTCTACCAGTAATTCCTTTCTCAAATAGTCGACCTAAGAGAAGCTCATGACTTACTGAGTCAAAAGCTGCAGCGATGTCCAGAAAGATGAGAGCAAATCCTTGACGGATGTCATCAATGCCAGTGATTATCCTGCAGAAGAGGGTGGTAAGAAGGGTTTCCACTCCGTGGGATTCCCTAAAACCATGTTGGCAGGGGTCTAATGGTGAGGCAATGTCGACGTGATCTTGTAGTTGTCGTTGTACCTCTTTTTCGATGATCTTCGCAAGTAACGGAATACTGGATATAGGTCTATATGAATCCACTTTTTGGGGGTCGAGTTTGCAGTTTTTCAAAAGAGGTCTGATAGAGGTGTGCTTAAGAGCGGAGGGGAAGGAACCTGTTGTGAAGGAGAGGTTCATTATATTGGATAGTACTGGGCTGAAGTGGCTGCGGAGCTCCTTAATCCAGAAGGCTGGGCATGGGTCAGACTGAGATGTGGTGGTGTTAAGGGCCATAATCGTGTCTTCAATTCCTTTTTTGGTAGGGGTAGAGAATATGGTTAGAGCTGTGGGGCCGTCTCGTTCAGGGGTGGTGGTTGTAGTCGAGGTGTTGATAATCCGGCATATCTTGGATTGTGCATAGTTAGCAAAATCTTGTGGGTGAATCTCAAATTGCGGTCCGGGGGTTGGTTCCTTTGATAGAGTCTTGACTAGGTCAAAAAGATCATGGGGTTTATTAAGTGATCTCATTAAGGTCTCTGAGTAGTATTGTTTCATTGCATCAGTGGTTGCCTTGCGGTGAGCAGCCAGATGACAGTTGTATGCAGTCTGGTCAATTGAAGAGTGGGATCGGCGCCAGCGCTTCTCGAGTTTCCGTAATTGGGTAAGAGAGGCTCTAAGATCGGCTGTGTACCATGGAGCATTCATTCTTTTCCTTGGGGGCTTGTTAGTTGGTGTGCGTAGGGCGATTGCACTAAGGCACTTGTTCCAGTGAGTAATCAGGTCGTCAAGGTTCATGGTGGTTTCGCTAATGAGTTGTTGCGTTTCCATGAGGACAAGGTCTCTGTTGAAAGGCTTGAAACATCTGGAGTGAAGTCTTGTAGTGTTGCTTGGTATCTTATTGAACTTTGAATCAGTTTTGTGTGAAGGGATCTGGAGGATGATCAGTTTGTGATCTGACCATGGAACAGGAGTTATGGACGTTATCGGGTCATGTGATGTGTTAAGAGATATCTGAGGGGCGAATACTAGGTCCAGAATATTTCCCTTAGTATGGGTAGGTTCCTTCACTAATTGTTTGAAGCCGAGATTTGCAAGGGCATCAAGGAAGGATAACACTTGATTGTCCTGCAGTGTTGGCAGGTTGAAATCACCTAGGATCCAATTTGGGATGTTTGGGTTATGCGTGTTGGAGGCGAGGTCAATTATTGCAGCAAGATCATCCGGAGAAGCTGAAGGTGCTCTGTAGAGCAGGTTGATTGAGCAGCGTTTGTTGGATATGGTGACGGTTTCAAGGTGATTAGCGTTGGTGGCGTCAACCGTCTGGAAGTGGAGATCTGTTCTGGTGATGATGAGCACCCTCCTCCTCTTTTGTCTCGTCTATGACTTGTGTGAGCTGTGAAGTTCGGAGGGAGGAGTTGGTTGAGTATGACGTTGTCCTCATCGGATAGCCATGTCTCAGTAACTAAGAGTATATCAAGGTCGTGGAGGGAAATCAAGTCGATGACAGCTGGCCACTTCTTTCGGATAGAACGGGCATTAATGAGGGCACATTTTAGGTTATGAGGGTAGGAGTTTTCCACCTTCTTGGATTGCACAGAGTGCTGGAGCGCAATGTGTGTTCCATGTAAACCGCGCTGGTGCCGAATAGTGCGGTATATAAGAGAATGTAAATAAATAAATAATAAATAAATAAATTATGGCTATCAAAAAGGCAAACAAGTTGGATATGCCCCCAAGACTGGGTTGAGAAACATTTTATCAGCAGATACATGCAGATCTAGCTCATGCCTATTCATTGTGGATATCCTGAAAACCTGACTGTACGTCTTTCCTCCTTTGTCTTCTGTCATTCTAAGTAAATGAATACATATACAGTAAATCCCCTCAATTAAAACATCTCTTCTGTCTTGCATTATATCCATCTTTCCAGCCCTGTTCTAACCACTGCCTTAAATGTGTAGCAAGCATGCTTACATCTACTGAAATACTTTTCTATGCATCTATCACTTTATTACCAGAGAAGCATTGCTCATATTTCTACTAAGGGGTATGTTTACTAAGCTACGACTCTGATATCGCACGGAAGCCGCTACTGTGGCTTAATAAACATACCACGATAAGTCTTTTTCCCCTTATATCATGAATGTTTACCATTGATTATTCTTCAGAAAATCACACTTTCATATACTTGACAAAATTCCACTAAATATTCCAATATTCCTTCTTTTTTCCAGTGTACATTTTGAGTGTTTAAGCCTTTCTGTGTAGACTTTCTATGAATCATTTTCTTCAGCAAAAGTTTCCAACCTTTCAATGTCCTTACAAAGGTATGGCCTCTAGTACTGAATACAGTACTCAAAGTGGGATCTCATTTATCTACAGTGTTGAAAGGAAAAACTGCTTCCTCCTCACTGCTGATGATATCTTTACTTATCTACTTCAGCATAATAACTTTCCTTCTTTATTATACTGACTGGCCTCATTCAAGAGGTCATCAAAAGTCTTTTATGGCTTAATAGTTGCCTGTTCTTGTCCTTCAAATTAGTAATTGGCTAATTTTTGGATCACAGAGGCATTATTTCAGACTTTCTTGAAATGAAAACACGTTGAAAGTGCACACTTAGAGTGTGACACAAGGGCACATATTCCTTTTCCTCCATTCACAAACTCAAGCATGTCTGTGTGGGAGACTTGAATGAAACAGTCAAGGTAAAGTGTGTCTCAGCAGAATAACACAATGGTATGATGTGTAGATTTATTTTCACAAGAAGAATTTAACACTCTTTCCAAATAAGGTGTGTGTGTGTGTGTGCGCGCGCGCGCGTGCTTCTTGGGATATTTATGGAGCCCTTTTCCTAAAGGGTGTTAAGGTATTGCACCTAATGTGGCAAAAGCACCAAAACAGTAGTGTTAACTGTCGGGGGCATGGAAAGCATGTCTTGCAATTAATGTGGAGTCCTTTCTTTAGCACACTCCACATTAGTATAGGTGGTCATTACTCCACCTACTGAAGTGGTGTTAGGTGATCTCCCACTAATGCAGTTAGTACATGGTGTGAACCCGACTGCACAGAATACACCATGCCCACTCTCTACTCCTATCCTGTCCACTCATGACCATAATGTGAGTTAGACAGCATGGGAATCATCCCATGCTGTCATGGCTCTGCACTAGCTCGCAATGTATGTCCCAATGCACATTTAGGGCGTCATTCTGAACCACAAATAAGCCAGTTAGATGTGCGGGATAGACATTTTTCTCACAAAGATGTCTAGAATCGTATTCCAAAAAAATGCATACCTGCACATATACGGCGCTAGCATGGGCATCTCTGAACATGGGTGGAAGGAAGTGGAACGGGGACATGGCCAACCACGGGGACATATAAAGCATATTCAATAGAGGCCTGTATATGTCTTCAGCATTACCTACAGACATCCGAGTTATACCTGCGGAAATGTGGAATAAGGCCAGGGCTTAGACATATTCTGCTGTGATCCGCAAGACATCCCATAGAGATGAATGGCTGTGCCATGTCTGTATTGAACTGGTGTGTCTGCTGTCTGGGAGTGCACAAGATGCAGTTGTACAGAATGGCATACACAGGTGAGGGAGATTTGTAAGGTTAAGGAACAAGAAAAAACACCTCCACAGAAATATAAAGAACTGCAATAGACTTTATTCTAGCTATGCTGACATTTACTGCTTGTGCCAATGTGGCTATTCTCAGCTCCCCTAACAATTCCAGTGTCAGAACAATGTGAATGTAGATGTAAGGATGGTATGTAAGGTAGTAGGGAGCACTATCGTGTTTGCCTGAGAAATGCAGATCAGCTGTGGAATCCTGAGACGCTACACCATTAGGGTCTCACAGCATTTGTGTATGGGTGAAGGGCATGTTTTTTGCAAAGGATGGTAGTTGTGACTGCAAGTGAGAGAATGTGTGTGTGTATGTGTGTGCTCTGAGTATTGCATAGGAAGATCAGTTGTGCACATATACTAATCTGGGTTGGGGCACGAATGTCTGGCCAGTACCTGGACCATAGGGATGACCGCAGTTTCACCAGGTGTGTGATCGTGGAGATTAAATCAGAAGAGGTTCTCTATAGCAAAATATCATAACATATCTCTGTCACTAATAAGAGCCACTCAGAATGAGAGCAGTCAACAGTGCAAACAGTACTAAGATATGCCCAGGGGCACCATCATATGTATTTAGAAATCTGCACATTTGTAGAGAGTGAGGGTGGCGCTTTTCGTCATTTACTAGTGTTGTGTGCATAAAAACATAAGAACATAAGATATGCCAAACTGGGTCAGACCAAGGTCCATCAAGCCCAGTATCCTGTATCCAACAGTGGCCAATCTAGGTCACAAGAACCTAGCAGTTTCCTCAAAAGACACAGGTTCCACAATGTCTGTATTGTGTCAAACAGTGATATCCTGGGACCCTTTTAATAATGGTTTATGGACCTTTCCTCCAGGAACGTGTCCAAACCTTTTTTAAACCCAGCTACACTAACAGCTTTTATTACATCCTCTGGTAACAAATTCCAGAGTTTGATTACATGTTGAGTGAAAAAAAAATATTTTTAGTCTTAAATAGGTTACCCTGTAGCTTCACTGCACGTCCCCTAGTCTTTCTATATTCTGATGATGTAAACAATTGATCTATGTTAACCTGTTTCACTCCATTCATTAATTTATAGACCTCTATCATATCTCTCCTCAGTTGTCTCTTTTCCAGATTGAAGAGCCCTAACCTTTTTGGCCTCTCTTCAGAGGGGTATCTTTTTACCCCTTTACCATTTTGGTGGCTCATCTCTACCTTTTCTAATAATGATATATTTTATTTATTTAGACAGCTTTGTATACCATCTTATCCTTCAATCAAAGTGGTGACAACACAATTGGGAGATATATTTAACACAAGGGGATATAAGACACATACACTAATACTTACAGAGAACATGGGCAATGGAGGGTGAAATGGCTTGCCCAAGACCACAAGGAGCACCTGTGGGATTAGGAACCCCAGTCCTTCTGTCCCAAGGTTGCTGTCTTTTAGTGGGATTTGAACCACCAACCTTCTGGTCTGTAGTACCTTGTCCCAACCACTAGGCCACTCCTCTCTGCCAATGCATCCTTTTTAAGATATGGTGATGAGAATTGCACACAATATTCAAGGTGCGGTCGCACCATGGAATGCTACAAAGGCATTATAATATCCTTTGTTTTATTTTCCATTCCTTTCCTTATGATACCTAGCATTCTATTTGCTCTCTGGGCTGCCGCTGCACACTGGGCGGAGGGTTTTAACATGTTAGTCATGATGACGCCTAAATCTTTTTCGTGGGTGGTGGTTCCTAATGTGGAACCTTGCATCATGTAACCATAGTTTGGGTTGTTCTTTCCTAGGTGCATAACTTTACACTTGTCCACATTAAATTTCATCTGCCATTTGGACGCCCAGTCTTACAATTTATCAAGATCCTCTTGCAATTTTCCACAATCCTCATGGGTTTTAACAACTTTAAATAGTTTTGTGTCATCTGCAAATTTGATAACCACATTCATTATTTCCTTTTCCAGGTCATTTATGGATATGTCAAGAAGCAGCGGACCCAGCACAGATCCCTTGTGTACTCCACTATTCACCTTTCTCTATTAGGAAAATTGGCTATTTAGCCCTACCCTCTGCTTTCTATCTTTTTAACCAGTTTCTGATCCACAATAGTACACTGCCTCCTATCCCTTGACTTTTTAAAAGTCTCTGATGAGTGACCTTGTCAAAGGCTTTCTGAAAGTCCAGATACACTATATCAACCGACTCACCTTTGTCCACCTGTTTATTCACACACTCAAAAAAACATAACATATTAGTAAGACAAGATCTTCTTTGTCTAAAGCCATGTTGACTGTTTCTCATTAAGCCATGACTATCAACATGTTCAGTAATTTTGTTCTTTATGATGGTTTCTACCATTTTTCCCTGTACTGACGTCAGGCTCACCGATCTGTAGTTTCCCAGATCACCCCTGGAATCCCTTTTAAAAAGTGGCTTTACTTTGGCCATCCTCCAATCTTCAGGTATTGGAGATGATTTTAATGATAGTTCACAGATTACTAATAGCAGGTCTGCAATCTCATATTTCAGTTGAAAGAACTGAAATACTAGTGCTGTGTGCATTGTTGGATAGTCCCATTCTGCAGTTCCCTTACATAACATAAGAACATAGGATATGCCATACTGGGTCAGACCAAGGTCCATTACGCCCAGTATCCTGTTTCCAACAGTGGCCAATCTAGGTCATACGTACCTAGCAGTTTCCCCAAAAGACACAGGTTCCACAATGCTTGTACTGGGTCAAGCATTGATATCCTGGGTTCCTTCTTAATAATGGTTTATGGACCTTTCCTCTAGGAACTTGTCCAAATCATTTTTAAACACAGCTACACTAACAGCCTTTACTACATCCTCCGGTAACAAATTCCGAAGTTTGATTACACGTTGAGTGAAAAAAATATTTTCTTTTATTAGTCTTAAATAGTTTACCCTGTAGCTTCATTGCATGTCCCCTAGTCTTTCTATATTCTGATAACGTAAACAATTGATCTATGTTTACCCATTCCACTTCATTCATTAATTTATAGACTTCTATCATATCTCCCATCAGCCGTCTCTTTTCCAGGTTAAAGAGCCCTAACCTTTTTAGCCTTTCTTCATAGGAGTATCCTTCCATCCCCTTTACCATTTTGGTGGCTCTTCTCTGAACCTTTTCTAATAATGCTATATCCTTTATATGATACGGCGACCAGACTTGCACACAATATTCAAGGTGCGGTCTCACCATGGAACGATATAAAGGCATTATAATATCTTTTGTTTTATTTTCCATTCCTTTCCTTATGATACCTAGCATTCTATTTGCTCTCTTGGTCGCCGCTGCACACTGGGCCGAGGGTTTTAACATGTTATCCACAATGACACCTAAATCTTTTTTCCTGGGTGGTGGTTCCTAATGTGGAACCTTGCATCATGTAACCATAGTTTGGGTTTTCTTCCCTAGGTGCATAACTTTGCACTTGTCCACATTAAATTTCATCTGCCATTTTGATGCCCAGTCTTCCAATTTATCAAGTTCCTCTTGCAATTTTCCACAATCCGCTTGGGTTTTAACAACTTTAAATAGTTTTGTGTCATTTGAAAATTTGATAACCTCACTCGTTATTCCCCTTTCCAGGTCATTTATGAATATGTCAAAACGCAGCGGACCCAGCACAGATCCCTGGGGTACACCACTATTCACCTTTCTCCATTGGGAAAATTGGCCATTTAGCCCTACCCTCTGCTTTCTATCTTTTAACCAGTTCCTGATCCACAATAGTACATTGCCTCCTATCTCATGACTCTTTAGTTTTGCCAAAAGACTCTGATGAGGGACCTTTGTCCAACTGTTTATTCACACCTTCAAAAAAACATAACAGATTAGTAAGACATGATCTTCCTTTGTCTAAAGCCATGTTGGCTGTGTCCCATTAGGCCATGACTATCTACATGCTGAATAATTTTGTTCTTTATGATGGTTTCTACCATTTTTCCTGGTACTGACGTCAGGCTCACTGGTCTGTAGTTTTACCCCTGGAACCCTTTTTAAAAACTGGCGTTACATTGGCGAGCCTCCAATCTTCAGGTATTACAGATGATTTTATTGAAAGTTCATAGATTACTAATAGCAGATCTGCAATCTCATATTTCAGTTCTTTCAACACCCTTTGATGTATACCATCCGTCCCAGGTGATTTGCTACTCTTCAGTTTATCTAATAGTTGTAATACATCTTCCCGATGTATCGATATTTCCTTCAATTCTTCCGCACCTTTAAATATCACTTCAGTCATGGGTAACATCCCTACATCTTCCTCAGTAAAGACCGAAGCAAAGAATTCATTCAGTCTCTCCACTATCGCATTGTCGCCATTTAGTGCCCCTTTAATCCCTCTATCATCTAATGGACCAACTGACTCTCTCACAGTTTTTTTGCTACAAATGTACCTGAAAAAGTTTTTATTTCGCATTTTTGCTTCTGCAGCAAGCTTCTTCTCAAATTCTCCCTTTGCCTGCCTTATCAATGCCTTGCATTTCACTTGCCAGTGCTTGTGCTGTTTCCAGGTTTCGTGACAGGGGTATGTTCTGATGTTTCACTATAGAGACCCTCTTCTGAGTTCTTCTGGGCCATACTGAACATTGCACAGACTATTTTCTGGGATGACCAATGCAAGCATAACTAAGGATGTCTTCCACTGCCATGTATGTTATGATGTGAGATATGTTATGCCAAATACATCACTTTCTACCTGTTTTTAAACTATTGTAGAGTGCACAGAGCTATATTTGCAGTTTTTTGGGCATACAACAGACTGGTATAGATATTTTAATTTGCATCACCATTTCGGTATCTTCAATATTCATGTGTGGTTTGCATCAGCACAACACTGTCAGTAAGTGGAGCAGCTTAGGAGTTGCACATTTTAGATGGGGGCATGGCTGTGCATTGGTCTAACACAGAGACGGATGGGTTCATGAACATCTAATCTTTCAGAATATGGTGAGTGTGGGGAAATACAAAGCCATTTGCTGCATATAGTCATGTCCCAAACTCTATAGTGCTTTGTTCGTGCAGCGACGATAATGTGTATGTCCCTATTCCGAAACCGCATGTGCATCTAATGCAGAATCCCATTTAAATCAGGCACATTTACAATTTTGACATGCCAGCAGCCAAGACATGCATGTGATGGAATTGGTCCCTTAGTGTGTGCCAGAACATGCATTGACAGCTAATGCCCTTTAGTAAAAGACACCCTATATGTGTCATGGGGTAACTGTATTTCAGTGGGTGTGTCTGTATATCAGAGGGGTCAGTGTGTCAGGGGTGTGTGTATGTCAGGAGTGTGTATCTCAGTTTTTGTGTCTGAGTGTATGTTGGGGTGTTTTTGTGTGTGTGTGTGTGTGTGTGCGTGTGTATGTGTGTTTGTGTGTGTTATGCATGATGTTGTGTGTTGAGTGGTGTTGATGTTGGTGTTATGTACTGTGTTGTGTTGGTATTGTATTTGTTGATATTGTGTGCTGTATGGTATGTTGTGTGCATACTGTGTTGTTTGTATTGTGTGTGATGTGTTCAAAGGTATGATATGGGGTGTGGGTTTGTGCACGTGCAGATGTGTATGGACAGGCAAACAGATGGATGGAGCCTTCCCAATACAGTAGGTGCTGTTGCTTAAGCGAAACATACTTAACGAGCTTCCAAATACTCAACAATTCATTTGTTTCTAAGTTTCTTTTCATTTTCTACCCTGAAAGAAAGCTTGATTGTACCGGGTTGGATACGCAGTCAGGCCCTGTGTATAACATTATATTACTATAAGCCCTAAGAAAGAGTTAATATCATTTGTAGCTCCTTATTTAATACCATCCTTGAAAACTCTGTAGAAGAAATTGGGTGAAAGGTTTTACATAACATAAACATTAGTCTTGTTATTAGAAAGATAAGTAAAAGGCAAGTTGTTTACCCAGTTTCTCAGTCTCACAGTCTCTGGTCAGAGATATCAAACTCTCAGTGTTAGAATTAATTAGAATTAAGGCCTGCATAGTCATGTCTGAGAATATATGTATGTCTTTTCATGATTGTCTATGATGTGCATGCCTATAGAAAAGTATGTTATGAATATACGTGACACTAGACGTAGAATAGAATATGTATATTATGAATATACGTGATGTGAGATGTAGAATAATAAAGTGAAATTATGCTGTGTAATGGAATCTTTACCTATAAATAAGGTGGCCTAAAGCTATGATATCAGAGTAAACATAGGCAAAGGCCTAGCTTACTCTCCCAAAGCTTTGGTGGATTTAATAATACAAGTGTGTTGTGTATTATTTACAGATTTGTGTATTATTTAAAGATTGTGATCAATTAACCTTCTCCTTGCTTTGTGTGTGGATTTCTGTAACCCAAGAGCCCTATCTGTTATAGGTGAGGGGGGGGGGGTGCAGAGTACTCTTTCATACCCCTCCTTGTGTGTGTACTGTTATAGGTTTTTGTAATATTTGTTAACAATAATTTCCCCCTAGTGTGTCAACACTCTTTCTAAAAAGGATATTGAAAAGAACTAGCCTTATAACCAAGTCATACCTCATAAGAAGGGAGTCCATTGACCACCATTATTCAGTTTATGTTGCTTATCTAGCTCCATGCCAATTTCAATTTGCTAGTAACTATATCTAATTAATTATCAAAAGGGGGAAGAGATTAAAGGTTTAGAGTTACAGTTGTCATCAGATTAGCACATTATAGTCAACCTTAAGCTCATTGTATATTGACAAAATGATATTTCTCTTTGAAACCTATTGACACTAGACATAAGAAAAGATGGCAACCATGGCAAAAAAATACACATCTGTAAACAGCACTGAATGATAAGCCATGCCCATTTTCACCCATTTTATATAACTACTAACTGTTCACTTTGTCCAAGTTAGTTCTTCAATATCTCTTTCGTGACCAAGGAAGCCACAGTCAGGGGATCCTTGTCTCCTAAAATTGTGATGAAAAAGAAAGATTCCTTGCAGCACAACACACACACATTTGAAATACCAAATAATCACATCATGTTTCAAAAAAGGAAAAGGAGATCAAAATTGACAAACTCAAGACAGAAATTATGCCATACAAAAAGGTCTGAGACATAAATACTTAAAGGCAACAACAAAATCTGAAGATAATAACAATACATGGAGGGGAGGGAGATTTTTTATACAGTAAAGGAACATTTATTTTAGAGTGGAAAAAAGGGTATGTCTATAGCAGTTAGCCGTTACAAGCACAAAGTATCATCACATACCTGAACAAGTTGAAAAGTGCACATGTGAAGTGGCATTTTAGAAAGGACGTCTAGGAAAGATCTGGAACATCCAGAACAATGTCCAAAAAGCAGGGGAGTGGCAGCCATGCCTTCTGAAATCACTCCATCTCCATCCCAAAAGTAAAATGTCCCAGTTTCCGGTTATGGAGACAGGCTCCATACAGATAGCAAGTCCAGGTATGTGCATGGGTATTGATCATTTTACAAATGTGGAAATCCTTGAAGTAAATGCCTGAAGAAGTGGATAATTCAATGGCCCAGCCTGTGTAGGTCAGAAAGGGGTATCTATGTTATGAGTTGCATGTCCTGCCCTCTCATTTCAGATACTCAGATGTGTGATGGTAGTCCAGTAATACAGTATGTTTGGAGTATGTATTTACGCCATGAAATATGAAGTAGGGTGTATATAACTCATATGATGTGTATATCTCTACAGACAAGGTTTAGCTGTTTAGGTGTAGGGATGTGAAAATGAGATGTCAAAGAGTAGGGGAATCTATTTCCTTTCATTATCTTGTATAATGTAATTTGTTAAAACCTAATAAAAAAAAAGAGTAGGGGAATGTGTGTGTGTGTCTGGTGGTATGCATGTGCGTTAGTCATGGGTGTTTGCATCAGGAACTGTGCTCTTGTGTTTGCGTGTGAGTGTGCACATGTTGACAATGCTTGTTATGGGGGGGATTGACTGGGTGGGGTGTGTGCATGCATGTATGTGTCAAAGGTGTGTCTTTTTGACAGCGTGTGTTAGTGGTCTATGTGTGTGTAGGCATTTAGCCTTCTTGCTCCCGTGCACTTCTCCATCCCCCTAAGCTATTCCCTCTCTCTACACATGGCCATTATCCCTCTCCTCCTTTCCTTGCTCCCCCTTTCACTTCCTTCCTCCCTTCTTGCACTCTTTCCTTAACTTCAATACCCTCCTTGCACTCTCTCAATTTCCCTCCTACTCTTCAATGCTTCCTGCAGTTGACCCCTTTCCTTACCTCTTCTCTATCCCTGCCCCTTATACTCTGCCATTCCCTTACCCCACCTCTCTTTTTCTCCACCCTAACTCCATGCCTTCCCTTTTGCTCTGCCCCATACCTCCACATCTTTCATACATACTTTCTTTGTCACTCCCACTCCCTTTCTCTTTTGGATAGCTGTGCTGTGCCACAGGGACCTGGAGACCCCCTGGCCCTTCATCTATGCTGGTGGGAGTTGGGGACTCCCTAAGGCTTTTTTTGAGCGGGGTACTTAGTGGTACTGAGCACTGGCATCTTTTTCATTGCCTGCTGAAATTGACCCATGGTCCCATATATTAAGGAAAGAGCCCTGCATATGAGTATCAGTACCTTTTTTCTAGGAAAAATACACTGGGACTCCTGCTAGCCCTCCATCTGTACCAGGGCCACTTTTGCATCTGTGGGAGCTGGAGGCTCCCGCTGACCCTTATTTCTGTACCAGGGTCGCTCTGTTGGTCAGAGCTGGACTCCTGCTGGCTCGTCATTGGTGCCAGGGCCACTCAGTGTCAGGCCGAGATTGGATTGCTGCCAGCAGACTCATCTTCTGCCTTCTTTATGCATAGGTTTGTCTCCGCAAGAACAAACAAATCTATGCCTACAGACAGACAATTATAAACAGTCAGCTGGAGCCGCCATAATAGGTGCTATTGCTTAAATGAAATACACTTAAAAACCCACTCATTCAATATCTGTTTTCTAGTTATAAACTTCATAAACATAAAAACAGTTGTATATTCTTAGCTTATGCATTATGAGGGGGGAGGGTATTTTAAAAGCTCTATGAGTTGGACATCTGAAAACAGACACATAAACGTGCAAATCATGTAGATGTTCCCAGAGCCATTTTAGAAAGCAGAGTATCTAGATTTCCCTAGTATGAAAACATCCATGTAGCATAGAGTCATGCTGGAGGCATGCCCTGAGCAGAGCAGGGGAGATGCATGTTGTGCAATTTCAGAATATGATCTTTAAGTCTGTCCCAATATGCTTTATAATGAAGACCTCTATCTTAGTAGCCACCATCTGCACTGACCCCATCTTGCTATGTCTTTTGGAATGCGTGTTCCCAGAACTGCACACAATACTCCTAATGTGGTTGCACCAAAGATTTATATAGACGCACTATCACCTCCTTCTCCCTGCTGGCCATTCCTCTCCCTATGCACCCAAGCATCCTTCTGGCATTTTCCATCACCTTTTCTACCTGTTTAGCCACTCTCAGATCATCAAAAACAATCATGCCAGGTTCCACTCTTCTTTCATGGACAGAAGTACTTCACCCCTACCACTGTACTACTCCCTTGGATTTTTGTAGCCTAAATGCATGACCTTGCATTTTATAGCATTAAATCTCAGCTGCCAAATTCTCAACCATTCTTCAAGCTTAGCTAAATCTCTCTTCATGTTATCTACTCCTTCTTGGGTGCCTATTCTATTGTAGATTTTGCAATCATCAGCAAAGAGGCAAACCTTACACAATATCACTAACAAAAAATGTTAAAAAGAATCAGAACAAGGACCGATCCTTGCGGCACATCTCTGGTAACATCCTTCTCCAAGTGATCTGCATTTATCTCTACATTTTGTTGCCTCCCACTCAACCAGTTTCTAACCCAGTCACTCACTTTAGGGTCCAACCCTAGGGTGCTCAATTATTTATAAGTCACTTGTGCAGGATGGTATCAAAGGCTTTACTGAAATCTAAGTACACCATATCTAAGGTTCTCCCTCAGTTCAACTCCCTGGTGACCCAGTCAAAGAAATCAATCTGATTTGTCTAACAAGACCTGCCCTTGGTAAATCCATTCTGCCTCTGATCCTGCAATCCATTGGGCTCCAGAAAACAAACTATTCTTTTTAGTAGTGTTTTCAATAATTCACTCACCACAGAGGTTAGACTAACCAGCCTGTAGTTGTTAACTTCATCCCTACTTCCACTCTAGTGCATTGAGACCACATGTGCCTTCCTCCAGACCTCTGGGGCCTCTTCCAACTCTAAAGAAGCATTGAAAAGATCAGTCAGTAGAGCCGCTGGAATGTTCACAAATCCCTTCAATTTTCTGGGATGTATCCCACCTGACCTTTTCTACTTTTAGTTTAGCTAGTTCCTCACAAACACAGTCTTCTAAAAAATGGTTCAAGATCCCTGTCACTTCTGTTCTTTCTTGTGAGTGTTTTCTGAAGTCCTGCTCCTGGCCCTTCATCTGTGAACACAGCACAGAAATATTTGTTAAGCAATTCCGCTTTATCCTCATCAGTTTCTACATATTCCTCCCCTTCACCTTTGATTCTGACAATTCCACTTTTGCCCTTCCTCCTTTCATTAACATGTCTGAAAAATATATTACCCCCCCCCCCTTTTTTATTGTATTTACTATTTCTTCTTCTTTTTGTCTCTTTATTTTCCTGACTACATTGTTAGCTTTAAGTTTTTCCAAATATAGAGGCTTAACTTCTTCTTTCTGTGATATCTTGTACTTAATGAAGGCCACCCTTTTTTTCATCACCTTTTCAGCTACATCTTTTGAGAACCATAGGACCTCTTTTTCCTTTTACATTTATTTTGCTTTCTAACAAAAATGTTTGTTTACCTTAAGATAGCCCTTTTCAGTTTTGCCCATTGCTTTTCTAGTTCCCCAGACATTTCCATCTTGCTAACGACTCCTTGAGGTATTGTCCCATCTCGGCAAAGTCTAAGACCCTCGCTTTTGAATGGATTTTATCAGCTCAAGTCCTAATATCTGTACCACACCATCTGTTGTTCACTGGATGGGAGATTATCTCCCACTATGACATCAAAAACACTTTCTCTGTTGGTGAGCACCGTCCAGTATGGCTCCTTAGAGAATCTAGGATCTACCTACTTCTAGATGACACCGCATCAGGGATGTGCCAATCAACAACTGGCATATTAAAGTCACAGATCAGTAGCACTTCTCCTTTCATGGAAATACTGTGTATATCTTCTATTAAGCCCCTGTCTACTTCTCCCTGTGAGGGAGATCTGTATATCACATCAATGCAAATGGATTTCCCTTTCCCTCTTTCTAGTTTCACCCACAGTGCTTCCTCGCTCCCTTTTAAGCCCTGTAATTCTATAGCTTTAATATTATTTTTTACAAATAGTGCTACTTCTCCTCGCCTTCTTCCTATCCTGTCCTTCCTGAATAAAGTATAGTCTGGTATAATTACTTCCTAGTCATGGTTGTCTGTGATCCACGTCTCCATAACGTTCACTAAATCCAAGTCAGCCTCTTCCATTAAAGCTTCAACATCTGTGATCTTATTTCCCATGCTACAGGCATTTATACACATCACTTTTCAGCTGTTGTTCTTTTTACACATTTCTACAAAGGCATTTAATGTTTCATTTACCAGGGGCCTTTTTTAACTCATCCCCGACCAATCTAGTTTAAAGTCCTCTTCAGTAGGTTAGCCATCTCCCACGGAAGACACTTTCACCCTATTTGGATAGATGGATGCCATCTCTGCACTGCAGCCCTTGGAAAATCATCCCATGGTTCAGGAAACCAAAACACTCTCAAATGACACCATCCACACAACCATGCATTGATCTCCAGGATGCGAGCCTCTCAGCCTCAGCCTTTACCCTCAATAGGGAAGATTGAAGAGATCACAACCTGCACACCTATCTACTGCACACTCTGTTCCAGAGCCAATAAGTCACTTTTAATATGCTCAGAAGGATACCTGGCAGTATCATTTGTGCTGACATGAATGAGCAACATCGGATAATAGTCAGTAGGCTTGATGAGTTTCAGCAAACTTTCTCTAACATTTTGGATTTTGGCACCTGGCAGACAGCACACCTCTCTGGACATAACGTGTGGTTGGCAGATGGACTCCTCAGTACTCCTCAGAAGATTCACCAACTACCATTACCCTTCTCTTCCTTGTGGTCACTGATTCTATAATTTTGAGGTGCTTGAGCTCTGGTACTTCCCTTTCCTGGGATGCTTTCACCTCCTCCACTTCCAGGGCTGCATACTGGTTCTTCAATTCAAGGACTGGAAGAGCTGGATTATTGATTCTACAGGCCCTGGTGACTCTTGTCCAACTCTCTTCACTTTGTAGCACTCCTTCTTCGCCTGTATTGGAGAGCTTGGATGTTTCAAGAATCTTATTGTTGATGTACTTCTCGCTTCTCGAATGCTTCTCAGCCTCACCATCTCTTTTCTGAGCTCCTCCACTTGTTTCATGAGAGCTTCAACAAGCAGGCACCCTCCCTGAAAACTATACACTCCAGACAAATTACCAGCCTGCTGTTTCACGTCTGAGTATCTGAAATGTCAGGGCAAGGAATGCTAGTCTCATAACATTGACATCCCCCTTCTGAACTACCTAAGCTGTGGTAGCCAAGTACCCGGTTTTGTATCATGCAATTCGGGACGTTTCTTATGTCCTTTACCCTTGACTTCTTCATGAAATTGTATTTGTTTCCCCTTATTACTTGTCCTTTTTCTTCCTTTTCCCTTCTTTTCTTGTATGGTTTTTAATTTGTTTTATAAACTACTCTGATGCTTTTGGGAAGGGCTCTATAACAATTTAACCCTGGGAGTACCGATGGGGTCAAAAGTGACCCCATTGCAAGTTTCACAACGCGTATCTCGGAAACTAGTTATTCAAGAATGCAATCTTTTTATGACTTTTCACATGTCAATATTCTCTTTATACTGCGCCATGAGAGGAATAATTTTCATCCGCTAGGTGATGCTAGTGATGAACTGCAGCACAGAGTACCAGTGGGGTCATTTTTGACCCCAGTTTGTTATGTCCGATTTGGATCATGATACAATTTTCAGTTTTGTGAATTTTTTTATCTGACAAAGGTATTTATCATTAATTATGTATCATTTATTTTTTGTACTCTTATTTTATGAAAATTACACATTTTCTTTAATTGATATCATACGTTCTCTCATTATTTCCGATGAAATCTAAAGGCTTTCAGCTCGTTCATCACGATTATTGTACACCTATAGTAAAACTGCTTTGCATTTTATTCAACTTTATCTTTGTTTATTTATTTAAGGTTATTGTTTATGATGTCAAAACAAAAGTATTCAGCTGCCCAAGTAAGAGAAATATTGCAACGAGATGCTGACAGTGACGGCTCTGAGTCGTCTGATGATGCAGCATATTCAGCAAGCGAAGAAGCATATCAGCCAAGTTTGGGCGATAAATCTGATGACAGTCATGATTCAGATAGCGACAGCAGTTGGTCGCCAAGTGAATGTGAGACAGATGTTGAGCCGGTAACATTGCCTGCAGCAAACAGTCAAGTTACAGGTTGAGGCAAAGGTCGAGGCTGTGCTGGATGGGGAAGAAGGCAGGAGTCCTCGGTGTCAGTATCATCTGTGAGGAATCTTAGTTGTGGTCATAGAGGAGCTAAGAGGTCATCAACTATAAGCACAAATGTTGCCATTGAAGCCTATGGGGCATGTTTACTAAAAGCCGTACAATTGCGTGCCGCACAATAGCGCACGGAAACGCGGCACTCAAACGCTCAGAAACACTCTTAAACGCCCCGCACAAGTGCGCGTGGGCCCCGCACAATTGCGCGCCGCACTAACGTGCCCCGCACAAGTACCCGGCCCGCAAATGTCCGATAGAGGCGTGGAAAGGCATTCTGAGGGCGGAGAAAGGCTCCCGAGGGGCGGAGAGACGGGGTCAATGGGCGGGGAAGGGGAGGGGAGAGGCTCCCCGCACAGTATCGGGGACGAATTTGCAGGTTAAAAATAGCACGAGTGAAACACTCACGGTAGAGGGCATTTAAAGGGAAGAGAAACCATTTCCGTCAGCAATGTACAGGGAAACCGGGGAAACCTGCAAAACGTGAGCAGTGTGATACATGTGCACAGAACAAAAGTGCAAATAAAGATAGAAAAAGACCCAAACAAACATATTAAAAATAGGAAGTGAGCTGGGGAACCCTGATATTAATGGGCAAACATAAGAAACACACCCAGGAAAGCTCCAAAAAAATGAAATGAAGTATGGAAGGGGCTACGGAGCGGAGACCCTTCCAAAAACCATTTCCTTTTTTCTGAGCCTTCCTGGGAGTGTTTGCTATGGTTGCCCATTAATATCACTGTTGCCCAGCTTGGTTATATTTATCCCCAGTTCGTCGTGGTCGGTTGAGGGGTTTATCTGCACTTTTGTCACCAGACAAGGTGACTGAGCCCACAGTACAAATGTGCAGAGCAGGGTTTGTGACTCCTTTGGTCAGGTTTCCCACCCCCAGGGACTGCACTATTACTGTGGCCACAGTGTGGTGCAGCAGACAGAGGCAGTACCTCTAGGACCAGAGGGTTACAGGTTCAAATCCAAGCTGGGGTTCCTGCCAACCCAGTCCCCATATTTTACCCACCACTAAACAGAGATAGTAAAGACACTCCTTTATTGCAGAGAACATAAGCATGGTTCACACACCCATTTTGTACCCAACACCGCACACACACCATAACAATGGGCATTACCGACAGCCGAGTCCCCCAAATGCAGTCCTGGAGTGCCACAACTCAATCAGGTCATATGCTTTTCCAAGATACGGACATGCCAGCATGTTGGCGGTAGGGTACAGGTGGTGGAAGGGGCAGTGGCTGCTAGCCACAGAAGACAGTGGCCGAGCCATGTGCAGGCTGGCACGTCCACTGCAACATAGGCCCTGTCGGATGTACAGTCATGGACTTCCCAGGGAATTCAGCACATCTGTGGCAACACAGTGGTGCAGTGCACACAGACAGTGTGTGCAGAAGCAAATGGTCACAGGTTCAAAGCCCAGCTGGGGCTACTGCCAATCCTGTCCACATATTTTCCCCACAACTAAACCATGTTAGTAAGGGCAATCCTTTATTGCTGGGGATATACGCATTGGTCATACGCCTATCTTTTACACCACCAAGCACAGACACCATGACCAGGGGCATTACCTAGAGCAGAGTCTCACAAATGCAGTCCTAGAGGACCACACACCATTCAGGTTCCATGCTGCCACTCATACAAATAACCGTGCTGTATATCTATGCACCACCCCCATGGCATGTAGATGTAGCTCATGCATATTCATGAGGGACAGCAGGAAACCCCAACCAGTGTATTGCAAACCTGGACTGGATTTGGGAACCTCTGCCGTACAGCAGCAGCCAACAGGGACAGACACACCCACTCCCACACCCACAGGCCCCATTGGCCAATGCCTCCTGGTGAGGCAGGACATTGGGCCCTGCGTGCATCGCCCAATACCAGCACTTGCATACCTTAGCAATGTCACCCTACACCAGGGTATATGGTACACAGCTCTCAAACGTTTGCTATGAGTACTGGCAGATAGATATCCCTACGTTACGCACAGTCTGCTCTATGAGCTCCATCATAATAATCTATCTGATGTCTGCGGTGTGTGCGTCAGGTCTGGCCCCTGACAGTGTTTACCACCCTAGGGAGGGACCCCAAACGGTATTGCATACCATACCCATGCCTGTACTGTGCCCAGGACTGGTGTGGTGGGCAAGGATTCTGAACTCCTCTATAGTAGCACAATGCTGGCATACGTGTGGGAGTGTGTGTCTGTCTATACAGTGTGTGTTGGCTGCAAACACTGTCCACAGTTTTGGCCTGATGATGTGCATAATGAGCAGCAAGGTACCATGGGTATAGCTCAGACAGGGTGGGCTGGCCAGGATGCATCTGCACAGGGCATAGGGCACTGGCAGGGACATTGTAGTGGCCGTCCACCACCTCCACAGACAGGGTGACCTCTGTATGTGCTGCTGGGCTTTCACTCCACCCTGACTGTGCAGTGATGGCAGCATGGCTAGGCACCCCCATAGTGCTTCATAGCACTTCCCTCATGTGATATATATGTGTCACCTGTTGGGGCCTAGTCACTGATGTATCTGCTTGTGTGTGCTGCCATCCCAGTTGTGGGTGCATGCATTTCCAGTGGGACTAACCAGCAGACTGTTCACAGCTGATATGTGTCCTGCTGGAGTGCCTTGCAGGGTGCAGTGGCTGATGGCTTGATGCAGGGGAATATCAGATAGTGGTGGGATGCATCTTAGCCTATCCAGGCCTACTGTCTGTCTGATATTGTGGTCTGGGTGTGTGTGTGGGGCTGCTTGGACTGCCCTGTAGGGTGTCTGTTCCCCAACAGGACTGGGGTTGATGGTCCACTCTACTGCCATCATTGCAGGGGGGGGGGGGGTGTGTAGTGTATAATGGGGAATCTGTTGATAGGAGACCCTGCCTGTTTGCCACCCTCAGCTCTGGGGGGGGGGGAAAGGGTGGGTGGTTGGTGGTACATAGCCCACCAAGGGGTCCCCCTGACTGAGACAGACAGAGATATCCAAGGTGTTCCTGCAGAAACTACCTATCTCACAGATTACGACTGTTTTGGAGCTCTGCCATGGCCTCTCTCAGCCATGGAGGGTGCTGTGGACCTGGTCCAGGGCGCCTCATCGCACACTCAGGGTGAGCACAGTTCCCGCACAGTGTGACTGTGTGTAGCTACTCTGTGCAAATTAAACACCCGGTCAGTACCTCCTACCAGCCAAGGTGCTGTGTGGGTGCACACGGACACGTCCCCCTACCAGGCCGGGGAGCTGTTGGGGTGCATTCCCCATCTTGTGTTCATCTGTGGACAGCTGATTTGCATGTGCAGTGCATCATGGGTATGGGTGGCCTAACCCTATCCTGGTTCCCACAGCAGACTGTCTGTGTGGTGACATGCAGGCTCTCTGCAGCCAGCCAGGGGCTTGCTGGCAGCTATATAGCTGTAGCCCAATGGTTACTTCACTGCCTGTGGAGCCAGCGGTAATGGGTTCGAGCCCACAGTGGGGTTATTTGATAGGGTTGTCCAAAGCTTTTTTTAGATTTAATGTACATATGTTGCTGCCATCAAACACACCCTCAGTGTACTGTACCCATAAGGTGCCTCTGAGGGTGCTTTATAGGGCACCCTATAGGGCACCTTATGGTTGCCGTCCATATAAGGTGCACTATACATTATCCTGTGACGCAACATATATGGTGCCCTATAGGGGACATTCAAGGGTGCCTTGGCGGACAGTGAACTTTAACATGTGCCTTATGGGCCGCCTTATGTTAACACGCTTTGTGAGTGCGTTTGCTAGTAGTGATGACTGAAATAAAAATAGATTGCCCCCTACAGCACTCATCCCCATAATACACACTGCCTCAGTGAGCCTTCTTCATTGGGCACTGTGGGGGATTGAACCCCTGATCTCTGCACCATTGGTCAGTGTCTTAACCATTGTGCTGTGGCTCTATTCCTATGCTTGGGCATCTGCGCACCGCCTTATGCCGCCCAAACCTAACAGTGCACCGCCTTATGCCGCCTGAGATTAACAGTGCACCGCCTTATGCCGCCCAAAATTAACAGTGCACCGCCTTATGCTGCCCAAAATTAAAATGCCTCCTAAAGCACTTTTACCCATTACAGTTAATGCCTCAGCCAGCCCTTTTTGTTGTGCACAATGGGGAATTGAACCCATGGCAGCTGCACCCACAGTCAGTGTCTTAACCATTGTACTATGGCTCTGCTCCTTTGTGTGTGCACATCAGGGCGCCACTTAGCCTTCCCAATCACTATTGTGCACGGCGCACAATAGCGCCCCGCGCAAATGTGCGATCGCTTACTCCCGTTTTTTTTCTTTTCTCTGCCTGAACCGCCCACTCCTTATATGGCACAGGCACACTACCGCGGCCCCGCACATTAGGAATGTTTAGTAAACAGACCCCTATGTCTCTAAGGATGCCACATCATGGAATAGGAAACCTATAAAGCAAGCTGCTGGAAGATACGCCAGAGCTAATGTCATGCCCGTACAACAAGGTCCTACAAGGTATGCTGTACGAAATGTTGATGGCCCTCTCGCAGCATTCCACTTGTTCGTGAGGAAGAACTTATTGAATGAAATCATGATGTGGATGAGCAAACAAGGAAGACACATTTATGACAACACCTGGAAAGATTTGACAGACGGAGAATTTCAACGTTTTCTTGGACTTCTGATCCTCTCAGGCGTGTACAAGTCACAAAATGAATCCATAGTTCAGTTGTGGAACCTTGAAGATGGTCATTCTCTTTTCGGCAAAAATATGACCCATAACCATTTTCAGCTAATTTCTTGTGCTCTCATATTTGATGATGCAACCAACAGACATGAACAACGAGGCGTGGATAAGCTTGCTCCAATCAGACACGTTTTTGATACCTGGGAAGCAACTCTAAGTGACGCCTTTCTTCCAGGTGAAAATGTTACCGTGGATGAGCAACTGCTTACATTTCGTGGCCGTGTTCCGTTCAAACTTGGGAAATATGTCATAAAGCTATGGATGTTGTGTGACAGTGCAATGTCAAATGTTCTGTGTCTTCAACTACATACAGGAAGGGAACTCGGACAAAACAGGGAACAGAATCAGTGTGAAAGGGTTGTGCTGCAACTCACTGAAGGATTGCCGCGATCTGGCAGAAATGTTACTGTTGACAATTTCTTCTGCAGTTTATCGCTGTCGCGGAAATTGCTAGAAAAACAAATGACACTTCTGGGGACAATTCAAAAGAACAGAAAAGATTTACCTCCAGAATTTGTAACAGCAAAGGGCCGAGAGGTATTCACTTCACTGTATGCCTTTCGCGATGACGCCACTCTGGTTTCCTATTGCCCGAAGAAAGGAAAAGCGGTTGTTCTTCTGAGCAGTTTGCATGATCAAGAAGAAGTAGATAACACACGTCCAGACAAAAAACACGCATGATCTTGGACTATAATTCTAGTAAAGGTGGAGTAGATATGGAAGATCAAATGTTGCACACGTATACCACAAAACGAATGACAAGACGCTGGCTAGTGACAATCTTCTACAACAGGTTGGACATCAGTGCTTTGAACGCCTTCATTGCTTGGATGTCACTAAATCCAGAATGGCAGTCCAAGTCAAAGCACAGACGTCATCTATTCCTCTTGGAATTAGGAAAGCAGCTGTTTCAGAGTAATTGCAGTGAGACTTCTTCCAGCATTGAAGAAGCCACTGATGCTGTTTGCAATGTCGGGATCCCAAAGAAAAGGGCAAGATGTCACTGCTGTTCCAGAGAAAAAGACAAGAAAAGCAACATAGTTTGCATCTCCTGCAAGCACAATGTTTGCAAAGAACATTCAGAAATTGTGTGTGTCTCATGCAAATGACTGTAGTACTTTACTGTGTTCATCAAGTGCATGCAAAAACTGCTTTCATGGCAACTCTTCTTCATGTAATTTTATGATAAAGCATTAAATTTCAAAACATTTAACCTTCATATAATACATAATTAATTCATAATAATATTTTGTCTGTTTAGTTAAAATTTTTCATGGTTAACAATTAAAATTCATCGTGGGGTCATTTATGACCCCAACGGTATTCAGTGTGTGCAAAAAATCTCGGTAATTCCAGGGTTAATGAAATTAAGTAGCATAGATCAAACAAAAATAAATAAAATTTATATATTAAAACAAAAAAAATCCAATCCCAATATGTAAATCATGATACATAATGATCAATTGTGATGAAAGCATTTTAAGTATAAATATGTCTTCCATTGCCCTACAGAACGTCAAGTCATGTTCCTGTTGAAAATCTAGTGGCAAAGAATCCCATTATGTCAGATCAGCCACAGAAAATGTGTGCTGCTACAAGTAGGTTTTCCTAAGACAATTTGGTGAAGCAATATCCTGCAATTACTGTTGTGTTGATTGTAAAATACACAATGGCTCATACCTCTTTAAACATGTTCAATACATTGGTATGCCACTGTGCAATGCCTTAAAATTTAAAAACACCATCTATTGAAAGGCAATGTAATACAATTAGATATGAAGGCATATTTTAGAGTATGTGGTGAACGTGTAGCCTTTTCTGAAATAGTGCAGAACTGCATGTGTATCTGCCAATATGTGGAGTCAGAGGGGCCATTTTGCAAATCTACACATAAGGAAAAATCAAGTAAGGAAACTCAGCAACCTTTGCATTTAAATGTCAGCATTTACACATGAATGTTGGCCATTGCGTGAATCTGGACATGCAAATGTCTCCAAGTAACTACAGAGGCCTCTTTCCTTCATTTCAATTTGTAGGGGGGAAATAAACAAATGGAGAACTATTCAAGCAATTGGTAACAGACCCACACATGAAGGGGCCATACTGGACTTGGTGCTTACCAATGGTGAAAGTGTTTCTGATGTTTTAGTGGGAGATCATTTTGCATCCAGTGATCACCAGATGGTGTGGTTCAGTATTAGGACTAGGGCTGTTAGAATCCATTCAAAGGTGAGGGTCTTAGACGTTAGGAAGACTAACTTTGCCAATACCTCAGGGAGTCATTAGCGGGATGGGAACAGCTGGGGGATGTAGAAAAACAGTAGGCAAAACTGAAAGGAGATATTTTAAGGGCAACCAACCTTTTTGTTAAAATGGTAAATAAAGGTAAAAGGACAAGGAGACCGCTATGGCTTTCAAAAGAGGTAGCTGAAAAAGTGAAGAAAAAGAGGGAGGCCTTCATGAAATACAAGAGATCACAGAGAGAGGAAGACAGGCACCTATATTTGGAAAAACTTAGAGAAGCTAGCAAAGTAGTTAGGAAAGCAAAGATTCAAAAAGAGGAGGAAATAGCCAATGCAATAAAATGGGGGGATAAGACATTTTTCATATATGTTAGTGAAAAGAAGAAGGGCAAAAGTGGTATTGTCAGACTCAAGGGTGAAGGGGAGGAATATGTAGAAGCTTATGAGGATAAAGCGGAATTGCTTAACAAATATTTCTGTTCTGTGTTCACAGATGAAGAACCAGGAGCAGGACCTCAGAAAACACCCACAATCAGGAACAGAAGCGAGGGGCATCTTGAACAATTTTCAGAAGACTGTGTTCGTGAGAAACTAGCTCAACTTAAAGTAGACAAAGTGATGAGACTGGATGGGATACACCCTAGAATACTGAGGGAACTTGGGGACATTCTAGCAGCTCCACTGACTAACCTTTTCAATGCCTCGTTGGAGTCGGGAGTGGTGCCAAAGGACTGGAGAGAGGCTCATGTGGTGCCTTTACACAAAAGCGGAAGTAAGGATGTGGTTGAAAACTACAGACCGGTTAGTTTAACTTCGGTGGTGAGTAAATTATTGGAAATGCTGCTGAAAGAGAAAATAGTGAGGTTTCTGGAGTCCAGCAGATTACAGGATCTGAGGCATCATGGATTCACCAGAGGCAGGTCTTGTCAGACAAATGTGATTGATTTCTTTGACTGGGTGACCAGGGAGTTGGACCGAGGGAGAGCCCTAGATGTGGTGTATTTAGATTTCAGTAAAGCCTTTGCCACTGTTCCTCACAGGTGACTTATAAACAAATTGAGCAACCTATTGATGGACCCTAAAGTTACTGCTTGGGTTAGAAATTGGTTGGGTGGGAGGCGACAAAGAGTACAGGTAAATGTGGCTCACTCTGAGGAGAAGGATGTTACCAGTGGTGTGCCCCAGGGATCAGTCCTTGGTCCGATTCTTTTTATCATCTTTGTTAGTGATATAGCGGAAGGGCTGTTGAGTAAGGTTTGCCTTTTTGCGGATGATACCAAAATCTGCAATAGAGTAGACACCCAGGAAGGTGTAGATAACATGAGGAGGGATCTAGCTAAGCTTGAAGAATGGTCTAGAATCTGTCAGCTGGGATTTCATGTTAAAAAATGTAAGGTCATGCATTTGGGCTGCAGCAATCCAAGGGAGCAATATAGTGTAGGGGGTGAAGTATTTTTGTCCACTAAAGAAGAGTGGGACCTGGGCGTGGTTGTGTCTGATGATCTTAAAGTAGCTAAACAGGTAGAAAAGGTGACGGCAAAGCTAGAAGGATGCTTGGGTGCATACAGAGAGGCATGGCTAGCAGAAAAAAAGAAGGTGATAGTTCCTCTGTATAAGTCTTTGGTGCGACCTCATTTGGAGTATAGTGTGCAAATCTGGAGACCGCACCTTCAAAAGGATGTGAACAGGATGGAGTTGGTGCAGAGGGTGGCTACTAAAATGATTAGTGGTCTTCATTATAAAGCATATGAGGACAGACTTAAGGATCTTAATATGCACACCTTAGAGGAAAGGCGGTATATGGGTGATATGATTGAGATGTTTAAATACCCCCATGGCATAAATGTTCAGGGGGAGAGACTCTTTCAATTTAAAGCAAGTTCTGCTACAAGGGGACATGGGATGATGGTGAAGGGGGATAGATTCAGGAGTGATTTGCGGAAATATTTCTTTACGGAAGAGTGGTGGATCCGAGGAATAGTCTCCCAGTGGAGGTGGTTGAGATGAGGACAGTAACTGAATTCAAAAAAGCATGGGACAAACACAGAGGATCTCTAAAGGAAAAAAGGGGACTGTTGTAGTTGTTGATATGGAAGGACAGACTAGATAGGCCATGTGGTCTTTTTCTGTCGTCATATTTCTATGTTTCTATGATTAAGGAAGATAAGCCCCTTTATCTCTCCTGTAAACGATTGGCCTAAAGGAGCACTTTTTAAAATCTTACATGTCAGACACAGGCTGTAAATCCTGTTGTGGACAATTTTGGACATATGCCCTATATGAAATAGAGAATACATGTATATATTTTGACCTGCCAAACCACACCCTTGACATGCTCATATTCAATTTCTGCAGTATTTAGTAAGGACATGCGTGTGTAAATTAAGTCCTTTCTAAAATCGCTATTTACACGTGAATGCTATTTCCATATGCAAATGCATGATTTTACATGTCAAAACTGCAAATAAGGGCTTCTTTTCTGATGTCCCTGTTGGTCACCTGCCTTATCCTCTATGCCTCTGCCTGGGTATTACATTTCTCACAAGGAAATGTGTTCTTGGTTTTACTTTTAAAGAATAGCTGGATAGTTCCTTCTCATCCTCCATGGTCTACCAAAGACAACTATTCACCCGCTTCAACTGGCTCTCAGCACATCAGCATGTACCCTATGCAATGCACACACAACCAAACACATAACAACCTTGCTCAAGCAGCTACATTGGCTACCCATCATTGAACGCAGAAAATTTAAATCCATCCTTACAATTTTCAAGGTCCTCGATGGCCTATCATCCACCCACTTTTAAACACTAATACATGTGACCAAAGACAACCACACAAGGTGTACTGGATCCCAGAACACTCTAAGTACCCCTGCACTCTACACCAGATCCAGCACCACCACACCCAAGAGGGCCTTCTTCCTATATGCACCTTCCCTCTGGAACTCAATCCCCTGCAAACCTCAAGCTACAAAAAACCTATTAACGGTCAGAAAGGCCCTCAAGATACGTCTATTTATGGACTACTTCACCGAAGACAGGACATGAACCCAATATAATATCCTAAGTCCCCCCTACACCTACTCATCCCCCTTCTCCCTGAATCCCCTTGTTAACCCCACTAATGCTTCCCCCTGCCATAATCCCTGATCCCCCTTTATGTAAACTGCTTTGACCATAGGATAAAGCGGTATAGAAAAGTTGTTAAATAAATAAATAGATCTGCAACTGTAAGGCCTTGAAGGCCCAGCTCTTTGGACAGATCTTTGGAAGTTGATGGGAGATTTTAGGCTGAGTGTCCTTGACAAGCACATAATTTACTTGCTTTATTTTTGATTGTTACCTGTTTTGTTTGTCCTCTTGCAGTTTTTCACAATCCTCTTGGGTTTTAACAGCTTGGAATAATTTTGTGTCATTTGCAAATCTGATTATCTCACTCGTTATTCCCATTTCCAGGTCATTTACAAATATGTTAAAAAGCAGCGGACTCAGTACAGATCCCTGGGTACTCCACTATTCACCTTCTCCATTGTGAAAATTGGCCATTTAGACCTACCCTCTGTCAAAGGTGTCAACATAGTGAATATTTTATAAAACAATTAAGTGCCTGTTAGTCTTTAGAAAACACTAGTATATATAGCACAAAACACACTTTAAATATAGGCACAATCACTTACATCTGCTAGCAAGCAGGTATAAATGACTATAGGTACCTTACACACACATGCACATAAATTAAAGTACTTTATAATCTACATTTGTATGTGAAACTCTGTCCTTGCTTCGCCCAGACCACCCTAATAGAAAAGAATTCACTTTAATGCTAAAAGCGTATACTTTTACACTGGTCATTGTTTTAAATAAAATCATTTACACATATATGCGGCAACATGCTTTCAGGAATCACTTTATAAAATTGCCACATAACTGTATGAAAAGACATTAGACATTAGACAAAGGCATTGCAATTACTGAACATTAACTTTTGCTACTAGCACGAGGTAACTACACAACTTTATTGTACTTCAGTGAAAGGACCTCTAAATTAATTCTCTCTCTTGGTCTACACTAAAGGGATTTTGAGGCCACAGTCACATGCATTAATTTTCTTTGATAGTGATGATTCAAAGCAACTAAAACAAATAACTATAAAGCTGGAAAATGTAAATCAAGAATTTACAAACTACAAAGTACAGATCGCAAAGACTGAATGGTACTCACCCAGAGTTCGGAAAGAGTTCATACATGAACTTGCTAATCTGTTGCTTATGATCTGTAAACTATCATTTAAAACAGCTAAAATGTCTGAGGACAGGGTCGTAGCTAAGGTAATCTAAATTTTTAGAAACGGCTCCAGAAATGTTTGAGGAAGTTATAGATCAGTAAGCCTGAGATCAACTATGGGCAAAATGGTAGAAGCTGTTCCAAAAAAAACCTCAACATAAAGGTTGACAGCATAATGAGAATAAGCTGGCATAGGTTTAGCAAAGGGAAGTGCTGTCCTACGAATTTATTTTATTCTTTTGAAGCTGTAAATAAACGTGGATAAAGGTGGGCCAGTTGATACATTTGGATATTCAGAAGGCATTCCCTCAAATTCTCTCATCATACACTCCTTAGGAAGCAATGTCCTATTGTTGATTGGAAAATAGCTAAACAACAAGACAAAGCAAAACTAAATGGTCATTTTTCTAAATGGAGTACTCACACATGGAAGTTCTATCCATAAAGATTTCATAGTGCATTTTGTTTTCCTTAGGAGTTTACCCTGCTTTACTATGTCAGATGTTCCCAACCTTACCAATTGTGAGGACCCCATATTCACCTCTAAATATTTCAAGGACTTTCTATTTATCTCCAATACTCTTCCTGGACCCCTCCCCTCAGTACCATGCCTATGCCTATTAACTCATTTTATCTCCTTTCCCCTTCCTGTCTCCATCAGTCTCTCTCTCTCTCTCTCTCCCTCCCTCCCTCCTTCAGTCTAGTCTCCACCAATCTTTTTTTCTGTCCCCAACCAGTCCCCATCACTCCCACTCCCAGTCTCAATCTCTATCTCTCCCTCTTCTAACAATACCTACTGATTCTGCATTGCCCGTTCCAGGCCTTGCAGGCTTATGCTTTTCCTTGTTCTCCTGCTTCCAGCCTCTACAATTGCCTCTGATCACACCCCTACCACTTCCACTGCTGGCCTAACTCCAGGGCTGACCTATCCCCTAGGCAAACTATCCAGTTGCCTAGAGCGACAGTCCCTCTCTCCCTCCCCCCAAGCAACAGTGCTGTGGGTGACCTTAAAGCAGTGGCACATGTTCTGTATATGTAATCACAGCACGGCACTCTTGCCACCCATCCCGATGCAACTTCCTGCCGGAGGGGCAGGAGCAGCATGCATTGAGCACGTATGCTGGTGCCTGAAAGCTCGCCATGGCAAGGAAGGAAGGAATCACCATGCTGCTGTCCCCCAGATGAGACAATGGATGCCGGGGGATGGTGCGGTGGGGGCATGTTGACTCCTCCCTTCCATGTTGTGGTGAGTCTGAAGGCAGCAGCATGGTGAGCCAGCAGCTAGAGGGAATGGCACAGCAGTATGGTGTCTCGGGGGGGGGGGGTAGCCTGGGGGGGAGGGTCTGCCTAGGATGGCAGATATCCTTGGGCCAACCCTGCCTAACTCAAAAGCCTCATCTTCCTGCTTGTCAGCATCTCACCCCTCATGGTCATTACTGCATCCAGCCTGCACAGTCACCTCCGATCTCACCTTCACAACTTCTGTCCCCATATCCCCAAGTCACCTGATGTGGCTACTGACATCTCCATAGCACTGTTGATCCCTTCTTCAAATGGAAGAATAAGAGACAGGATGGGGTCAAGAAAAAGGACTGGAAGGGTAGGTGAGAGGAAAACAGAACAGTGAAGTAAGTGAGAGGCCTGAAAGATGTGAGTAAGCTATGGAGGAGATTATGTCAATGAAGGAAAGAGAAGCAGAACTTGGTAAAAGAAAGATGCTGAGAATAGGGGAGAAAGATGAAGCTTGATCCCTGGTGATGGCAGTGCTAGAAGTAAAGGAATAGCCTGCTCACTGTTACACTATTCCTGCCAAAATATGTCTAAGGAATATTTAAATGAACTGTGGTATTGTTCTGAAGTAATACTATTGATTTTAGGAAACTGGATAAATAAATACTAAAATTTCAATTTTTCCATACCCATTTATTATCTCCCAAAATATTTTCCCACAGAGCACACAAAATTTACCTAGCACAGGATAAGATTTTCAAATGTCAACATGTATATTGTTAAAAGTGGATTTTAACCCTAGAAATATTTTAAGAATCCACCACACAGTGAATTGGTGTTCTAATCTGTCTTTAGTTATTATGCTTTACTCTACATAATGTCTTATGCAACATTTTTTCCAAAAGAGAACCCAGCTATCCCTGGGACCTGCATGACATGATGAGAAAGTTCTGACTGATGGTGGCCGATGGCAGGCCAGTGGGTCAATTGGTATTTCCAAAGGGAATTTGCTAATACTGTATAAGCTTTTAATCTGTAAGCTATAGCTATATAATAAGAACTAATACAAGATGATAAAGCTCCGTCTCTCTCTGTATATCTCACACACATACACACACATGTACAATAGCCATGCCGTTAGATGACATCTTTCCTATTGTGACTCTTTGACGGTCTTAACTTTTATGGTTTATTTAAACTTGATTTCCCACTATAGTTTATCACTTTACTTTTTCCAAATTCCAAGATGCTAGTCGTGTTTTAAAAATCTTGCCGTTTCAAGATTTTATTATATAGTCTCTATTTCACCTTGTCAGCCTTTTCTCTATGCCTTACTTAGCCTTAATGTGGCATAACATATTATATCACTCTTCATAATTTTTCTGTATATACTTTAACAGCAGGTATGAATAATATAAGTAATGAGACTGTGTTTTCTAAAACAAGCATGATTGCTTATGCCACAGTTCACAAATTTCACTAAAGAATAAAACTTCATATATTAATAAACATAGTAACATGGAGAAGAATTTTAGAAGAGATGTTCAAGTGCAATCTGGGACATCTAAGCCAGAACATTTGAAAAAAAAAGCAGGCATGTCTAGGTGCAGACATGATTTCACAGACCTGGACGTGCCTGATATGGATGTCTGCAGAGATATCCCCAGAATAGTATTCCAACACTTCAACTTCTAGGATTAGTCTAATGGTTATAGTAGTAGCCTAGGAACAGGGGCACCCAGGGTTCAAATCCACTGTTGATATTGTGCTAAGTACTGAAGGTGATATATTGCTTTCTTCTCTACATTCTCTCAATGTTTTTCAGCCGAAACACTTTTCATGCCTGGAGCAGGTCTAAACTTAGAGATCCAGAAGTCCAGGATGTTTGAAGGGGTCCAGGCTCCTGGGAATGTTCTACCATGCCCATACATATATGTCCTCATGCTGGGAATGTGCACAGACCTAGCTTCTAAGATGACTCTGGAGACATCTGTATACCCACTTTCAGTCAAACCACAAATAGGACTTCAAAATGACCCCCATAGTAAATGAATTTAGATAAAGATCAACATGGCCCATCTAGTCTGCCTAATGAAGTGGCCAGAGTTCTACCCACCTCTCTGTGCTGGCTTCCTCCCTCTCTACTTTTGTTTAGGGTTGTACCTGCCTCTTCATGCTGGTTAACTCCCTCTATTTTCTACAGTGAAAAGTTATTTAAGTTTGCTTTGATCCCATCCTCTTGCTTTAAAGCAGGGGTCTGAAACTCAAATTGCTTTGAGGGCCAAATGAGGACTTGTAAAGTAACCCGCAGGCCGCATAAGATGTGGGACCTCATTTGCATAAATATTTGCATTCTACTTTGCTGCACCTGATATCTGTAACTCTCTCCCTGGGAAATTGAGGTCCACCACTGACATGAAGAACTTCAGAAAACAGCTAAAAACCTTCCTCTTTGCTGACCAATTCAATGAACCAACCTAACTCTTGAACAGTTGAACTACCAACAAATACTTTAGGTTCCACAAAATAATTATGTATATAGTTCTCTGTAAATAAGTTATGCCTCAGTGCATCTCTCGCATGTCACCCCCCTCCTCATAACAAGTTTTTTGTAAATGTGTGTTTCATAAGTTCCTTGCAAACGTGTGATTTATAATGTAAAATGCTTTGATTTAATGAGAAAGCAGTATAGAAAAACTGTTAAATAAATAAATAAATCCTTCTGTGGCATCCAACACATCCTATCCCTTCTTCCCTCCTTCTAATTCTTCATAGAATCTCAACACTTCTAATCCGCACCTCACTTCTTATGATTTCCACCATTATCCTGGCCCAGTATCCAAACCCCTTTAATCATTACCTTTACTTTTCCAATCCCTAACTCTGGTATCCAAACCCATCTAATTTCTCACTTTCCTATTACAAATAGTTAATTGCACTTCAAACATAACACTTCCAGACCCTAGGGCAGGGGTGGGGAACCCTGGTCCTGGAGAGCCGCAGACCAGTCAGGTTTTCGGGATATCCCTAATGAATATGCAAGAGATATATATGCATTAGAGATATCCTGCCAACCTGACTGGTTTGTGGCCCTCCAGGGCTGGATTTGGAGACCCCTGCCTTACACCTCTGTCATTTAAGATTGTGAGTGGGCAAGGTGCAGATGTCCTAGACATCGAAAGGGTATATAGAATGTGTCACATTCCTCCTCGATTCTCACCACCACCAAAAAGTTGTCTAATACACAATATTTTGGTGGTGGTGAGAAGTGAGGAGGAATGTGACACATTCTATCTAACCTTTTTGATGTTTTGGACATCTGCACCTTGCCCACTCACAATCTTAAATGACAGAGGTGTAAGGCAGGGGTCTCCAAATCCAGCCCTGGAGGGCCACAAACCAGTCAGGTTGGCAGGATATCTCTAATGCATATATATCTCATGCATATTCATTAGGGATATCCCAAAAACCTGACTGGTCTACGGCTCTCCAGGACCAGGGTTCCCCACCCCTGCCCTAGGGGCTGTTTCTATGTTTCTCCATACAACTTCTTTGTTAAAATATTCTAATGCAGATTTCCTTATGGTCGTATTAATAAGTAAGAACTTGCAGGGATGATGCATAACATATTCTGTGTTGGATGTGCTCCAGTTCGAGTGATGCTTGAATTTATGGATGTTTTTCTTTATGGAATATGTAAATTAAGTAGTATCTTAAACCCGGGGACAACTTAAGCATTTTCCACATTTATATTGCCCTGTATTTTGAGACAGGAAGAGAGAAGATAATGGTCTGTAGACCCTCTGATAGGGGTACCTTCCAGAGGCCCTCCTGTACTCATCATGCAGCATTGCGAGCCTTTGTGAAGCCTGCTGTCACACATTTGTTGTTACTGTTCCACAGTTTTGGATTTCTTTACCTGCTGAGTTAAGAATGAATTTGGATGTTCTTTTACTTCAGAAGAAGCTAAAAGCCTGCTTTTTAGGTTAGCTTTTACTGTGGCAGGCTGATCTGTTATGTGAGAGGAAGATATACAGTATGCTTAATGTGTTTTTTAACAGAATTTTTGAGTTTGTTTGTTGTGTCTAATTTTATGTATAGAAGTCTGTATCCTGCCTAGGATTTTAGATAGTGTGGGTGAAAAATAAATCCCAGCACAAACCATGTGGTCATCTTATCCATGGCTCCTGCCTCCCACCACGCGCAAACTGTAGGTAGCAGGGGACTGGGCAACAGGAAAATAGACATACCAAGGGCCAGATAGTGGGTCACTGGAGTCTAGGAATGCCACACTGGGGGGGGGGGGGGATACAAATCTACAGGAGTCCTGGAAAGGGGACAGAAGATAGATTTGAGAAGGCGCAGGTTATATTGTAGAGAAACAGTAACTCAAAAGATACCTACACGGACAGAGAGAGTCAAGCCAAAAACTTACAAGCCAAATAAATAAATAAATACAATAAATAAGATCCTCCAGTCACCAACACCACATGCAATCCCGATAGACATCAAAGTCCCATCCTTATTTGTGTTTTATAATGGATGCAATTTGGCACATTTAGTAAAATCTGCCTTGCCCTTTGCCAGCCTATGTGAAATATGTCATGGACATGCAAGTGCACTATTCACACTGGCACTGCCCAGGCCATGGCTGGAAACACCCCATGATTACCCCATGCAGAGACATGCATATATTGATAAGCCCACTGTGGAAACATGCATCTCTCAGCTTTTCTAAAATGGCATTTTACACTTGGGCACAGCTTCCATATTTTTATGGTGCCACATCCACATTTAAAACGCAAATATTATCATTTACCATACAATAATACAAAAATTAGCCCTGAATATACACTGCAAATTGCTAAGTATTTGCATATTTGAGTGCTGTTTTTCCCAGTGAAAACCTATTGAGATTTGTGTTAGAGAAGTTAGGCAAATAAGGCTGTGTGATCATTATAGTTCCTGTGACTGTTTTGCCCTGATATCATAGGCCACATGTGTTCTGTTCTGCTTCCTCACCTTTTTCCATAGGGAACCAGTGTCAATTTGAAGCCTTCTATAAACCAATAAAGGGACAGATGGTCATTTATATCTTTCTAATTCTTATAATGCAGTCTGTGAACTGGAGTTGAGAGGCTAGGCTCCCAATTCTTTATTTTACACTTATCATCACTCATTTCAACTCAGATCCTGAGCTGAAGCTTTTAATGGTATTTTTTACATTTGCTTGGCTTTTCTAAATGCCTGTTTTCCTCAACCTTTTTGGAGTCTCAAATAAGGTGAATCAAATCAATAATGGTTATTTTCTCGTTAGCCAGACAAATCACAAGGTGAATATTGGCACAGACATAGATGATGTTCTGAGCTTTTCTCTACCAAATTTATAGACACTTAGAATTTTATGAGCCAAACAATTTATTTTCACTTGCAGCAATTTCTGCTTAGAGATTGAACGCATCCTCTGAAGATGTATCTGTTCATTCTGTCATTGCCATCACTGTTTTCTTAATGAAAAATGTATTCTCCCTAAGATGAATTTATTCTAAGATTTTCATGGTTTATTTTTTTTACAAACCAGGAAATTGTATACTAGAATTTTTCATAAATGATATTCAATAGTAAAACATGAATATGTCATACACATGCGCTGATGTACACAAAATTATACAGCCTAATTAAAGATTCCTTAATATATCCCAACATGAGGCATGTTTCTCAGAGTTGCATATTATTATGAAAGCTGGTGGCCATGATTGTTGAACATTTGAGTCTGTGATGTTATGATGTTTAACAAATAGTTTTATGCTCGCAATGTTATTTGGAATTCACTGCGGATATTTTGTTGTTCATGTTTTTACATTGATGAAACAGTTTTGTTTTGATTTTAATTTGAAGTTCCCCCGAGGAAGTGGTTCATACAACAAACCCAAGCCCATGTTGGGATATACTGAGAAATTTCTGGAGCTGTTGGTGTAATGAAAAGAGATGTAGCAAACTACCTACAGCCCAGTTGCCTGTGATATGAAATTAATGGCCATGTTTACAAAAGTGCTGCAAGTAGCACAGGGAAAACGTGCTGCTAGCACACGATTTTATCATAGTGGCAGCATAGTGGCTGTGAGAATTCAGGGGTGTGGCCTCGGTAGGGACGTAATGCCATGCTACATGCCTCAGTCACACAGCCATTGTAAACACATGGCCATTACGCATATACACTGTGAAGGTATGCACTATATGCACCCTTCACTTGCTACCAATGCAATGTTATAAATGGCAGTAAGCTATCAAACTCCTGCAGATAAATGAGACTGCATTAAATGGGCTTGACTCAACTAACAGACCACAGAGTGAGTGGCCAGTGAAGGATAAAGAGGGATGACTGTGCAATAGGCACATTCTGCTGCATTGTTCAGAGCTATGGGCCAAAGTACAAGGGGGTGGGACATGCAAATCAGGAAACAAACATATGCATAGAGACCATGCTGCAGCCCTTTCTGTGGGAGAGGGTGCAAATGCAGCATCTAAATAAGCAGAGGGCTTCATATGTGTGCAGGCAGGGTATCAGCAATGACTGCATATGGAATAGGCATATAAACCCCTCTCACACTGAGACACCCAGGGTGCCTAATGACTTAGGCTGTAGTAGCAGGTTACCAGGCTTCTTCTATAAGAAGGGGTTAGGATCCATCCCTGTCAGTCCTTTTATACATTTGTATAGAACCCATGTTGATCAGGTTTGTAAAGTCTGGACACCAATCAGTACAGACAGAGGGTTTGGCATGCTGATTACAGCATGATTCTCTTGGGGAACAGGGGGGTTTGATACTGATTCTTATCAGGGGATAGGAGGGTGATGTTTATGGTGATCAGATATTTTCTTTTTCCACAGGAAGCATTAGTTAATGTCTTGGCAGATGGTAAGAATGAACCTACTGTGCTAATGTCTGTCCTGTGAGGTACAGTAAATGCAGAGCAGATACTGGGTACATCTGCGTGGGTTTTCCATTTACCATGCATTCATATTGCACCTAACGTTTGATAAGTGCAAAATCTTACTAGACTATAATCAAAGGTTCCAATGACATAAACTGGTGCCAGATTCAGTTACTCACCACATGAGCTAGTTGTTCATTAAGAAAATGAGAGTTTGATGGGTCAAAAACAGTTGTATCATTTTGATAGCTAATTAAGCATTTATAAGTAAAGAAGCATCAAGATCCACCACTTTATGTTTCAAAGCTAGAAATAGATTTCCTGTACATTACTTGAGAAGCATTTGGATATATACAGCACTGGGCCAATATTTAAATACATTGGCAGTCAGCCACAGCACTGAATATCCAGCATCAATATCTGGATAGTGGCTGCCACTGAATATCTGGATTGAGTGGTCACCATCCAAAAGGCTGACTTTATCCAGACATTGGCAGTTTTCAGTCAGCACCTATTCAGCCATTTGTATAAATACCAGCTGAAAATCACCACTATCCAGATAAGATTGGCACTTATCCAGATAGTGACCAAATGGCCATAGCTTCACCTATGGACCTTCATCACACTAATCAGATAGTGCCAGAGTGATTTGCGGACATATTCAGTGGTACTTTCTGGATATTGCTGCTCTCTCAGCATCCTTATCCAGATTGCCCATTTGGGACTATCTGGATATTGGCTTTGAATATGTGCCTCTACATATCTTCCTGTTCAAGAACTGATCGTCTTAAGGTGGCTAAACAGGTAGAAAATGCGTCCTGTTCCACACACAAGACCCCAAAGGCAGGCAGAGCTCTAGAATCTCAATGCATGGATGAGACAATGTTGCAAGGACAAGGGTTTTGGATTTGTTATAAACTGGGCAACATTCTGGGGAAGGGAGGCGCTTTTCAGAAAGGATGGAAACAGGTTTCTGACATTAACCTTTAAAAAGGAGATAGAGCAGCTTTTAAACTAGATAATAAGGGAAAGCCAACAGTTTCCCAAGAACACATGATTCAGAAGGATGTATCCTTGAAGGATTCTAGCAAAAGAGGGAAGTTAGGACATCCCAACAGAGATTCCAATAAATATAAAAGTAACACAGAGCAGACAGCTGAAAGATTCCAAATTACCCCTGTCAACTGATAAACAGATTCATATGAATAAAATACAACCTCTACAATTCCTATATGCAAATGCTAGAAATCTAAAAAAATAAGATGGGAGAGTTAGAACATATAGCACTAAATGAAAGGTTAGATATGATTGACATCTTAGAGACTTGGTGGAAGGAGGACCACCAATGGGACACTGTGATACCTGGGTACAAACTATATCACAAAGATAGGGTAGATCAAATTGATGGAGGAGTTGCGCTCTGTTAGAGAGGGCATTGAGTCAAACAGGATAAAGGTTTTGCAGGAAACAAAATACACTGTAGAATCTCTATGGTTAGAAATTCCATGTAAAAAGGGGAAGGCGATGGCAGTGGGGGGTGTACTACTGACCGCCTGACCAGAATGAAGATGAAATGCTAAAAGAAATCAGGGAAGCTAAGAAAAGTTACAACACAGTCATAATGGGTGATTTCAATTACCCCAGTATAGGCTGGGTCAATGTTAGGGCAGGGCATGCTAGGAAGATAACGTTTCTAAATGAAATAAATGACTGCTTCTTGCAGCAGCTGGTTCATGAACTGACAAGAAGGGAAGATATTTTGGACCTAGTCCTTAGTGGAACATAGGATCTGGTGCAAGAGAGAAGGGTGTCAGGGCAACTTGTCAATAGTGATCAAAGCATGATCACATTTGATTTAAAAAATGGAAGAAGGATGGTATTTCAAAAGGGAGACTATGATCATCACTAACCGACCTCATCCAAGCCATAACCCCTAATAGATCAAGAAGATCTGCAGCAATAAACATATTAACAATTCCGAGAGAATCAACGAGATGCACAGCGACGACATCAATCAGGGCTTTCAGATTCTGTGCTTCCAAGACTCTGGAATGCTTTACCTTTAAACATCAGATCGATCTCTAACCTAATACAGTTCAGAAAAGCCCTCAAACACTACCTGTTCCTCAAATACGTCCCAGAGAACATTGAATCACATACACTGAATACTTTTAGCTACACCAACATGCCTATTCAGCCAGGGAACACTCCTAGCCAGGTGTCCTGTCCATAATTTCACATGATATTTATTCTATCACTCCAGTGTGTAAATAGTTTCCCCTGTTTATCCAAGTTTACTGTCCTGTCATATGTAAACTCAGAACTATGTTTCACGTTCTGATTTCTCTGTTCCATGTAAACTGTGCTGATGCCGAATAGTGCGGTATATAAGAAATTGCAAATAAATAAATAAATAATGATATAATGAAGAAAATAGGATGTTGAACAAATTGAAAAATGAGATTACTAAGAGCTGGTCTGCAATCTATGAACTATCATTAAAATCATCTGTAGTACCTGAAGACTGGAGATGGCCAATGTCACGACAATTTTTAGAAAGGGTTCCAGGATTGATCTGGGTAACTAAAGAGCAGTGAGCCTGATGTAAGTATTGGACAAAATGGTAGAAACCATTATAAAGAATAACATTACTGAAGATGTAGATAGTCACAGCTTAATGGGAGAAAGCCAACATAGATTTAGCTAAATCCTCTCTCTGACTTCTCTTGTACATTTATGCCATGGAGGTATTTGAATTCTCTATCTTATCTCCTCTATCCTGCCTTACCTCTAACGTATATATATTAAGAGTTTCAAGTCTGTCCCCATATGCTTTAGAACGAACACCAATAAACATTTTAGTAGCCATCCACTGCACTGACTCCATCCTGTTTCTATCGTTTTGAAGGTATGGTCTCCAGAATTGCACACAATACTCCAATTGAGGTCGCACCAGAGACTTATACAGAGGCACTATCATCTTTTTTTTTTCTGCTGGTCATAGTTCATCCTATGCACCCAAGTATCCTTCTGGCTTTCAGCCTCACCTTTTCTCTTGTTTAGCCACTTTAGGATCATCAGAAACAATCATGCCCAGGTCCCATTCTTATTTTGTGGGCAGAAGTACTTCACCCCTGATACTGTACTGCTCCCTTGGATTTTTGCAGCCCAGATGCACAGCCCTGCATTTTTTAGCATTAAATCTCAGCTGCCAAATTCTAGACCATTCTTAAAGCTTAGCTAGATCCTTCCTTATAGTATCTACTTGGGCATCACATTGGACAGAGCTCTGAACTTGAAATCTCATATCTCCAAAACCGCAAACAAGGCATATCAATGTTTGAGGACCATACGCAAGATCAAGACACTACTTAGCCAGGACCACTTCCGCGCAGTGTGCCAAGTATTCATTACACCTCTGCTTGATTACGGAAATTCTTTATATCAAGGCCTCCCCCAGCAAATCCTACAACCACTCCAAATGGTGCAAGACACCACAGCACGCATCATCATTGATACGCTAAGATCAGAACACATCACCCCTATCTTGCAGCAACTACACTGGCTCCCAGTGGTAGCCAAAGCAAAATTTAAAATAATCATGATCATTTTCAAAATCATCCACCACCTTTCAGCAGATGCACTACAAGAAATCGTAGCAAGAAACATCAGTTATAGACCAAGAAGGAATATCTATGACAACATGATCAGCACACCTTCTGGATATCACAAGACTAAACAAAATACATCAAAAAGGGCTCCATCATTAATGGCTTCTACACTATGGAACTCCCTCCCAACGTGCCTAAGGGAATTAGAGGACATCACAGACTTCCGCAAAGCCCTTAAAACCCTGCTATTCACAGAAACTTACGAGCAGATAGACAACCGTCCCCACCAGATACACAACAGCTCACACCCGAGCAGGAATACAACGTAAACTCCCTTGCAAAATAATACCTAACCAACCTAGCTAAACTCACGACACCATTAGGATAAATGTAACCCTCAAATTGTGTTGTATCAATGTTGTTAAGTACCCTCATGTTAAATGTTATAAAGCTCCCAAATGTTAAATGTAACCCAATTGTGATGTCATGTAACCACTTTGATTGTAGGATAAGGTGGTATACAAGTCTGTCTAAATAAATAAATATACTCCTTCCTGTCTACTCTATTGCAGATTTTCGAATCATCCCCAAAGAGGCATACCTTACCCAACAGCCTTCTGCAATATCACTAACAAAGATGTTAAACAGAATCAGACCAAGGACAGATCCCTGCAGCACACCATTGGTAATATTGTTCTCGTCAGAGTGAATGCCATTTATTTGTACCTTTTTCGCCTCCCACTCAACCAATTTCTAACCCAGTTAGTCACTTTAAGGTCCACCCTTAGGGTGCTCAGTTTGTTTATAAGTTGCCTGTGTGGAACGGTGTCAAAGGCTTTACTGAAATCCAAGTACACCACATCTAGGGCTCTACCTTAGTCCAACTCCCTGGTCACCCAGTCAAAGAAATTGATCAAATTTGTCTGACAAGACCTGCCTCTGGCAAACACAAGCTGCCTCAGATCCTGAAATCCATTGGACTCCATAAATATCGCTATTCGCTGTTTTTTGCAGCATTTCCAATAATTTACTCACCACAGAGGTTAGACTAACTGGTCTGTAGTTTTCAACCTTCTCCTTACTTCCGCTTTTGTGTAAAGGGACCACATGTGCCTTTCTCCAGGCCTTCAGGACCACTCCTGACTCTAAAGAAGCATTGAAAAGGTCAGTCAGTGGAGCTTCTAGAACATCCCCAAGTTCCTTCAGTATTCTTTGATGCATCTCATCTGGTCCCATCATTTGCCTACTTTAAGTTTAGCTAGTTCCTCACAAACACAGTCTTCTGGAAATCGTTCAAAATCCCCATCACTTCTGTTCCTATTAGTGGGTGTTTCATTAGGTCCTGCTCCTGGCCATTCAGCTGTGAACACAGAACAAAATATTTGTTAAGCAAGACCACTTGCAGGAAGGGAGTGCCGATTAACCATTCTCCAAGGGGGGCATAGGTATGGAGCAGTCTGGGTGGGAGGGCGGGGTGGTGTTGGTGTGTTCTCTGGTGTTCCTAATCTAACACCAGAGAACACACAAACACCACCCCACCCTCCCACCCAGACTGCTCCATACCTATGCCCCCCTTGGAGAATGGTTAATCGGCACTCCCTTCCTGCTCGCCATGCCTTATGCTTACACCCTTCTGATAAACAATCCATGTTTGCCTATCGTAATGAGTTCACTATAATTGTGTAAATATTTATGTAAATAGTTATCATAACATGTAAATAGTTCCTCCTGGTTTACCTCCATGTTCGATAACCTTGTTTATTGTAAACCCAATGTTGCCTGCTACATTGTGGAATGTTATGTTCAAATGTACACCGCACTGATTAAAATAGCGCGGTATATAAGAAATGTAAATAAATAAATAAAATAAATACTACTTTTGCCCTTCCTCCTCTCACTAACATAGTCTTATCTCCCCATTTTATTACATTGGCTATTTCTTCTACTTTTTGTATCATTGTTTTCCTGACTACTTTGCTAGTTTCTTTAAGTTTTTCCAAATATAGATGCTTGTCTTCCTCTCTCTGTGATCTCTTGTATTTTATGTAGGCCACCTTCTTTTTCTTCACCTTTTCAGTTACTTATTTTAAGAATCATAGTGGTCCCCTTTTCCTTCTACATTTATTTACCTTTCTAACAAAATGTTCTATTGCCCTTAAAATATCCCATTTCAGTTTTGCCCATTGCTTTTCAACATCATCTAGATGTTCCCATCCCGCTAATAACTCCTTAGGTATTGTCCCATCTCGGCAAAGTTAGCTTTCCTAAAATCTAAGACTCTCACTTTTGAATGGATTTATCAGCCTTAGCTCTAATACTGAACCATACCATCTGGCGATCACTTTCCCCATTGGTAAGCACCAAGTCGAATGCAGCCCCTTCATGTGTGGGTTCTGTTACCAGTTTGCCGGAATAGTTCTCCCTGTAGAGAATCTAGTATCCCCTTACTTCTAGATGACACCACAGCAGGGATGTGCCAGTCAACATCTGGCATATTGAAATCAGCACTTTCATGGCAATACTGCATATGTCTTCTATTAAATCTCTGTGAGGAAGATTTGTTTTTAAACACCAATGCAAATGGATTCCCCTTTTCCTCTTTTCAGTTTAACCTACAGTGCCTCCTCACTCCCTTTTAAGCCCTGCAATTCTGTAGCTTTAATATCATTTTGTATATATAGTGTCCTCCCCTTCTTCCTACTCTGTTCTTCCTGATTAAAGCCCGGTATAATTACATCTGAGTCATGGTTATCCATGAACCATGTCTCTGTAACTACCACTAAATCCAAGTCAGCCTCTTCCAATAAAGCCTCAACATCTGGGATCTTATTTTCCATGCCACAGGCATTTCTACACACCACTTTCTAGATGTTTCTCCTTTTACCAATTTCTACAGAGATATTTGATGTCTCACTTACCTTGGGGACTTTCTTCACCCATCCCCAATGAATCTAGTTTAAAGCTCTCTTCAGTAGGTTAGCCAGTCTGCTGCAGAAAACACTTCAACCATTCTTGGATGGATTGATGCCATCTCTGCTCTGCAGCCCTTTGAAAATTATCCCATGGTCCAGGAAAACAAGACACTCTCAATGACACCATCCACGCAGCCATGCATTCATTTCCAAGATGTGAGCTGCATCAATATTTACCATCAACAGGGAGGATTGAAGAGAACACCACCTGCATACCTATCTGCTTTACCCTCTGCCCCAGAGCCATGAAGTCACTTTTGGTATGCTCAGAAGGACACATAACAGTAACATTTGTACCAACATTGATGAGCAACATCAGACAATAGTCAGTAAGCTTTATGTCTTGGCACACTCTCCATTACATCTCGAATTTTGGCACCTGGCAGACAGCACCTCTCTCTGGACATCATGTTTGGTCAGCAGATGGACAACTCAGTACCCCTCAGAAGAGAGCCACCAACCACCACTACCCTTTGCTCCCTTCTGATCACTGATTCTGCAACTTTGAGTGATTGAACTCTGGTTCCTTCCTTTCCTGGGATCCTTTCACCTCCTCCACTTCCAGGGCTGCATACTGGTTCTTCATTTCAAGGGCTGGATGAGTTGGATTGTTGATTCTGCAGGATCTGGTGTCTTGTGTTCAACTCTTTTCATTCTGTAGCCTCTCATTTTCACCTCTGTCGGAGAGCTTGGATGTTTTAAGAAGCATCTCATCAATGTACTTTTTTGCTGTCTCAAATGCTTCTCAGCCTTGCCACCTCTTCTCTGAGCTTCTCCACTTGTTTCATGAGGGCTTCAGCTTGCAGACATCCTGTACATGGAACCGGTCCTTCAAATGGCATTGGGCTCTCTGTCTAGACAGAGGCAGACGATGTAATGGGGGCTACAACTTTGGCACTATGAATTTTCCCAGCCATCATTCATTTGATGTGGAATGTTACCTGTTGAAGTAAACAAGAGAGACCTACCAAGTTTCTAACTTTTCCTCAGCTGTCCTTTAAGAGAAAAAACAGTTAACCCCCTTTGTGTGTGTTCTAACAGTGTTGTTCTGTGCCCCTGTATGTAGCCCCACTTCTTTGCAAAACAGTTAATACTTTACATTAGTAAATTTTGATGTGTCCGAAGAATACAGGTTCATATGTTCCCTTTGTAAGATTAGTTAATCAAAGCTCTTGAAGAATGGCAAATTGTTTGTCAACAAGCTAATTGGAAAGTTACCATCTATAGATAAAATTCTCACATGGGATGAGTAGGAACTGGGGTGGGTAGGGAGGGATCTAACACCCGATGAGATCAGTGAGTTCAACGAGCTTTTTTAAACAGCAGTGTTTTAACCAACACCACACAAAATCTGGAAAGACCACAAGATCCATGTTTTCATTATCGTCTGTGTCCATATAGGTGACTTTTGAGCTACCTTTCGTTTCCCTGAATTCTAGCTTGTTCCCTTCTGAAACCTATCTTCCACTCCCTTTCAAAGATCCCACTATATTCCCACTCATGAATCCCTTCTCCCCATGTCTGCCAATCCCATTACTCCTAATGTCCCTCGCTGCAACTCTTGGTGTATTGTTCTTCCTATTGCCCAGAAGCTTGGTGCATTTTATCTGTGTGTACTTAGTGTTCCTTGTAGCCCTCTGTATGTCGGTGTGTTTCTCACTGTTCCAAACTACATATGTGTTTCTATGTGCTATCCGACATTGCTGCTTGGATGTCTCACCGCTATCTGAAATTGTACATGGCCAAAACTGTTCTCCTTATCTTTCCCAAAACCCACCTCCTCCCTTCCTTCCTTCTCTGTTTTTATGGATAATACAACACTTCTACCTGTTTCTTCAGCTCACAACCTTGGGGTCATCATTGATTCTACTCTCTCTTTCTTGGCACACGTCTAACAGATAGCTAATATCTGTCATTTCTTTCTCAATCACATCAGCAAAATTCATCCCTTCTTTTCTCCACTAAGACCCTTATCTACAATTTAGTCACCTCCCACCTTGACTATTGTAATCTACTCCTCGCTGGTCTCCATCTGAATCATCTCTCCCCCCCCCCCCTCCTTCCATTTGTTCAAAACTCAGGTGCATGGTTTATCAGTTCTCCTACTGACCTACAAGTGCATTCATTCTGTGACTCCTCACAACCTTTTCTCTCTTATCTCACTCTACTTCTCTCCTTGGGAACTCCATTCCTCTGGCAAATCCCTCTTATCTGTGCCCTTCTATGCCACTGTCAACTCCAGACTTCGCTCATTCCACCTTGTTGCTCCATATGGCTGGAACAAACTACCTTAGTCGGTATTTTGAGCTCCATCTTTAGCTCTTCAAATCCAGACTGAAACCCATGTTTTTGAGGCTGCTTTTGAATCCTGATTCTACTCCCTCTCTTGTTCACTACTTATGTGTATCTTACCACACTCTAGTCCCTAGTTTTATGATATTCTGTATCTTGATTAGATTGTAAGTTCTGATGAGCAGGGACTGTGTCCTAATCTATTGCTACAGTGCTGCATATGCCTTGAAGGATTATACAAATGATAAATAGTAGTAGTAGCAGCAGTGTGTGTGTCCCCAATGTTATAAGTGTGCAGGTGCTCATGCAGTGCTGTAAGTATTGGTGGCTAGAGGCAAGAGACAGGGGTGACCTAGAAAGGTGGTTTACATATGCCATGTTGCATGAGGACCACAGAGAAAACAGGAGAACCACAAGAAGGCATCCTTATCAGTGGGTCTACAGGCCCAGGACCCAATTCATTGACCTCACGGATGAGCAGTGCCTCTCTAGGTTCTATTTTGACAAGGCAGTCATCTACCATTTCTTTCAGGATCTAAAGCTTCTTCTGCACTCCACCACACATAGAGGCCAGCCTATGACTGTCCACCTCATAGCCACTAATATTCCTGCAAGGATGAGGACTGTTTACCCTTTGGAGGTGAGCAAGGGCTGACAGAAGAGTGTCACTGCTGTGGGGACTCCCAGTGTGGTTGTTGGTACCTGGTGGAGAGAACGTGCCGGAGGAGAGTCCATCCCTAATCCTGACATCCAGAAGTGCACTGTAGTCCCAATAAAAACAAGTAGCGCTCCTTGCAGCCGCAGGTGAATGGAGGTGGGTGCATGACCGAATGGGCATGTGACAAAAGGGGCATGCCCCTTCCATATTGATTCGATGAGCAAGGCAATGTAAGTGGCTCTTGAGCAGGCCAAAGATTGTCTTGATGATAGACTAAAAGGTGCAGGAGCCCTGTTATACCACGCCTTTGTATCTCTATGAGGAATGATCATTGAGGGCCTTTCATATCTGGTGTATTTTCTCCACTGGAAGTAGCAAAAAGCAGGGCATTCAAAGCTAAACAATATATTTTGACAGCCAGACCTGTAGTAACATACATGACAAACTGAAGGTGATCCTGTGCTGGAAGATGAGTTTCCTGTAACAGAACAATGCCAGCTTTCTCTCTTTTTTATTTATTTAGTCATTTATTTAATTGAACTTATATACCGCCTTTCAAGAATCCATCACCTGTTTGCCCTTAATGGGGTTGTGGAGACCACGAATGTTCCATGAAATGATCTTAACTATGATCCTTCAATGGACTTACCATGATAGAAACAGCACACGGTTCTTGGATAGCATGTAAAACTGCACCCAGGGTGCCCTGAACCCCCTCATGGTATATTCCTCCCTCTGAGTCGATATCTTCCACTTTGAAATCCCTACCAAATCCATCCTCCTTCCTCCTCTCACCCACCCCCCATGACCCTAATATATGAGGAGAGAAACATGAACAGGCAGACATGAGATGAACAAGTTGGCAAGAAAAATGACACACTAGGGAGCACTGGTGTTCAGTGACAGAAGCTCCTCTCCACCCCCCTCCAAGTTAGCCCAGCGTCCCATAAGAGGCCTCCTCCCTGTGGACCCCTGACTGTTCAAACCCCTCCATTGACCCCTAGCCCCCCTTATCACTACCTGATTATCAGCAAAAAAGGAGCATCCCCTAAGGGAAAAGAACAGAATTATTGCAACTCAGAACACACTATCCATATCCTGCTCAAGAGAAGCATCTTAAATGCCCACCCACCAAACCTCAACCATCCCTAGGAGCACAGAGTGCTACGTTTAAACATAAGAACATATGAACAGAGCAACCGCTCAGAGGGAAAGAAACCATACAATTTTCAAAGATGTAGAGAAGAACAGAACAGCAGAGAGAAACAAACATAAAGGATAAAGGGAACCACCTCCAGCTGGATCAGGGAGGTTTAGTATTGTCCATATCTCGACTTTGAAAGACCTCTGTCTCATTGTCTGGGTACCTTTGGGCCTCAGGTATCTTGCACCACTTAGGCATTGAGACTTCCCAGTCACACTGCTCACTGTGCTGTCTGGGTGTTTGCCCTCCCTTCATTTTGGATCAAGTCTAGTAAGTCCAGACAGTCCACCAACTCTGATATTTTATGTTGTATGATGTTCCACTCAAATATTAAGGCAAAGTGGAATCCCCATAAATACTTGGATTTTTTTAGAGCAACTCTTCCTTCACTCGAGCATCTACTGAGAGAGGTCTTGGAATACCTGGAATATCTTCACCATGAAATTTGATGGAGCGCTTGCCTCTGAGACTGTGAAGAAGGCATGTTTCATCCTCGAAGGAACGGAAACAGGCTATAATAGGGTGAGGCCAGGATGCATAACCCTCTTTAGGCCTGAGGCTTTGGTGGTCCCTCTCGATTTTGTCTGAGCCAGACGCCCCAGGAACACAAAATGTATACAGTTCCTGGATTATTTCTTTGGTATTCTCCTTATCTACGAGGCAGTCAGGAACACCAAGGACACAAATATTAGTACATTGCTGGCAGTTCTCGAGGTCATCATGTCATTCTCTTAGGTCTTTAGCCAGCTGATCCAGCTTATGAAGCTTCAACTGGAAGAGGGCTGTCACATCAATCTGCTCTACAATATGAATTTCATTCTGAGTGACACAATTGTCCAATGATTTAATATCAGCTTTAATACCACTCACAGCTTTGGAAGAGTCCATACGAAATAGCCAAAGCTCCTACAAGATCTCCATGAGATCAGCTTTAGTGACAGGTGGAGAAGGCCCAGAAATTCATTATGAGCAATGGTAAGATTGTGAACTGGGTCTTATCTCAAAGCAGCAGCGGCGAAGGGTTCAGCAGTCTGGGAGAACCTGAACAAAGCAGTAGCATACGTGCTCTTGTCGGACATGATGATCCTGAGACTCTTTTGCAGCTCCAAAGAAATGAACAGATAGGGGATGTTGACATGTCTGAGGAAGCTCAGCCGACCCCAAAATTCAGGCTTTAAAGGGACTAGGTCAGGAAAAATGAGAATAAGTTCCTTCAAAAAAGAGGATTGGCTGTGCCTCTATTTTCTTTTTGATGTGTTTTTCCCCCTTCCCTCTCTTTTTTCTTCATTCCTTCCCTTTAATTCTTTTTAGTTTATGTATTGTTCCCCTCTCTGTGAATGTTGTCAATCAAAAGTACAGGCACTAACCCCTTAACGGCACACACATACTGTTGTTGATGGCGATTTGTCTCTCTCCAGCATCTAGAGAGACTCCCCACTAGAAGAGTGTCTGGAGATGAAGCATCTCAATTACATGGAACAAGAAAAACATACTGCTCCGTCAAAGCTGCAGTCATTTCCAAATCATAGTTACAGTAAAAATCTCCTGTAGATAATTTTAAGTGCATCACCCTGATCTTCCTGACATTTTTCACTCCTCCCGCATTGCCATAGAATTCTGCCTGCCACTCTTGCTTCCCTCTCAGAACCGCCATAGCGCAATTGCAGTCACAGACACTAAAGAAGAAGTAGTGTGAGCAAGAGCCGCGGTGATCCTCAAATAGTCGAGTCAGTACGGATTTGGAGGGGCGGCCCATACACTCAGCATCTGGCTGAGCATGCGGCGCAAGCAGAGTCAGACCATAGTGTCTTGCTGCCCCAAATGACGGCATGAGCAAATGTCGGCACAAGCTGCTGAGGCAATCAGACGAGGGACGTGCTCAGCATCGGTAGTCTCAATCAGTCCCATTCAATGAGCAGATAAGTTCAATCAGAGGTATGTTTGCCATCCTGGGGTTACTGTGCATCATGCGGGTGGTCTCAGAGGCCACAACAGCAGCATTGTATACAAGCAAGTGAGGTTGGCATTAGTGATAGCCTATCGCTACTAGGCAGATACTTCAATGGTCAGGGGTAATTTTTGCTGTTGGCTCATACCTGAAATATTTGAAAGGTACATCTAGTACCACAGGCAGGATTGGAGGTTGTAGGAGCTCTGGTTTTAAGCGGTCATACTGTTTGGGATCGCTAGTACCCCCCTCCACAGAGCTGTCATTTTGAACTGAAGAAGCAATGGGGCAGGAATTTCCAGGAATCGCCCTACCACTAGACAATCATGGAAATCATTAGTTGCTGCCAGACGTGATGAAGAGGGAGGGTTGGATGGCTCTTTGAGGAGTGGGGGAGATGGTGATACTAGACACTCGAGGGCTAGGAGGGTGGGGATCATAAGGGACATGAGGGGGTCAGAGAGTAAAAGGGTCTTAATAGACACTTGGGAAAAGGACTGGAGGGATCAGGATGCTGCTAGGAGAGACTGAGTAATTTTTTTTTTTACTGTGGCTACATAACTGCAGCTAAAAGATTGAACTTAAGCCTCCTATTATTTATTAAGTTACTGCTAGTACCGCAAGACTACCACTAGGGGTAGCAGGCACCATTTGAACTTGGTGCCCAGCCAGACAGGAATGAGTGAGGATTTCCTCCTGTCTGTCTCCCACTACAACACCAACAAATACTAAAGGTAGGCACAGGTGGCCTTTTTAGGGTGGGGGCTTGTGATCTGAGTTCTATGGGGTTCAGTCTTTCCAGGGGGATTGAGGTGGAATGTGATTCGGGGGCAGAGTCTGTGTGGGGAATTGGGTATGTTAAGGGGGAGTCTTGACTCTGTTTGGGCTGGGGAGATGGGATCCCAGTGTGCCTCTCTGACATCTGTGCCTTTAAGAACACTCCCCTGGAGCATCAGGCTGCATGTTAGCAGCCTGATTTTCCAGGGGAGTTGAATAATGCAGCTTCCAAGGTTGATCGTAAACTGAGTCATTCTTTTACTGTGGGAGTTATTAACCTGCGTTATCAAGTTACCACAGGTTAGTGATTCCTGCAGTAAATTAAGCTGCGGTAAAATGTGAAATTTTACTTCAGCTTAGTAATTAGCCCCCTAAAAGAATGTACTGTGATTCCTGTGAGTTAAACTGTATTTTTACAAACTTTTGTATCACTTGGATGTAGAAAGGATTTTGATGATTTCATGGGGGTAGAAGGGGAGTAGCCTAATGGTTAGATTAGAACATGGGCTGCTGACACTCATTATAATCCTGCTGACACTCATTATAATCACTGGCAAATCACTTCACCTTCCCTTGCATCAAATACAATCTTAGGGCTTGTTTTACTAAAGATTCTTTCGTAATCTTTGTTTCTGGAAAACAAATTAATAAATAAGACTCATAGGAGATAGGAAATGTCTATTATACATGAGCTTGCCTTGAGCTACTAACACAAAGGAATGAACTACATTTAAATAAATCATAAAATATTTCATTTTTAAATCTGATTCAATTTTCTATATTGGTTTCTTGAGGAACTATCATGATAGTGATTTCAAATTCTGGACATTTGTAGACCCAGTATGATCATTATTATATTATTGGGCCACCTGTAATAGACTTGTATGAACATTCTATATTAGGATTTGTTGTAGTCGTGTATTGGATATCATAGCTATGCCAGGTATTAAATTGCTAAAGTTGAATTAGTCAAAATATTCTACAGTAACACATATTGGAAGAATACTATATATAATAACCAAATAACCAAATAACCAAACTGGTTATTAGGCGACTTTAATCTGGCTTCTACTCAACCTACCCTAGCCAAGTCTTTCTTAGAAGCAATGTCTGACCTCAACTACAAACAAGTAGTGGCTAATCCCACCCATCAAAGTGGGAATCTCTTGGACCTAATCTTTATCCCTCAACGTGACATGATTATGATGAACAAAATTGATCTCTCTATTACCCCTGTCCCATGGTCTGACCATAACCTAATAACTTTTCAGATACCAGAATATCAATCCACAGACTACTGTCTAAACTCAACTGGATGCAAAAGATCTACAAGATTCAAGCAACTAGACAGTGATGACTTCAAAAACCATGCTCTCCCAAAGCTTGCCAAACTATCAGATAATCTCAATGATATTGTAAATAACTGGAACAATACCCTCTCCTCATACTCGCAACTCCCAGCCTTGATCAAAAAGTCAACATCTGACAACCGAGTTACTAAAAAACAATCTGCCCCATGGTTCTCACATGAACTACGTACCTCTCTCCTCCACCTCAGAAAGATTGAGAGAAAATGGAGAAATACACGTAATTCCTCTGACCAAACCACCTACTTAGAACATCTTAAACAACATTTTGAATCAATTTGGGCTAAAAGAAAAGAATACCATGCTGATATCCTCAACCGCTCTCTGAATAAACCAAGAGACTTATTTAATCTAGTAAAGTCCTTTATCAATCAACCATCTCCGCCACAACAAGAAGGGATTCAGCCCCAAGCCTATGCGAACTACATCCAATCCAAATCAATAAAAACAAATGCTACATCATTACATGAACCTGTCCAAACTTCCCTTCCACAGTTTTCAATCACCAACCTCTCACCACCCTCTGTAAAAACCATAAATGAAGTTATTACCTCCATCAACACGACAGCCTCACCATCTGACCCATGCCCAGCACACTGGATAAGATCTATGCGCACAGAAGTCAGCCCTTTTATAGCTAACATAGCGAAGCTGTCATTTGAATCTGGTGTCTTCCCAGATGCTCTCAAACATACATACATCCGACCACTGCTGAAAAACAACCAGCTTGACCCAAAGAAGGAGGACTCATACCGTCCAATCTCTAGTATCCCATTTCTAGCCAAAATTCTTGAGAAATTAACTCTCAGGCAGATACAACAGCATATAGACTCATTTTCCCCTTTAGATCCATGTCAACATGGATTCAGGGAAGCCCACGGTGTAGAAACTCTCCTAACAACATTAATCAATACACTTATCAACGGCATTGACAATCTGAAAAATGGCTTTGCTCTAATATTTCTTGATATAGCTGCTGCGTTCGATTCTGTGGATCACATACAACTATTAAAGCGACTTCATGAGAAGGGAATCAAGAACCGTGCTTGGGACTGGTGCAAATCCTACCTGGAAGGTAGATTACAACAAGTTTGTATTGGTAATGCTACTTCAAATCCCTTTCAGCAGAAACAAGGTGTACCACAAGGCTCCTCCTTGTCTGTGCTGCTGTTCAACATCTATATGCAGCCAATCTGTGACATCGCATGCTCTTTTGGTATATCCTGCCTTATGTATGCGGATGATGTGCTATTATTCTCACCGATATCTGTATCATACCCAAATTATACAGTGCTAATCAACTGTTTTAATTCAATAACTGATTGGCTTCTCTCTCAAACTTTATTAACTTTAAAAAAACAGAGGTTCTAATAATCACAAGGAATAAATCCTTCTCCCCTCCATCAATTCTAAAAGTCAGAGATGCTGATCTCCCAGTCAAATCAAATATTCGATATCTAGGAGTAATTCTGGATCAAAGGTTAGACTTCAAGGAACATATAAAACGCACCGTAAAGGCCGTTTACTTCAAGATAAAAACCCTTCGTCATCTGAGACCTATGATGAAGTCTGATGACTTCCGCACCATCTTTCAAGCTCTAGTCACGCCGCACTTTGATTATGCTAACATAATACTCCATGGCTTACCAAATATAACTATTAATCCTCTACAATTAGCCATGAACGCAGCTGCTCGTGTCCTCTGCGGATCATCAAAGTGTGAGCATATTTCCCCCATTCTAGAGAAGCTTCATTGGTTACCAATAAACTGTAGAATCCAATATAAGGCCATCCTTACCACCTTTAGGGCCTTCAATAATATTTCTCCAGATTCCATCTCTGATCTCATCATATACACAACAAATAACAGGTCCAGGAGATCTCCAGCTGTTGACACACTACTTATACCAAAAGTTTCCTTAAAAGCTAATCAATCATCCATCAATAGGGCTTTTTCAAATTATGCTCCTAGATGTTGGAACAAACTCCCTCCCAATATCAGAGCAATTAAAGACATCAAACAATTCAAAAAAGCCCTTAAACACCACCTTTTCATCGCACACTTCAAACTCCTAAACACCCCTTCCCCTCCCCCATTCTTTTAACCTCATACCTACCCTAACTAACTGTATAGATTTTATATATCTCCAACATGTATTTTCTAGAAATATAAATGATTTCCCTGTTTACTTCCATGTTAATTTTCCTGTTACTTGTAATAGGTCTGTTATATCTGACCAATTGTTGTATTGTTTCAATGTAAACCGCACTGATGACAAATAGCACGGTATATAAGAAAATTAAATAAATAAATAAATAAATAAATATTGCAAAGCTTTGAGCAACTCTGATTTAATATTCTAAGGAGTTATACATATTCATTAATAAATCATCAGGAATTACACCTATACATTTATTTCATTTCAACTTAGGGGTATGTTTACCAAGCCATGGCAAGTGTTTGCTTCTACCATTTGGCATGTGCAAAAATGGTCGTGTAGTAAGCACACACATTGTGTAGTAAATGCAGGGGCTTGCCCAGTATCTGCCCTGCATTTAACACATAAGCTGACACCACAGATAGTGCAGGAGGACCCATGCTAGCTGCTGAGACAGGAAACACGGGCCCAGGATAAAACCACAGGGGAGGGATAGGCAGCTACAGCTGCAATGTTCCCTCACTAATCCAGTCACCCCCCATCAATCTTCCTGACAATCAACTCCCCCACCTTCTGTACCACTCTTCCCCCCAGACAGAATTGTGAAACGGCTTTCATTCCCCAAGACCTCCCATTGTTACCGCAATCAGTCCTCCTTCCTCCCAGGAATGAACCCTGCCTCTCCCACCTCCCTCCCCCAATTCCTCCAGGTGTTACCTGGAGCTCCCTGGTGGTCCAAGTGGTGAACGGGGCAAGAACAATCCTCCTCCACTCCTGCCTCAATTCCTGCAGCTTACAAAATGGTGCCTGTCTCATGGTACTGACTCCTAGTGGTAGTCTTTTTCTGAATGTGATAAAGTTGTTGCCTTTTCTCACTGCACAAGCACTCACCACCCTTCTTCTTTCTCTGGTCATGTCTCGTGTCGATTTTTGTAATTCTGTTCTAGCTGGTCCCCCCACCACTCAACTTCACCTCCTTCAGCGCATCCAAAACACCGCTGTCCGTCTCCACCTCCATTGGCTTCCTGTCAAGTCTCGTATCCATTTCAAAGTTCTGACAATCCTGCATCGCGTCCTCTACTCCCATTCCCCTCAGTATCTCGCTGACCTTGTCCATTTTCATACCTCAGCTCGTTCCCTACGGTCTCTCCACCTTAACCGCCTTCATCTCCCTTCACCTGCTCATGCTCACCTTCAGTCCACTCGTTCCTCCGCTTTCTTTTTCCTTGGCCCCGCCCTATGGAACTCTCTCCCCTCCTCCATCCGACTCGAACAGACACATACTACCTTCAAAAACAAACTCAAAACCCATCTCTTTGCTCTTGCTTTTGATCTCCCTGATCCCTCTGTGCAGCCCTTACCCCCCCCTTCCCGCTTCCCCTCTTTTCTCCTCTTGTCCTGTCGATTGGTTCTGCCTGGTTTGCTTTCCTGTTAATATTGTAATTTCCTTTCCCCTTTTCACCATATGATTTCCTTGTTTTTTGTACCATGTAAACCGCTCTGATATGTATTTGTAGAGCGGTATATTAAGTCAATAAACATAAACATAAACATAAACACCAACAGTCTTAAACAGTGGTTCTCAACCCAGTCCTCTGGGACCAACAGCCCAGTCAGGTTTTCAGCATTCCCACAATAAATATGCATGAGATAGATCTGCATACAATGGTGCATGCAGATTTATCTCATGCATATTCATTGTGGATATCCTGAAAACCTGACTGGCCTATGGGTTCCGAGGACTGGGTTGAGAACCACTGATCTAAAAAAAAAAAGACTATACTACAAAAGAATAACTTGATGTAGACAAAGGCAACAGATTACATATACAACTAGTATAAATAGAAAAGAACAGTGAGTACTGAACAAAGCATAATTTCCAGTACCTACTGCAGTCTAGGAGCCTCTTAGTTTGCATATAATGGACTAATTTTGATAGGTCCAACCGTGATGAAATAACAAGAACACTGAAATGCTTTTCGGGTTCTTTTTTGTTTGTTTTTTTAATCATGAGAGGAAATTCTCCATGTCTACTTTCCTAGAATACTGGCATCAGACATTAAAGTGTAGCTGCCAAGATGAAGATGTTGGAAACAGTCTTACTCAAAAGAAAGAAAAATCTCTAAGCAGGCCAATTATAAACAATCAAAAAATAAAAAAAATCAGACACAAAAGTATTTCTCTTATCACATAGGGAGATATTTACTAAGCTGCACTGTTAATGTGGCAGATAACGTGGCCAAATAGCGTGCGCTAACAGATAATGCATGCAAAAAGCAGACAGCATAGTGATTTTCTGCACTATCTATAGAAAGTATGTTATCTGCATGAGTGGATGGGATTAGCACAGAGTGTGTGTGTGTCTGCAATGCACAATTACTGGGAGTCTCAACAGTGCATGGTAACCATCAGATTTGCAGACAGCACGGGTTCAGCTAACGTCAATGCAATGGGTGGCGTTAGCTTCATCATGGTTGCTGTCAGACCATATTTTTTATATGGTATCTGCTGGGGAAATTTCGGGGTTGATCCAAAACAGATACTGCATGGCTTTTGCAGCTAACACTGTGCCATTTGCACAAAAATGGTATGTTAGCTGCAAAAGCCTAATGTGGTTTAGTAAACATACCCCATAGTCTCACATTTTATATAGGAAAAATATTGGAAAATAATTCCAGAAAGATTATCACTCATTTTAAATCATTGCCAACACCTTCTTATACAGGAGCATGTTTACTAAAATGTATTAAATAGCAAAGTCTGTACAGTAAATGCAGAGGGCTTGCCCAGCATCTGTCCTGCATTTACTACACACAGGGCACACTTACAACGCATGGAAGCCATTTGACTGCCTCAGAAGGTAGTGGAAGAGCACTCGCTCTACCTTCTAAGGTAAGTAACATGATCCCAGTGACACAGATGCCCAAGCAGCAGTGAAATAGTAACATGGTAAATGACAGCAGATAAAAACCAGTATGGTCCATTTAGTCTGCCCAGCAAGGCGGTAAGAGTAGGTGCATCTGCCGCTACGTGCAGGTCACCCCTATTTGTTGAGATATAAGAGTTATGTTTATTTTGATTGTATCCTGTTGCTATAAAGGGATCCTCTGTGTCTGTCCCATACCATTTTGAATTCTGTCACTGTATTTTCCCTCACCACTTCCATCGGGAGGGCATTCCAAGCATCCAACACCTTTTCAGTGAAAAATTATTTCCTGATGTTGCCTTTCAGTTTACCCCCTTGCAGCGTCATGTTATGCCCGCTAATTTTACAGCTTCCCATCTTTGGAAGAGGTCTGTTTGTTCATTAATACTCTTTCATATTTGAAGGTCTGAATCATAGAAACATAGAAACATGATGATAGAAAAAGACCACATGGCCTATCTAGTCTACTCTTCCATATCAACCATTACAACAGTCCCCCTTTTTTCTTTAGAGATTGTCTGTGTTTGTCCCATGCTTCTTCAAATTCAGATACTGTCCTCATCACTACCACGTCCACTAGGAGACTATTCCATGGATCCACTACTCTTTTCATAAATAAATATTTATTTATATCACTCCTGAATCTATCCCCTTTCACCCTCATTCCAGGTCCCCTCGTAGCAGAGCTTGCTTTCAATCGAAAGAGGCTGTCCTCCTGTGCATTTATGCCACGGAGGTATTTAAACGTCTTAATTATATCACTTCTATCCCGCCTTTCCTCTAAGGTATACATATTAAAATCCTTAAGTCTGTCCTCATATGCTTTATAATGAAGACCGCTAACCATTTTAGTAGCTACCCTTTGTACTGACTCCAGCCTGTTTATTTCCTTTTGAAGGTGCGGTCTTCAGAATTGCACACAATAGTCCAAATGAGGTTGCACCAAAGACTTATATATAGGCACTATCACCTCCTTTCTTCTGCTGGCTATTTCTCTCCCTATGCACGCAGACATCCTTCTAGCTTTTGCCGTCACCTTTTCTACCTGTTTAGCTACTTTAAGATCATCAGACACAATCACACCTAAGTCCCGCTCTTTTTAAGTGGACAAAAGTACTTCACCCCCTATACTATATTGCTCCCTTGGATTGCTGCAGCCCAAATGCATGACCTTGCGTTTTTTAACATTAAATCTCAGCCACCAAATTCTAGGCCATTCTTCAATCTTAGCTAGATCCTTCTTCATGTTATCTACACCTTTCTGGGTGTCTACTCTATTGCAGATTTTGGTATCATCTGTAAAGAGGCAAACGTTAGCCGAAAGCACTTCTGCTATATCACTAACAAAAATATTAAAAAGAATCAGACCAAGGACAGATCCCTGGGGCACACCACTGGTAATCTTCTTCCCCACAGAGTGAGCTCCACTTACCTGTAAACTTTGTCACCTCCCACCCAACCAATTTCTAACCCAAGCAGTAACTTTAGGGTCCATCCCTAGGGTGCTCAGTTTGTTTATAAGACGCCTGTGAGGAACGGTATCAAAGGCTTTACTGAAATCTAAATACACCACATCTAGGGCCCTCCCTCGGTCCAACTCACTGGTCATCCAGTCAAAGAAACCAATCAGATTTGTCTGACAAGATCTGCAACTGGTGACTCCATGCTGCCTCAGATCCTGTAATCCGCTGGACTCCAGAAACCTCACTATTTTCTCTTTCAGCAGTGCTTCCAATAATTTACTCACCACTGAAGTTAAACTAACTGGCATGTAGTTTTCAACCACATCCTAACTTCCGCTTTTGTGTAAAGGGACCACATGAGCCTCTCGCCAGTCCTTTGGCACCACTCCAACTCCAACGAGGCATTGAAAAGGTCATTCAGTGGAGCTGCTAGAACATCCCCAAGTTCCATCAGTATTCTAGGGTGTATTTCATCTGGTCCCATCTCTTTGGACAAATGGAATGCCATTCTTTCTAAGTGTTCCTTTGATTTAATGCTACATATAGTGGAGACCTCCATTTCTGAGTTTTCCACATTGAATGGGGATATGGAGAATATTCTTTCCAGTTTACGTAATCAGGAGGGTTATGCCACTAAGCTAAAAGATTTGGATGATCAGATGGTGCAGTATCTACAGGATGTTCTTCAACGCAAATTGAAGAAATATCAAAGGGACATGGGAGATTACCATTGTGGCGAGGTATATCCTTGGATGTACCCACGTCAACCTAAGGATCGCCATGTGACTTTTGAGGGAACTTCTGATGAGTCTCAGATGTGTCTGACAAGGAAACCTTTTTAGAACGAGGTCACAGGCCATCTCGGGGCCGGAATCGCTTTTGCAGGGGAGGCAGGTATCAAAGATGGTCACGGACGTCGGTAAATCCCACTTAGTTACTCCCTTGGTGGAGATGCAAAATGATGTACGATGGGCTGATGATACTGGGGGTTTGGGTGATTTCATTTTTAATCTGTCTAATTGCCCTTTAACCCCAGAGGAGATTGTGGTTTTACCTCTTCCACAGATGAGTTTTCCATACATGTGAGTTTACAGGTGTTCCTTCATAAACTAAAGATTGCATTATTTTTTTCTACTCAATCTAGTGAGTCTGCCGCCACTGTGCGGGCTCCCACACCCTTTCAACCAAACTCTACTTGGGTTCCTCCAGGAGTAACGGATCCCAGTCTCATAGCATTTGAAAGAATGCTGTTGGATGGGATACAGTCGTTACCTTCGTCTAAAATTAAACATAATCTTTCTAGAGCTGAATGGCTGGCATTAAAATCTTTATAGAATGATCCAACGATAGTGATTAAACCTGCTGATAAGGGAGGTGGTGTTGTGGTGATGGACCGTGTAGCGTATAATACAGAGGTTTTGTCTCAATTAACTAATGCACGTTTTTACCGTGTATTGGATGAAGATCCTACGTCGTCTATACAGGCAGAGATATTAGATATTCTTGAAGAAGTCTTACAACAGGGTTTACTTACAGAATGGCTAATGAGATTTTTATATGTCCAGGAACCATGGATCCCTTCCTTTTATATCGTCCTGAAAATACATAAAACATTGCTCAATCCACTGGTTAGACCAATAGTATCTGGTATAGGCTCTGTTTTAGAACCTCTATCTCAATACATGGACTCCTTCCTTAGTCCTTTAGTATGTCAGGTGTCCTCATATATTAAAGATTCAGGCAACTTATTATCGTACCTTGAATCTTGGCGACCTACTGAGGGACCCTATGTACTGGTGACCATGGATATATCAGCATTATACACTAATATACCTCAGCAGCAGGGTTTAAGTACGGTAATGCAGTATTTAGCTACTACAGAATTAACCCCATTACGTGAGTCTTTTTTTCGGAATTTGCTAATTCTTATATTATATAGAAATTATTTTGAATTTAATGGTCAATTTTACCATCAGATTGAGGGGGTATCGATGGGAGCTACTGTTGCTTCATCAGTGGCTGGATTGTATGTATGCCATTTTTAGGAGAATATTGTATCACAATCCGTGTATTGGTCCTAAATGGGTTAGATATACTGATGATATCTTCTTTATTTGGAATGGGACAAATAGTCATTTATGAGAGTTTTTGGATTGGTTGAATCATTAACATCCACACTTACAATTCACTCCAGAGATATCAACTAGGGAGGTGCATTTTCTGGATATTAGGATTACATTACAGGATAATACATTTCATACATCTATATTTTCTAAATCTACTGACCGCAATAGTCTGTTAGACTATACCAGTTTCCATTCTCGGCATATACGAGATAATATACCTGTGGGACAATTTTTGCGGTTGCGCAAATTATGTTCTTCTAAAGGTGAATATTTAACGCAAGCACAGTATATGAAACGGAAATTTCAAAGGCATGGGTATCCATCTTCAGTGATTAATAAGGCCCATAAAATGGCATCTAATGTCCATCATGAATGGTTGTTTTTACGTTCACGAGATAAGAGGGAACCGTCTCTGACTTGTGCTTTACCTTTTTTGGTTCAAGCTAGTCATATATGTAATTTGATCTTGCCCCATTGGAATATTTTGAGTGTACATTCTATTTTTGCAACCCCCTCCAATGTTTTCTTTTCGGAGAGGCAAAAGGGATCTTTTGGTCCATTCTCGTATTTCACATATTCCGAGAGAGAGTAATCCGGGACATCTGAAATGTCAGCGTTGTGGAGTTTGTGCAGTAACTATGGAGATACGATCCCATTTTTGGGTTTCACACACACATTACGATCCCATTTTTGGGTTTCACACACACATTACGGGACAGTACAGATTGTAACTCTGCAGGAGTGATTTATATTATAGTGTGTCCTTGTTCCATGATCTACATTGGGCAAACTTCACGCCCTTTTAAGAAATGAATAATCAAGCATTTGTCAGCCATTCGTAGAGGGGTGGAGACAGCCCCCCCCCTAGTTACACATTGGATTTTGAATAATCATTCCCTTGAGTATTTTCATTGTTTTGTTTTGGAAAAGGTTAGGGATGGTGTGGGTGGTAACTTTCAACGGTGTTTGTGCCGTTGAGAACAACAATATATATTTCGTTTGAAGAGTATGACACCATATGGGTTAAACTCTCAAGTGGAGTGGCATTGTTTTTTTTAACATTACGGCAATTGGAGTGGCTAGTATAAAAGCATATGTGTTGATTTCAGTTTTTGGCATTTTTTCGTTTGGACGGGAGCCATTTGTGGAAGGAATAGCCAGTCAGGTTTGAGGTCGATATAGATACAATTTAATATGTCTTCTATTATATATGATATTGGCAGTGATGTTTGTGGGTGTATATTTATTTTTATGTTTTTGTAGAATGTATATATTACCCTGAAGAAACCGTTTTGCGGTGAAACTATGGCTTGTGTTGGGAGAAGGTGATTTCCTTTTTAGCAGTGCTGATGGTTCCTGGCTCAAGGGGGTGGTTTTACTGCTGAGCGGTTTTTCATCTTGGACAACGGTATAGGTTAGTTTTGGTAAAAGCAATATCATAGGGCATGTCGCCTTGAATTTGATAGTATGTGTGGCTGCTGTTTGTCATTTTGTAACACTTTTCTTGTCTATTTTAGTATGTTTATCCAGATTCCGGTCATAGATTATTCCGGTTATGTTGGGAGGTTTGACAATATGATATGAAGGTGTGATTATTGGCCACATATAGAGGTTCATTGGTGTTTATACCCTCCTTATCAATATCTGGGAGTGATTTATACTTCTATATTTTTTGTTTTTTAGGTATACTCTATGGATCTCCTTGTGGCTGGGTCCACAGTATTTTGAATACTAATAAAACTGCTGCTACATAAGAGTGACACTCAGTAGAGTTGATTCAAGTTGGTTTTATTACAACATATGCCACAGTTGGTTCCGAAATGAGTCTTTGGAACAAGAATGTTGATAAAGTTTTAAATAAGGTTATTGAAATAAGAAGGGTTGTTTGTATTTTTGTGGTGAGGATTTTGAGGTTGGTCTTATTATTTTTGTATGTGTTAGTTATTTGTTTTTGTAGTAATTATATGTGGTTTATGTAATTGTGTGGTTTTGGGGGTATTTATAGGTAAACTGTTATATTAGCTGGATGCTGTTTGTAAAATATGAAGCATTAGGCAGGTAAATTGGTATATTAGCTAGATGTTGTTTATGAAGTATCACAATACAATACATTTATGCTGCTTATGATAAGTAATGATGACGATGATGTATATTTATTCATAAAACATTTATATATATGTTTAATAAATATTTATTAGTTTACATATTAAGGGGTATGTTTACTAAACCGCGTTAGTGCAGTTCGCGTTAGGAGCCGCGGTAGTAACCAAAACCCCAAATAAGGACATGGGCGGGACATCGTAACCCCTAACGCGCGTTCCAAAAACTAACGAGCGTTACAGGGCGCCGTGGCGCGTCACCGCACGTTAAGCATAAGAAGCCGCCTAGACATATATCACCAATACAGAGCTGTAGCACAATGGTTACTACACTGACTGCTGATACAAGCATAATGGGTTCGAGTCCCCAGGGTGCCAGATGCATAAGGCTGGCTGACACAGCATCCTGTACATTATTGAGTGAGGGGGCATGTATATGTTTTGTCTTTTTTGTAGGGTTGCCAGCAAACACCCCCACACAGTGGCGTACCCGAAGGTGCCGCAGAAGGCACCCCATAACGCACACCATAGGCTACATTATAAAGTGGACTGTCCGCTGAGGCACATCAAAATGTCCCCCATAGAACATCCTATAAGGGAACGTAAAGGGAGCCAGATAAGGTGACACATGGGGCGCCCTATGAGGCTCTGTAAGGTTATATTATGCTGAGGGGCTGTCGCTGGTAGCAGTCATGTGTATTAAAAATATATAACGCTGCAGACAGCCCTATAAAAGGAGTCCACTGTGGGTCTGAACCCATGACTACTGGCCCCACAGGCAATGAAGGAACCACTGGCCTGCAGCCCCATAGCTGCTAACAACCCCCTGGCTGGCTACTGAAGGGCAGCAGGACACTACCCTAACTGCCTGCTGTGTTGGCTAGGATATGTACCAATGCAGGCATACCCATGGTGCACTGCACATGCAGACCAGCAGTCCAGAGATGAACACAAGAAGGGGTACCTACCCACATAGCCCCCTGGTATGGTAAGGCGAAATGACTGTGTGCATCACTGTCACATAGTAGCAACAGACAGTATCCCAACAGGGTGCCCCATAAGAAGCTAGAAAAGGTGTCCTTCAAAGCAGCCTGATCCGTAGCACAATGGGTAAAACACTGTCAGGTGGTGCAGGGTCTGTGAGTTCAATTCCCCCTGTGTGCCCAAGGACCAAAGCTGCCTGCAACCATACCCTCCACAAACAGTAGTCACTCATATGTAGAACCAGTCACCACTCTGTCTAAACCATAGATAACCCCATATTTTTGTCAGACACAAACAACCTGAGAGGTGGGAAAAAATGCCCACCTCCCCTCATTGGGAGTGGCCGTTTAATCAAGAGAGCCTCAGCCCCCAAAGGTAGAAAACAGTGTGAATCTGCAGCCAGAACCGGGTGGTTGAAACGTACAAAGTCAAATATATACACAAATCATTTAATAAATTTAAGACAACATCAAACTGTGCTTGAAACAAGGCAGGGGACAACCCAATTGTCATGCCATTGTACGCCAGCAGCAAACACCACCACGACATGCATTGTTTGGCCCAACTATGGGCCCTGTACCAAGTGAATGTGTCCCTGCCAGGTGGGCGTATCTGTGGATGAGTGTGCGTCATGACCCCCACACTAGATCAGTGATGTCATAGGTAGTCTGTTTTGTACGTCCAACAAGTTCTGCTGGCAAACACCCACTCACAGGGATATAACCCGAAGGTGTCATATAGGGCACCCTAAAAGCCACACCAGAGGGCAAAGGTTAATGTGCACTGTCCGCCAGAGCACCCTATAGGGCGTGTCACAAAGCGCCCCATAGGGCATGTTATAGGGTCCCTGATGAGTCATTGTGAGGAGTCTGCAGTGTGAGGGTGTTGCTGCTGTCAGCACCAATGTAAAGCAAGATAACAAAATGCCCCTCCAAGGGGCGCCAAATGATCCATTGTGTGCTGAAACCCATGACCTAGGGGCCCCCCCAGGCATGGAAGTAACTATTCGCTCATATTGCTAGTGCAAATAACACAGTCCCAATAATGAGGTGGCCAGCTACTGGAGCAGAACTGTCAAATGACCCAAACACCCACCACACCAGAACCACAGAGGTTTCCTCCATGTGTGCATAGTCTGTTTTAGTCTGCTTTTCTCTGATCAGAGAAGAGCAGTGCTTTTTACAGTGTTCTGCTAGAGAAGTGGATATTGCCTCCTGTGACACCTTGCTGTGAGTTCTAGCTGTTTATTAATTATTTATTGTTTGTCTAACTGTTTATTTAATTATTTATTGTTTGTCTTAGTGGTGTGCTAGTTCAGCCTTCTCAGTTATAACTTACCTTGCCTCTCTCAACTAACTGGGCTTTGTGTGGTAGCCAGGTTAACTGTTCATTTTAAATTAAATCTCTCTCCCCAGAACCTGCTCTGTGTTAAACTTTTTTTCCTGTCCTAGCCTACCTGAGTGAATCCTCCCCCCCCCCCCCCCGCTGAGGTATTGTGTAGCCTTCTTCCTGTTTTCCTCCACATGTGCATAGTCTGTTTTAGTCTGCTTTTCTCTGATCAGAGAAGAGCAGTGCTTTTTACAGTGCTCTGCTAGAGAAGTGGATATTGCCTCCTGTGACACCTTGCTGTGAGTTCTAGCTGTTTATTAATTATTTATTGTTTGTCTAACTGTTTATTTAATTATTTAGTGTTTGTCTTAGTGGTGTGCTAGTTCAGCCTTCTCAGTTATAACTTACCTTGCCTCTCTCAACTAACTGGGCTTTGTGTGGTACCCCTCTCCCCCCTGCTGAGGGTTCAGGACAGGGTACCTTGTAACTGCCCTCTTTAATAGGACTTATCTCCCTCCCTCCCCAGCACCCACCCACCCTTGGGGTAATTGTAGTTTTATAGGTACTTGCACATCTTAGAGGAAAGGGGCTGCTCTCAGGTGCAGCTCGTTATCCAAATCAGTCATACACAGAGGACATGAGATTAATTACTTAAGCTTCAGGTACACAAGGTGTATTAGGGGTATTAGATACACTTTTATTGGTATAAGCATCTACACCAATCCTTATTATATACAGAATTTAAAAGACCTAAACACAAGCTTTAAACTAAGATGCAGACAGAAGTCCAGCAACGAGATGGGGGTTCTCCGGTCTTTTGCATTGAGTGTCACATGTATGATTTTCTCCCAGTTGGTGAGAGGTCTTACGTATGCACTAAATGCAAAGAACTCTTTGCTCTCAGGGAACGAGTCCGTTCTCTAGAGGCTAGAGTAGCAGACCTGGAAGACATAAGAAAGACAGAGAAGTACATGGAAGAGACCTACAGGGATATAGTCCTGAAGTCCCACCTCCAGTCTGGCAGCATCCCTGTTGCCATGGAGGAGAGAGGTCACGTGACAGGAGAGCATCACCCTGGTGTGTCAGGAAGTGATCCTGTAACTAGGACCTGTCCTCCAGGTGATGTAAAACCCTCTCGCACCAAGGACGTTTCTCCAGGGCAATGTCCCCATGAGGGGAGGGTCAGGACAGCTGTTATAGTTGGTGATTCAATCATTAGGAATGTAGATAGCTGGGTGGTTGGTGGACGTGAGGATCGCCTGGTAACATGCCTGCCTGGTGTGAAGGTAGCGGACCTCACGCACCACCTAGATAGGATCATAGATAGTGCTGGGGAGGAGTCTGCTGTCTTGGTACATGTTGGTACCAATGACATAGGAAAATGTGGTAGGGAAGTTCTGGAGGCTAAATTTAAGCTTTTAGGTAGGAAGTTGAAATCCAGAATTTCCAGGATAGCGTTCTCCGAAATGCTTCCTGTTCCACGTGCAGGACCCAAAAGACAGGCAGAGCTCCGGAGTCTCAATGTGTGGATGAGACAATGGTGCAAGGATGAGGGTTTTGGATTTGTTAGGAACTGGGGAACATTCTGGGGAAAGGGGGGGCTCTTCCGAAGGGATGGGATCAACTTAATCAGGATGGGACCAGACTGCTGGCATTAACCTTTAAAAAAGAGATAGAGAAGCTTTTAAACTAGAAAATAGGGGAAAGCCGACAGTCACCCAGGAGTGCATGGTTCAGACGAAGGTATCCTTGACGGATACTACCAAAAGCAGTGAGGTTCCAAAAGGGAGTATAGTAGCCCAAATGCCCTTGAGTAAGGAGCAGACAGAGCATAAAGATTCCAAATTACCCCTGCCTACCAATAGCCAGATTAATATGAATAAAATACAGTCTCTAAAATGCTTTTATGCCAATGCTAGAAGTCTAAACAATAAGATGGGAGAGTTAGAATATATAGCACTACATGAGAGGTTAGATATGATTGCACTCTCAGAGACATGGTGGAAGGAGGATAACCAGTGGGACACTGTGATACCTGGATACAAACTATATCGTAATGATAGAGCTGATCAAATTGGTGGAGGGGTTGCGCTCTATGTTAGAGAGGGCATTGAGTCAGAAAGGATTAAAGTTTTGCAGGGAACAAAATTTGCTGTAGAATCTCTATGGATTGAAATTCCATTTATGAAGGGGAAGGTGATGGCAGTGGGAGTATACTATCGACCGCCTGGCCAGAATGAACAAATGGATGATGAAATGCTCAAAGAAATCAAGGAAGCTAACAAAAGTCACAACAGAGTAGTAATAATGGGTGATTTCAATTACCCCGGTATCGACTGGGTCAGTGTCACAGCAGGACAAGCTAAAGAGATAAAGTTTCTAGATGGAATAAATGACTGCTTCTTGGAGCAGCTGGTTCATGAACCGACCAGAGGGGTAGCCATACTGGACCTAGTCCTTAGTGGAATGCCAGATCTGGTGCAAGAAATAAGGGTGTTGGGACCACTTGGCAATAGTGATTATAGTATGATCATGTTTGATTTAATTAGTGGAGGACAGATAGTAAAGGCATACACAGTACTACCTTTTAACTTTCAAAAGGGAGACTATGATAGAATGAGGAATATAGTTAGGAAAAAACTAAAAGGAGCGGTTCCAAAGGTTAAAGACTTACAGCAAGCTTGGGTGTTATTTAAAAATACTATCCTCGAAGCCCAGACCAGCTGTATTCCACGCATTAAGAAAAGTGGAAGAAAGTCCAAAAAGCTGCCAGCATGGTTTAAAGTTGAGGTCAGAGAGGCTGTTGCTGCCAAAAAAGCAACCTTCAGGAAATGGAAAAAAGAGCCAAATGATGAAAACTGGAAACAGCACAAGCACTGGCAAGTTAAATGCAAAGCATTGATAAGGCAGGCAAAGCGGGAATTTGACAAGAAACTTGCTACGGAAGCAAAAACACGAAATAAAGACTTTTTCAAGTACATTCGTAGCAAAAGGCCTGTGAGAGAGTCAATTGGACCATTAGATGATAGAGGGGTAAAAGGGGCAGTAAGAGGAAACAAGGCTATAGCAGAGAGACTGAATGAATTCTTTGCTTCGGTCTTTACTGAGGAAGATGTAGGGATGTTACCCAAGACTGAAGTGGTATTTAAAGGTGATACTGCAGAGGAATTGAGAGAAATATTTGCGTCAACTGTTAGAACCTGATGACTTCCGAACTGTCTTTCAGGCCCTAATAATGCCTCACTTTGACTATGCCAATGCGATCTTGTATGGTCTACCTAAGTGCACGACTAACCCCTTACAACTTGCAATGAATTCAGCTGCAAGAATCCTTCATGGAGCCTCAAGAAGTTCTCATATTACCCCAATACTAAAACAATTGCACTGGCTACCCATACAAGCCATGATCTCATTCAAGATCCTAATTATGACCCATAAAGCCATCAATAAATACCCTGCTACTGCCATTACTGATCTAATTTCAATCACACCTCCCAATCGAGCAAGGAGATCGAATGCCGCAAATACTCTCATATTATCTAAGGCAAGCACGAAGTGTTCTCAATTCACTAGATCCAGAGCCTTCTCCTTCTTTGCTCCATCCTGCTGGAACGCACTACCAGCAACTATCAGAACCATCAGTGAACTCTCCCAATTTAGGAAGGCACTGAAACGGCACCTCTTTCTTCATCACTACGATGATGCAGTCTTCTCCCCACACTCACCCACTCTCACATCTCAATGCAGCACCTCAAACTCATGCACGTCACATTCCCAGGCTGATCACTCGCAATCACACCTTCCCCTCCAACCACCATGAGAAACTTATGCAGTGCCGCATAACTCATTATATTGTTGCATAAAGTAGACTGTATTTATTCATCGTGTCTCCTTGTTAAGGGACTGGTTATTTATACCCTATTTTACCTGTTATACCTGCTTAATGCATACCCAAGTTTAATTTTCCTGTTTAATGTATACCCAAGTTATTATACCTGTTTCACTGTAAGCACAAATCACGAAATTGAGATGTGCAACTCTTATGTTCATTGTAAACCGCACTGATGTCGAATAGCGCGGTATAAAAGAGACTGCAAATAAATAAATAAATAAATAAAATATCGCTACACCGGGAAGATATATTACAACTATTTGATAAACTGAATAGTAGCAAATCACCTGGATTGGATGGTATACATCCCAGAGTGTTGAAAGAACTGAAATATGAGATTGCAGACCTGATATTGGTAATCTGTGAACTTTCATTAAAATCATCTGTAATACCTGAAGATTGGAGGGTCGCCAACGTAACACCAATTTTTAAAAAGGGCTCCAGGGGTGACCCAGGAAATTACAGACCGGCGAGCCTGACGTCAGTACCAGGGAAAATGGAAGAAACCATCATAAAGAACAAAATTACACAGCATGTAGATAGTCATGGCCTAATGGGAGACAGCCAACATGGCTTTAGACAAGGAAGATCTTGTCTTACTAATCTGATATGTTTTTTTGAAGGTGTGCATAAACAGGTAGACAAAGGTGAGTCGGTTGATATAGTGTATCTGGACTTTCAGAAAGCTTTTGACAAAGTCCCCCATCAGAGACTTTTGGCGAAGCTAAAAAGTCATGGGATAGGAGGCAGTGTACAATTGTGTATCGGGAACTGGTTAAAAGATAGAAAGCAGAGGGTAGGGCTAAAAGGCCAATATTCCCAATGGAAAAAGGTGAATAGTGGAGTACCCCAGGGATCTGTACTGGGTCCGCTGCTTTTTGACATATTCATAAATGACCTGGAAAAGGGAATAACTAGTGAGGCTATCAAATTTGCAGATGACACAAAACTGTTTAAAGTTGTTAAAACCCAAGAGGATTGTGGAAAACTGCAGGAGGATCTGGATAAATTGGAAGACTGGGCATCCAAATGGCAGATGAAATTTAATGTGGGCAAGTGCAAAGTTATGCACCTAGGAAAGAACAACCCACACTATAGTTACATGATGCAAGGCTCCACATTAGAAACCACCACCCAGGAAAAAGATTTAGGAGTCATCGTGGATAACATGTTAAAACCCTCCGCCCAGTGTGCAGCGGCGGCCAAGAAAGCAAATAGAATGCTAGGTATCATAAGGAAAGGGATGGGGAACAAAACAAAGGATATTATAATGTCTCTGTATTGCTCCATGGTACGACGGCACCTTGAATATTGTGTGCAATTCTGGTCACCGTATCTTAAAAAGGACATAGCGTTATTAGAAAAAGTACAGAGAAGAGCCACCAAATTGGTGAAGGGGATGGAAGGCTACTCCTATGAAGAAAGGCTAAGAAGGTTAGGGCTCTTTAGCCTGGAGAAGAGACGGATGAGGGGAGATATGATAGAGGTCTATAAATTAATGAATGGAGTGGAACGGATAAACGTGGATCAAATGTTTACGCTATCAGAGTATAGAAAGACTAGGGGACATGTAATGAAGCTACAGGGTAAACTATTTAAGACAAATAAGAGAAAATATTTTTTCACTCAACGTGTAATCAAACTCTGGAATCTGTTACCGGAGGATGTAGTAAGGGCTGTTAGTATAGCTGGGTTTAAAAAAGGTTTGGACAAGTTCCTGGAGGAAAGGTCCATAAACCACTATTAAAAAGGGACCCAGGATATCAATGCTTGACCCAGTACAAGCATTGTGGAACCTGTGTCTTTTGGGGATATTGCTAGGTACGTATAACCTAGATTGGCCACTGTTGGAAACAGGATACTGGGCTTGATGGACCTCGGTCTGACCCAGTATGGCATGTCTTTTGTTCTTATGTTCTTAGAAGTTGCACTATGTACATACAAGGGATGCCTGACAAGGAAACAAAGCAAGGTCTCAGCAAACAAGGGCATATGGCAAACACAATCAAGACCAAGGCCATGATCATTACCAAATATATAAGGCCCAATAACATCACAGACCCCTTTCCAAAACAGAATGTCACTGGCAAAAGCAAAAGCAAAAACAAACATACTATGGTTAGTGTGCGCAAGAAAATGCAGATGTCCGTAACACCTGAACCACAACCCCCTGACTGTGCACCGAGGGGCGCCATGTCATCACCCAAGGTGCCTGCTGGGGTGCTAAGGATATGGGTGTATGCAACAGTACCCATGGTGCACTGCACATGCACAGCAGCAGTCCCGAGATGACCATAGGAGGGGGTAGGCACCCCCACAGCGCCTGGCCCGGAAGGGAGAAATGAATATGTGCGCCACTGCCATAGAGCAGCAAAAGACAGTAGCCCAACAGTGTGCCCAAGAAGAAGCCTGAAAAGGTGTACCAGTATGGTCTCAAGACAGGTGTCCAAAGCTAAGTGCAATATGAGGTACATAGGGATAGGAGAGTGCTGATGGAACCGTGGCCCATAGAACAATATGGCACGGTGCTCCAAAAATGGTATGTTTGTCAAGGTCAGTGTGCCCTAGGGGCTGCAAGGTGTTCCTGGAGGGCCTGCAGGACCTGCGTGGAACAGAGACAGATGTAGTACAAACACCACCTAGAACCCACAGTAAAGACAATGAACAGGCGACAGATGGAAGGCGAGTAGGGAGTTAACGGACCCTCATCCCTGACAGCATCACACATGTCTGGCAGCAGCACAGACAAACATGGCGGTGGCAACAGCATCACAGCAAAGGGTGTTGGCACCCTGGAGTACCGGAAAAACAGTGTGTGGCAGGTGAGGAGAATATGTGTCCCCCAGTGGAGGGTGAGGTGGCCAGAGGAGTGAGTCTAAAACACAGAACAGGCACGGGACCACCAAGCAAGAAGAGATGCAATGCAGACAAGGGTAGCAGGGTAGGATATGGGGCAACAGTCCACAGCAACATACAGGACATCTCACACCACAATGATGCAGATAGATGGACCAAAGGATGGACAGCAAATGTGATTAGGATAATATGAGCGGCTAGGACGTAGAAGCAAAGAAATGAGTGTTACAGTGACCACAGGTACCAGTGCAGGAAAGGCATAAAAACAGGGGAACAGAGAGATTGCAAATCTATGACCACTAGGATGGAAAGCACTGCTGGAAAAAAATGACCACAACAACACCCTGAGGCACACATAAATGGATGCAGACAGGGTCACAGCATGTCAACATCCAAAACCACAGCTGCGTGTCAGGCGATGGAACCACAGAGCGTAACCAAGATGCAGTACACATGTGGAGGAGGGGTCCACAGCCAACAACACAGTCCACAGGTGGAATGGAAGACACATATGAACAGGTCCACACACACACACCATGAAATATAATGCAGTGTAAATAACATGCAACTGATCAGGGGAGTGACACATGAGGGGTGGAAGGGGTTAGGCCAATGGAGGGCCATGTGGATGGGCTGTGGAAAGGGCAATGGACTGAAAGAGGAGCATGTGAATGACCAACAAGATCAGGGATGAGGCCCAGGCCAACCAACATCAGCAGCACCAATACACAGGTAGCCCAGCACATGCACCACTCCAGGAGGAGAACTACCATTAGTCCAGACAATGTGGCACAGGGGAAGCAAACATGCCACATGGACATGAACAGCTCAACCATGGATGGGTGGGCGGAGATGTGATGGGGATGCACACATCATATGGCCAAGTAAGCAGCAAACAAGGAAGGAAAAGACAACTGCCAGGTGTCACCCAAAACGTCAAGCACACGAGTGGCAATGAAATGGGGTGACCAAACCCCCAAATATCCAAAACCACGAAGGTGCAAACATCTGTCCCCAACAGTCAATCACCAGACCCAAGGAGAAATCATATTCTGCATTCCGGTGCACCATATTACCTGAAGAACGACATGGGGCCTGTATGGCAACCAACGTTGCAAGGACACACCCAACCCACGTTGCGACGACACCCACCTGTTTCTGCCCGTGGAGCCTACACACCCTGACCACCCCCCGCTGGTGCCACCCAAAATCCAAAGCCCTAACTCAGCAGACTCTGCAAACAGACAGTAATATGTGAGGTGGAGGGTCTCACCATGACATGTCCGCACAGTGTATGCATTCACTGTATGCACAGCAGACACCATCCCCAGCAAACAAATGACTCTGGTGAAAGCATGCAGAGTGACAAGGCCACATGCCATGCCAACAGTGATGGTTCAAAAATCAACAACCCATGTGCAGCTCATCACCCCCCTACTGCAAAAAACAAAATACCCAACGTTGGCAGCAACGGCAGGCAAGTCACCGCTGGAACAGTAACAATAGGCCAGCAATGAGTCAGAGAAAAAGGCCTGTGTCCAAAGTGCAGAGGACCATCTCTCTGTGGCAGCAACATCCAGGAACTCGCTCACATGGGTGCTGTGGCCAAGCACATATGGATGACGGGAACACCAGATGCAGTGGAGCACATGTGTCAACATTGTTGTCAGTGTCCTGTGTGAAAAGATGCAGATATCAGGTAAGGGAATGGCACACCCACCCACGACCCCTGGAGGACAGAAAGGAGACACACACATAAAAACAGCAATACCCAGAATGCATAGGTAGCACCACATGACATGGCCACAGCACTGAGCACAGTGCACATGGACCACTGCAGGAGATGTCCCTGAAGACCAGGACACCATCCCAATATGTTCATGTAAATGCACATGACACGCATACACCCCAGGGGTCCAGAGCATGTGCAGCAGTGGTGGCACACAGAGATAACAACGGACATCCTGATAGCAATAGGCCAAATGCAGCATCAGCACGTGGTGTATTTCCCAGAGGATGGAAGGTGAGGCCCACCTGAAAGGTATACCAGTGGCCTGATTGGGAATGTCCATGTCAGGCAAGAGCACAAAGAGCCCCAATAGCGGATGCAGACACCAATGGACAGCGGACATCACCACATCTGCATGGGTAGCTGTGAGTGGAACATGTCCACGGTGCTTTGTGTTTTGCGGAAACACAATGTTGATGTACATTGGACCACCAGCAAAACTGTCACACATCTGAGAAAACTATATGACACATGTGCACAATGTACATTAGCCCACAAGCAGAAGGTAACATAGGGATGAGGGAACATAATTGGAGAGGTGGCCAAATACATCCCTACAACACAGATAGGCAGGGTAGCGCAGAATGACCGGTCATGTAGACAGGTCAAGCAGAAACAGTAACATACACTGTGTGACAAGGTACGCATGCCAGAAGGTTCAGATGGCAGGACCCCCAACACTGAACGACAAATGGAGACACACATCACAGTACATGCATGAGTGGCACAAATCTTTCAAATGACTCAATGGCAGTGACTGTTCAACATACCCTTCAAAAACACACTGTCCTGTGCCCGTGTACACACACAGCCTCACAATATGTGTGTAAGATACACCATGAAGACTCCCAAGATATGAACAGGTAATGGCCACATGTGTGACAGATGGAAGCTAATGGTGATGGAGCAGTGGTCCAAAGACATGTGCATCACCATAGGAGCAGTGGAGAGAAAACAACATATATGTGTCTAACCGTGACGACAGCAATGCAATCCTCACTATCTGCCAACTCACCCAAGTCAAAAGGAATGGTGCTTATATGAACACACTCCCCACATGCAGCACAGCTTCAGGCAGCATAGTCAGCCAATCCCTGTGGGCCCAGAACACAGAAGCTCATCCTGTGGAGCCAAGAACAGGACAGAGATATGGAGACATGAGATGGCAGTGCTGCATAATCCGTACACCAGCTAATACATGGCTAACCAAGAGACACGTCCCCAGCACACCCACAACTTACAGGAAAAGAGCTCCTCGATCAGATGTTGACTGGCTGCCATCCCTGCACGTGTGTCACCATGGCCAGGTGCAGGAGGGCACACAGGATCCACCCCGAGATCCTCATTAATATCAACTGGAACATTGTGCCTGAGAGCAATGTTGTGGAGGATGCAACAGGCTATGATGATCTTTGGCACAGTCAGGGGTCCGTACTGTAAGGCCCCGCCAGTCCTATCCAGACACCTGAAGCAACTTTTGAGAATGCCAAAGGTGCGCTCAATGACTGAGCGGCTGGAGGCATGGGCCTCATTGTACCGCATCTCTGCACCTGTCCGAGGGAGACACACAGGGGTCAGCAGCCAGGCACGACACCCATATCCTGCATCACCTGCAAACAGAAATGGAAGTAAGGCACATGTGAGAAGAAGAACCTATGGAAACCATGATGTAGCAATGCAGAAATGGACAGCAGGAAAACATGGTCACACACATATGACGGCACAGCATTGCACACAATTGTGGTGCACCAGAGTCTGCATCATGGAGATCAAAATCACACTGGCCGATACAAAGATGGTCAGGTGGGCAAGTCACTGGGACATGATGTGATATGGCACACAGGGGATATGTCAGTGTACCACAACCCAGGTGGGCAAGGTGGGGGTGTCAGCGCAGACAGGCCAAAGCAAACAGTCATGCAGCAGACATGTGTGATATCAGGTTTGCACATACACCCTGACACGTGCCACCCCCTACATGGTGGCTGAGTAGGCCACATACACACTGTATAGCTGGTCTATGGTCCTGTTCCCCGAGTTCCCCAAAGCCCCCCCCCCCCATGGCTGGCACATGCACAATCCCGTGGCACATTGGGCATGAGATGGACACAACACACAGGCCGACCTATGTGAAACCTTTGCACCATGCATGCCCTGAATTACCATTAAAAAGGATGATAGCAATGTAAACAGCTAAGGCAGGGTAGAGACGACACCACATGGGTGTGGGGTGACACAGATGAGCAAGAATAGGCACATGGTAGGCAAGAGGATGTGTGTTGCCGCACAGAGGTACGTGAGCACAGTCCAGGTGACAGGGCGTGCTGTGGTCACAGTCCCAGAATAGTCAGCACAAGGACACAACAGCACCATGTCATGCATGCAGAGGACACAGCTGACAATGGTGCCCCCGTAAAACACATGTGGTCGTTACACACAGGATGCGGGGAATACCTACCCAGCAGGACATAGTCCTCATATTGCCCGGCCTCAAACAGGCCAAACAGTGCTGAGTTATGCAGGATATAGGAGTCATGGGCTGACCCTGGGAACCGCGGGACCACATTCAGGATACGCATACGTGCATCACAGACAACCTGCACATTGAGGGAATGGAAGTGTTTGCGGTTGCGGTACACAACCTCCCTGTCGCGTGGCGGGATGAGGGCAACATGTGTGCAATTTATTGCACCCATCACATGTGGTATCCCTGCAATCTGCTGGAATGCATGTCCCAGGGCCACCCAATGTTGCCTACTGTTGGGAATGGCAATGTAATTCCCAACCCAGCTGACCATGGCCCACAGTACCTGGTGGAGGCAGCGAGAGAACGTTGGCCGACTCATCCCACCCACTGCGGCCACTGAGGTTTGGAAACAGCCAGAGGCAAAGAAATGTAGGGCAGCAAGGAGATTGGCCATTCCAGGTATAGCATGTGACCGGGCAGTCATGGGCTCGAGGTCAGGTCTCAGATCCTCATAGAGCTCCCTAATAGCCCCTGTGTCCAGCCGGTAGAGGGTGATCACCTGGTCCTCCCTGATGTTCTGTAGCATGGCCCTGGGCCTGTAGAGGCGATGCAGGCATGGCCGCCCCTCAGGACGCCTACGGCACCGTTGTTCCACTACACCCGCCAGTGGACCCTCCACAGCTGCAGGCCTGTGTTGCAGCGGGTGAGGACCCATGCCCAGGGCCTCAGCCCCAGGACCATCATCTCCCTCGGCCTGAAAGCGCAGCCCAGCTATCTCCAGCAATGCAATGACTGCACCACCTGCATTCACAGTCTGAGCCATGATAGACACAGGATGTTGGAAAGGTGGCTGTGAAATAGGGTACAGGGCGGGAACACAAATCACACAAACAATACACACCTGGTCAACCAGGAACATCCACCACACCCAACACCCTGTAGTCCGCAAAATCCTGTAGTCGGCAACGTAGCACGCGAAGGAGCGCGCCTACCCCCGCATTGCTCCTGAGAAAAGCCATTCTGATAATAACCAACTCCCTGTGACGCAGCATAGTGTAAAGGTACTGCGAGGTATACACCCTACCAAATAAGGAAGACGCCAAGATGTCACAGAGACGCCAACCACGTTAACACGCGCGTACACGCAACGCACATACCACGTAATGAGCCAAACAAGATGTGACTAGCAGCCAAATATACACGGGTACTCCAAGATAAAAGATATGTCCTACTTACCATCACAACATGCATTGTAGGAGGAGGCCACGTGTAATGTGTACATCGAGGGATGAATGTATGTGGAACAGGCGAAAACCATGCACAGTGCGTCACATAGGGCACATATTCGCATTACCTCCATGCGTGCTCAGGGGGAGAGTGCGATGTTACGCGCGTACGCAACACGTGTATGCAACGCGCTCATGCAACGCGCTCAGAGCCACACCCACACGGGACCTATATAAAGCTGGGGAGGACAAAATGGCACGCACCTCAGCACACAATCTGGATGAATATGACAAGCCAGATGTCTGACAGTGCAGGAGCAGAGCAGATGCCATCGATGGGCACACCCAATGAAGATGGTGCGAGGCCAGGCACATCTGGTGTACATGGAACACCATGTGCACAGGGCACTGCAACAATGGGGCAGAAGAGGCGCAGGCCCACCCTCCCTGAGGAACTCTGCAAACGAGCGGTACGGTTCAGCCAGGAGGAAAATGACCTACTCCTCATCGCCATTCTGGAGCGATATGACCTTCTTTTCAGACAGCTGAGCTCAACAACAACTGGTGCAACACGTGCTAGGGCATGGGCGGAGGTACAAGCGGAGGTGGCAACTGCAAATGGGCCGCACAGGGATGTTGAAAGTTTGCGCAAACGATACTGCGACATTAAAAGGAACATCAGGAATGAGCTGGGAAGAGAGCGCAGAGGGGCTCAAGGCACAGGAGGAGGCCCAGCACAGGTCGCCAACCTGAGTCCACTAGAGCGACGCTTGGCGGAGCACCTGGGCACAATGTACATACATGGCCTTCCCCCAGAGTTGGACACAGCGCACCAAGGTGCAGGTAAGTGTTTGAGTGATCTGTACCAGTGGGAGCCTGCAAGCGCACGTGTGTGGGTGACCAAGGGTGGACTGGGGTGTAGGTGGCATGATTGTGCAAAAAGAGGACCCATGGGGCAGCACAGGCATACAACCAGCCTCTGGGCCATGACCCATTGGGAGAGAGATGTCCATGGTGGTCAGGGAGTGGGGCCTGCAGCATCCTTGAGCTATAGCTATGTCTGTTACTCACAAACAGGGTCAGATACCATAGCACAAGGCCTGAAGATGGGCCCTCATTTGGGGCATGCAGCATCCTTGGGCTATAGCTGAACCCTGTTTGCACAAACAGGGTCAGATACCATAGCACAAGGCCTGAAGATGGGCCCTCATTTGGGGCCTGCAGCATCCTTGGGCTATAGTTATATCTGTTACTCACATACAGGGTCAGATACCATAGCACAAGGCCTGAAGATGGGCCCTCATTTGGGGCCTGCAGTATCCTTGGGCTATAGCTATGTCTGTTACTCACAAACAGGGTCAGATACCATAGCACAAGGCCTGAAGATGGGCCCTCATTTGGGGCCTGCAGCATCCTTGGGCTATAGCTGAACCCTGTTTGCACAAACAGGGTCAGATACCATAGCACAAGGCCTGAAGATGGGCCCTCATTTGGGGCCTGCAGCATCCTTGGGCTATAGCTGAACCCTGTTTGCACAAACAGGGTCAGATACCATAGCACAAGGCCTGAAGATGGGCCCTTATTTGGGGCCTGCAGCATCCTTGGGCTATAGTTATGTCTGTTACTCACATACAGGGTCAGATACCATAGCACAAGGCCTGAAGATGGGCCCTCATTTGGGGCCTGCAGCATCCTTGGGCTATAACTGAACCCTGTTTGCACAAACAGGGTCAGATACCATAGCACAAGGCCTGAAGATGGGCCCTCATTTGGGGCCTGCAGCATCCTTGGGCTATAGTTATGTCTGTTACTCACATACAGGGTCAGATACCATAGCACAAGGCCTGAAGATGGGCCCTCATTTGGGGCCTGCAGCATCCTTGGGCTATAGCTATGTCTGTTACTCACAAACAGGATCAGATACCATAGCACAAGGCCTGAAGATGGGCCCTCATTTGGGGCCTGCAGCATCCTTGGGCTATAGCTGAACCCTGTTTGCACAAACAGGGTCAGATACCATAGCACAAGGCCTGAAGATGGGCCCTCATTTGGAGCCTGCAGCATCCTTGGGCTATAGTTATGTCTGTTACTCACATACAGGGTCAGATACCATAGCACAAGGCCTGAAGATGGGCCCTCATTTGGGGCCCGCAGCATCCTTGGGCTATAGCTGAACCCTGTTTGCACAAACAGGGTCAGATACCATAGCACAAGGCCTGAGGATGGGCCCTCATTTGGGGCCTGCAGCATCCTTGGGCTATAGTTATGTGTTTTACCCCCTAACAGGGACACGTACCATTGCACCAGGACGGGGGATGGCCCCTGAGGTGGGGCCTGCTGAATCCTGGGATGTGTGTTGACCTTATGATCGCAGACAGGGCCAGATGACAGACCCCTGTGTGTCTCTTTGCATCTGTGATGGGCCTGTGGTCCTCTGTGGATAGGGCACATCATTGAGGCTACAACAGCGGCACATACCATAGGAATGTGGTCTGTAATTCACCTGTACGATGTTTGCAGGCACCCCCTGTGGCCAGGGGGATTCTGTTTTGGGGGGGTGGGACAGACCTCACTCCCAGCTGGATGCGGAGACACCTTGCAGTCCCTATTAGTGCATAGTTGATTGTTGATTTGGCTACATGGTGTTCCTCTGCACATCCTGGGTTGGGGTGCCTGTTCCCATGAACTTACCTCATGTGGTTAGTCAGAGCTTCGGTTGTACCGAACAGTGAGGCGCTCCCATGCCCTTCTGACCCTGACCAGATTCTGCCTTCTGGATGATCCAGGGAATAGGCGCGTCTGTCTAAGGCAGAATAGCTCTGTGAGCAGGTAGAGCTCCCTTTGCGTGAATGCAGGCTTCCTCGACATTGCATCCATGTCTTCAGAAAGAATGTCTTGTACGTAGCCACGTGCGTTGGTACGTGCGTTGGTGCGGGCGTGGCTACGTGCGTTGGTGCGGGTGTAGCCACGTGCCTTGGTGCGGGCATAATAGCGTGCGTGGGTACGTGTGTTCTTCCAGCGTGGGCACTTTATATTACAAACTCTTGCACCTATTAATTACACAGGTACACTACCAAAAAACTGCCTCCAGTTTTGCAACTGATTCTTATAGATTTTGGGGTGCTGAATCCAGGAAAAATAGCCAAAATGTTCCATCATGTCACGTTTTCTTGCAAAATTAGATTTCTTACCCATATAAGGAATGTTTACATAATTTCTTTTTAGCCGACTGCAGTTTATTTTCTTGGCCCAAAATAGAGGTTGTAATGGTTAACTAACTAGAAACACTCCCTCATGATATTTTAGAGTGTTTTGTATTCATTTTATACATTAACAGGACAATTGGGAGGCAGGGGGCTAAATTCAGTACTCGCGCTGGCGCATGTTCTTTCCTGTTCGCCTCGCCTCGTTCGCTCGCTCAAACACGGTGGTTGCGACATGAACCTTCCTGTCAAATTTCAGTTTCTTGCAAGTTCATTATTACCTTTTGTATGCTCAGTCGTAATCCAGCTTTATTCTGAAGTGGTTCACTACAGTTGTAGTTTGCAGTGCTGTGTATTTGTGATGGCTCACAGAGTCAGAGGTTGCGTCAACTCTCCGGACAGTTTTTGTTTTATTTGTGGGGAATATACCGTGAAAAAGCGGCAGAGGAACATTTCTGCATTTATTTAAAAAGTATATTTCGCCTATTTCGGTTTGAAGTTAGGCGATCAAGACAAACCGTGGGCTCCTCACAAAGTGTGCAAGACATGTGAGGAAGATCTACGCTTATGGATGAAAGGTAAAAAACAAGCATTTTATTTCGGAATACCTATGATGTGGCGTGAACAAAGAGACCACAGCAGTGACTGCTATTTTTGCTCTTGCATTGTGAAGGGATACAACTTAAAAAATAAGAACGTAATAAGTTACCCCAACCTTCCCTCAGCAATTAGGCCTATGCCTCATAGCAACGAAGTACCTGTGCCTGAACCTCCAAAATCTTTGGATCATATTTGTGTGGACGGTTCTGATCATGATGAGACTCATCAGATGGCTTTTCCCGATGAGTCCAGTACTTCCGAGTTTGAAACTGAACCAGATCCGAAACCTGAACTTTTCTCTCTCAAGCTGAATTGAATGATTTAGTCCGGGATTTAGGACTCCCAAAAGATGCTGCCCAACTGCTAGGTTCTCGGCTTAAACAGAAAAATCTATTGTCAACAGGAACAACTTTTTATTGGTACCGCAACCGCGAGACACAATTTTTGAAGTATTTCAGCAAAGAGGAAGATTTGGTATTTTGCAACGATATATACGGAGTGATGGAAAAGTTTAAACTCAAGTATGATCCTGCTGAATGGCGGCTGTTCATTGATTCGTCAAAAAACAGCATAAAAGGTGTTCTTCTTTATAATGGCAACACATTCGCTTCAGTTCCTATTGCTCACTCTGTTATTCTCCAAGAAAAATACGAGAATTTGGCCCTGATTCTTCAGAAGATTCGTTATGATGAGCATAAGTGGATGATTTGTGGAGACTTTAAAATTCTATCCATGCTATTAGGGCAGCAATCCGGTTTCACCAAATATCCCTGCTTCCTTTGCTTGTGGGATAGCCGGGCCCGTGACCTACACTGGGGGAAAAAAGACTGGCCAATTCGGGAGTATTTGAGACCCGGTGAGAAAAATGTTCTTCATGAGAGCTTGGTACCTCGTGATAAAATTCTATTACCACCTCTCCACATTAAGTTGGGTCTCATTAAGCAATTCATCAAGTCCCTTCCAAAAGATGGTGAGTGCTTTCGGTACCTTTGTTCAAAGTTCCCCCGACTTTCTGAAGCAAAGCTAAAGGAAGGAGTGTTTGTTGGCCCTGATATAAGGAAACTCATTTCAGATGGAGCATTCGCTGAAACGATGTCTGAGAAGGAAAAGGAAGCCTGGGATTCCTTCAAGGATGTTGTTCTCAAATTCTTGGGGAACAGGCGGGATGAGAACTATAAGGATATTGTTGCCAGGATGCTCAATGCCTTCAAAAAACAAGGCTGTAACATGAGCCTGAAAGTCCATTTCTTGCACTCCCATGTGAACTACTTTCCCGAAAACTTGGGGGCGTACAGTGAAGAACAAGGTGAAAGGTTTCACCAGGACATCAAGGATGCAGAGAGAAGGTACCAAGGAAGATGGAACACCACTATGATGGCTGATTTCTGCTGGTTGCTGCTGCGGGAAACCCCAGATGAAAAATACACCAAGCAGCGCACCAAGAGAAGCATTCGGGGGAAGAAGAAACGGGCCCACCAGGAGATTGATTGACCCAAGAATGACTTTAAAATCTAAACTGTGTTGACAAATATTGTGTTTTTACTAAACTTTGAAATAAAAATTTGCTAGTTATTACCACAGTGTCGGATCTCATTTATTAGAATTTTATTTTCACACCATCGGGTGTTTGTCTTCATGTATTGCAATGGTGTGGTTTGCGTTTTCTATTCTTACATACATACCTGTACAACATTTTTTGCACATTTCTTTGCTTTGCTTTGTGTCTAACCTCGCTCTTATATGCTCAATGTTTGTGCACATGTATGTGGCTGTTTTAAGTGCAGACAATTTTGCTACCATCACAGTGTGTTTTGTTGACATTACTCTATTCTTATGTGCTGCCTTGTTACAATTTTCTTTATTCTTATTTGAATAACTACTAAACAATTAGTATAAAGAATTCATCCAAGAAACTTTTATCTCGATCGCACTCAATCTGAAATGTTCACCTCAAACTGCTAACCCAATGTAGCAAAAAATCTGTACGTGATGGAGCAAATTGGTTACCAGATTTGGATTCAGCGCACCAAAAAACGTAAAAATCAATCGAAACATTAGAGGCAGTTTAAAAAATTTTTTTTTTAGTGTACCTGTGTTATGCTAACAGGTGGAAGTGTAATGGCCTATGGTTTATCAGAGCCTGTGAGCATTTGCTGGATTTTAAACCTCCAGGTTTAGTACTGCTGCTACATCTCCTAGGTAAAGTCTTTGGGACTCTGCTCATTACAGGTTCTGCTTTATGTTTCCTAGCCCCTTCTGCTGCACACATCTCGCATTAGCATACATTCACCTTCCTTTGCCTAGAGGTGACCATGACGTAGAGCTGTATCTGACATTTCTGATGTCCCTTTTCTGTAGATGTATTGAGGGGAATGTGTGGAGACAGGGGCACAGAGGGAGTCCCAGATTAGTTAGATGTAGGGTTGACATTGGGAACAATGTGGAGGTGCTGTGATTTTGACCTTTTGGGTATGTATAGCATGGATTTGCTCCTTTTCATGTGTGCTCTTTCACCTTTGGACTAGTTCCTCTCTTGGCTTTGGGCAGGGAACATTGGCTTTGATTCTCTATATCACCTCAGATAATAGTATTTTTGCAGACACCACTGCTCCGAGCGGAAATGCATCTGACAGCCCTGCCACGTATCACCACAGTGGGTTCAAACCCATAACCTCGGCCTCCACAGTCGGTGCATTTGACAGTGGGTTGACGTTATGTCTGTATCTGTATCTCCTTCTATATGACTGGCTGACTACAGAGGGACGTCAGTTCACCACACAGTCCATCCACAGTAGTTCACAGGGCTGGATTTGCGCAGTCACACCCATGATGCACTTGACATGCAAATCAGCTGTTCACAGATACACACCATGGGGAATGCACCCCCACAGCACCTCGGCCTGGTGGGGGAACTGACCATGTGCACCCCCACAGCACCTAGGCCTGGTAGGGGTTTCTGACCGTGTGTTTTACTGGCACAGCGTAGCTACACACCGTTACATTGTGCGGGTACTGCGCTCACCGTGAGGCGCACAGCACCATGTCCACAGCACCATCCATGGTAGACATAGGCCATGCTGGACATCCACAGCAGTGTTAATGTGTGGGATAGGTAGTTTCTGCACAAACACCTTGGATATATCTGTCTGGCTCATTCAGGTGTAGTCCCTATGGACCCCTAGGGGGATTCTGGTGGTAAACACATTCTCCCTCCCTGCAATGGTGGCAGTGGAAGGGACCATCACCCCCAGTTCTGCTGTGGGAGAGACACCCCTCAGGGCAGTTACTGCAGTTCTCTAAATATCCCTAGCACAATAGCAGACAGACATTAGGCCTGTATATGCTAGGCTGGACCCCACCACTATCTGATATTCAACTGCAGCAGGCCGTCAGCTACTGCACCCTGCAAGGCTCTCCATCAGGACACATACCAGCTGCAAATAGTCTGCTAGTTGGTCCATGATGCATGTTCCTGTTGGAAATGCATGCACCCAGAACTGGACTGGGATGGCAGCATACACAACAAGCAGATAAGTCAGTGACTGGCACCCCAAAGGGGAACACATACATATCACATGACAGAACTACAATGTAGCACTATGGGGCTGCCTAGCCATGCTGTGCTCACTGTACAGTCAGGGTGAGATTGATCTCCCTGCAGGACATACAGCGGTCATCCTGTCTGTGTAGGTGGTGTCCGGGCACTAATATGCCTCAGTCAGTGCCCTATGCGCTGTGCAGATGCAGCCTGCCTATGCCACCCTGTCTTGGCTATACCCATGGTACCTTGCGCCTCATTATGCACAGTGGCAGGCCAATACTGGCAACAGTGCTGGCAGTGTGGGCTGTGGAAGGTGTTTGCAGCCACCACACACTGTAGAGACAGACACACACTCCGACACCTATGCCAGCATTGTGCTACTGTAGAGGGGGTTCAGCAGCCCTGCCCACCACACCAGTCCTGGGCACAGTCCAGGCATGGATATGGTCCGCAATACTGTTGGGCGTCACTCCCCAGGGTGGTAAACACTGTCAGAGACCTGACCTGTAGCACACACCACAGACATCAGAATGATTGTTATGATGGAGCTAAATGCGCAAACTGTGCTTGACGTAGGACTTGCTATCTGCCAGTACTCATAGGAAATGTTTGATAGGTGCGTACCGTATACCCAGGTGTAGGGTGCCATTGCTAGGGTATGCATGTGGTAGTATTGGGAGATGCACACAGGGCCCAATGTCCTGCCTCTCCAGGAGGCATTGGCCACTGGGGCCTGTGGGTGTGGGTGTGTCTGCCCCTGTTGGCTGGTGCTTTACAGCAGAGGTCCCAAATCCAGTCCTGGTGTGCCAAACACTGTTTGGGTTTTCAGGCTGTTCCTCATGAATATGCATGGGCTACATCTGCATAACATGTGGGTGGTGCATAGATATGCAGCACAGGCATCTTCATTAGAGGCAGCATGGAACCTGAATGGTGTGTGGCCCTCCAGGACTGCATTTGGGAGACTCTGCTCTAGGTAATGCGGCTGTTTCTGGTGTCTGTGCTCGGTGTGGTAATATATAGGCGTACTAACCATGCATATGTTCGCAGCAATAAAGGTTTGTCATTACAGTCACGGTACAGTTGGGTGAAAAAAATGTGGACTGGATTGGACACTGACCCAGCTGGGCTTTGAACCTGTGACCTTCTGTTCTTGCATGCATTGTCTGTGTGCACTGCACCACGGTGTTGCCACAGATGTGCTATATTCCCTGGGTAGTCCATGACTGTACATCCAACAGGGCCTGTCTGTTGCTGTGGACGTGCCAGCCTGCACATGGCTAGGCCACTGTCTGCTGGGACTAGCAGCCACTGCCCCCTCCATCACCTGTACCCTTCCGCCAACATGCTGACATGTCCTTATCTTGGAAAATGATTATGACCTGATTGAGGTGTGGCACTCCAGGACTGCATTTGGGGGACTCGACTGTTGGTAATGGCCATTGTTATGGTGTGTGTGAGGTGTAGGGTAACATATTGGTGTTTGAACGATGCCTCTGTTCTCTGCAATAAAGGGGTGTCTTTACTATCTCGGTTTGGTGATGGGTAAAATATGGGGACTGGGTTGGCAGAGGCCCCAGCTGGGATTTGAACCTGTGACCCTCTGGTCCTATAGTTACTGGCTGTGTCCATGGCACCACACTGTAGCCACAGAGACAATGCAGCCCCTGGAGATAGGTCACCTGGCCGAAAGAGTCAGAACTCTGCTATGCACATTTTTACTGTGGGCTCATTCACCTTGTATGGTGACATAGGTGCACATAAACCCCGAATATGACCTTGGAATGAGAGGATAGGAACATAACCAAGCTGGTCAATAGTGATATTGATGGGCAACCATGGAACACACTCCCAGGAGCTCTCATAATTAGGATTAGGGAATGATTTTTGGAGGGGTCTACGCTCCGTGGACCCTTCCAAGACTCATTTCTTTTTTTGGGGCTTCCCTGGGAGTGTTTTTTATGGTTTCCCATTAATATCACTGTTGACCAGCTTGATTATAGTTTTTTAGGATTTTGTTGTGGTCTTTTTCCATTCCTATTTGCTATTTTGTTCAGTGCACATATATCACACTGCTCACGTTTTAATAGGTTTCCCCGGTTTTGCTGTACATTGCTGACGGAAATGGTTTCTCTTCCCTTTAATATGCCTTTAACGGCAGGTTTTCATTCGCGTTGGGATTGAGCTCTGAGATTCAGCGCGTTAGTGTGAGGGTAGCCTCTCCCCGCCCACTCTCCGCCCATTGACCCCTTCTCTCCGCCCACTCTCCACCTTCTGCGCTGTTTTAACGCGCCGCGGAGGCTTACGATCGTTAACTGCGGTTAACACGCGTAAAGTACGTTTAACAATCGTTCGCGCGTCAGAACGCGCGTTTGGACGTGCAAACGATCGTTAAACGTACTTTACGCGCGTTATTCACGATTACCGCATTTTAGTAAACATACCCCTAAATGTATCTGTATTTATTCTTTGAAATTGGTGAATGTCTATTCATTGTGAAAATATGATGAATTTGGAATTTTCTTAATCTATTCGAGTTATCAATGATTGCAATGCGTTTTTGATAATTCTTTTACCAGTTGCCAGAATAGTTCTCCCTGTAGAGAATCCAGGATCTCCTTACTTCTAGACGATACTGCAGCAGGAATGTACCAATCAACATCTAGCATATTGAACTCCCCTATCAGTAGCACTTCCCCTTTCCTGGCAATGCTGCGCATGTCTTCAATTAACTCTCCACCCACCTCTTCCTCCTGTGAGGGAGGTCTGTATACCATGCCAATGCAAATAGATTTCTCTTTCCCTCTTTCTAGTTTAACCCACAGTGCCTCCTCTCTCCCTTTTAAGTCTGTAGTTCCAAAACTTTAATATTATTCTTTACATATAGTGCCACTCCTCCTCCCCTTCTTCCTACCCTGTCCTTTCTGAATAAAGTATAGCTTGGTAGTTTTACATCCCAGTCATGGTTTTCTGTGAATCATGTTTCTGTAACTGCAACTAAATATAATTCAGCCTCTTCCATTAAAGATTCAACTTCTGGGATCTTATTTCCCATGGTACGGGCATTTATACAAACCGCTTTCCATATATTGCCCCGTTTAACCATTTCCATAAAGGTATTTAATGTTTTACTTACCTGGGGGTTTTCACTTACCTGGGGGCTTTCTTCACCCTTCCCGAATGAATCTAGTTTAAAACCCTCTTCAGTAGATTAGCCAGTCTGCTACTGAAGACACGTCAACCTTTCTTGGACAGATGGATGCCATCTCTGCTCTACAACTCTTGGAACAGCATCCCGTGGTCCTGGAAACCAAAACGCTCTTGATGACACCATCCACACAGCCATGCATTCATCTCCTGGATATGAGCTTCTCTGCCTTGGCCTTTACCATCAACAGGGAATCATATCTCCCCTATCTCTCCTCTCCTCCAGCATATGCATATTTAGGTCTTCCTAATCTCTTCTCATATGTCTTCTGACGCAGGCTCCTGATCATTTTGGTTGCCTTCCTCTGAACCGTTTCCAGTCTTTTTATATCCTTTGTGAGATATGGTCTCTACAAGTGAACACAATATTCCAAGTGAGGCCTCACCAATGGCAGTGGCATTAGTACCTCTTCCTTATTGATGGTAATTCCTCTCTGTATGCAGCCTAGCATACTTCTGGCTTTTGCCACCAGCTTGTCACACTCTTTTGCCAACTCAAGATCCTCAGAAACAATCACTGCAAGGTCCTTTTCCTGGTCCGTGCACACCAACCTCACGCCCCCTATCACATACAATTCCCTTGGATTTCTGCTTCCCAACTGCACGACTCTGCAATTTTTCACATTAAATCTTAACTACCAAGCATTATACCATTTTTCCAGCTTTGGTAGATCTTTCCTCGTCTTATCCACTCCCTCAGGAAGTCCAATCTGTTGCAAATTTTCATGTCATCTGCAAAAAGACTGACTTTTCCATTCAGTCCTTCAGTAATATCACTCACAGTAAAGGTCCCAGGACTGAACCCTGGGGCACACTGCTAATCACCTTCCATTTATCCGAGTGAGTTCTGTTTATCATCATCTTCTTCCATATGTCAGTCAACCAGTTTCTGTTCCAGTTCACCACTTTGAGACCCATCCCCAAGCTGTTCGGTTTATTGAATTCCTATGAGGAACAGTGCCGAAGGCTTTACTGAAATCTAGATAGATCACATCCATCGCATGCCCTTGATCTAGTTCTCTGGTCACCCAGTCAAAGAACTCAATCAAATTTGTTTGGCAAGATCGTCCTTTGGTAAAACCATGTTGCCTCGGATCATGCAACCTGTTGGTTTCGAGAAAGTCCACTATTCACTCCTTCAGGAGCATCTCCACTACTTTTCCTACCACTGAGGTAAGGACTGTAGTTTGTCACATCTTCCCTATTTCCACTTTTGTGAAGAGGTACCACATTAGCCCTTTTCCAGTCCTGTGGAACTTTTCCTGTCTTCAAGGATCTATTTAAAACATCCTTTAACAGCCCTGCAAGAACCTCTCTGAGCACTTTCAGTATCCTGGGATTTATCCTATCCAGTCCTATGGCCTTGTCCACTTTCAGTTTTGCAAGCTGTTCTAACACATCATCTTCAGTGAATGGTGTAGTATCTACTCCATTCCCATTTGTAAATTTGTCAATCACAGCTGGTACTTCTCCAGGATTTTCTTTAGTAAAAACAGAGCAGAAGTACTTGTTTAGGTTTTTTGCTTTTTCAATGTTACTTTCCACAAATCGGTTCCTACATAAGAACATAAGATATGCCATACTGGGTCAGACCAAGGTCCATCAAGCCCAGTATCCTGTTTCCAACAGTGGCCAATCTAGGTCATACGTACCTAGCAGTTTCCCCAAAAGACACAGGTTCCTCAATGCTTGTATTGGGTCAAGCATTGATATCCTGGGTCCCTTTTTAATAATGGTTTATGGACCTTTCCTCCAGGAACTTGTCCAAAGCTTTTTTAAACCCAGCTACACTAACAGCCTTTACTACATCCTCCGGTAACAAATTCCAGAGTTTGATTACACGTTAAGTGAAAAAATATTTTCTCTTATGTGTCTTAAATAGTTTACCCTGTAGCTTCATTACATGTCCCCTAGGCTTTCTATATCATGATAATGTAAACAATCTACCTATGTTTACCCGTTCCACTCCGTTCATTAATTTATAGATGTATATCATATCTCCCATCAGCTGTCTCTTTACCAGGTTAAAGAGCCCTAACCTTTTTAGCCTTTCTTTATAAGGGTATCCTTCCATCCCCTTTACCATTTTGGTGGCTCTTCTCTGTACCTTTTCTAATAATGCTATATCCTGTTTAAGATACGGCGACCAGAATTGCACACAATATTCAAGATGCGGTCGCACCATGGAATGATACAGAGGCATTATAATACTATTTGTTTTATTTTCCATTCCTTTCCTTATGATACCTATAGTGGAGTGGAGGAGTGGCCTAGTGGTTGGGGCAAGGTACTTCAGGCTGGAAAGTCAGGGGTTCAAATCCCACTAGAAAACAGCAACCTTGGGCTGGAAGGACTGGGGTTTCTAGTCCCACCGGTGCTCCTTGTGGTCTTGGGCAAGCCATTTAACCCTCCATAGCCCATGTTCCCTGTAAAATAGTTATCTCCAAGTTATAATGCCCTGTTCAATGTAATTTCAGTTTGTTCAATATAAACCACACTGATGCAGAATAGTGTGGTATATAAGAGAATGTAAATAAATAAATTATATTTGCTCTCTTGGTTGCCGCTGCACACTGGGCAGAGGGTTTTAACATGTAAGCATTCCTATACAACATACTACCACTAGTTAATTCAGGCCAAACAGACCTGGACACCATTATACAAGACGGGAGCACCACAATATCCTTTTATGCCATTGTCTCCAATCCCTCACCAGCCAAAAAAAGACTGCCCCATGATACTCACCTGAACTAAAAAACAAGCTAAGAAACATGTAAATGGAGACACTCCAGAGATCCAGCCCAACAAGAAGCATACAACACTGTCCAAGCTGAGTACTGCTCCCAGACCATTCACTACAAAAGAAAACATCATACAAATCTATTCAAAATCTTCACTGAACCGACCAAAGGAGCTGTTTGAAATTGCACAGCAACTAATAAAATCCCCCAACTCAAACAACTCAGCCACCACCCTATGCCCAAACATGATGGCCAAGTTCCTCCAGAACAAAACCCCATCCAGAATTTCCACCTCAATATCACCTAACAACATAGTTACTTCCTGAAAAGCCTGCAATAGTTTCTACACAATTTCAACAGAACAACTGGAAACAATCATTGCCAACATAAATACCACAACCTCCCCCTTAGACCCATGCCCAGTCTCATAGGTCAAACTCACTAAACAGGAACTTAACCCAATTCTACTTAGAATAACTCAATTCTCTCTCTCTCAGGGTTACATGCCTAAGGGGTATGTTTACTAAAACCCCGTTAGGGTGCGCGGCATGCTAGTGTGCGGATGCCATATAAGGAGTGGGCGTTTCAGTCAGAAAAAAGCAAAACCGGGATTAATCATGCGCTAATGTGCGCTGCGCTCATGTGCGCCCCGCACATTAGCGCATGAGAAAGCTGCGCGGGAAGCATAAGTGGCGCGCTGATGTGCAAACACAAGAAAAGAGCCACAGGACAATGGTTAAGACACTGACCAATGGTGCAGGTGTCTGCCCCTTTTGGCTGGTGCTTTACAGCAGAGCTTCCCAACTCCAGTCCTGGTGTGCCAAACACTGTTCGGGTTTTCATGCTGTCCCTCATGAATATGCATGAGATACATCTGCATACATGGGGGTGGTGCATAGATATGCAGCACAGGCATCTTTATTAGAGGCAGCATGGAACCTGAATGGTGTTTGGCCCTCCAGGACTGCATTTGGGAGACTCTGCTATAGGTAATGCGGCTGTTTATGGTGTCTGTGCTCGGTGGGGTAAAATATAGGCGTATTAACCATGCGTATGTTCTCTGCAATAAAGGTTTGTCCTTACTATCACGGTTTAGTTGTGGGAAAAATATGTGGACTGGATTGGCAGTAGCCCCAGCTGGGCTTTGAACCTGTGACCTTCTGTTCTTGCAAATACTGTCTGTGTGCACTGCACCACCTTGTTGCCACAGATATGCTGCATTCCCTGGGCAGTCCATGACTGTACATCCGACATGGCCTGTTTGTTGCAGTGCACGGCACCCACCTGGACAAGGCTAGGCCATGGTTTGCTGTTGCCACCAGCTGCTGCCACCTCCACCACCAGTACCGCTCCATCCTTAGATTGGAGACAGCATAAACCGTGAAGGATTTGTGGCCCTCCAGGACTGCATTTGGGGGAATCTGCTCTAGGTAATGTGCATGTTTCTGGTGTCTGTGCTCTGTAGGGTAAAATAGAGGTGTTTGAGCCATGCTTATGTTCTCTGCAATAAAGATTTGTCTTTACTATCATGATATAGTTGTGGGTAAAATATGGGGACTGGATTGGCAGGAGCCCCAGCTGGGACTTGAACCTGTGACATTCTGTCTCCAAGCACACTGGTTGTGTGCACTGCACCACTGTGTTGCCACAGAGATAGTGCATTCCCTGATGATACCATGACTGTTTGTCCGGCAGGGCCTGTCTGTTGCAGTGCATTGCACCCACCTACACAGGGCTAGGCCATGGTCTGCTCTGGGCAGCTGCCACTGCCCCCCTCCACCTCCAGTACCTCTGTGCCACCATGCTGACATGCCCTTCTGCTGGTGGTGCTGGTGGTACCCAGTCTCAGGCCATCCTGTGTGTGGGTAGGCGGCTGCCTATGGTGCGGGTTCTGGGGTAGGGGAGCCTGCATATCTGTCCGCACATCCCCCAATCACCGCCTGCCAATGTTCTGTGCCCTTGGGGGTAGCTGCTGGGTACTATCTCCTGTGACACTGTGCTAAACACTCTCGTGCCCATGTTGGGCCCTCATCAGTTGCTGTCTTGCTGCTGTTCAGTTTCAGCATTCCTAAGTGCCATCTAGGCATCTGCCTAGTCTGCACTGTGCCGCAGCTGCACCACAGCATGTGCCGCCTGCAGCCCTCTGTATCCCCTTTCCCAGAATCTGTCCAGTTGCCCATTCCGACCTGCCCGCCCTGCTGTTGTGGAACATGTGCATGCCATAGGTAACCTGTCCAATGGAGAGGTAAACCCTGATCAGTGTTATTTCACTGCAGGATAATTCACCTTGTATGGGGACGGAGCGTAGACCCTTCTAAAATTCATATTTATTTTTTGCGGCTTTCTTGGGCATGTTTTTTGATGTTTCCCATTACTATCACTATTGTCCAGCTTGATTATGATTTTTTTTATATTTTGTTGGGGTCATTTTTAATGTTTATTTGCCCTTTTGTTCCGTGCACATGTATCACACTGCTCAATTGTTGTAGGTTTCCCTGGTTTTGAGTTACATTGCTTACAGAAATGGTTTCTCTTCCCTTTAAATCGGCTCTACCGCGAGGTTTTCATTCGCGGTATTTTTTTACTTGAATTTCAGCCCCGCTCCTGTGCGGGGAGCCTCTCCTCTCCCACTCTCTACCCATTGACCCCTTCTCTCCGCCCCTGGGGAGCCTTCCTCCGCCCTCCGAGAGCCTTTCCACGTCTCTACGCACATCAGCGCGCCACGCACATGAGTGGGCACTTTAGTGCGGCGCACACGTGTGTGGGGCACAAAAACGCATCATTAGCGTGCGCTAAGGTACCTTAGCGCACGCTATTGTGCGCCGCACACTTGAGCGCAGTTTAGTAAACATACCCCTAAGAGTCTAAGGTGCACCTCTATCAGGCCCCTACTGATGTACCCTACATTGGACCCATTATCACCAACCTCTTACAGACAGATCTCAAGCATACCATTCACAGCCAAAATCATTGAAAAGGCAGTCCAAAATCATTGAAAAGGCAGTCCAAATCCAACTGCAAGACAACATAGAAGCTCACACCAACACGGTTTCAAATCATTCCATAGCATTGAGACCCTGATTATATCAAAAATGCAGATTCGAGTGTCCCGCGGGGCTCCCCCCTGCCCGGCAGAGCCTGCCCTCCCTGCATCAGCTCCCTCTCCGCAGTCGAAACCAGCTTTCAGAGTGCGAAGGGAGAGTTTCTCCCTCGTGGCTCTGTTAAGCCCACGGGTGCTGATGGGGAAGTTCCCATCAGCCCCTGCGGTCTTAACAGAGCCGTGAAAGGGAAGCTCTCCCTTTGCAGCACTGAAAGCCGGTTTCAACTGTGAAGAGGGAGCTGATGTAGGGAGGGCAGGCTCTGCCGGGCAGGGGGGCCCCACGGGGCACTCGAATCTGCCGCGGCGGCAGCGGCAGGCCGGCAGCAGACAGCTTTTTAAAAAAAATGTAAAATGTTCTTTTAAGCAGAATGTTCTTTGCGCGGGGCCCCCTGAAATGCGGGGCCCTGTGCAAAAAACATTCTTGATCAATGGACGGGCCGGCCCTGGTGCCTAGTAAGGTGCCTTATAAGTAAGGTGCCTGATAAGGTGCCTTGTGAGGTGCCTTATAATTTTCCATTTTAGGTTCCCTATAAGGTGCCTTGTTAGGTGCCTCATAAGGCGCTTTGTAAGGTGCCCTATACAGTAGGCCTTCTTAGGCTAAGTGCCGTATTAGGCACCCCTGGACAAGGCACCTTAGAGGGCACCCTGGGTTACGGAACCATAGGTTAAGGAGGCCTAACAAGGTTATGGTGCCCTAGGTTAGCATGGCCTAAGGGCTGCAAGGTGCTTCAGGATGACATGCATGACCTGTGAGTAACAGAGACAGATGTAGCCCTAACACTAGATAGAATACTCAGGAAAGGCAATGAATAGGTGAGTGAAGGAGGTAGAGCTGGGAGCCGCTGGACCTGCCATATCTGAGGACATCCCATGTGGCTGCCAGTACTGATGACAAACATGGTGGGGGCAACTGTACCATAGCACAGGGTGTTGGCAATGTAAAGTACTGGGAAGACAGTTGGTGGCAGACAATGGGAATATGTGTCCCCCAGTGGAGGCGGAGGTGGCAGGATAGTTACAATGATGTGTGGACAGTGGAGTGGTGGTGCCATGCAGATCAGTCACAGGCGAGGCAAGCATGAAGAGGCGCAATGCAGGAAAGGGTAGCAGTGCAGGACATGGGGTGACAGCCTGCACAGGCAGACAGGACTCTACACAGCTGACAGACGCAGATAGATGGACTGAGGGAATGTTGGCAATTGTAGCGAGGGTATTAAGAGCTGGCATCACAAATCTGCCTGTTACAGGCATGCACACTATTTGAGTAGAACAGGCATAAGAGGAGGGAACAATGAGGAATTGAACCCATGAACACTGCCGAGAATGGCATTGTATTAACCGGTAGGCTATAACTCCGTGGTGTATGTCACAGCAATGGCTGGGTACAGAAGGACTGCAGGTCACTGCACAAACTGTCTGCTCTGAGTGCCAGGATAGGGTAACCCCTCCAGTACCCATGATGCAATGCACATGCTGAATAGCTGTCTACAGCTGATCAGCAAATGGGGTCTGCACCTCTTCGGTACCTCAGCTTGGAAAGTCAAACTGAAAGTGTGTGATACTGGCACAGAGTAGCTAAAGACCATGCCATTGTGCAGGTTTTGTGTTCTCCCTGAGGTATAGGATGAGTGCCCAGAACTAGTCCATAGTACACGTGGTGCTAGAGATAGGCCCTGCTGTACATCCCCATCACTAGCAGTGTGTGACAGGTGTTCTTTGCAGTACAGCTGAAGGTAATTTGGTGTCCATCTGTATCCTGCAGTCACATGTGGCCCTCTGGGACCAGACACCACCCAGATTAGTGTGTACCCCATGTTAGGATCTGGCTGACATGGGCACCTGTTATCAGGGCAGAGGGGTTTCCAGACTCGCATGAGGTTTGTGTAGCAGTGCCTTCATAGGTCAAAGTGGTATACACTACATACCCCAAAGGGTACACATCACCCTTTTGTAGGTAAGGGACAGGTGCCCCAGCTCTCTTGAAGCAACAGCTCTCCAGGGTTGGTAGGCCAGAGCCATACCTTTGGCTGGGGCAGTGGCAGACCAGCAGCAATGATGAGGTTAACTCTGGAAAACCCCAACTGCCTCACACCACTGTCTGCCAGTCACCTGTAGACAGTACCTTATAGGTGTCCCAACCATGCACAGTCTAACTGCAGACAGTCCACTAGCCAGTCCATAGTGCATGCTCATAGAGGAACTATATGCACCAAGTAAGTATTTCAGTGATTGGGGCCCCAGCACTGGGAACACAACAGGATCCCTGGAAGCAGATAATGTAGAGCGCTATGTGGGAACCTATACAAGCCATGGTCACTGCTCGGTCAGAGTGAATGCCCACCCAGCATGCCATGCTGTGGCCACCCTGTCCATGCAGGCGGTGGTTGGACACTACAGTGTCCCAGCCATTGCCCCACACCCTGTGAAGATGCATCCTGGCCAATCCGCCCTGTCCGGGCCATACCCATGACACCTTACTCCTCATTATGCACATATTCAGGCTAACGCTGGTAACAGTGGGACATTGTGGGCCCAGTAAGGTGTGGGCAGCCACAAAACAATGGATAGATATACACACACACACTCCTATTGCAGCATTATGCAAAGATAAGGGTGGTTGGCAATCCTGCCCGCCACACTGGTCCTGATCACAGTGCCGACATTGATAAACTGTGCAGGAGGTAGTAGTAGTGTCCTGGTGATAACTGCAGCTCAGTGGTGGGGCCAACAGCCTGACTCTCCATGCATCTTTGGATTATGGAGCCTGTATGAGAGGGTGTTTGTACCCTTGTTAGCCGCTGCTTTGGGCTTTGCACATGTTGCTGTTGTATCTGCATTGTAGGGTAAAACATAGGAGCATGCTCTGCAGGAACCACAGCTGGGGCTTGAACCTATGACCCTCTGCTTCTGGACACACTGGCTGGGTGTACTGCACCACACTGTTGCCACAGATACATGGTGGTCTCTGGGGCTACCTGTACTTTTCCTCAGCCAGACTTTGCATGTTGCACTGCACACCACGTGCTGGTACAGGGCATGGCGTAGGTCCACTGCAGGCAGGTGCCACTGCACCCTCCAGCATGGGCACACCACCCCTGCCATGCTGACATGGCCATATGCTGTCGGTGCTGGTAGTGCGCAGTCCCAGGCCATCCACTGTGTGGGTAGGTGGTCGCCTAGTGAGCGGGGTCTGGGGCATGGGGCATACATGAGCATCCTCACTTCCCCCCCATCACCACCTACCAATAGTCTGTCCCTTCCACTTGGGGGAGGGTTGGCTGGGGGGATGTCGGGTCAGTGCCCTGGCAACTGTTAGCTTGGGTGGACCAGGTAGATGTAGGTGGATTGTGTTTGGCCTTTGTCAGCTGCTGTCATGCTGATTTCCGGTTTCTATGTTCCTATGTGCCACCTAGGTGCCCGCCTAGTCTACTCTGTGCCACAGCTTCCACCCCCGCTACATGTCCCGCCTGCAGCCCCCTATGCCCCACTTGCACCATCGCCATAGTGGCCTTTCATACTTGGCTACTATGCTGGTGCTGGAAATGGAGCACTACTATCACGTTTCTTGGGCTCCCTGTCTATGCTGTACATTGCTGACACTGAAATGGTTTCTCTCTCCTGCAAATGTGCATCTAACAGCAGGTTTTTATTTGCGGTAGGATTCAGCCCTTCATTTCAGCGCGTTAGTGTGCAGAGAGCCTCTGCCTGCCCACTCTATGCCCATTGACCTCTTCACCCCGCCCTCTCTCCACCCTCTGCGATGTTTACCGCGGCCGGGGACGTTAACGATCGTTAAGTAATGTCAACGCGTGTTAATGTTACCTAATGCGCGTTAACGTTACCTAATAATCGTTAACGTTACATAACGTGCAATCTGTAACATTACTGCAGTTTAGTAAACATACCCCTAAGAGAAAGTTAATTGTTCTTAATGGTTCTTAATTGTTCTCAAGTGTTTCCTTGGGGGGGGTTGATTCTCTGACGTCATTCTCAGTCATATATAAACGGGAACCGGACATTGCAAGGTTCATTCTCCTGAAGAAGAGCTCTGAGGTTGAGCAGCTTGAAACACTAATTGGTGTTGCAAGAACCTTGCAAGTTTGGTATGTTTGCCTAACAACAGCAGATAGAGACCGAGACCGCTTGCAGCAGGTAGCCGTAACCCGAGAGGGTGAGAAGAGTCATCACTGCTGTTGGATGAAGACCAACCACAGTGTATTAACATTGAGAGCGGCTGGTGTCTTAGCCCGGAAGGGTGCGACTTATCATCATTGCTGTGGACCGAAGCAAACATCTGAATCAGCTAAGTGTTACAACATAGATTTATTCATGTTTGGAGGCAACATTATAAGGTTGAGGACCTGAGAACTTTTGAAAGTATATAGTTCTTAATTTAGAAATCGGAACAGAAGCTATTTATGCGGCCAAGTCTGGTATTTGGACCTTTGGGGTCTTCTATTGAATAAAACGGAGGGCTCACTGCAGGAGAGGAATTTCCCCTCATGGTGAGCGATCCAACAAAAATTACACACATACTTACATATTTAGGTTTAGGTAGTTTAGCCAGTTCTTATAAAATTAGTAAGTTAGGGAATCAATTGAGTGGGAGGACAAGATTATTGGCATCCTTATAAACAATTCAAATCTGTTATTACAGAAGAACCACAGTCCCACTGCAGTGAAATTAGATGCACCTGTGGTCAATTGTCTGTACTCACGTGACTTGAATCAGCCAATGAATAATAGCTCTAATGTTTAAAATGGCCACATTTACTTCATAATGATGAAGACAAGAGAGCTGCCTAAGACCATCAGAAAAAACCATTATCATGAAACATCAAATTTTAAAGGAGTACAAGGCCACCTCCAAAGACCTTGGGATTCCTGTGTCTACAGTTTGCAGTGTTATTAAGAGGTTTTCTGCTAATGGAACTGTCAAGAACATCCCAGGAAGTGGTAGGAAGAGGAAAATTAATCCAAGAAGTCTTCAAAGGTTAGAGTGAACTGTTGTAAAAACAGTACATACAACATCCAAAGAGCTTAAGGCTGACCTGGAGCAATTTGGAGTGGCAGTTTCAACTCACACGATGTGCCGTGCACTAAACAAAGAAGGACTTCATGGACGAAGACCAAGGAGGACCCCATTGCTCAAAGACAGACATAAAAAGGCATGCCTGATTTTTGCTTAAACCCACCTTGAGAAAACACAATCCTTCAGGAAACATGTTCTGTGGTCAGATAAAACCAAACTTGAGCTCTTTGGCAATTCAGACCAGCGATACATTTACAGGCAAAGAAATGAAGCTTATAAGGAAAACACATCTTTCCTACAGTTAAATATGGTGGAGATTCCATAATATTGTGGGGCTGTTTTGCTGCTTCAGGAACTGGAGGCCTGGAATGTATTAAAGGAATCATGAAGTCAGTGGACCGCCAAGGTATTTTGGCGCAAAATGTGCTATCTAGTGTCAGAAAGCTAGGTCTGGGTCGAAGGTCATGGGTCCTCCAGCAGTGCAATGACCCAAAACAGAGATCCAAAAGTACAAAAGAATGGTTAAAAAGGAACAAATGGACTCTTTTAAACTAGCCAGCAATGAGTCCTGATCTCAAGCCAATCAAGAGCCTTTGGAAAGATCTGAAATCTGCTACTGATAAAAGGAATCTGGAAGCATTCATGAAGTGGAACAAATCGCAGTTGAAGAGTAAAACTACCAGCAGACAGATGTACAAAACTTATAGATGGCAACAAGAAAAGTTTGGAGGCTGTCATCACTGCCAAGGGGTGTGCAACCAAATATTAATGAAGGGTGCCATTAATTCTGCCCAAATCATATTTTGTTTTTTTTCTCAGAAATTATTGCATCTAAGTTGCACAGACATCTTTTATTTTGTTGTATACCTTTGAACATACTATTACAATATTACGTTGACACACAGTTGGAATATTTCCAATTATTTCTCAAGATATTGTACACAACATACCTAAAATGCAAGGGTGCCAATAATGTTGACCACGACTGCATATGAGCCTTTGTCAGGGCTTAATTTGTAGGCATAAAAAAGTGGATCGTGGAGCAGGGAGAGGGGGTAGGTGGTCTAGAGTCAAGGAACAACAGAAGAAGAGGGGCTAGAATATGAAATAGAGTGACTGTTCTCTGCTCTGCACCAGGCTCACCCCCTCCTCACCTGGAAAGGACACCCCTGCTGCTCTGGAGCTTACAAAGAAGTGGTGGAATGCATTCCAGGCAGTTCCCCCAGAAATCAAACCCTGAGCCTTGTACTAATACTGTATATTAGTTCAAACTAATATTAAAGACCACACAAATTAATATTTAAAAAACACGTACATTCCAGCACTACTTTTGGGGGACATGTAAGCAAAAGGGAACAACAGTCTGGTTGCTATAAGTAGTCATAATAGCAGATGGCACAGAGATAAATCTCCACTGCACGTCTAACGAAGCTAATACTAATATAATGAAATCTGTGTCATAGAGCATGTCCTAAAGTAAACACATTAAAAGCAACCACACCCTTTCATGTCCTTCTGGTCTGATGTAAATCTGGGACGTTTCTTTCTACCCCTGTCCTAAATATAGCGTGACCTTTATTATTAATAAAGACATTTCTGTGTGTGAGGTAGATGGATGAGTGAAATTACCGTACAAGAAATGCATTATTTTCATGCCACCAAAGTGGCAGAATTTTGACAGCATAATGTTTTCTGATGGCTCTAATGTACTGCAGTTGATGGTCTGTTCCTCTGTTCTTGTATCATGCTGCTAAACAATAACTGCTGTGTGATTGCTTTAGTAATGTCAAAGGCTGCTACTTTGTATGGCTGGACAATGGCTTCCTGGCTTTGATAGTTCTGAATTTGCATTGTTTTGTATGGATCATTTTAAGATTCTAACAGAGATAAAGAACATTATTTTTACTGTATGCTTTTACAGCGGCACCATAAAATGCTCTATTCTAAGGTTTAATATAAAATCCATTGCAATTGAAGTTTAAACTATCCCCTAAGTAATAAGTGCTATCATGGATTCTGATACACTTAGAGAGGCTTTTCTAATCATTACTAAAAAATTCAGGAAAAAAGGTTTAAGAACCTTTCTCATGCGACTATCATGAGAAAATATTTCTACTCCCGATACTTAAAGTGAGTGGTCAGGTTGCCAGGATACCAGTTAGGTCTCTGTCACGTGTCAGTCTTGCACATGCAAAAGTCATTCTAGTGGAGCAATACTTAGGAATATTGTATGAGGCACAAAGTAATATCTGAGAGAGAAACAACCCTCAAGGTGCAACTTTTATAGTTTGCAGTTGTTCATGAAAAAACAGGTTATCTAGGACATGTATAACAATGATACTGAAGCAGACAATTACTGCCATTGTTGCTCTTTCTGTTCTATAGTGGTGTAATTGTATAAACAATATTTTATTTAGTATGGGGTTCATTTTAAAAGTGTTGCGTTAGTTGTTCCCACAGCGGTTTTGCCATGGCTACCCATGGTAACTGCAGGGAGATGGCTGTACCTGCCCCCTGCAGTTAGCGCAAAGCCCTGTGCTAGGAATGCAGCCCATGCCCCTTTATGTGTGTGTGTGTGTGTGTGTGTGTATACCAACTTAATGATCCCTTTACCCTCCCCAACATTGGCTCCTATGAACTCAGTTTACAACCATTACAAGCATAGACCCTGATGGAACAGCTGTCCCTGATGCCTCAGTGCTCATGGCCTACCAGCTCTTCAATCCCTTGTATTTTGTTTTTGAAGGTGTGAATAAACAGGTAGACCAAGGTGAACCGTTCGATATAGTGTATCTGGATTTTCAGAAAGCCTTTTACAAGGTCCCTCAGGAGAGACCCTTGAAATTAAAAGTTCATGGGATTGACAACAATGTACTACCGTGGATCGAGAACTGGTTAAAAGACAGAAAACAGAGAGTAGGGTTAAACGGACGATTTTTCCAATGGAGAAATGTGCTTAAATGGAGTACCCCAGGGATCTGTGCTGGGCCTGCTGCTTTTTAACATATTCATTAATGACTTGGAAATGGTAATAACAAGTGTGGTTATCAAATTGGCAGATGACACAAAATTATTCAAAGTTGTTAAAACATAAGAGGATTGTGAAAGATTACAAGCAGACCTTGATAAATTGGAAGAGTGGATGTCCAAATGGCAGATTAAATTTACCGTGGATAAGTGCAAAGTTATGCACCTTGGAAAAAACAACTCCAACTATGATTACACAATGCAAGTTTCCACATTAGGAACCACCACCTAGGAAAAGGATTTAGGCATCATCATGGATGATACGTTAAAACCCTCCACCCAGTGTACAGCGACAGCCAAGAAAGCAAATAGAATGCTAGGTATCATAAGGGAAGGAACGGAGAACAAAGCCAAGGATATTATAATGCCTCTCTATCATTCCATTGTGCGACCGCACCTTGAATATTATGTGCAATTCTGGTCACTGTATCTCAAAAAGGATAAAGTGGAATTAAGAAAGGTACAGAGAAGAGCCACCAAAATGTTAAAGGGGATGGAAGAATACCTCTATGAAGAGAGGCTTAAAAGGTTAGGACTTTTCAACTTCGAAAAGAGATGGCTGAGAGGAAATATGATTGAGGTCTACAAATTAATAAATGGAGTGGATTGAGTAAGCGTAGATTGGTTGTTTACTCCATCAAAAAGTAGAAAGACTAGGGGACATGCAATGAAGCTACAATCTAACACATTTAAGACTAATGAGAAATAAATATTTTTCCACTCAATGCATAATCAAACTCTGGAATTTGTCACCAGAGGATGTAGTAAATGATGTTGGTGTAGCTGGGTTTAAAAAAGGTTTGGACAAGTTCCTGTACGAAAGGTCCATAAACCATTATTAAAGAGGACCAGGGAAATCCACTGCTTACTCTGAGATAAACATTGTCGAACTTGTGTACCTTTTTGGGAACCTGACAGGGAGGGATGGCCTGTCCACTAGGTGGACTAGACAGCTGCCCTCCAGCATGGCACACATGGCCTGCCACCACTCTCCTCACCACCGTACTTAGCTGCACCACACCACTGCCCTCAGTTGCCACTAATTCCAGCGCAGGGTCAGCTAGGATCGGTGGCAGCTGTCCATGGCAAGCCATTTGTTTTGGCACACATGGCCTGCCACTTCTGACCTTCCAAAGTTGTGTCAGAAGAGTCAGAAGCAGCAGGTCATCTGTACCAAAGGACATGGCCTGCTGTTGCCACCGCTGCCAAGTAACCCCCAACCACGCCGCCAGAATCAGCGGCAGCACGGGGAGGTGGTGTGGATCAGGACAGGGAAGGGAGGGTGGTGCAGCTCGGCACGAACAGGAGGGGGGTCATCATGGCCAGGGTTTCTGCCAAAGGCTAGAAATCTTTGGGCTAGCCCTGCTGACAAGTACTTGTGACCTGGTTTAGCCACTGTTGGAAACAGGATACTGGGCTCAATGGATCTTGGTCTGACCCAGTAAGGCATTTCTTGTTCTTATGTCCTTATACCCATATTTTATAAAGTATGTAAATATCCATGCCACCTTTGTTCCATCCAAACTGTTTTTTATATAAACACGTTTTATATAAGGTTATACCAATTCCTAGAGCAGTCTTGCTCGCAAAATTACCTACTCTACCCCCCCACACACACACACACACATTTCACCCTCATCCTCCCTCTACCCCTCTCCTCATTGAAACTGATGATGTAATGCTTGATTTGGTACCCTTAAGAAGTATACCAATCCCACACTCCTGTAAATTGCTCTGTAAATAGTTAAAAGTGGTCATACCCAGTTCCACTCTATGTAAACAGTTTGAGGCGGCACCTCAATTACCTTGTTCTATGTATAAAGTTCTTAAACACTGTTCCATGTAACCGTTTTAGTTTAACCTTTGACAATTTTGACAATTCTGAAGCCATGCGCACGCATTCTTGCGATGATGTACTATGGAAGAGAACCTGGTAAAATCTGCCAGTTACGCTATGACACACTCGCTCAGATGCTGACTCTGGGCAATATTCATGCTGGCAGTAAAGTGATTGTAATGGAAACGTGTGCTGGCCTGGTTCTGGGCGCTGTGATAGAGCGTATGGGAGAGGAAAATTGAGCAAAATGGAAAACATCTCCCTGGCTGAAGGCTGTGACATCAAGGACCTTGAATAGGAAGGCATATATAAGTATTTGAGTAGAGGAGGGAACACTCAAGCAGAAATTACTGAGGGAAAAGATCAGTTAAGAATGTTACAGGAGATTAAAATCATTAAGAAGTGCTTTAACATCACTGAATAAGATACAAGCCATCAATCTGCTAGCAATTGCTGTACACTCATACAGCTTTGGAGTTGTGGATTGGCCTCTTTAAGATCTTGGAAAAACTGGATGTGCAAACAAGAAAACTCCTCCATGCCTATGAGGTAATTTTACAAGAATCGGTGTATGTCAAGAGTGTACATGCGAAGGAGGGCTAGGCCAAATAACAAGTAACAAAACAAATAACAAGTAAAAGTGCTTTCTCCTATGTGTTCCATTGTATTGGTGCAAATCTTCCATCCAGCTTAGGGAGATTAAAGACCTCCAAGCTTTTCAAAATGACCTGAAAACATACTTATTTACACAGTACTATTTTATAACCTAGACCATCCCGTCGGAAAATCCATGCAGTCCCAGACTGACCACCCATCCTAACACCCTACCTATAAAACCTTAGCCTTATCCTACTTCAGCTAAGGCAATAGATTTCTCACTCCTTGCACATATGTAGTATATACCTCTGTACCTTCTTGAACCCCGATGCAGTGACTTGAGCTGTAAATAGTTGCTATGTTCAGCCACAGTTGTGTAAATAGCTCCATGTTCAACTAAGTCCAGCTGTTTTTTTGTATTGTTATAATGTTCAGAACGTTCAATGTATGGTTCCTTGTTACTTTTGTTCAATGTAAACTGCCCCTGATCTCTGGAAGGGGCGGTATATAAAAGTTTCCAAATAAATAAAATAAATAAATGATGTAAACCACCCCTGATCTCTGGAAGGGGCAGTATAAAAATATGCACAAATAAATACATAAATAACATAAATAAATATAAACACCCACAGTAAAAGTATACACCATCAACTAGACATGTAAGCTTATAGAATAGCAGCTTGCTAAAGTGTGCAAGTCATTGAAAATGCATGATTTATGCACACTGATGGTGCCTATCTTTATGCAGCTTTTTATATAATGACCCCATACCTAGGGGGTACCTAGGGCCAGATATTCGAAGGGCATTTATACAGTTTACAGCTCAATAAACCATGTAAATGCTCTAAATCAGGATATCCAATGATACTTACATGTTTAGTGCCATTGAATATCCCCTGCAAAGCCTGCTACACACCCTGATGCTCTGCAGTTAGCACTGAGGCTTGTTGGGGGTGTTCCAGAGTAGAGTGGAGGTGGGGACTACCACTACTTGGTTAGTGATCCACAGCTAAAACTTTTGGCTCACCTAGTTTTAGCCACAGATGCTAAGTGAATAGTGGTGCAATATTGACACTACCTGGTTAGCCTTGGAGGCTCCGGGGCATGTGTTGTGATGCCAGATATTCAATGCCATCACCACAGCATTGAATATCTAGTGTTAAGGGTCAGTAGGCAAGGCTATGCGCTGTAGCGGTGCATAGACTGCCCAATACAAAATCAGGCCCATAGAAATTAAAATATATATATCAAATATCTTATACATTAAGGGGGTTATTCTGTGCCATGAATAGCGGAGATGGATGGCCCAACGGGTCATCCATCCCCGCTATTTGTGTCTCCACCCGGCCCCGACTAACTTCCCTGCTGGTTTTGCGGGAAAGTTAGACGGGGCGGGGAAGAAGCAGCTCGGGGGCAGAGTCTGGGCAGTTGCCAGTCCTGGACGTCCAGGGTCAATTCTAATGTCTGCCCTGTATGTCCAGGGCCAGTGACTTATATGGGGAATTTATTCCACCTCCGAGGTGGAATAACTTCTCTGTATGTCATTTTGCGGCAGTCCGGCGGCTGACATCACGGCTCTTCAATGGAGCTGCGGTGCCATGGGTCCATTGAGGAACCTTGACTGAGTTAGAAGGGAACAGTCCTGCACGTGCAGGCCGGACTGAATAGCAGTCCTGGCCTGCACATGCAGGACTGTTCGCGATTCTGATCTCGCAGGGCTAGACGTGCCCCATGGGATCAGAATCTCGATCCCCTCTGTACGTCTGGTTCAGACCAAACGTACAGAGGGGATTGAAGTCCAGAATGGAATCAGGCCCTAAATAATCTTTTGTAAATTTTAAAACTGATCTAATCTACAGTAGATCCATCTTTTTAAAATATCTCCAATAGCAATTACGGTAATTATGTATTTCTATATACACAAATATGAATTATTATGCAGATGATACAAATTCCCAAAGTGGAAGAGTAGACTAGTAGTTGGAGGGAAAGCCTAATAGCCAGAATATTAGGGTGTGATTCCCAATGGCACTCCTTGTGACCTTAGGCAAGTCACTTTACCCTCTACTGCCTTGAAAGAAATGCCAGGAATTTTCTTTTGGGTCATACCTTGCCAAGAAAATCCAGGAGCTGCTGGGTTACCAGGAGTGAGCACTGACTTGATAGCACTTAAACAAAGAAAATTCTTAAAAATGATTCACATTTTAAGCTAAATATTGTAGTTACATTGTACTTCTGCACTATGTTAATCCATTTTGGACATGATTATAAACATTGAATGATTAGAACACATGCTTCCAAAATACATTCAGTTACACTTTACTAAATTTGGGTCACTGAGAATGAAAATAATGCTTAAAATTGTTTATTGGTTCTATTTTTGAATTTACACTACAGGGTCAGTACATACAACCTCGACTTCGGAAGTGCTAAAGATATACAAGTTATAATGAGAAGTGATCTCAATTTAAATCATAAATTACTAAAATACATGCACATCTTTGGATTTGTAATGAATATATATTTTTGCTTGGACAGTACTTTCTTCTCGGGCAAAACAATTAATGGACGATGCAATCTGACGGTGCAATTGTGTCATACATGATATGAATTGCATCATGTTATTCCTATAAGCCATAGATGATATAATCCTAACTCTGTTTAATTACATCACTCTGCAGAACAAATTGTGCAACATTTTTTAATGAACATGACATGTCAGTAGTATTTTGGCTGTAGACCAGTCTTCTCAGTGTTTGATGTTTTCTATATAGCCAAAGTTCTATATAGCCAAAGTCACTTCTGCTATGTTTATTTTGAAATGACGTTTGAATCACAAAATCTCAGTATAACCGCTTTGATTAAGAAAGCTATCACCTTTACTTTGGCTGTAAAATTGGAGATCAGGACAACAGTTGGGCCCCACACATATGTTGCAACACTTTGAAATAAATCTTTGCCAGTGGTTGACTAGAAAAAGTAAATCCATGTCTCTTGAAGTGCCAATGATATGTAGAGAGATGACAGATCATATCAGCAATTATTACTTCTGAATGGGGCCCCCTGTTGTGAAAGGTTTGTCGAAGAAGAAAACATGGACTGTGCAGTATCCAAACATTCCATCAGCTATACGCTCAGTACCCCAAGAGAAGAACTACCAGTTTCTGATGCTCCAGAATCATTCTCATTTGAGTCAACTGAGGAAGAGGAAGGGGATGAAATTTCTGGTCACATGACTCAGATTTTCTCCCATATGTCTCCTCTGAACCATACCTCATAACACAAAGTTAACTAAATGACCTTGTCAGGGATTTGGAACTACCTGAGAGTACAGCAGAACTGTTGGTCTCCAGACTGCAGCAGTGGAATCTCCTGTTAGGTGATGTTAGGGTTTCCATGTTCCATGAACGTAAAAAATGATCTTGTTATACCTTCATGGAAGGTGATCTTGCAGCCTGCAACAACAATGATGGTCTGATGTTAGCCCTCAACATCATTTATCATCCAGATGAGTGGAAACTGTTCATCAATTCATCGAAGACTAGTCTAAAGCTGTATTGCTGCATAATGACAATGTTTTGCCATTGATTTTAATTGGTTATGCAGCTCATGTGAAGGAAAATTAATACAATATAAAACAGCTGTTGAGATGCATAAATTATGACCACATCAGTGGCAGCTTTGTGGTGATATGAAAGTTGTTGCTCTGTTGCTCGGTCTGCAGACTGGATACACAAAGTACTGCTGTTTTCTTTGTCAGTGGGATAGTCATGCAAAAGATTCCCACTACATCAAGAGAGATTGCCCACTCATGACAGTCATTGGATCCTGGAAAGAAAAGTATTCAGCATCCACCACTTGTTGAATCAAGGAAGATTTTGATTTCCACCCTTACACTTTAAGCTGGGTCTAATGAAAAATTGTGTCAAGGTTATAGACAAAACAAAACCAGCTTTCAAGTATCTCAGTAGGAAATTTCCAAGACTAAGGGGTATGTTTACTAAACTGTCTTAATGTTACCGGTGCTAGTTGCAGCTTTAATGTGAAGAATGCCATATAAGGCAGTGGGCGTTCCGGCGGCAAGGTAGCAAGAATCTATATTGCATGATAGAGGGTGCCTTGGCTCATTAATGCGCGGTAACATTAAGTCCATGCCAGCACTGTATTAGAAGCTGTAGAGATGTAGCCCACTGGTTATTACAATGTCTGTAGAGGCAGAGGTCATCAGTTCAATCCCACAGTGGTGTTATCTAATAAGGCTGTCTGAGGGATATCCTTTTAATTTAAAGCAGTGCTGCTAGCAAAAGCACCCTCATAGTGCCGTAACCTAAGGTGCCTCATAGGGCGCCCTATAAGGTGCTTCATAAGGTGCCCTATAGGGCACCCTATAAGGTGCCCCATAGGGCACATTATAAAGTGCCCTGTCCACCAAGGCACCTTATAATGTGCTCTATAGGGTGCCCTATAGAGCGCCTTATGAGGCACTGTAAGGTTACAGCACTGTGAGGGTGGTTTTGCCTGCAGCAATGATTTAAATTAAAAGGAAATCCCTCAGAGAGCCTTAGTAAAGAATACCACTGCAGGATGGAACCCATGACCTCTGTCCCCACAGTCATTGTAATAACCAGTGGGCTACATCTCTATAGCTTCTAACACAGCACTGGCTGGCTACAGAAAGACTGCAGATCACCACACAAACTGTCTGCTGTGGTTAGCAGGATAGGGTATACTCACCCGTACCCATGATGCACTGCACATGCAGATCAGCAATCTACATCTGATCACAAGATGGGGTATGCGCCTCCACAGCACCTTGGCCTGGTAGGGGGAACTGACCATGAGTGTTACTGGCACAGAGTAGCTACAGACTGTGACATTGTGCGGTTACTGTGCTCACCCTGAGGGTGAGATGGGGCACCCAGCACCAGGTCCGAAAGCACCTGGCTTTGCTGAGATAGGCTGTTCTGTAGGTCCCCATCAGTGCCAGTATCTAACAGGTAGGCCTTGCAAACACACCTATAATACACTTGTGTCCATCTGTATTTCCCAGTCACGTCTAGCCCTTGTGGACTATGATGTACTCAGAATAGTGCATAACCTGTGTGGTTGCCATGGTCACATATTATAGGAGAAGGGTGTTGTGTGGACCCAAAAGCGGATTATGTAGCACCACCCAACCTACTCTCTCTGGGTCAGGGTGGAGGACAGGATCTCCCACCAACAGATCCACACTCTAAATCGGAGGCAGTCGTGCTGGGGAGTAGACATCCTCCAGGGCAGTCAATGCAGATATGTATGCATTTCATAGGGCACTGGCAGACAGACAGTAGGCCTGGAAAAAGATCCGCTGCTCCCCACCACAATCTGACATTCACCAGCAGAGGGCACAGTCAGTCTCCACCCACTGCACCCTGCAAGGTGTTCCAGCCATACACATGCTAACTGCAGACAGTCTGCTAGCTAGTACACAGTGCATGTTCCTGGAGAAACTGTGTGCCCCCAAAAGTGGGATGGATGCACACACACCAAACAGGTATGTCAGTGATTAGGCCCCAAAAAAGGACACGCATAGATAATCACTTGAGAGAAACACTGTATGGCACTGTGTGGGAACCTGGCCATGCCATGGTCACTGCTCAGTCAGGATGAGTGTGACCTCCCAGCATGACATGCCATGGCCACCCTGTCCGTGCAGATGGTGGTCGGGCACTACAATGTCGCAGCCATTTCCCTATGCCCTGTGCAGATGCATCCTGCCCAGACCGCCGTGTCCGGGCCATACCCGAGATGGCTGCCAAACCCATGATCCTACCTAGGAGTCACGTTGGACCAACGGCTGGACTTGAAAATCCACATAGGAAACACAGTCAAGGAAATATACCATAAAATACGGACATTACGGCATCTGTGACCTCTATTGGACCCAGATTACATCCGCACAATCTATCAAACTCTCGTAATCCCACATTTTGACTATGCTAATGCAATTCTACATGGACTCCCACAGTCAGCACTGAACCCACTCCAGCTGGCAAAGAATTCAGCTGCCAGAATTCTATACGGAGACTCTAGAATAGAACACATTATACCAATTCTGAAACAACTCCACGGCAGACTAGCTTTCAAAATCCTAGTAATGACCTTTAAGGCCATAAACAACCAACCTACCACCTCCATCACTGGGCTAATCCACCCCACACCGCAGACCAGATCCAGAAGATCCACAGCTGTCAATCAACTGACAACACCCAAAGCAATAACAAAATGCAACCATGCAACATCCAACAGGGCATTCATGCTTTATGCACCCAGATGTTGGAATGCCCTCCCTACAGCCATTAGAGCAAGCACTGACCTGTCCCAATTTAGGAAGGCGCTGAAGCACCACCTATTCTTGCAGTACTACCCAGAAGACAGCTCACAAACAGACACCCCAAGATACAGGACCTCTCCAACAACACACCTAGCACACTCTCCTGCATCTAACCCCACCAACATCACTCCATGTAAATACTACTAGGCTCAGATTGTTACTAGTGTTTCTAGTGCATATAAGTTGTAGATAGTTACCCCAGTTATGTCCAAGTTTTAGTTTCTGTTCATTGTAAATACAATACAGCCCGACGGCATTGTATATGGTTCTGTTATATGTAAACCACACTGATTTGAATAGCGCATTATAGAAGAGAACTTAAATAAATACAATAAAATAAATAAATACCCTCATTATGTACATTGGCAGGCTAACACTGGAAACAGTGCAAGCATTGGGAGCTCAGTATTGTGTAGGCAGCCACAAAACACTGGATAGACATATACACACTCCCACACCTATTTCAGGATTGTACAAAGATAGAGATGGTTGGCTGTCCTGGCCGCCGCACCAGTCCTGAGCACAGTGCAGGCATTGCTAAGGTATAAAGACCTTTTCAAGTACATTCGAATCAAAAAACCTGTGAGAGAGTCAGTTGGTCCATTAGATGATAAAGGGGTTAAAGGAGCACTAAGAGGCGACAAGGCGATAGCGGAGAGACTGAATGAATTCTTTGCTTCGGTCTTTACTGAGGAAGATGTAGGGATGTTACCCATGACTAAAGTGGTATTTAAAGGTGCGGAAGAATTGAAGGAAATATTGATACATCGGGAAGATGTCTTACAACTATTAGATAAACTGAAGAGTAGCAAATCACCTGGGCCGGATGGTATACATCCAAGGGTATTGAAAGAACTGAAATATGAGATTGCAGAACTGCTATCAGTAATCTGTGAACTATCATTAAAATCATCTCTAATACCTGAAGATTGGAGGATCGCCAATGTAACACCAATTTTTTAAAAGGGTTCCAGGGGTGATCCTGGAAACTACAGACCGGTGAGCCTGACGTTAGTACCGGTAAAAATGGTAGAAACCATCATAAAGAATAAAATTACTCAGCATGTAGTGTCCCCCTCAGCCCCCTCTGGTGGCGGCGTAGTGGTTCCACAGGGGCTGGGGAGCGCATAAGAAATAAAGGGTTTCAGGGTTGACCTGTTGTGAGGGTCCATGAGGTAGCAGGCCTCATTGTCAGCCTCAAGGTCAACTTCCTAAAAAGTAACTCTTGCCAAGTGTAGGGTAAAGAAAAGGCTTTTATTTCACCTTTGCGCATAAAGAAGTTCAAAATATGAGGTAATGAGTAACAGAACACAAACTTTGGTTGCATCAAAATGTGAATCAGCAAAAACACTCAAAATAACATGGTTATCCGTCACCAACTTAAAACATAAGGTTTCCAGTATTCTTTGCATACATGGGATTTGTTTGCCTTTTACTTAAACACATCTCCTTGTGCAATAATCACATTCCATTGGTTCTATGTCTTCAATACCCTCAGATTCCCCTGGCAGCCATTCCATTTCTACGGGGTCCGAATCTGAGGTCTCTGAGATCTCTGGGATGTTAAAACCTGGTTTTCTAAAAGCATGCCATACCGTATCCCAGTGCTGGCTTGGGAGTTTGGGGCGTCGGCTTTTAGGTATATTATAACTCCCTGGGCTTACTGCTGTTTCAGGATTAAAGGTTTGCTTCTTCCAGTCTCTGGCAGCACTAAACTTTTTCCTGTAAAACTTATCTGGTATTTCTGGTTTAAAACAGTCCTTATTATCCAGATAAAAGCTAGCCCTTTGTTTCTCTCTAGGCTTCTTGTGAAAGGCTTGAGGCCTAGTCTGAAAGTCTTTTGCTTCAGGTAATTTCCAATGATCCCAGGATATCTTTCCTGTTTTAGAATGAGGTATAATTCTTTTGAGGTAAGGCTGCTGCGGAGGGGCCTGTCTTCCACCTCCACCCCTGTGGCAGTTGGTTAGGGGCCGCGCCCTCTCAGCTATATCCTCTCTCTTAAGGCTATGAACCTTTCTTTCATCCTTCAAGTTACTTTTGTAAAAACTTTTAAAAGTACCTTTTTCCTCTTGAAGGTTTCTTCTCCAGTTAGAAGGATAAGCCTCTCCTTCCTTGGCTGTCCTCTGTATGACTGCCTCTTGCAGTTGTGTATGGCCTTCCTCTAGGCCTGCTCTTGGGCCTTCAGCTCGGCCTGCTCTCCCAGTAGCTTTCACTCCTTGAGCTCTTCTGGGTTTGTCAGTGACTTCACCTCGGTCTCTGACTCCGGCTTCTGGAGCTTCCCTTGGCACTGCTTCCTGCGCTTCCTGTGAAGGTCTCTGCCAAGCTCCTTGCCTCCTCCTGTGCTTCCCCTCTGGGTTGCTCCTTGACTGCCTCTCTGGCTTGCCCCTTGGCTGCCTTGGCTTCCTCCCTTGCACTGCTCTGTCCCTGCTTAAATCCAGAGCAGCTGCTTCTGAGTCCTGCCCATAGAGGTGTGGTTCTTCCACTTCCAGGCTTGCTCTCCTGCTCCCTCTATGTGTCCCTTCTCGTAATTGCAGGTAAATCTTGTTTTTTTCAAGATTTAAAACTTTCTTTCCTTGCGTCAGAGGGCCCGCGGTATCACAGTAGATAGTCACAACCTAATGGGAGATAGCCAACATGGCCTTAGACAAGGAAGATCTTGTCTTACTAATCTGTTATGTTTTTTTGAAGGAGTGAATAAACAGGTGGACAAAGGTGAGTCGGTTGATATTGTGTATCTGGACTTTCAGAAAGCCTTTGACAAGGTCCCTCATCAGAGACTTTTGGCAAAACTAAAGAGTCATGGGATAGGAGGCAGTGTACTATTGTAGATCAGGAACTGGTTAAAAGATAGAAAGCAGAGGGTAGGGCTAAATGGCCAATTTTCCCAATGGAGAAAGGTGAATAGTGGTGTACCCAAGGGATCTGTGCTGGGTCCGCTGCTTTTTGACATATTCATAAATGACCTGGAAAGTGGAATAACGAGTGAGGTTATCAAATTTGCAGATGACACAAAACTATTTAAAGTTGTTAAAACCCAAGAGGATTGTGAAAAATTGCAAGAGGATCTTGATAAATTGGAAGACTGGGCATCAAAATGGCAGATGAAATTTAATGTGGACAAGTGCAAGGTTATGCACCTAGGGAAGAACAACCCAAACTATGGTTACACAATGCAAGGTTCCACATTAGGAACCACCACCCAGGAAAAAGATTTAGGCGTCATTGTGGATACCATGTTAAAACCCTCGGCCCAGTGTGCAGCGGCAGCCAAGAGAGCAAATAGAATGCTAGGTATGATAAGGAAAGGAATAGAAAATAAAACAAAAGATATTATAATGCCTCTATATCGTTCCATGGTGAGACCGCACCTTGAATATTGTGTGCAATTCTGGTCGCCGTATCTTAAAAAGGATATAGCGATTTTAGAAAAGGTTCAGAGAAGAGCCACCAAAATGGTAAAGGGGATGGAAGGATACTCCTATGAGGAAAGGCTAAAAAGGTTAGGGCTCTTTAACCTGGAAAAGAGACGGCTGAGGGGAGATATGATAGAAGTTTATAAATTAATGAACGGAGTGGAACGGGTAAACGTAGATCGATTGTTTACGTTATCAGAATATAGAAAGACTAGGGGACATGCAATGAAGCTACAGGGTAAACTATTTAAGACTAATAAAAGAAAATATTTTTTCACTCAACGTGTAATCAAACTCTGGAATTTGTTACCGGAGGATGTAGTAAAGGCTGTTAGTGTAGCTGGGTTTAAAAAAGGTTTGGACAAGTTCCTGGAGGAAAGGTCCATAAACCATTATTAAGAAGTGACCGAAGATATCAATGCTTGACCCAGTACAAGCATTGTGGAACTTGTGTCTCTTGGGGAAACTGCTAGGTACATATGACCTAGATTGGCCACTGTTGGAAACAGAATACTGGGCTTGATGGACCTTGGTCTGACCCAGTATGGCATATCTTATGTTCTTATGTTCTTATAAGTATCCGTTACAAAGTATCAGATGTACAAATTGCTGTTACAAAATAGATACCACAAAGCAGATGTATCTAAGTAGATGTTACACAGTATCTATTTCAAAGTACCTGTTTTGACCTCTGCTAAATTTACCATAGGAATCTGCTACATTGTATCCACCACTCAGCAAATGAATTGTGTACTCATTATAACTTAGGACTGCTGACTAGCATCTGTCCTTTATCTCCTCCTCTGTGCCTGCCATCAGGTAACAGACCAAGAGTCCCGTTAATAATTTCCTGGCGGTCTGCCCTTAGCTACCCGTTCACAATTACATAGCGCCCTACCAAGATGGGTTCCCCCATTGCCACCATAGTCGGATGTTATATCATCCTTTCAAGTTGGTTTTCCAGCTCTCTGCCTTAACCCCATCCTCCAACCAGATCCCAATATTACAGAGCCATGGAAGGAGATGGACTGGTGCATCCCATAACAACACAAATTGGGACACCCGCTCACACCACCCCCATCTGTTACACATTGCATTTCAACACTCTATAAAATCAAAACAGGTTGAAAACCCCTACCCTCATAGCCTAAAATGTGCCCTCATCAATGCCCGTTCAATCCGGAAGAAGTGGCCAGTTGTCACTGACATAATTTCCCTCCACGACCTTGATATACTCATGGTCACAGAGACATGGCTATCCGCCGAAGACAACATCATACTCAACCAGCTCCTCCCCCTGAATTTCACGGTACATACAAGTCATAGACAAGACAAAAGAGGAGGAGGTGTGCTCATCCTCACCAGGACAGACCTCCATTTCCAGACGGTGGACTCCACCAGTACAAATCATCTGGAGACCGTTACCATTTCCAACAAACGCTGCTCAATCAACCTGCTTTACAGAGCACCCTCAGCTTCTCCGGATGATCTCGCTGCTATCATTGATCTCGCCTCCAACACGCATAACCTAAGCATCCCAAATTGGATCCTATCAGACTTTAACCTGCCTACGCTACAAGATAATCAAGTGTCATCCTTCCTTGATGCCCTTGCAAATCTCGGCTTCAAGCAATTAGTGAGGGAACCTACTCATATTAAGGGAAATATCCTGGACTAAGTATTCGCCCCGCAGATATCTCTTAACTCATCTCAGGATTCCATAACGTCCATAACTCCTGTTCCTTGGTCAGATCACAAACTGATCATCCTCCAGATTCCCTCGCACAAAGCCCATTCAAAGAGCAACCAGATACCAAGCAACACCACAAGACCGCCCTCTCAATGTTTCAAGCCTTACAACAGAGATCTTATCCTTGCGGAAACTCAACAACTCATCAATGAAACCACCCTGAACCTTAACGACCTAATTTCTCACTGGAACAATTGCCTCAACACAATCGCCCTATGCACACCAACCAACAAGCCCCCAGGGAAAAGAGCGAGTGCTCCATGGTACACAGCTAATCTTAGAGTATCTCTTACCCAATTACGGAAACTCAAGAAATGCTGGCGCTGATCTCATTCATTAAGTGACCAGACAGCATACAACTGTCATCTGGCTGCGCACCGCAAGGCAATCACTGAAACAATGAAACAGTACTACTCGGATACCTTAAAGAGATCACTTAATAAACCACACAACCTTTTTGATCTGGTTAAGACTCTATCAAAGGAACCAACCTCTGGGCTTCAATTTGAGATACATCCACAAGATTTTGCAACCTACGTACAATCCAAGATATGCCAGACCAACAAAACCTCTACTACGACCACCACCCCAGAGCAAGATTGCCCAACAGCCTTAACCATATTCTCTACCCCCACCTAGAAAGGAATTGAAAACACTATTATGGCCCTTAACACCACCACATTCCAGTCCGATCCATGCCCAGCCTTCTGGATTAAGGAGCTCGGCAGTCACTTCAGCCCAGTACTATCCAAAATAATGAACCTCTCCTTCTCAACCGGCTCTTTCCCTTCAGCCCATAAGCATACCTCTATCAGACCTCTGCTTAAAAACTGCAAGCTCGATCCCCAACAGGTAGAATCATACAGACCTATATCCAGCATACCACTACTCGCGAAGATCATTGAAAAAGAGGTTCAACGACAATTACAGGATCACATCGACACCGCTGCACCGTTAGACCCCTGCCAACATGGTTTTAGGGAATTCCATGGAGTGGAAACTCTTCTTACCACTCTCTTCTGCAAGATAATCACCGGCATTGATGACATCCGTCAAGGATTTGCTCTCATCTTTCTGGACATCGCTACAGCTTTTGATTCAGTAAGTCATGAGCTTCTCTTAGGACGACTAATTGAGAAAGGCATTAATGGAAGAGTGCTTGAATGGTGCATATCTTACCTGTCCGGAAGATGGCAGCATGTTCGTTCTGGAGGGATAACTTCAGAACCCTTCCACCAAAGCCAGGGAGTCCCACAAGGATCCTCCCTTTCTGCCCTATTGTTCAACATTTACATGCAGCCAATTTGTAAGATCATCCGGTCCTTCAATGTTGATTGTATGTTATACACTGATGATGTCCTGCTTTACATACCCTTCTCTACTGAACATCTGGACCTCTCCCCACTGACGAGCTGTTTCAATGCAATATCTGACTGGCTTCTCTCCCAAAACCTCCAAATACAACATAAGAAAACGGAAGTACTCTTCATTACGAGAAACCCTAACTTTACCCCGCCACAATATCTTAAAGTAAAAGAAGCTGAGTTACAATCTAAACCTTCGATACGTTACCTGGGAGTCATTTTGGATCAACGCCTGGACATGAAGGCCCACATAGGAAACACAGTCAGAGCAGTATACTACAAGATCCGCTCACTTAGGCATTTACGATCCATGCTGGAACCAAATGATTTCAGGACAATCTTCCAGGCGTTGATCATTCTTCATTTTGACTATGCCAATGCCATCCTACAAGGTCTTCCCCAATCCACCTTGAACCCACTGCAGCTTGCCATGAACGTGGCAGCAAGGGTCCTCCATGGAGCCTCCAGGAGTGACCATGTGACGCCTCTGCTGATACAGTTACATTGGCTACCCATCCAGGCTAGAATCATTTTCAAGACCTTATTACTCACTTTTAAAGCTGTTAACAAGCTCTCCTCTGCATTCTTAACTGCCCTCATCCATACCACATCTCCAAATAGAGCAAGAAGATCCACGGCTATAAACTCTCTAAAAGTCCCGAAAGCACTAACAGATTGCACTACATCTACTGCTAATAGGACCTTTAGTCTCAGTGTGCCAAGATGCTGGAATGGATTACCCCCAGGTATCCGGGCTATTAAGAGCCTAACACAGTTTAGGAAAGCCCTCAAATTCCACCTTTTCAACAAGTACCTCATAGAGCCCAACGACACCCCTTAGAGTCCAATGATACAATTCGCTAAGCAAATATATGGTATCTTAGCAACACACCAAGACAGATACTCTAACCCTTAGTGGTGCATATGTTCTATGAAACTCCTGTTCATATGACTCTATGTAGCAAGTTTACCCCTGTTCTCCAAGTTTTTTGCCCTGTTATTTGTAAACTCATACGTGTTAACTGTACTGAGCATTTTTGTTCCATGTAAACCGCGTTGATGCTGAATAGTGCGGTATATAAGAGAATGTAAATAAATAAATAAATAAATGTGCCACATAGGCAGCTGTCTAGTCCCCTCTGCACCGCGGCTGCACCCACTGCCTGTCCTTCATGCAGCCCCATATGCCACATTTGTGGCATCACCATAGTGGCCTTTCATACCTGGCCACTATGCTGTTGCTGCACAGGTAGCACTACTATCACCTTTCTTGGGCTCCCTGCCTATGCTGTACATTGCTGACTGAAATGGTTTCTCTCTCCTGCAAATGTACCTCTAACGCGAGGTTTTCACTCATGGTAATGTTCTGGCCTTAAGATCAATGTGTTAGTGTAGCAGGGGCCTCTCCCCGCCCACTCCCCACCCATTGACCCCTTCTCTCCGCCCTCTCTCCACCCCTCACTGGTCCTTAATGAAGCCGGTAAGGTTTACGCACGTTATGTAACATTTACGCACATTATGTAATGTTTACGCACATTTTTAACGTGTGTTAATGTTACTTAACGTGCATTACCGTAGATGCTGTTACGTTACCACAGTTTAGTAAACATACCTCTGTGTGCCTTAACGCCACAGGAGACATGTTCATGCGAAACCTCACACTATCACCTGATAATGTTACTTTTTCGTGCGCTAATGTTACATATCGCACAATAACTTTATGTATCCCACGCAAACATCACCGCTGCGACGTTATTGCTGTTTTGTAAACATACCCCTAAGTGGAAAGACCTAGGTTTATAATAATTTGTGATTAATAATTCACTACCAACATGTTATATATTTCCATAAAAATGGAAAAGCTTAGATATCTTGGAAACTAGCCAATCAATGGTTTAATTGTCCTTTTTGAATTCAGGTCATCAAAATTCATAAGACTTGGCAATTTTTTATCTCTGAAGCAGACAACCTTTAAAAAAATTGTATTTGTATCATTTGCAAAGGAAACTTTACCATTCATCCATACTTACAAGGAACTAACAGGAATGGGAAAGAAGATACTAATGTGGTACCTTAAAAATTTGAGATTATGCGCTAAGTATTGTAAATATTACTACTACTATTTAGCACTTATATAGTGCCACGCACGCAGCGCTGAACAGGCATACATACAAAAGACAGTCCCTGCTCGTCAGAGCTTACAATCTAATTGAGACAATACAGAGGATTAGTCAAATTGGTACAAAGCACAATATGGTCTTTACAATTTGGTTATGAAAATTGACGGGAGTCAGGTTGAGATTAAGGATAGAAGTCAGGATCTGAAAGCGACAGTGAAGAGGTGGGTCTTCAATCTGGATTTGAAGAGGGCCAGGGAGGGTGCCTGGCATATAGACACAGGCAAGCTTTTTCCAGGCGTAAGGTGCAGCAAGGTGAAAGGAGTGAAGTCGGGAGTTAGCCGTGCAAGTGAAAGGCCTAGATAGAAGTAATTTGTTAGAGGAGTGAAGTTCCCGAGAGGGGATGTAAGGAGCGATGAGAGATGAGAGGTATTGAGGGGCACAGAGTGAATGCATTTATAGGTCAACAGGAGAAGTTTGAACTGGATGCGGAATAGGACAGGGAGCCAGTGAAGCGACTTGAGAAGAGAAGTAAAGTGGGCATGGCGAGACTGGCAGAGGATTAGTCGAGCAGCATAATTCTGAATAGACTGAAGGGAAAGGAGATGGCTCATGGGGAGACCAGCAAGGAGTAGGTTGCAGTAGTCGAGGCGAGAGGAGATTAAGGAGTGGATAAGGGTTGTGGTAGTGTGTTCAGAAAGGAAGGGGCGGATTTTGCTAATGTAGAGAAAGAAGCGGCAGGTCTTAGCTACGAGCTGGATATGTGTGGAGAAAGAGAGGGAGGAGTCAAAGATAACCCCCAGATTGCGGGCCAAGGGAACAGGAAGGATCGTAGATCCATCCACGGAGACTGAGAAGGGGGGGGGGGAGGAGGGGAGGGGTTGGGGGGAAGGACAAGGAGTTCAGTTGTGGCCATGTTCAACTTCAAGCGGCGATGAGACATCCAGGCAGCGATGTCAGAAAGACAGGCAGAGATCTGGATTGATGGAGAGATATTAGGTGTAGAGTGGTAGATTTGGGAGTCGTCGGCATAGAGATGGTACTGAAAGTCATGGGAGGAGATAAGCACGCCAAGGGATTGTGTATAGAGAGAGAAAAGGAGGGGGCCCAGGACGGATGCTTGGGGTACACCAACATAGAGCGGGGTGTGAGAGGAGGAGGAGCCACCAGAGCATACACTAAAGGAGCGATGGGAGAAGTAGGAGGAGATATCAGGTCAATATGTGTACATACATTTGTATCATCTATATAATAATTCATATTTGTACTTGTGGCATAATAACTATGATTGCTGTTGGAGATCTCAAAATAGATTAATCTTTTTAGTTAATTTTCAAAGGATTCTTTAATATTTAATATATTTCAAGTATATATTTATTTTTATTTTCTAGGCTTTTATTTTTAATCCTTTGTATATTTTTTATAAATCATGACCACTGATACAGGCAGAATGATGAAACACTGCTGTGCCAAGTTATATTTACCCAAATGAACTTGATTGAACTTCGCCTTGTCTTCTGGAAGCTATTTCTATTGTGTTCTTTTGATATTATTATGGACATTTGAGTTCAATAGTTAAAAATATTGTGGCTGATATTCAAAGATAATTATGTAGTTGACAGCAGGTGCTGGCAGAATAAATATTTAGCTTTTGTCCATGCAAGTCACCATGGGGCATGTTTATTAAAGCATGGTAGCCAGGCACACGGGGTTGAGTGTGGTACTATTGCACATCTTGGACCCACAGTAGCTGGGATCATGTGTACTAAGAAGGCAACTGTGCTAAAAATCCCCTGCTACCTGAGTACTGCGCGAACAGATGGGGTTAGAGCAGAGCTGGAATAGAGAGTAGGAAGACACAGCACTTTAGGGGAGCTTTTGACCACAAAAGACGCTGATAACATGGGCACAGATAATGCCTGCAAATGACCAGATGTTAGTTAGAGTGGAGTAGTAGTCTAATGGGTAGAGCACTGGCTTGGAACCCAAGGGACCAGGGTTTGAATTTCCACTAGCACCCCTTGGGCAAGTCACTTAACCCTCCATTGCCTCAGAAAAATCCAGATGAACAATGTCCCCGTTTAATGTAAATTACCAAGTTTAAGTTAAAATGTGAACTGCTTTGACCAAAATGATAAAGTGGTATAAAAACCTGTTAAATAAATAGTTGCATAAGCTGTGCTGGTGTATTCCAAATGCAGTCCCTATACTTCCAACATCCCTGTGCCATCCCACATGTATGTCAGCTCATACAACAGAAGCAGGGATGAACCCATGTACTCAGTTCCCATGCCATCAAATGCAGAAGTCCCAAATGAAAACCTCAAAAAAATCAATGACCATTACAGGTATGCTCAATCAAAAAGAGTCATTGAAAATAGAACGTTGAGTCCTATGCATAAAACTCCACCATGTGTGTATTCAATCCTTGTAATCCTTTTAAATCACGTTAATTCACCTATTTTTTTATGTTGGGCCCCCCCCCGGCAAGAGAGAGAAGGGGAAAGCTTTTCCTCTCCACTCCGGGAAGTCCCTTTTAGTGAAAGAAAAGTTCATAGGAACCAAATCATCAAGTAGTGAAACATCACTTATCTCGAAACAGCGGCGATGTGTAATTTTCCATGAGGGAATACAGCTTGCACGACATGCATGTTTTGGACCTGTCAAGGCCTGTATCAAGTGAAATGCCCCATCTTGGATCCATCGCCCAAAAAACGCCGAACTCAACGGCCTCAATTATACAACCATGGAGGTAGCTGATTGGATGACACATATGAGGAGGAGGGGTCTGTCCAACAAGACTCAGATGAAGAATCATTGATAAAAAACCATTGATAAATGGGATCCTACCCCCCAGTTGCAACTTCAGATCCAGGCTTTAGTCCATGAAGCTACGGCAAAGGCCTGGATCACTTCTCCGGAGGCTGTGTTTTTGCTTCAACGTCACCCAAAGATTCCGGTGATATACACGGTTCCGAAAATACATAAATCTATGTCTTCCCCTCTGGGACGTCCAATCGTTTCTTGTAGGGGCTCCATTTTAGAGCCCCTGTCCCAGTTTAGTGATGTCTTTCTGAAACAAGAAGCACGTTTGGTTCGTTCATATTTGACGGACACCTCTCATTTTTTGGTTCGGCTGTCTGGGTTTGAAGAACCTTTGGATAACATCATTTTGGTAACCCTTGATGTAGTGGCTCTTTATACTAACATCCATCAGGAAGAAGCCTTGACTCTTTTGGGTTCGGCGTTTACTACGGCTCCGGCCAGAATTCCGAAATCTTTTTTGCTGGATCTACTTCGATTGGTGCTCACTAAAAATTATTTTAGTTTCCAAGGGCAATTCTATCAGCAATGCCAGGGAATCGCAATGGGAGCGACGGTGGCGCCATCCATTGCCACCTTGTATCTTGCGGCCATGGAAGAGACTTTCATTTACCCAGCAGAAGATTTTCAATTTGTGAGAATGTGGCTCCGTTTTTTGGATGACATTTTTCTGTTATGGTCTTCCACAGAGGCTTGAATGCATAACTTCATAGATTGGCTCAATTCTCTGAAACCGAATATTCGGTTCACTGCTCATATTAATACCTGTCAGATTGAATTTTTGGATGTTCTGGTTTTGAAACAAGGTAACTCTTTTTCGAAAACCTAGCCAACGCAATAGTTTATTGCGGTTTCATAGACACCATCCGGCCCCATTACGGTGGGGTCTCCCCTTCGGTCAATTTCTTCGACTTCGTCAAATTTGCTCCTCTACGGAGGAATTTAAAAAGCAAGCTTCTATTTTGAGACTACGGTTGTTAGATCGGGGTTACCCCAAAAATGTGGTGCGGGTGGCTTACACACGGGCCTGGTTCTCTCATCGGGAATGGTTATTGACACCCGGATGATCAGGATGTTGTTGGCGCCCCTTCTCTTCCCCCCTTGGAGGTACCATCTGGGGATACAGTCACTGGAATATTACCGTTCATGTCTCATACAGCGCAGGTCACTAAGCTTTTGAAAAAACATAGGCAGGTTTTACAGCTACATTCTTGCTTTCGGAAACCTCTTCGGGTGGCTTACACTAGGGGGAAAAATTTGAAGGATTATTTGGTGCACACATCTTTTCCCCCTGGTCAGTTTGACCCCTCATGTGTGGGGTTGCGCCAGGGCCATTGGGCTTGTGGGAAATGTAAATATTGTTCTACCACTTTGGAGGGGGTTCAATGGCATTATCCTGCAACGAATCAAGTGTTCTCCTTCACGGGATTTTCCTCTTGTCAGACTACTTTTGTGGTTTACATACTTATTTGCCCTTGTGGTTTGTCTTATGTGGGCCGGACTATTAGACCCATCCGGGTCCACCTGGGGGAGCATGCTTCCCGTTTAAGATCATGGACTTTCTCTGCTCCCATTGTGGAACATTGTATTAAGTTCAACCACATTTTTTCGGATCTCAAGTGGCGTGTCATAGATCTTGTTCCTTTTTCTCCTAGGGGGGGCCATAGGGAGAGTTTTTTGCAGAAGCGGGAACAACGTTGGATTTATCGCCTGCACACCGTCACCCCCATGGGTCTTAATTTAGAATGTGATTGGTGGAGTCTGGTATAATTTTATATCAGAGTTGCTCTTCGTTACAGTTACTCTCTGCTGGCTCGTCTGGCACATACTTGTTTTTTATCAATGGTTTTTTATCAATGGTTCTTCTTCTGAGTCTTGTTGGACAGACCCCTCCTCCTCATATGTGTCAACCAATCAGCTACCTCCATGGTTGTATAATTGAGGCCGTTGAGTTCAGCGTTTTTTGGGCGATGGATCCAAGATGGGGCATTTCACTTGATACAGGGCCTTGACAGGTCCGAAACATGCATGTCGTGCAAGCTGTATTCCCTCATGGAAAATTACACATCGCCGCTGTTTCGAGATAAGTGATGTTTCACTACTTGATGATTTGGTTCCTATGAACTTTTCTTTCACTAAAAGGGACTTCCCGGAGTGGAGAGGAAAGGCTTTCCCCTTCTCTCTCTTGCCGGGGGGGGGGTGGCCCGACATAAAAAAATAGGTGAATTAACGTGATTTAAAAGGATTACAAGGATTGAATACACACATGGTGGAGTTTTATGCATAGGACTCAACGTTCTATTTTCAATGACTCTTTTTGATTGATCAAATGCAGAAGGGAAGATGATTGCTCAAGTCTGTGTGGCAAACAGCAGGAGCAAGGCCCCTGCAACACCTGCATCAGCAGAAGCAGGGGGATGGGGGTACATTGCCCCTTCCTACCCTGGAGAATGCATGTTGGTTGGCAGAGCACCCCTTCCTCATGGATATTAGTGTAACTTGGGGAAAGAATATGCAGAACAGGATTTGGGTGAGGAATGGGAAAATAGAGTATATTCTCAGTGAAACAACCAGACATCATTAACTCTAGTTTGACGTCTGGCCTTTTTCCAACCACTTGGAAATCTGCTGTGGTTCGTCCTCTTCTAAAGCAGTCATCACTTGATCCTTCTGTTCTGTCTCACTGGCATCCCGTTTCAAATCTCCCGTTCATAGCCAAACTCCTGGAGCGATTTGCTTTTGAACAGCTGCATTCTCACATTGAATCTACTCACTCCCTTCACCCCCGCCAAGCAGGCTTTCGTCATGGGCACAGCACTGAAACTGTCCTTTTAGCACTATTGAATGAACTGCACGTTGCACATGATCTGGGTGATATTACTCTAATTGTCTCACTTGATCTTTCGGCAGCTTTCGATCTAATCGACCACCGGACTCTTCTCTCTCGACTTTCTGACTGTAGGCTGCAGGGTACAGTCTTACAATGGTTTCACTCTTTTCTTTCGACTCGTTCTTTCACTGTTCACTCAAACGGTCATTCCTCCTCCTCTTTCCCGCTCACCTGTGGTGTACCACAAGGCTCTGTCCTTTCTCCTTTAATGTTTAATATTTTTCTTGCTCCACTGCCCCTTCTAATCCAACAATTTCCTGTGTCCCCTTACATCTACGCAGATGACATCATTCTACTTTATCACGTCTCTCCACTAATTTCAGATATCTCTCCTTTTAACGACTGCCTCTCACATATTGCTTCCTGGCTCTCCCAGAACTTCCTCCATCTGAACCCTGCTAAATCCACTGCAATGTGGGTATCCTTAAGCGGCTCTTGTCCAACTATTGCACCTCTGATTAATTCTGTTCCCATCCCTATGGTTTCTTCTTTTCGCTATCTGGGTGTTATTCTTGACTCCACTCTTTCCTTTCATTTACATATTTCTTCTCTCACTCGCCGCTCTTTTCTATCTCTGCGTCAGATTAGGGCTGTCCGTTCAGTTTTACCCTTTGATTCATTGGTCACTTTGGTACTGGCTCTCGTCATTAGTAGATTAGACTATTGCAATGTTTTCCTAGCAAACCTTCCTAAATATCAGCTTCAAAGACTTTAGTCCATTCAAAATACTGCCGTCCGACTTATTACTTTCACTCACCGCTATGACCATGTCACTCCCCTTCTCTTTCAATTACATTGGTTACCCCTTCGGTTTCGGTTTCATAATAAATTTCTTATTCTACTTCACCGTGCCATTCACACGGGTGAACCCACTTATCTGGCTGATCTCGTCTCCCTCCACACTCCATACCACCAGCTTCGTTCCCTTCATGCCAACCGTCTAGCTCTGCCTGCCCCTTCACGAGCACATCTAGAACAGACCCGACACTCAGCCTTTTTTTTTTGGGTCCTCTTCTTTGGAACACTTTGCCATCTGCACTCCGTCTAGAATCTTCTTACCCGCACTTCAAATCACTACTCAAAACTCACCTGTTTCAACAAGCCCTTGACCTTCCCCCTGGTTCCCACTCCTAAGATATGCTGTCCGTGTTTGTTTGTCTGTCTGTTTGTTCTTTGTTTAACAGTATGTGTGTAGTCTTTATAGTAATTTTAATAGTTTTAACCTGTACTGCCTTCCATCTTAGTTCTCTTTTTGTCTACCTTTTATGTCCTTTCTTGACTTTTGCTTTCCTATTATTTATGGCGTTCTTTTCTTTACTCTGCAGTGTGGACTTTTATTTTATTGTACACCGCTTAATGCTTTGGCCATAGCGGTCTATCAAGTGTTTTAATAAAGATAAAGATATTGGCCATATAGGTAAGGTTGGAGATGGCTGAAAACAGTTGGGGGTGGGGCATGCAAATCAAGTGTTGCAGCTACTGGCCATTGTAGAACTGGCACATATTTTTGCTATCTGACTACTGTCTTCTCTGTATGGGGTTCAAGTGTTGGTGCATATGCACACATAAGGGGACATGTGAGTTTCTTGGACTTTGTTTCTGGGGGCGCATAGCCCCTGACCCTGAACGTAGAAGTGCATGTCTGTGACTCATTGGCTCAGAGGGCTAGCTCACTTGTAGTAACCTGGTTAGTATATGACCACCTGGCATGTTGCTAAGAGGATGAAATGTTAATCCTATGGTATGTAGGGTGTACCTCAGAGCTCTCAACATGTGAGGAAACATGGGTGGTTACTGTGGATTGCCTCCCACCCAGGGCCGGCCCATCAACTAGGTGGCCATCTAGGGCAGTAGGCTCCAGTAGACAACATCACAACCCTCCTCACAGCGAAGTGGCAATTCATTGCCTCCCAGCCTGCCATACCCCCTCCCTCCCGGCATCTATCTTCTCACCTTGGGAAGGAAGGGGGCACGGTGATGCCTCCACTGCATCAGGCTTTAAAGTGCCCATGCTAGCACACCTATGGCCTGCTGCTCCTGTTCCCATTCAAAGCAACTTCCTGCCAATCTTGCCCCTTCCTACAGGAGGTTGAGTCAGAGGGGGGCAGGAGTGTCAGGCTGTGAGCACGCTTTCATGGCCACTTTAAAGTCCTATGCAGCAGAGGCATCGTGGTGCTGCCCCCCCCCCCAAAGGTGAGTAGATGCCAGGAGGGAGGGAAGTATGACAGGCTGTGCAGGACCGTAATCTTCTGGAGGCAGCATGGGGGGTCTACCTAGGGTGACAGAAACCTTTGGGCCCACCCTGCTCCCCCCCCCCCGCTCCCCCCACCCCAGGCAGTTGATTTTGCCATAAGAGTGTGTGTCTACCTTCTTTATCACCAGTTGTTTGTGGTGTGGGTGCCCTATATGCCTGACTTAGGGGCTGAGTCTAGACAACCTGGAACCCAGTTATCAGGAGTGGTGGATTTCAGAGGACACTGTCTTTATTTCTCCAATTTCTGAGTGGTCTTTGTTGGGCCAGCTGATCTGAACACTGAGCCATAGCTCTTCCTTTTCATCAACATGAAGGGGAGTAACAAGAAAACACTCCGCTAGCAAGACTACAGTGCCAAGTGGACAAAGGGAGAAATAGAGAAGGAAACATCAGATGGAGGATAAGACAGGAAAAGAACCAATTCATAAACATGGACAGAGGCAGAGTCCAAGAATCAGCAGCAGTCAGGGTAGGCAGAGTAGGTTCAGGAATGATAAACAAGCAAAAATCAGAGACCGAGAATGAGCAGAAACAATGAACTCAGAGCTCCCATGCAGGGCCAGCCCATTCATTGTGCGAGAATGCTGTTTTCACAGGGCGCTGCACTTCAGGGGGCCTCACTTGAACTTCATTCGTGCACAATAGATGGCTTCAGAGGTGAGCCGGGGAAGCCACGCGGAGCCCTGGCTCACCTCTGCACAGCCGCCAGTATGAAAAGCACAGTTTTCCCTCACGCTAGCAGCTGTGTTACTGTGAAGCATGCAAGTGCCGGGAAATGCCCTTTAGCCTTCCCCGGCATTCAACACACTTCACAGTAACTCAGCTGCCAGCATGAGGGAAAACGACACTTTTCATGCTGGTGGCTGTGCAGAGGTGAGCCGGAGCCTCATGTGGGCTTTTCCAGTTCACCTCTGAAGCAGCCTAGATAGGCGACAGGCTCTTCGGGGGTGGGGGTGTCTAGGATAGGACATGAAATGGCTGATGGGGGGTTAGGATTGGAAATGGGCTGATTGGGGGGCCTTGGACTGGAAATGGGTCTATGGGGGGTTTGGAATGGAAATGGGCTGATGGGGAGGAGCTTGGATTGGAAATGATGGGGAACTAGGATGGGACTGGAAATAGCTGATGGGGGCTAAGACTGGAAATAGGCTGATGGGGTGGGGAACTTGGATTGGAATTGGACTGATGGGGGGCTGGAATTGGACTGGAAATGGCTGATGGGAGGCTAAGATTGGAAATGGGCTGATAGAGGGAGCTTGGATTGGAAATGGGCTGATGGGGGGGGCTGTAATAGGACTGGAAATGGCTAATGGGGGCTAGAATTTGAAATAGGCTGATGGGGGAAGCTTGGATAGGAAATGGCCTGAGGGAGAAGCTTGGACTGGAAATGGGCTGATAGGGGCTGGTATAGGACTGGAAATGACTGATGGGGAGGCTAGGATTGTAAATGGGCTGATGGGGGGCTAGGATGAGACTGGAAATGGCTGATGGAGGCTAGGACTGGAAATAGGCTGATGGGGTAGGGAATTTGGACTGGAAATGGATTGATGGGGCTGGAATAGGACTGGAAATGGCTGATGGGGGACTAGGATTAGAATGGGCTGATAGGGGGAGCTTGGACTGGAAATGGGATGATGGGGGGCTGGAATAGGACTGAACATGGCTGTTGGGGAGCTCGGATTGGAAATGGGCTGATGGGGGAGGGCTGGTATAGGACAGGAAATGGCTGATGGGGGCTAGGACTGGAAATGGGCTGATGTGTGGGGAACCTGGACTGGAAATAAACTGATGGGGGGGGCTTGAATAGGACTAGAAATGGCTGAATGGGGGGGCTAGGATTGGAAATTGGTGATGGGGGAGCTTGGACTGGAATGGGACTGATGGGGGGGGACTGGAATGGGACTGATGGGGGGCTGGAATGGGACTGGAAATGGCTGATGGGGGTAGGATTGGAAATAGGCTGATGGGGAGCTTGGACTGGAAATGGGCTGACGGTGGGTTGGAATAGGCCTGGAAATGGCTGATGGGGGCTAGGATTGGAAATGGGCTGGTTGGGGATGCTAGAACTGGAAATGAGCTGATGGGGGTGCTAGGACTGGAAATGGGCTGATGTGGGGGGGATGGGAGAATGGGACTAGAAGGGAGCGGATGCTGGGTAGGGATGGAACTAGAAGGGGGCTGATGTTGGGGGAGGACTAGAAGGGGATGGGGCTGGGGGGTGAGGATGGAGAGGGGAAAATATTTTGTGTGGGAGGGAAGAACAATCTACGATTGGCTGGGTATTGGGAGAGTAAGTGGGAATTGAGGATGAAATTTGAGTGGATGAAAAAGAAATAATAGCCCATGTTCCCTGTAAAATAGTTATCTCCAAGTTATAATGCCCTGTTCAATGTAATTTCAGTTTGTTCAATGTAAACCGCACTGATGCAGAATAGCGTGGTATATAAGAGAATGTAAATAAATAAATAAAATAAATAAAAGGGGAAAGATCAATATGTTAAAGCAGATGTAGAGAGAGAATGGGATAAAACTAGAAGAGAGAAGAAAGGACAAATGGATAGCAGAGAAATTAATTTATAGTTTAATTTCTCCTGTGTAGTTGTACATTCCAACTCTGGATTTTGGGGTTCCCAGTTTAATTATTGTCTTTCTATTTCTAAATTGTGATCCCTTGTTCTTTGTTTGGTGACAGTCTATGTTCTGCATGTGTAACCGACCTAAGGTATTTTGTTTATGTAGTTTCTATTTGACAGTGCCACTTGTTCTCTTTCCCCTGTAGAAAATGTATTGGTTTAATATTTGCAGTGTTGCCTTTTTGATAGGTAGAGTTTGATGCTTTGTGAGTCCTGGTAGTGCCGTTATGCACTGTTCCCTCTAAGCTGTGCACGTGTGCGCGCGCACACACCTCGCCAAGCGAGCGCACATACTTTACAACAGAGCGCACAAAAATTACGGCTCTGATTCTGATAGAAAACAACACAGACGTCTTAAAATTTAAAAGTTATGATTGTAATTACTAGAAATTTCCCACTTCATTTAGTAATCGTCTATTTTTATTTAATTTGATTAAAATCAATGTGGTGTACATACTGTATTCTGACGTGTAGTCAAATTTTAAAGTATATAACTCCGAGTGTCGTTATGTGGCGCACAAAAATTTAACCTTCCTTCAAAAGCTGCACACAGCTGATATTTTATGCGCACACAGCCTACAAAAAATTAGAGGGAACATTGCCGTTATGATATGGTGGGTTTGCTATGGGTTCTAAATGGGCAGTGTTTATAATACTTCCTAATATGCCTGGCGGTTTGCACTGGAGTAATGTAGAAATCTGGTAGTCTTTCTTTATCCAGACTCTCATTAAAAGTCATGTTTACTAAAAGTTAGTGCACGTTAACATTATGCAACTATTTATGCAAATGAGGCCCCTTATGCAAATGAGGCCCTGCAATGAATCTTCACACATGGCCCCGCAGCCCCCTAGGTCACACCTGCTCCCATGAGAGGCTTATCGGAGGAGAAACATGATTGAGAGTTCCAGGATATATATAGTCACAAGAATCCAACCAGTAGGTGCCTTCAGAAGGGACCAATTGGATAGAGCTACATGATGAAGCTGGGGCAGACTGAAGTTAACAGAAGAAAGAGGTCTCAGCTCATTCCTTACTTAGGACCCGGCGTCTGAGAGGTAAGTGCATGACAGTGGGTAATATTATAACAGATTGCCTATTTCTAGTCCTCTTTATAAAGATACTAGGGTAAAAGGCAGAAAACATTGCTAGATTGCCGCCAAAGATGTTTACGACTGCTTTGGAACAAGTATAAATGCTGGCAGGTAAAGTACACCTATACGCACATATTTTATAAAATGCATAATAAATTGTGTTCCTTATCGTCCCTCCAGTCCAGTCCCAAACCTCTGGGTAGTCAACTCCTTCTAGCAGCTTGGAAACTGAGTACATCACATTCTTTAGAATGGTAGTAGTAGTAATATCCCTGGCTCCTCCCATAAGCTCCCAGTACACTCAGTCTCCAAGCAGCTGGAGGGTGTGTGAGTCCAGGTCGGGACTCACTGAAGTGACAAGGATTTTTGAGGGTTTTTTCCTTTTTGTTTAATGGAATTTCTTTTAGTTTGCTTTAGTTTAGTTAATTTGTGCTAATAAAGTTTAAAAAAAAGTAAAGGGAAGTAAGCCAGGCAGCACTTGGAGGTGCTTCTTTCAATTCTTTTATTTTTTTTCTATAGACAGAGCTTTCATCCCGGCGCTTTGATGGCTCCCGATCCCATCAGCGGGTGAGGAGCCATCATCTGATTTGACAGCACAGTTTGTCGCTGCAACTGCATTTTTCTCCTTGATGCCAAAGCTGTTTGCTGGCTGAGCGCGGGAGCTTACATGGGCCGTTTTCAATTCGGACCTGCTCATTTGATCAGAGGTAGGTCGTTTTAATTTCTTGGGGCTGCGGCTTTATTTTCACGGCCGTATTGTTTTTCTAAGTTGCGGCTGTAATTTTATCGCGGTTTGTTGCCTCAAGGTATATAAAGTCCATGTGAGAAGACGGTTGGTAGTTGTTTTTTCCCTGTGTTATTTTCTCTTAGGCTTCTTAGAGCCTCCATTTTTTTGATTAAAGCTGTATTGCTGTCTTAGGATCACTCTAGTACATTATATATTATATATTATATATTATGTATTTTAATTTTAATTTTATTTTGATTTATTTATTCAGTGTACCTGGGGCATTGTCTGGGGACTGCTAGGGTTTTTGTTCAATGCCTGGTCGCCCGCACTGTTTGATATGTGGTACCAGGAGAGGACACCTGTCAGAAGCTGGAGTGTGTCACTCATGTACTGCAGTAGCCTCTGATATGGAGCAATTGCTTCTGGAAAAAGCCAGGGAACCTATTCCTTCAACATCTAAGATTCCGCCGGGCTCTACAGAGTCTCTACTTCTCACAGAAACACCACTTCCTTCTGGTGAGTCTGGTTCCGCTGGAGTAGACCCTTCAGCATCTCTCAATTTGGAAACAATGACTTTGGCAGGTGTTTTGCCAGAATTTCTGCATCTTGTGCACCAGGCTTTCTGTTTGGGCCAGCAAGGGGGTGGTGTATGTTCCACTACTACTGCTATCATGGTAGTTTCCTCCGGCTTCCAAAAGGAAAAGCTTCCGGGTCCACCACTCTCTAAGAAGACCAGATTGGATGAGGATCATCCAAATTACTCTGATGAGGATATAGATTTTGAACCAGATATGGAAAAATGAGGAGCTGAAGGAAGGTGAAATTTTAGAGCCCGAGGATCGGTCACGTGTTGTGCGGGTTTTTCGGTGGGAGGAACTGCCTGCTTTAATTGCAGAATCTCTCCAAGCCCTTAATTTACCAACTAATTCTGTGGTTGAGAACGCCTTAGAGGATCCTCTCTTCCAAGCAGTGCGGACTTCTCAAGCAGTCTTTCACATTCACCTTGTGGTGAAGCAGATGATTCAGGACAAGTGGGATTTGCTGGAAGCAGGCCTGAGAGGGGCTAGGGCATTCTCTCGTCTTTACCCTCTTTCAGATCAGGAGAGGGAGATGTTTTGTTCTCCTCGCGTGAATGCAGCTGTTTCAGCTGTTACAAAGAAGATTACCATTCCAGTAGAGGGCAGTCCATCCCTAAAGGATGGTCAAGACAGAAAGTTGGATACGCTTTTGAAACAAGCATTTGATGTTAGTGCTTTGTCATTGCAAGCTTCTATTTGTGGGACCTGAGTTGCAAGAGCCTGCCTTCGTTGGTCCCAATGGCTTCAACAGCTGGAGGGAGCATCTATGGATCATATGGCTGATGGTGGTAGATTGGAATCAGGAGCTGCTTATCTGGCGGATGTCCATTATGACCTCATTCGCAGTTTGGCGCACTGTATGGCTTCAATGGTGGCTGCTCGTCGCTATCTATGGCTGAAAATTTGGGCAGCAGATTCTCCGTCTAAGTCCCGGCTTAGTAAGCTTTCTTTTAAGGGGAAGCTTATTTTTAGGGAGGACTTGGACAAATTAGTTAAGGAATTGGGTGAGTCCAAGGGTGGACGCCTTCCGGAAGATAAATCTAAGCAGGTGGGTACCCCGGTACTGTCTCATGGGCAGGTACGGGATTTTTGTCACTTTCAAACCTTTCACCAGTCGGGATTTCAAAGGGAAAGAATTTCTTCCCGAGTTCAAGCATTCAGAGGTTTCCGGGGTGCAGGTAGAGGTTTTTCTGCTTCCTTGACTTCTGGTTTTAAGAAGACACAATGAAGTATGGAGGGTCCAGGTGGAGGTACAGCCTGTGGGAGGTCATCTACGGGATTTGTACTCTGCTTGGACCCAAATAACCTCTGACCAATGGGTTCTGGAAATTATTTGTGAGGGTTATTCTCTCGAGTTTGCAAAAAATGGGATGGGTGAAGAAAGCCCCCAGGTAAGTGAAAGCCCCCAGGTAGGTGATACAATAAATACCTTTATGGAAATGGGTAACAGGGGTAACATAAGGAAAGCAATGTGTATTAATGCCCGTAGCATGGGAAATAAGATCCCTGAAGTTGAAGCTTTGGTGGGAGTGGCTGACTTGGATTTAGTGGCAGTTACAGAAACCTGGTTCACAGAAAACCATGACTGGGATGTAACTATACCTGGCGCTACTTTATTCAGAAAGGACAGGGTAGGAAGAAGGGGAGGAGGAGCGGCACTATATGTAAAAACTACTATTAAAGCTTTGGAATTACAGAGCTTAAAAGGGAGAGAGGAGGCATTGTGAGTTAAACTAGAAAGAGGGAAAGAGAAATCTATTTGCATTGGTGTGATATACAGACCTCCCTCACAAGAGGAAGAGGTGGACAGAGAGTTAATTGAAGACATACGGAGCATTGCTAGGAAAGGGGAAGTGCTACTGATAGGAGATTTCAATATGCCAGATGTTGATTGGCACATTCCTGCTGCAGTATCATCTAGAAGTAAGGAGATCCTGGATTCTCTACAGGGAGAACTATTCAGGCAATTGGTAACAGACCCCACACATGAAGGGGCCATACTGGACTTGGTGCTTACCAATGGTGAAAGTGTTTCTGATGTTGTAGTGGGAGATCATTTTGCATCCAGTGATCATCAGATGGTGTGGTTCAGTATTAGGACTAAGGCTGTTAGAATACATTCCAAGGTGAGGATCTTAGACTTTAGGAAGACTAACTTTGCGAAGATGGGCCAATACCTCAGGGAGTTGTTAGTGGGATGGGAACAGCTGGGGGATGTAGAAAAACAATGGGCAAAACTGAGAGGGGGTATTATAAAGGCAACCAACCTTTTTGTTAAAATGGTAAATAAAGGCAAAAGGAACAGGAGACCGCTATGGTTTTCGAAGTAAGTAGCTGAAAAAGTGAAGAAAAATAGGGAGGCCTTCATGAAATACAAGAGATCACAGAGAGAGGAAGACAGGCATCTGTATTTGGAAAAACTTAGAGAAACTAGCAAAGTAGTCAAGAAGGCAAAGATTCAAAAGGAGGAGGAAATAGCCAATGCAATAAAATGGGGGGATAAGACATTTTTTCAGATATATTAGTGAGAAGAGGAAGGTGAAAACTGGTATTGTCAGACTCAAGGATGCAAGGGGGGAATATGTAGAAGCTGATAAGGATAAAGCGGAATTGCTTAACAAATATTTTTGTTCTGTGTTCACAGATGAAGAACCAGGAGCAGGACCTCAGAAAACACCCACAAATAAGAACAGAAGCGATGGACATCTTGAACAATTTTCAGAAGACTGTGTTCGTGAGAAACTAGCTCAACTTAAAGTAGACAAAGCGGTGGGACCGGATGGGATACACCCTAGAATACTGAGGGAACTTGGGGACGTTCGAGCAACTCCACTGACTGACCATTTCAATGACTCTTTGGAGTCGGGAGTGGTGCCAAAGGACTGGAGAGAGGCTCATGTGGCGCCTTTACACAAAAGCGGAAGTAAGGATGTGGTTGAAAACTACAGGCCGGTTAGTTTAACTTCGGTGGTGAGTAAATTATTGGAAACGCTGCTGAAAGAGAAAATAGTGAGGTTTCTGGAGTCCAGCGGATTACAGGATCCGAGGCAGCATGGATTCATTAGAGGCAGGTCTTGTCAGACAAATCTGATTGATTTCTTTGACTGGGTGACCAGGGAGTTGGACCGAGGGAGAGCTCTAGATGTGGTGTATTTAGATTTCAGTAAAGCCTTTGACACTGTTCCTCACAGGCGACTTATAAACAAACTGAGCACCCTAGGGATGGACCCTAAAGTTACTGCTTGGGTTAGAAATTGGTTGGGTGGGAGGCGACAAAGAGTACAAGTAAATGGAGCTCACTCTGAGGAGAAGGATGTTATCAGTGGTGTGCCCCAGGGATCTGTCCTTGGTCCGATTCTTTTTAACATCTTTGTTAGTGATATAGCGGAAGGGCTGTCGGGTAAGGTTTGCCTCTTTGCAGATGATACCAAAATCTGCAATAGAGTAGACACCCAGGAAGGTGTAGATAACATGAGGAGGGATCTAACTAAGCTTGAAGAATGGTCTAGAATTTTGCAGCTGGGATTTAATGTTAAAAAATGTAAGATCATGCATTTGGGCTGCAGCAATCAAAGGGAGCAATACAGTATAGGAGGTGAAGTACTTTTATCCACTAAAGAAGAGCGGGACCTAGGCGTGGTTGTGTCTGATGATCTTAAGGTAGCTAAACAGGTAGAAGAGGCGACGGCAAAAGCTAGAAGGATGCTTGGGTGCATACGGAGAGGAATGGCTAGCAGAAAAAAGGAGGTGATAATGCCTCTGTATAAGTCTTTGATGCGACCTCATTTGGAGTATGGTGTGCAATTCTGGAGATCGCACCTTCAAAAGGATGTGAACAGGATGGAGTCGGTGCAGAGGGTTGCTACTAAAATGATTAATGGGCTTCATTATAAAGCATATGAGGACAGACTTAAGGATCTTAATATGTACACCTTAGAGGAAAGGCGGAATAGAGATGATATGATTGAGATGTTTAAATACCTCCGTGGCATAAATGTTCAGGGAGAGAGCCTCTTTCAATTGAAAGCAAGTTCTGCTATGAGGGGACATGGGATGAGGATGAAGGGAGATAGATTCAGGAGTGATATGCGGAAATATTTCTTTACGGAAAGAGTAGTGGATCCATGGAATAGTCTCCCAGTGGAGGTGGTAGAGATGAGGACAGTAACTGAATTCAAAAAAAGCATGGGACCAACACAGAGGATCTCTAAAGGTAAAAAGTGGACTGTTGTAGTTGTTGTTATGGAAGGACAGACTAGATAGGCCATGTTGTCTTTTTCTGTCATCATGTTTCTATGTTTCTATGTTTCTAAACCCATAACCAACGTTTTTATCCAGTCTCCCTGTGGAGCGTCGGACAAGGCTCTGGCGGTACTCTAATAAGGCTTCTACAGTTATGAATGGTAATTCCGGTACCCAGAGGCCAATACGGCTGCAGTCGGTACTCAATTTATTTTGTAGTGCCCAAAAAGGACGGTTCTTGGCGTCCAATTCTGGACCTCAAGTTAGTAAATCGTTGTCTACGGGTACCACATTTTCACATGAAAACTTTGTGGTCCGTAATTGTTGTGGTGAGAAATGGGGAGTTCTTAACATCCCTAGATCTCACAGAAGCATATTTACATATCCCTATTAGGGCCGTCCATCAGCAATTCCTGCGGTTTGCGGTTCCAATGAGGCATTTTCAGTTTCAAACACTGCAGTTCGGTTTGGCCACGGTGCCCAGGACTTTCACCAAGGTTATGGTGGTAGTGGCTGTGGCTCTGAGAAAGGAAGGGGTGTTGGTTCACCCTTATCTGGACGACTGGCTCATCAGAGCAAAATTCAGACAAGAAAGTGTACAAGTCACTGCTCGAGTGGTTCAATTTCTAGAAAGTCTTGGTTGTATAGTCAATCAAACCAAGAGCCAACTGCTTCCATCCCAGAATTTGGAGTACTTAGGAATCCGCTTCGATACAAAAGTGGGGACAGTGTTTCTGCCAGACCACCGAGTACGCAGTTTACAATATTTAGTTCAGTCATTTTTAAAGACCAGGTCTACCACTGCATGGAGGTACCTTCAGTTATTAGGCACAATGGCAGCCACACTGGAAGTTGTACCGTGGGCGAGAGCTCATATGTGCCCTTTACAGGGAGCACTTCTTCAACGATGGTCACATCAGACAGGTTCTCTAACCCAGCGGCTCCCGTGTCCACGGGAGGTAAAGGCAGCTCTTTATTGGTGGCTCCAATGAAAGAATCTAACTGCGGGCATGCCTCTCAAACAGCCGGATTGGATTTCAGTCTTAACTGATGCCAGTCTGTCGGGCTTGGGAGCTTACTGCAGGGGGCTCTATGTTCAAGGGACTTGGAACAGGCAGGAGTCCAGTTGGCTGATCAACAGATTGGAGTTGAAAGCGGTGTTCTTGGTGCTCAAGGCCTTCGAAAAGATTCTCTTGACCCAGTCGGCAAGAGTCTTATCGGACAACACGATGGCAGTAGCGTATCTCAATTGTCAGGGTGGCACAGGCAGCGTACCGCTCAAAGACCTAGCAGAGAAGTTATTTCTCTGGGTAGAACCTCATCTCCAAGCATTATCGGCAGCTCACATTGTGGGAATAGACAACATAGCAGCGGACTATCTCAGTGGAGTTCGCGTAGATCCAGGAGAGTGGGTACTTCATCTGGAGGTATACTCTCGGATTGTCCGCAGATGGGGAATGCCACTAATGGATCTAATGGCAACCTTTGATTCTGCAAAGACCAGTCGTTTTTACAGCAGCAAGCGAGAAAGAATGTCGGAGGGCATCGATGCCCTGTTGCAGCACTGGCCGACGGAGGGAATTCTCTACGTGTTTCCACCGTGGGCCTTGATAGGCCGTGTAGTTCATTGGATCGAGGAACATCAGGGATATGCTACTATAATATCTCTGGAATGGTCAAGACATCCTTGGTATGCGGACCTGATGTGAATTCTGGTCAATCAGCCATGGCGTCTGCCATAGCGCAGCAACCTGCTTTTGCAGGGTCCTCTATGTATGCCTCAGGTGAGTCAATTCTCGCTTACGGCTTGGCTTTTGAAATGGAAAGGTTGAGACAGAAAGGTTATTCAGCACAAGTCATTTCAACCATGTTAAATGCCCGGAAGAAATCTACTTCGCTCGCCTACATACTCGTTTGGCATGTGTTTGAAGCGTGGTGTTTAGGTCAAAAATTGCAGGCTTCTTTAACTACAGTTCCTCATATCTTAGCCTTTTTACAGGATGGTTTTGATAAGGTGTTAGCGTCTAGCTCATTACGAGTACAGCTAGCTGCTATTGCGTGTTTTCGCGATAAGGTCAATAAGGAGCCTTTGGGTTCGCATCCAGATATACTGCATTTTCTTCGGGCAGTAAATCATATGTGACCTCCTCGTTGAGTCTTAGTTCTGTCTTGAAATCTCAATTTGGTTCTCAGAGCATTAACTAAGGAGCCATTAGAGCCCTTGTCTCAGGCTACATTAAAGGATTTAATTTTGAAGACAGTTTTTCTGGTGGCAATTTGTTCCACACGAAGGATTTCTGAATTGCAAGCTTTGTCTTGCAAAGAGACTTTTCTTACCTTTTCTCAGGAGAAGGTGGTTCTCCGCCCCATTCCTTCTTTTCTGCCAAAGGTGGTTTCAGCATTTCATGTCAATCAGCCAGTTTTTTTGCCGGTTTTGGAGAGTTTCGATGGGTCATCCATTGGGCATGATCTACATCGGTTGGACGTAAAAAAGACCCTCAAGTATTATTTTAAAAATTCCAAAATGTTTTGTAAATCTGAGCGTTTGTTTGTCCTCTTTGACGGTCCACATAAGGGCAAAGCGGCAGCTAAAGCCACCATTTCAAGGTGGATTTGTAAAGCAATTGCTTCTGCATATATTTTACAGGGGCATGTAGTTCCTTTAGGGCTTCGAGAGCATTCCACTAGAGCCCAAGCTACTTCTTGGGCCGAGTATAGTTTGATTCCCCCAGTGGAAATCTGTCGGGTGGCTACTTGGTCTTCATTACATATTTTCAGCAGACACTATTGCCTAGATATCCAGGCAGCAGGAGACATCCGCTTTGGTTTGGCGGTTTTACATGCTGGATTAGCGGGTCCCTCCCATTAAGTAACTGCTCTGTTACATCCCAGAGGTTCAGGACTGGACTGGAGGGACGATAAGGAAAATGAAATTAGACTTACTTGGTAATTGTTGTTCCTTGAGGAACTCCAGTCCAGTCCCGTATCCCATCCAGGATGTTCATTGATGCTATGGACCTGTCTTTCGGTTTTGGTGTTGTTCCTCTCGGTATTCTTTCACTATATCTTAGTTTATGTTAAGGGTTGCTTATTTATCAGACAGTTTATATTTTCTATAATTTATGTTTATCTTATTATTGCTTTTTAAGAAGTTAAAGGAAGTACCTACTTTAGACTGGGACATATTGTCATGCCCCTGCCCTCCGCCTTAGACTTAGAGGGTTAGGGTTGCCATTATGTTCTCCTTATAGAAGGTGGGATAAACCATTTAGCTCCAGCTAAGCCTGCTGGGAGTGGTAGTTCTTTTGCCCTCTAATAAGGAATAGTCATGAAACCAGTGGTAAAGGCAAAGATGACAAAATTTATTCCCCAAACAAAAGGTTCAATGCAGATTGTATCAGGATAATTCTTCAGTTGTTTGCTCAAGGTTATTTACACCAATATGCTGGCTCAGCTTCACATTTTTTACTCAAAACTGCAACTGCTTATCACGTATAACAGATAAAGAAAAAAACATAGCTTTCTTCAACAAAGAAAAATATTCTTTTTTCCTTTGTCGTCACTCGGCTCTCCAATATACATTTAGCAAAGGGATTCTATGTCATCAGCTAAACATAGCGTACAGTCCATAGGAACTTCAGATGAATCATTCTCATTAAAGTCCACTTGCATTTCTTCCAACTCCTGAACTGCAGTGTTTTGCTTCAAGCTACTATCATACGTCTTAGGGTAACTCCCCCCCCCCCTAAGGTTTCCTGTGTTTCCTTTGAGAACAGCTCTATGTGATAGGGATTAAAAGTACCTGATGTTGTGGAGACTCCTCTCTGGCTCTGTTCAGCAATCTCTCTCCAGCTTTGGGGAAACACTCTCTGGTTCCCTTGTTTGAGTTCCTCCCTGGAGCTCTGCCTCGGTTCCCTGTTCCAGGCTGGGCTTTGTAGACTCCTGGATTGAGTCCTGGGCTCCCACCTCTGAACTCTCTGAACCTTTTTATCCAGCACTGGGGTTTGAGGGTTTCTCTGCTCTCTCACTCTGAGCACACTTCTCCAGCTCCATCTCTTCTCTCCTTCTGCTCTGATTGCTTCACCTCCACTATTCCAGCTGTGTCTCCTCCCGTGTTCTCCCTCACTCTCCTTCCTTCTGCTTGCCTTGTTCCCCTTGCTCTCTCCTAGCCAGGGTTTATATTCCTGCTCTCTGAGCCGTGTCTCTGCCTCTCTGGACAGGTGTCTGTAATTAGGTTCCAACCTTGCTACTACATCAGCAGAGCTTGGGTGTGGCAGCCTAGCTTCAGTTTCTCTGTGCTTGCTTTCTCTTGGCAAATGCTGAAATGTGTGTACTGCAGGGATATCACTTTTCTTAAATGTAAAATCATTCTTTTCTTCTACTTCCATATGCTCACTAGAGGCTTCTTTATCACAATATATACTATCTAATTAATTGTTTTTTTGTCCTTATTGGAATTATGTTTACTTATTTGTTGCTCCTCTAAGTTTGCTTTGTTAATAGGTTACTGGGAGCTTATGGGAGGAGCCATGGATATTACTACTACTACCATTCTAAAGAATGTGATGTATTCAGTCTCCAAGCTGCAGGAAGGAGTTAACTACCCAGAGGTTCAGGACTGGACTGGAGTTCTTCAAGGAACAACAATTAGCAGGTAAGTCTAATTTCATTATTCCACCTACAATCAGCACAAACGTTGATTCAGTGCACACCTATGCATGGGTCACATAAAAGTACAAATCTTCTAGTCACTGCTTACATGCTTAAATCAGGGTGCTACGTGTGGGAACATTTATAAAATTACTCTCAGACTGGTGAAATCCAGCCATTCTCCATGTAATTTATATATTTGTCTGAGTTCAGAAATAACAGGAATGGGGAGGCAGTGACTTTGTTGCCCTGTATGTCTGTGTAAGTCAGTAGTTCTAAGCCAATTGGGTTAAATAGTGTTTTTTAACCCCTGGAGAGACGTGTAAGAAGCTAGCTCGCCCTTTTCGGGATGGAATGGCAAGTGTGCAGTAGTGATAGATGCCCACAGCATGGAGCAACATGGTGGACTTAGCTGATTTCACTTACTTGAAAACTAGAGGTGTGGCACAAGGGGCAGTCAAAATGGTGGCAACATTAGGTGCGAATGCAGCCAAAGTTAAAGATGTTTTAATAGAGTGAGTTCTTGAGGAGTTGAAAGTTAAAGATGCCACAGCTCAGGAAGATGGTGAAGCAGAGCAGTTGGTGCTGTCGAGCTTGAGAGAGAAGATGTAGACATTGTTCTGGGAGCTCAAGAATGACATTGTGGCAGTTAAAAGTGATGTTAATGAGCTCATTAAGGATGTCTGCACAGATGTGGCTGAATTAACCAAGTGTGTGGGGGGAGATTGAAGGCAGCATGGAGGGGCATGAGGAGGAGCTAAAAGACTCAGTGAAGGAGTTGACGGGTGCTGGGCAGCAATTATTCTTATGCCTGGAACAGCCTACCTGCATCTGTGCGCCAGGCATCTTCCCTGGCCCTCTTCAAATCCAGGCTGAAGACCCACCTCTTCACGGTTGCATTTAGATCCTGACTCCATCCTCATCTTACCCTAACCCCCGTCAACATTTATGACCAAACTACAGACCAAACTGTACCTCACCGTGCCTTGCGCAGAACTGACTAATGCTCTGTACTGTTTTCTTTTAACTAGATTGTAAGCTCCGATGAGCATGACTCTGACGGGCAGGGGCTGTCTCTTGTATGTTGGCTACCTCTTGTAGGTTAGCTGTGCAGTGCTGCATGCGTGGCACGTATAAGTGCTGAATAGTAGTAATAGTAGTAGTAAATTAGAGGATATTGAAAATTGAATGAGAAGAAACAACTTACACCTCTGTGGGTTCCCTGAGACTGAGTAATATGAAGACGCGAAGGAAGTAGCCATTTGGATCTGTAAGGCTGTGCTGGCATTAGTGGAACACCCAGTGACTAGTGTCGAGGTAAAGTTAGACAGGGTGCACAGAGCACTGGGCCATCCATATGCTCATGTTCCCAGGGAGATTGTGTATGAAGCAACCTGATGCATACCTTTGAGTTGGAGGGAGACAGAATCATGATATGTGCAGATCTGTCTCCTCTAACACTCCAGAAAAGACACAAATTCTGGGAGATAATGTCTTGATTGTAAATGGACAATATAAAATACAGATGGTTGTTTCCATTCAGGCTGGTCTTTACTGTCAATTGAATAACTCATTCAGTGCATACCATGGAGGAAGCTTGGTGTGCTTTTAAAGAGGCTGGTCTGAATGGGATAGATGGAAAGCAGAGTGAACTGGCTAACTCTGAGAGGAAGTCTACAGCTTAGCAGACTGTGGTTAGGAAGTCCCAGAAGAACATCAGAAGAAAATTTGGCAGCAGTAAGGACTTGGGACTGAAAGGGCAGTAAAAAAAAAAAAAAAATTGTTTTGATGGACAGTGATAAGTGTCATGGCGCCAGGCAGATAGCGCCTGTAAAAGTAGAGGAAAACACACAGGGCAGTTTTAAAATCAGCAGTGAAGAGCACATGGCTAGGGGTTGTCAGGGGCAACCAAGCAAAACAAAAGCACAGGCTGTAGAGAAACGCCCAGAGTTACCATTACATCATAGCTCATCAGGAAAGCAGAGACAGCTGCGGAGAGTTGAGCTAACGCAAGTCTCAAGGAATGACGCAGATAAAAAAAGGTCAGTCTTGAGCAGAGCAGAGACACGTGCAGATTCAGGCACAGGGACACATGCAGATTCAGGCACAGGGATACGAGCAGATTCACGTACAGGCACACGTGGAGAAGGAAGGAAACACAGAGACGCAAGCCAGGAGTCAGACTCAGTCTCTGAGGCCGAGAGAGACAGAGACATTGAGAGGACTCAAGGGAAAGGAAAGTACAGCGCTCAGAAAAACCAGGAGCCATACCTGGAAGGTTCAGACGTGGAATCATTCTGCACCTCAGAGGGGTTTATCCAAGAGGAGTTCACTGAAGGTTAGTGCTGGGAAGTTAGGCTGCACTAAGCCAAGGTCCGTATGGGGCCAGAGGGAGACTCCAGGATATAAACCACGAGGAGCAGGGAGAAGAGATAACCACAATAGCAGGAACCTGGGGAGCCAGAATACTTGTCCAAGAGATAATTCCCATGCTTTAGAAAGACGTCCTGTGAAAGGAAGAGAGGGGAAGAAAAGTTTCCACTTCCCGTTTACACACCAGCCAGGCAGAGCTCAACCTGAAAGCCAAAGTACCTGGACTAGAGGAGCACTGAGTTTTACCCCCAGTGATCAGGAAGTGTGTAGCCCACTAAGGAAAGATTCCATAGTGTGTGGTAAAGAACCTTTCTGCAGTGATAGGGGGGAGTGGTGCTCTGACCCATCCGAGAGGAGAGAAACAAACACTAATCCACAATACAGCCCTGCAAGTTATAATTATCAAGAAGCACCTGAAGATATGCATTGTGACTTTGGTGATGATAATTCTGATATGTGCAAAATGGACTCTATGCTTGTTTTCTCTGATAGCATAACCTCTTTTTGTTAGGGGCCTAAGAAAGCCTGCTGGAGTGAAATCTGTGGGAGAGCACAGATTTCACAGTTAAAAGTGTGTGATTGAAAACCTGTTTTTGTTCAGTTAAAGCTGACAATAAGCATTTTTGTTCCCATTTGTAGTCCCTCACTTGTGTTATACCAGCTGTATGGTTTATTTGCTTTTTGATATTTGTTGCAAGAATTCTCCCGGGACGGGAAATAAAACCTCTTTAAGCATAGCTACTCGACCACAACTACCTCCTTATTTCGATTAGCTATTGGGACCCAAAATCCCTGAGGGCAACATAAAGTCCTTGCTGTTAGAAGAGGAGCAACACTGAAGCCTCAGGCTCCCGCCTTGTGGGCCAGCAAGGTGTTTGACATAAGGACTGCTGTGGATTGCTCTAAATGGAGGAGTGGGCTAAGAATACAAGTTGGTATGCTGAAGAGTAGGTCTGAAAAACATGGAATGGGGAGCAATTGAGATGAATAAGTAGCTGTGATTGAGTAGGATGAGGGTGGAAGTATGTATAGAAGGGGAGAAGAAAATTGAGAGGGATAGTCGGAAGTGGGATATAAGCAAATGAAAGGGATGGAGAATGTAGTATGAGAGAAAGGGGAGGGGGGAAGGAGTTTGAATATGGGCAAAGGATTGCATAGTAACATAGTAACATAGTAAATGACGTCAGATAAAGACCAGTATGGTCCACCTAGTCTGCCCATTACGATGTCAAGAGTAGGTGGATTATGGTTTATGATCATGTATGTTTGGGGTTAAAATTCTGGTGCTAAAAGGCAGAGAATGTTTAAAGAGGCATTGAGAATAGACATTAATGTACTTTTTATACAGGAAACCCATTTGAAACAGAAAGATGAAGGGTTGTTAAATGGCTTCCTGTTAAGTATTTGGCTGCTAACTGTATGTGCCACAGAAAAAGAAGGGGGGATATTCATTTCTAAAAGCTGCAAAGTGGAAGTATAGTGGGTGATGCGTGACAGGGTGGGCAGGTATGTTATTGTAGATGTTGTGCTTAATGATTGCCCTTAGATGTTAGTGGGGATTTATGCTCCAAACACACTCCAGGGGACTTTTACCTGATATTTAAAGGGAATTTGAGTGGCAGCAAAATACTGTATACGTTTGGTGATGGGGGAGGGAATTTCACTTTGACCCTTAACCCAAAGCTGGATAATTCAAGGGGGTTGGATTTGAGAGAGGATCTTATAGGAAAAAATTGAAGCAGTTTCTGAATGTTTGGGGTTAATGTTTGGAAGGCTTTCCATGGTACTCTGAGGGATTATTCATATTATTCCAATGTGCATGCTATATATTCACGGATTGATATGATGGAGAGGAACTTGATAGAAACTGATATGGAACACATATCGTGGCTGGACAATGCTCCAGTATAGGCAGAGATTAAGATGAGAATGGAAAAAAGGCCCTTATGATTTTGGAGACCGAATGAAAGTATACTGGAAGAGAGGAAACGTGTCAGAAAATTAGAGGGGATATCCAGGAGTACTTCTGTCATAATGACAATGAGGGAGTGGGGGAGGTGGGCTTATGGGAAGGATTCAAGGCATATATTAGAAGGTGACATATCAGAGGCTAGTTTTCTTAAGAGAAATAAGGAAAAAGAGGTGGAGAAGATCAGGGTGCAGGTACAAGTGTTGGAACAGCAACATAAATGGACACTATCTACTAAGGTTTATAAGGCATTGGAATGAGAGCAGAAACTTTTGAATGAAATGGAAGTTGAAAATGTGGCTTTTAGTTTGTATAAGCTCAAGCAACCTTATTTTGAGGAAAGATATAAGGCATACAGACTGCTGGCAAATAAATTGCATTCTAAGTCTATGAATGTGATAATTTTGTGGGTAAGGGAAGGGAATGATCTGATGCGGTATAAGGATACGGACATTTGGGACTGTTTTGGGTGTTTCTATAAAGAGCTCTACAGTATACCCGTGATTCTGCAATTTCAGCAGAAATAGTAAGGGCATATTTGGAAGGTGTAGATCTGTCTAGACTGGCAGAGGGAGATAAAGACTTACTGGCCAAGGAGATATCAACATTTGAGACAGAGTGGGTGATAGATGAGAAGTGAAGTGGAGAGGCTTCGGGCATGGATGATTTCTACTCTCTCTTCTACAAGTTTTGAGGTCTATAGATCCCACACATGATTGATATGTTTAATGAGGCCAGGGGGAGGTGCATTGGTGTCTTCCCTCAAGTTAGCTGGGATCAAAGTTTTATCAAAGCCTGGGAAGGATCCAGGGGTATGTAGTACTGCCTATTTCTCTACTAAATTTGGATGTGAAAATCCTGGCACAGGTATTGGCTAATAAGTTAGCTGGGTATATTGTGAAGCTGTCGTAATGTGAGGGACAATCTTTGGTGGGACTTGAACTTAATTTTGACTGCAAAGCATGGGAAAATTCATTCATTAATGCTGGGTATTGATACCAAGCAAGTTTTTGATATAGAGTCCATTGGGATTTTATGCTTGGTGACTTAAGGGAAATGGGTTTTGGGGAGGGTTTCATTGGATGGATTCATGAAATACATATTCATCCTATGGCAAGAATTAGAATTAATGAAGGATACTCACCTGTATTAGCAGTGGGCAGAGGGACATGGCAAGAGTATCCATTGTCTCTGCTTCTGTTTGTTTTGACTCTGGAACCTCTTGCAGAGTGAATTAGGCAGTGTGAAGATGTCATGGAGATATCAATGGGAGTGAAGGAGTATAAGATTATGATGTATGCTGATGACATTTTTTTTACCATGCTAGAATAAAAAAAACAACCCACAAAGGTCATAACTGCTCATAAATCACTGTGTAAAAGTTAGACCCATATATACAGCAATCATTAAGAGACGGGTTATCTTTCAATAGACAAACTATCCTTTTTAACCTTTTTAAGCGAGAAGTACAAGTTAAAATCAAGTTACTTAGCTTCAATTGAAGAAGCATCTATCACTAACAATAATGTGAGCCACCAGAAGCTTTCCCTTTTCAGTGGACACAGCACCATGTTTTGAGCTTCAATCAATCTGCATCAGATGTTTAAGAGGGTTCCACGCTCACCCGGCATTTGGAAATAGCTTTCAACATGACAGAAATACTGGTTCCACCAGTCAAATTCCAAGTTAAGACCAGGAGGTATTAGCTGTATTTATATACCGCCTTTCACTGGGTCAAGGCGGTTTACATGGAACAAATGCAAATACATTATAACAGTACTGTTAAACTATATACAAACATGCAACTGTGAACCAGAGTTCTTAACTATATACATTTCTAACTATACACAACAGTAGTGATAGGCATCTTGATTTGTTTTTTTTCTGACGGGGGGGAGGGGTATGCACTTGGGTTGAAATATTCTATGAACAGATGTGTCTTTAAATGTTTTCTGAATGTCTTGAGGTCAGAGATGTTCCTGAGCTGGTCTGGTAGCTTGTTTCATATGGAGGGTGAGTATAGTTGGAAAGCTCATTTACACGCTTGCTGGTTGGATTTGGTTCTGATGTGGGGGATGATGAGAGTGTTTATCATGGAGGTCTGCCTTACATCAAGTTTGGGTGTTGTTTAAAAAATACTTTCTTGTAATCCCAGACCAGCTGTATTCCATGCTTTAAGAAAAGTGGAAGGAAGTCCAAAAAACTGCCAGCATGGTTTAACGGTGAGGTCAGAGAGGCTGTTGTTGCCAAAAATCATATTTCAGGAAATGGAAAAAAGAGCCAAATGATGAAAACTAGAAACAACACAAGCACTGTCAAGTTAAATGCAAGGCATTGATAAGGCAGGAAAAGAGAATTTGAGAAGTTTGCTGTGGAAGCAAAAATGCGTAATAAAGACTTTTTCAAGTATATTCATAGCAAAAAAAACTGTCAGAAAGTCAGTTGGACCATTAGATGATAGAGGGGTAAAAGGGGCACTAAGAGGGGACAAGACCATTGTGGAGAGACTGAATGAATTATTTACTTTGTTTTTTTACTGAGGAAGATGTAGGGATGTTACCCATGGCTGAAGTAGTATTTAAAGGTGAACCTGCAGAAGAATTGAAAGAAATATCGATACACCGGGAAGATGTATTACCACTATTTGATAAACTGAAGAGTAGCAAATCACCTGGACCACATGGTATACATTCATGGGTATTGAAAGAACTTAAATATGAGATTGCAGACCTGATATTAGTAATCTGCAAACTATCATTAAAATCATCTGTAATATCTGAAGCTTGGAGGATGGCCAATGTAATGCCAATTTTAAAAAGGGGTTCCAGGGGTGATCCAGGAAACTACAGACCAGTGAGCCTGACATCAGTACCAGGAAAAATGGTAGAAACCATCATAAAGAACAAAATTACTGAACATGTATATAGTCATGGCTTAATGGGAAACAGCCAACATGGCATTAGTCAAGGAAGATCTTGTCTTACTAATCTGTTATGTTCTTTTGAAGGTGTGAATAAACAGATAGAGAAAGGCGAGTCGGTTGATATAGTGTATATGGACTTTCAGAAAGCCTTTGACAAGGTCCCTCATCAGAGACTTTTGGCAAAACTAAAAAGTCATGGCAGTGTACTATTGTGGATCAGGAACTGGTTAAAAGATAGAAAGCAGAGGGTAGGGCTAATTGGCCAATTTTCCCAATGGAGAAAGGTGAATAGTGGAGTACCCCAGGGATTTGTGCTGGGTCTGCTGCTTTTTGACATATGACATATGACAAATGACCTGGAAAAGGAAATAATGAGTGAGGTTATCATATTTGCAAATGACACAAAATGATTTAAAGTTGTTAAAACCCATGAGGATTGTGGAAAATTGCAAGAGGATCTGTGCATCCAAATGGCAGATGAAATTTAATGTGGACAAATGCAAAGGTATGCACCTAGGAAAGAACAACCCAAACTATGGTTACACGATGCAAGCTTCCACATTGGGAACCACTATCCAGGAAAAAGATTTAGGCGTCTTTGTGGATAATATGTTAAATCCCTTTGCCCAGTGTGCAGCGGCAGCCAAGAGAGCAAATAGAATGCTAGGTATCATAAGGAAAGGAATGGAAAATAAAAGAGAGGATATTATAATGCCTCTGTATCATTCCATAGTGCGACTGCACCTTGAATATTGTGTGCAATTCTGGTCGCTGTATCTTAAAAAGGATATAGCGTTATTAGAAAAGATACAGAGAAGAGCCACCAAGATGATAAAGGGGATAGAATTTTATTTATTATTTATTTATTTATTTAACTGTATTTATATCCTGCTTTTCACCGGGTCACCGAAGCATACTCCTATGAAGAGAGGCTAAAAAGGTTAGGGATCTTTAACCTGTAAAAGAGACGGCTGAGGGGAGATATGATAGAGATCTATAAATTAACGAATGGAGTGGAACGGGTAAACATAGATTGATTATTTACGTCATCAGAATATAAAAAGACTAGGGGACATGCAATTATGGGGTAACCTTTTTAAGACTAATAAGAGAAAATATTTTTTCACTCAAAGTGTAATCAAACTCTGGAATTTGTTACCGGAGGATTAGTAAAAGCTGTTAGTGTAGCTGCGTTTAAAAAAAGGTTTGAACAAGTTCCTGGAGGAAAGGTCCATAAACCATTTTTAAAAGGGACCCAGGATATCACTGTTTGACCCAATACAAGCATTGAGGAACCTGTGTCTTTTGGGGAACCTGCTAGGTACTTATGACCTAGACTGGCCATTGTTGGAAACAGGATACTGGGCTTGATGGACCTTAGTCAGACCCAGTATGGCATATCTTATGTTCTTGTGTTCTTATAGATCTGTGTGGTTGCAAGGGCTTAAGAAGTGTGCAGAGGTATGTGTGGGGGTCTGAGTGGATTGCTTTGTGGGTTAGCATGATAGGTTTTTTAAGTGATACGGCTCCGTAGTGGGAGTCAGTGAAGATGTTTGATATTGGAGTGATGCAATCTTGTTTTGCTGCTGCTTGTAGGGTTCTGGTTGTCTAATGGAGAGCTATTTGGAGTAGAAGGAGTGTGGATTGCAGTGGTCCTTGTTAGATGCCATTGCAGTAATCCATCTGAGGTATTATTGAGGCTTGTAGTGCAGTATAGTTGTCTGCTGTATCGAGGAGCGATTGGAGGCGCTGGAGTGTTTTTTCTTTGTAGTAAATTGTTTGAGTGATTTTATTTATGTAGGCTTTGAATGTTAGGTGTTGGTCAAGGCAACTCCAAGGTACCTGACCTCAGTCCTGGTTTTAATTGTAGTGTTGTTCAGTGTTATTGTATGGGGGGGGGGGAGACAAAGCCGGCATCCCTTGTTATGTAGTGGGTCTCTGTCTTGTAGTTGATTTGCTGGTTGCTGTCTGTTAGCCAGTTGGTTACTTCAGTGAAACATTCCTGCTGGGCAGATAGAATGGGTTGGTTTGTGTTAATCGGTCTGTATATCATAATATCGTTGGCATAGATGTGGACCTTTAGGTTGTGTGATCTTATGATTATCCAGAGAAGTTGCAGATAGAGGTTGAAGAGTATAGTGGAAAGGGTGGATCCTTGGAGGACTCCTTAAGTCTGCCTTTATGGGGTGGAGGTGTTTTGACCGATCTTTATCTGTTGGTGTCTATCGGTGAGGAAAGATGTGAACCATTTGAATACAGTGCCTTCAATTCTATTCGTGCAGAGGCATTGTAGTAGTATTCAGTGGTTTACAGTGTCAAAGGCCGACGAGATGTCCAAGAAGATTAATAGGAAGCCTTAATTGACTTGCTGCATTCCTTGATTTAGGGTATTTATCAGGGTGGTTAGTAGTCTTTCCACTCTGTGATGTGGACAGAACCCATGTTGCTGGGGGTCTAGTTGGTTGTATTTATTATTATTTATTTCTTTTTTATACCATGCTCTTTAGAATCAGTGTGGTTTACATGTATACTAACAGGTACTTTTTATTCCCTTGTCCCCAAAGGGCTCACAATCTAAGTGTACCTGAGGCAATGGAGGGTTAAGTGGCTTGCCCAAGGCCACAAGGAGTGGCCATGGGACTAGAGACCCAGTCCCTCCGGCCTGAAGTTGCTTGTCCCCATGTGGGAATTGAACCCCCGGCCTTCCAGCCTGAGGTAACCTATCCCAACCACTGAGCCACTCCTCCCTCTGTCGATAGGGTCTGTTGATATGGTCTGGAAGTTGGCCCTGTACTGTTTTTTGAACGATCTTTGCTGCAAATGGTAGACTTGCAATTGGTCTGTATGATGATGGGTCAAAAGGGTCCAGGGTAGTTTTTTTCTTTTAGTTTGGGCATATGGAGGAATTTCTCAGGCAAACAGGCATGATGCTCTGTTGAAGTATCGACTGCGAGATTTTGCTGATTGTTCCACTAAGTTCCTTTTTGGTTTCCTTAATCCACAGAGATTCTACTCAAGATCATTCAGCAAACACTACAGCCATACCTGGAACAAGAGCTGCCTGATGTACAGGCAGGGTTCAGGAAAGGGCGAGGAATGAGAGACATCATCGTGGATGTGAGATGGATCCTTGAAAAGACAAAAGAAAACCAAAAAGGTATCTATATGTGTTTTATTGACTACAGCAAGGCTTTTGAGTGTGTAAACCATGAGAAAATCTGGGGCCATATTAAGAAGCATGGGAATACCAGAACATCTGATTGTTCTCTTGCACAAACTTTATTTTGATCAAGAAGCAATAGTTTGTATGGAACAAAGATAAATAGAATGGTTTAAAATCAGCAAAGGTGTATGACAAAGCTGCATATTTTCCCCCTACCTATTTAATTTATATGCAGAAGAAATCATCAGAGAAGCAGGACTGTATGAAGACAATAGATGTTGGAAGAATAGTGAGAAACTCATCAACAACCTTTACTGTGCTGATGATGCCACATTACTGGCTGAAAGCGAAAATGATCTGAAACATTTGCTTCTCAAGATCAAGGAAAATTGTCTTAAATTGAGCCTTTACCTTAATGTAAAGTCGACAAAGATCCTGACAAAAGGCAAAATCAATAAGTTCATCATTGATGGAGAAGAAATTGAAATAGTGGACAACTTTTTCTTTTTTTTTTTTTTAATTTTTATTTATTTGAATTTCACCAACTTACAAAAAAAAAGCAAGATTTAAGCAAAACAAAGTGTCATTGTATACACATAAAGTCAATTTGGATGCCATCCACATTCCAAAAGAATACATGCCATAAATCCTAAACAAACAACACTTAATCCTAGCCCTCAATAATGGGGAGATATACAGCAAAAAAGAAAAAAAAGAAAAAGAAAAACATAAGAGTTATATCACTTTAATTACTAGACAGCATTTAACATATTCCTCCTAACACCACCTACACTTTACTTTGACCCTCTTTACCAATCAAAAATAATTCTAATTGTGATGGATCCATAAAAGTAAATTTAGAACCCTGCAATGTAATTAAACATTTACATGGGTAACGAAGAAAAAAGGAAGCTGAAAGGGCTAGAACTCTAGGCTTCAAAGCTAAAAAAGCCTGTCTCCTAACCTGCGTAGCCCTACACACATCTGGAAACATCTGAATTTTAGCACCACAAAACAAAGAGGACATCTTTTTAAAGTAACTTCGTAATACAAGAACCTTATCCTTGTCAGAGACAAAGGTTACTATCAAGGTAGCACGAGATAATATAATATCTTGAGAATCCTCGAGAAATTTGGTGAGTTCAAGGTCAGTACGACCCTGAACCACATCAAATTCCCCAGAGGAGTTAAGAGCAACCCCACGTCCCGTCAAGTAATACAATTTTGAAATAGCAATAGAATCAGCGGAAGCCAAATCTAAAATCTCTCTAAAATATTTTTGAAGCAAAATTTCTGGGGAAAGTAGATGGCATACAGGAAGATTCAACAAACGAATGTTCCTAGCACGTAGCATATTATCATATAATTCCAATTTGTGGTGTATAATTAGACTATCTTTTACATTGGAGGAATGTACAGACTTAAAAGAGAGACATTGATTTTCACAATTAGCAATTCGAGAAAGCATACTCCCCACCCGCCCTTCCACCTCACTAAGCTTAGTGGAAGTCTCAGAAGAGAAATCACACAACTGCTTAACAGTGGGAACCAAAGAATTTTCGATACGATTGACAACTTTCCAGATGTCAGCCAAGGTAACCTGTGCCCCAGGTATTTCCTCAGCTGCACCTGACATAGCTGACCAAGAAACAGGTTTCAGCTTTTCCCCCAAATCAGCTGGAGTACTCTGCTGAAACTGTCCACCCACTGAGGTTGAAGGTGTTGGGGAGGAAAAACATGGCGGAGAAGGAGGAGAACGATCCGGGGAACTTAGGGACGCAGCAGAAGAACGCAAAGTCAAAAAGTCAGGGCCCAAGGAAACATCAGCAGCAGACAGTACCTTAACGTGTTTGTCCATAGGACCCACCGTTGCCTCAGCCACAGTCGAAGCCTCGGGTACAATCTTTTTCTTCCGCTTACCCTCTGAATACTGGTTGTTCTGGACCCTCTACGATGCTTCTCCTTCGGTTCTCCAAGGGGCTCCCAAGGGGCTCCCAAGGGGCCTGAAACGCCCCTTGTATCTAGCCCCTTTGATCGCTGCCCCGGACTCGCGCCTCCGGCTGCGCCGAAAGAATGGAACTTATAAAGAGGCCCCCTGATGACATCGGGGCCGCCGGAACAGGAGCCTGTTCCCTCTCCAATCGGGCGCTGTCATCTCTGGCCCTCCCAAACTGCTCACCACACTCCTCGGACTTTAAAGAGGCCCCCTGATGACGTCGGGGCCGCCGGAGCAGGAGCCTGTTCCCTCTCCAATCGGGCGCTGTCATCTCTGGCTCTCCCAAACTGCTCACCACACTCCTCGGGCTTTAAAGAGGCCCCCTGATGACGTCGGGGCTGCTGGAGCAGGAGCCTGTTCCCTCTCCAATTGGGCGCTGTCGTCTCTGGCTCTCCCAAACTGCTCACCACAGTCCTCGGTCTTTAAAGAGGCCCCCTGATGACGTTGGGGCCACCGGAGTAGGAGCCTGTTCCCTCTCCAATCGGACGCTGTCGTCTCTGGCTCTCCCAAACTGCTCACCACACTCCTCGGGCTTTAAAGAGGCCCCCTGATGATGTCGGGGCCGCCGGAGCAGGAGCCTGTTCCCTCTCCAATCGGGCGCTGTCATCTCTGGCTCTCCCAAACTGCTCACCACACTCCTCGGGCTTTAAAGAGGCCCCCTGATGACGTCAGGGCCGCTGGAGCAGGAGCCTGTTCCCTCTCCAATTGGGCGCTGTCGTCTCTGGCTCTCCCAAACTGCTCACCACACTCCTCGGTCTTTAAAGAGGCCCCCTGATGACGTCGGGGCCACCGGAGTAGGAGCCTGTTCCCTCTCCAATCGGACGCTGTCGTCTCTGGCTCTCCCAAACTGCTCACCACACTCCTCGGGCTTTAAAGAGGCCCCCTTATGACGTCGTGGCCGCCGGAGCAGGAGCCTGTTCCCTCTCCAATCGGGCGCTGTCGTCTCTGGCTCTCCCCGAAATAGTGGACAACTTTAACCTACTTGGATAAACTATCAATAAAGAAACAATAAGAAGTCAAGAAATCAGATGACACATTTCTCTTGGCAGAATGGCTATGAAGGACCTAGACAAGATTCTCAAGAGCAGAGATGTCTCTCTCTATACAAAGATTCAACTTGTTCAAGTCATGGTATTTTCAATAAGTAGGACAGTGAAAAAGATAGAAAGGAAGAAAATCGATGCCTTTGAATTATGGTGCTGGAGATGAATACTGTGTATCCCATGGACTGCCCGAAGAACAAACCAGTCAGTACTAGAGGTGATCAAACCTAAGCTTTCCTTAGAAGATCAGATTACAAGACTTTGACTTTCATACTTTGGACACATCATGTGAAGAGAGAGATCATCATGCTTGCCAAGGTAGAAGGTCAATGCAAAAGAGAAAGGCCAGGAGAGAGATGGATTGATACAATAACAGCAGCTATGAGTGCCACTCTGTCAACAATGAGCGCCTGATAGAAGACTGAACACAGTTTAGGACAACTATCCAGAGGGTCCCCATGAGTCGACACCAACTCGACAGCACTTAATAACAACAAACCATGATGTGAGGCAGGGATCTAGGGGGAGGTTGTTGTGTTTAGAAATGCTATGGTGTTTTCGATTTGGCTTTCAGTAATATTGGTGAAGGAGCTCCAGGGGTCTGGGTGGTTGTCTTTGGTGCGGGGTGGGAAATGGACCTCTGGTTGGGGGTGAAGTTGTTTGTAATATTGAGCTAGTTTTTGGGGGGTGAGCTTGATTTCTTGGTTTTGAATGGATGGAGTTTTAGTCAGGTGTTCACGATGCTGAAGAGCTCTCTTGGTCAGTTGATTGCAGTGTTGAGTAGTTTAGTGTGGTGTTCACGTAAAAATTTTTTCTGTTGTGTTGTGGTAGTCTTTCAGCAGTCATAGATATTGTAATTTGTCTTCATTGTGTTTAGTTTTGCACCATTTTCTTTCATGTTTACAAAGTTGCCGTTTCAGGTTGCGGAGGGTTAGAGTGTACCACTCAGTCTTAGGTTATTTTGTATATAATATGTTGAAAGATCTGTGAACTTAGCATTGAGTCTTGAGGGAATGATGAGCCATAAATCAGAAGAGCAAAATACAAAATTAAATAAATAAATACACTTTGTTATGCCAGCAGAATATATCTCCAGGAACAAGCAGGAATAAGTCCTCACATATGGGTACGTCGGTACCGACGGAGCCCGTGCGGGAAAGCTCCCCAGCTTCTTAGAATAGAAGCTTTTGGGACCTCCCACTGCACATGCGCACTGCCTTCCCGCCTTCCTGAACAGCTCTCCTCAGTTTCTCTTTTTCCGCGGAGCCAGCAGGTCGTGTTCCTGTCACCGCTGAAGAAATTGTTATTTTATTTGTTTCTTTAGACCGCGTACCTGCCTTCCCCATACCGATACCGGTATCGCCGGTCTTTTCTTTCTTTCTTTAAAAAATTATAATTCTTTTTTCTTATTTTTTAGCTTTTTGGTCACTTCAGAGAGGCCTCTCGGCCTACTCAATTTCTCCTCATGGAGAAGCCAGCCCCTGGATTTAAGAAGTGTACCAAATGTAATGCTGTTATTTCAGTCACAGACACCCATGACTGGTGTCTGAAATGTTTGGGGCCTGACCATTCCATACCGGACTGCCCATCTTGCTCCCACATGTCTAAACGTGGGCTGCAGAACCGGGCCAACAAATTCCATGTGCTGTTTGCTTCAGAGAATACAGCATCACAGTCATCCAGGTCTTCTTCTCCGGATGGATCTCAGGTAACCAAACCTTCTGTGGGCAAGTCCTCAAAGAGCAAATCTCCTTCAAAGCATCGAGAGGCTCTTAGCTTAGAACTTGAGGACCCTGCCCCAGCCAAACAACCCCGGCGGGAAGTCCAACTTCCAAAAACGCCAATTCAGGGGTCTCAGGTTGATATCGATGCTACGGCCTCGACAGATCACCTGTTAGCCTGCTCTGGGGTACCGGGTCACTCCGGTACCGACATCCAGGCAGCTATGGCGTCCATGGGCGATACTGTACAGTCCATGCAGCAGGCCGTCATGGCTTTCATTAAAGCTGCAACGCCATCGGTTCCGCTTTCAGCGGTTCCGGGCCCGATACCGGTATCGTCCGCCATGCCGGTATCGAGGCCGTCCACCTCTAAACGCAAGTCGGTACCGTATGGGCTTTCGCTCCATACCGGTTCCATACCCGATACGCCCGATATCGATACCGATCGGTACGCGTATCGTGCGTTAGAGGAAAGCACCGATTCCTCTGAGGATTTTCACTCCTCTGATGATTCTGCTGAGTTTTCACTCAACTTACCTGAGGAGCCCTCTTCTCCTAAAAGGAGAATGTCCCCTCCAGAGGATTTGTCCTTCCAGGACTTTGTTTTAGATATGGCTACAGCCCTTTCTATTACCACATCCTCTGAAAAGGAACCCAGATCCAAAAAACTGGATATTTTGGGATACTCAAAGGCCCCTAAGGAGGCAGTTACCCTGCCTATCCATGAAATCCTTCAAGAACAACTGATGGATTTCTGGGAAAATCCTTTGACTTTGTCTCCTTATTCCCGTAGGTTGGACACCATGTATAGGGTCCCTCCTTCTCCTGGTTTCCAAAAGACTCAATTGCCCCACCACTCTATTGTGGTGAAGTCTGCAATGAAGAAGATTAGGAGTACCAAAAGGCACTCTTCCACCCCTCCAGGACGGGAATGTAAGACTTTGGACTCTTTTGGTAGGAAAATTTTCCAGGCTAGTATGCTTATAGCCAGGATTAATTCCTACAGTCTCTATATGGGCATGTTCCTGGAGGAACTTGCCAAAAAGGTGCGGCATTTTGCCCCCTTTATCCCTGAGGATAAAAAGCAGGGATTCCTTTCCCTAGTGAAACAACTCTTAGAGGTTTCTAAGTTCTCTAATAGGGCAGCATATGATTCCTTTGAGGGAGCCAGTAGGGCTTCGGGCATTGCTATTGCAGCCCGACGTCTTGCTTGGCTCCAGGCCTCTGATCTGGAACCTTGGGTTCTAGATGGCTTACGGAATCTGCCCTGTACAGGTGAGAACTTATTTGGGGAAGAGTGGCAAATCAAAGCCACCCAGATGGATGCTGAAAATGCCACCTTGGAAAGACTTTCAAAGTCCACTTCAATTCCTACTAAGAAAAAGTCTTTTAAAAGGCCTTACTATAAGAAGGCCAGAGTTGCTTCAAATACTGGCCAGCAGTCTTCTCAACCTCGCTATACTGCTAAGCGTCAGCAATCCAAACAAGCACGAGCTAAGCCTGCAGCAGCTACTGTAGCTCAGCAGGCTCCAACCCCTCAGGGGTTTTGACTTGCTCCTAGGGAACTTGCCACTTCTGGTTCTAACACAACCAGAACCTCTCACCATACCCGGAAGGTTGGTTCACTTTGCTCCCAGATGGGAACAAATCACAACAGAACAATGGACCCTCTCTATCATTCGAGAGGGTTACAAACTTCATTTCTCCAGCCTTCCTCCCCATCATATGGTGAGACCATTCAATTCTCCCCCATCTCTCCTAACCCTGTTGGGTCAAGAGGTTTCCTCTCTTCTTGCCCAAGGGGCCATAGAAGAGGTTCCTCTTCCTCAACAAGGGTCCGGTTTCTACTCCCCTTATTTTCTCATTCCAAAGAAGACAGGGGGATTCAGACCAATCCTAGATCTGAGAGAATTGAACAAATTTCTCTTCAAGGAGAAATTCAAAATGCTGTCTCTCGGCATTCTCCTTCCTTACCTCCAGGGTCAGGACTGGCTTTGTTCTCTAGACCTACAGGATGCGTATACACATATACTCATCCATCCATCCCACAGAAAGTATCTTCGCTTTCTGTTTCAGGGAAAACATTTCCAATACAGAGTACTCCCCTTCGGTCTAGCCTCTGCTCCAAGAGTATTCACAAAATGCATGGCAGTCGTAGCCGCATTTCTAAGAGGCATGGGAATCTTTGTCTTCCCATATCTGGACGACTGGCTCATCCGAGCTCCAACTCAGTCACAGGCCCAGATTTCCCTGGACCACACAAGGAGCCTTTTGCAGTATCTGGGACTGGTAGTAAACCTTCCCAAGTCCCAACTCATCCCTACTCAATCTCTAGAATTCATAGGGGCCCAGTTGGACACCATCACTGCAAGGGCCTACCTTCCACATGTTCGAGGCCAGCGCCTCCTGAGTTTGGCCTCCCAAGCTCAGTCCAGCACTCACTTGACAGCCAGGGAAATGCTACGCCTACTGGGTCATATGGCCTCCACAGTGCATGTGGTGCCTTATGCTCGTCTTCATATGAGAGCAGCTCAATGGACCCTGGCCACTCAGTGGACTCAGGCGTCAGGAGCGCTCTCAGACCAAATACAAACCTCCGATCGTCTGTTTTGGTCCCTCCACTGGTGGACTTCCACCAAGAATCTGTTGTTGGGGGCTCCATTTCAACCATTGCTACCCCAAGCAACCCTCACAACAGATGCCTCCCAAACAGGGTGGGGAGCCCATCTGCAAACTCTCTCCACTCAGGGCACTTGGTCTCTACAGGAGACCACCCTTCATATCAATCTTCTGGAACTGCGAGCAATTTACCTTGCCCTCAAGGTCTTCCACTCCCTCCTAGCCAACCTCACTGTCCTAGTTCAGACGGACAATCAGGTGGCCATGTTTTACATAAACAAACAAGGAGGGACGGGCTCTCTGTCGCTTTGCAACGAAGCTCTAAGACTATGGGCCTTCGCCAGAGAGCATCAGATTCACCTGCTAGCAGTGTATCTCCCAGGAGTTCAAAACTCTCGGGCAGACAGGCTCAGTCGAGTTCTGCTGCCACACGAATGGTCCCTACATTTGGACCAAATAAACCGAATCTTTCAGGAATGGGGGACCCCGGACATAGACCTCTTTGCAAGTCCGTGGAATGCCAAACTTCCCCGGTTCTGTTCCAGAACTCCGTGTCAGGGAGCTCAGGCTACGGACGCCTTTCTCCTGAATTGGAATCAGGCATTCCTATATGCCTTTCCACCCATTCCTTTGATTCCCAAGACTCTGTTCAAACTCCAGAGGGATCATGGAACTATGATCCTCATAGCTCCACGCTGGCCACGCCAAGTGTGGTTCCCTCTACTTCTACAGCTCTCCCAGGGATCCTACTTGGATCTGGGAGCTGCGCCAGACCTCCTGTCTCAGGAGGAGGGGACTTTGTGGCACCCAAACCCCAAATCCCTTCACCTCAGTGCTTGGTTACTGAAGGCTTAAGCCTTCAAGACTTTCATCTTTCCCAACCAGTGAAAGATATCCTTTCTGCCTCTAGGAAACCCTCTACCAGGCGTTCCTATGCTTTCAAATGGAAACGTTTTTCCATTTGGTGTGCTCAGCAGGGTCTTGACCCTCTGGCACTTCCTTTGAATTCTCTTCTTGATTATCTCCTGCATCTATCCAATGCAGGCCTCAAGACGAATTCGGTAAGAGTCCATTTAAGTGCTATTGCAGCATCCTTGAAACATATAAATGGACAACCTATCTCCTCTCATCCTCTTGTTGCAAGATTCATGAGAGGCCTGACTCTCACTAAACCTCCCATCAGACCACCCCCGGTCGCATGGGATTTGAATCTAGTGCTCGGTCAACTTATGAAGCCACCTTTTGAGCCAATGTTTTCCACCTCCTTGAAATTTCTTTCCTGAAAGGTCATCTTCCTCATTGCAGTCACTTCGGCTCGCCGCATCAGTGAGCTGCAGGCTTTAGTGGCTAATCCACCTTACACAAGATTTCATCATGATAAGGTGGTCCTTAGGACGAATCCCCACTTTATGCCTAAAGTGGTCTCGCCTTTTCATCTTAATCAAGAGGTATATCTACCTGTCTTTTTTCCAGCTCCTCATGCATCCAATGCAGAGAGGAACCTTCATACTCTGGATTGTAAAAGAGCTCTCGCTTTTTACCTTAATAGGACTCAGCCACATCGAAAGTCTTCTCAACTTTTTGTGGCCTTTGATCCTTCCCATTTGGGACTTCCAGTCTCCAAGCGTACACTTTCCAATTGGATTGCTCAGTGTATTTCTTTTGCTTACCAGAGCAAAAACATTTCTCTGGAAGGCCATGTCACTGCTCACAATGTGAGGGCCATGGCAACTTCTATGGCTCATCTGCACTCTGTTTCCATAGATCAGATCTGTCGAGCCGCTACCTGGGCCTCGGTTCATACCTTCACAGCCCATTACTGTTTGGACAAGGACTCCCGCCGGGATGCCTTGTTTGGCCAGGCTGTCCTCAAGCACCTGTTCCATTCCTAAACAACTCCTGCCCACCTTCCCAGAATGGATGCCTGAGATCCATACGAAGATGGCGAACCTTTACAGGGGATCCCATGCATCTAAGCTAGGGAGTCCCCATATGTGAGGACTTATTCCTGCTTGTTCCTGGAGATAGCACAGTTACTTACCTGTAACAGGTGATCTCTGGGAACAGCAGGAATTAGTCCTCACAACCCACCCACCTCCCCTAGGAGTTGTATCTTTTATCTATCTATCTTCCTGTCCTCTCTCTGTTGACTCAGCTATAAACTCGAAACTGAGGAGAGCTGTTCAGGAAGGCGGGAAGGCAGTGCGCATGTGCAGTGGGAGGTCCCAAAAGCTTCTATTCTAAGAAGCTGGGGAGCTTTCCCGCACGGGCTCCGTCGGTACCGACGTACCCATATGTGAGGACTAATTCCTGCTGTTCCCAGAGATCACCTGTTACAGGTAAGTAACTGTGCTTTATCTGCTGTCTACAGCCTTGTAGAAAAGAGTTAATAAAAGATTTTACATACTCTACATCTGTTATGACAGAAGGCAATTATGGCAGCGTAGATATTAATATAAGACCTTAAACCATGTGACATAGGCCATTTTATATTACCACAGAATCCAGCTCTAGGCCAGTTGCCTGCTGTAGATCTTGCTTTCTGCTCAACGGAAAGGTGAAGAGCCATCTCAGTTGATCATGAACTCCAGGTTAGTTTCCACCTCAAAGTCTTACTTCCAGGAGCAGGATGGGATGAAGAACTGTCCCATCTCTGGGAAGGACAGAGAGAAAGGAAAAACACAAATGTTCACCTCTTTCATAGCCCTCTCATAAATGACAAAGGGATGGCTTTGATGGCTATGTTGCTCAAGGTAATGATTGTCATAGTGAAAATGTAGTTCTTGAGAAAATGTCATTCAAGCTGTGAAAACAATAAGATATACTTTCTGCTGTTATAAATGAGAGCTTAGGATGAAATAATTTATTTAGTGACTGATTTCAGTTGAATATTTTTAGAATCTGATGGCTTCTTATACTAGTATGGAAACTGAATTGTAACATTTAGGGGTATGTCTACTAAACCACATTAGTTGTGGCTGCTAACACGGTGTGGTAGTAGCCAAAACTGCACGATAAGCATCAAACCTCTATGGTATCTGCAGGGGACATTCCCAGGTGTGATCATACAGATACCATGGAGGTTTGTATTTCCCATGGAGATGTATTATCTACCTTGTTGGATACCATGGGAAAAGTCCTGCAGTGCCTGCCGAGGCAGATACTTCGGCTCCCCACAGTAAATCCATGGGGAGGGATGATAGTGATCAGGTGCACATAACTGTCAGCAGCTCTGTGCCCCAATTGCTACATTGCCCCTCCCCAACTTCCATTATTGGGCTCCCCCCAATATTGTCAGTGCCATGTGTGATGAAGAAGCCCATACTGAACATATGGAATTAGAAGAAAAGGATGATTTTACCTTTAAACAAACTGACAGTCAGGCTGCACACACGTTTCAGCGTTTGCAAGAGAGAGGCAAGCATAGGGAAACAGGAGCTAGGCTGACACATCCAAGCTCTGACGTAACTGCAAGCCTGGAACCTAATTACACGCACCTGTTCAGGAAGGCAGACCCAAGGCTCAGGGAACAGGAATATAAACCCTGGCTAGGAGAAAGCAAGGGAGGAGTTGGTGATTGGAGTCTCGCTGAGAGAGCCGGTAATAGTGTTGATGAGAGTATTGACTGGAGAGGTGGTTGGAGAGACGGTTGGAGAAGAGCTGGGAGGAGACCTTCGAGGAAACCAAGCTGCAGTTCTGGAATTGAAGCAGACAGGGCAGAAGGAGAGAAGGGACAGACTGCTGTCCGAAACCTGCCTAGAGGGAGAGAGCAGAGAGACCTTCAGACCTCATTGCATATAAAATGCTTCAAGGAGCTCACAGGTGGGAACCCAGCACAAAACCCAGGGGTTTGCAAAGCTACATTTGGGACTGGGAACCAGAGCAGTGCTCCAGACAAGAACTCCAAACAGGGAATCAGAGAGCATTTCCCTACAGCTGGAAAAAGCTAGCTGAACAAAGCCAGAGAGGAATCTCCACAACCTCAGGTATTTCCAATCCTTACCATATAGAACTGTGCCCAAAGGAAGCACCAGAGGTCTTAGGGGGAAGTTATCCTAAGCCGTATAATAACAGCTTAAAGCAAAACTCCTTAGTTCCAGAGTTTGAAGAGATGCAACAGGAATTTAATGAGAGTGACTCAGCAGAAGTGCCTATGGACTGTACACTGTGTTTGGCAGATGATATAGAATCCCTTTGCTAAATGTGTATGAGGGAGCTGCGTGTGAACAAAGGGAAAGAAGATATTTTTCTTTGTGAGAAGAAGCTGTTATGTTTTCTATCTGTTACATGTGATATGCATTGCAAGTTTTGTGAGCAGAGTGTGAAGCTCAATCAGTTTAAGTTCTGTAAATATCCTCGAGCAAACATCTGAAGAGTATCCTGATTTAATCTGCACTGAATCTTATTGTTGGGGAATAAATTCTTGTCATTTTGCCTTACCACTGGTCTCACAACTATTTCCTCATCAGAGGGCAAAGGAACTACCACTCCCAGCAGGCATAGCGGGAACAAAAGGTTTTCTCTCACCTTCTGCAAGGAGCATATAATGGCAACTCCAACCTTCTGAGCCCTAGGCGGAGGGCTGGGGCTTGACACATGGTATGGCAATCCACAGCACCAACAATATAAAAAATTAAAATGTGTGCCCCCCTGCAGAAATAGAGCTTTGAGGGGATTTGTAATATATGATGTTCAATTTTTAAGTGAGATTAAGGTGTCCCATTGTGATTTGCCTCATATACTCGAATGGAAAATTATGAGGAGTGGCAAATCCTTATAAACTGAAAATATCAAAGTTATGTACAACCTTAGGGGCCCTTTCACTAAACTGCGCTAAGCAGTTAACACATGTTTTGGCATATGGTAACTGTTTGCAAGGGCCCACAGTAATTGTTACGATATGGGCATGACAGTTACCATACAACACGCTAACTGTAAATTGCACACTGGAATGGGAAAAGGGCAAGTTAGAGGCAAGGAATGGGCACGGAGAATCTATTGCAGTTAGCACTGGGGACCATACTGTGCATGAACTGTCCATGTTACAAGTAGCACAGGTGCACCTAACATCACTTCGGTAGGTGGAATTAAGTGCACCTGAGGTATTTGACAAGGCTTGTAACAAACGGTAAGGGGCTTGCCTGCACAGTAACTATCAGGCACATGCTGGCCACATCCACAACAATTATCATGACGCAGTGGCACCTGATACATGTTGATTTTGACTCAAAGTGCACATTAGGGAAAAAAATGCTGCACTTTCATAAAAGGACCCCTTAGACTGCAAGCCTTCTGGGGATAGAGAAATACCTACTTTACCTAATTGTAATTCACTTTGAGCTACTATTGGAAAGGTGTAAGCTAAATGTTAAATATTTTATCTCAAATTTATATTTCCTAAGATGGTGAGACTTTGGTCTATAAAATGTCCTATACAACTTTATTTTTTCTTCACTTAAATTCATCTGGCCAGTTTCCAGAGCTTTATTTTCAATTGGAGTTTAAGAAATGACAGTTGGTACAAGGAGAACCTATTTGAGATGTTCTGTATAAATTAATTCTCAGGAGACATCATATATACAGTATGAACATTTTCAGGGGAATGAGCTCTATTGGAGAAAAGAATTTATCTCAGATTACTGCTATTCTGGCAATTTAAAAATAGATTTATAGAAATAGTTTTATACCATGTTTTTGAGTGGAGAAGTAGCCTAGTGCTTAGTACACTGGCTTGGTAACCAAGAGACTGGGGTTAGATTCCCATTGGTACTCCCTGTGACCTTGGAGAAGTCATTTAACCCTCCATTGCCTTGGAAGAAAGGCCTGTCAATCTACTTCCAGTCACACTACCAAGAAAACCCTGCAGTCAGCATTGACTCGGAGGCGCACACTCACATTCCTTTTTTTTCAAAGTAACATCTGCTAACAGTTAATATTTTCATGCTGATTTTAAACTAGTGGTTCATTAAGGAGTTTTATGTATAAAATATCTATATATATTTTTTTTTTCAAAACACATGGTAAAATGTGACAAATAGAGCCATTTTTGGTTTGGTTCCTTATCATAAGCTGAATGGTGGCATAATCCAATCATCTGTTTTCATTCATTTTCAGATCCATTATAGTGTAAGAGGCCAGGGAAAATAGCCTTTCACTCAGCTTGGCCAGACATAGCAAAGTGGCCTTGGGAGAGATATCGAAGCAGGAGTCACTACGTCAATCATATTGAAACTCTTTGACAAACTACCAACAATCCTATTTCATTTCTTTCAAATTCCATGGCTGATAATGTCAGCAAGAAACTTAAATTGGAAAGCAAAAACATTTTTTCTTCATTTGTTGCTGTCTTTCAGAAGGATAGGTATGACAGACTGTCTTGTTTTAGGTTAAGTATCCTCAAGTTGGGCAGTGGTGTACAGCTTTAGAAGACATGCTTCTGATACCCAAAAAGATGCAGATAGAATTCCTCACTGGTGCTGCCTTATCCATCTCTAGGTACTTTGGTGTTTTCAAGGCACTGTCTCTTTATTTATTGATGTCACAGAAACTTTATTTATTGTCACAGAAACTGTATTTTGGACTGGTCAATGGTAGTGACAGGGCAATAATACAGATGAATGCTTAGGCTGCATTCCAATCTTCCTTTCAAAATAATGGTCCTTAGTGTTTTCACATGATCTGAGAGTGCAACAGAAAGTAATTCTTGTAGTCAAATTTTCCTGGGCAAATCTTTCTATAAAGACAGATATTCTGGGAATTAGTGTTATATGCATTTCTCCTCATGGTATGTTTTTTGTCTAGTCCTGTTACAGTCTATTGGCAATTCATTTATGTTTTGTTCTAGAACTGATACCAGACTTTGTAAACCATTTAGATGGTGTTTCATATAAAGGTATATCAAATTGTGTTAAATAACTACTTGGATACTTTTTCATGAAGCCCTCTAATTGGCTCATTTCTCTATGAACTCTGAACCTAAACCTAATGTTGCAGGTGGGCTCTTTGTCCAGCATTCAGAGGATTAAGGGTCTGTAAGATTTGGTCAGTTATTCTTCTGTAGGTCCTGGGTTCATTTCACTTCACAGAGGCAGTAGGGTTTGCAACAAAACAAGCAAACAGGTGTGGCTTGGAGAAAGGTTTTTATGTAGAAATAGGCTTACTACATAGGTATTGAACAGAGGTATATAGTGATTGTTACAGAGCTGTTTCAGTGTGCATCAATGAATCTGGGTGTGCATGTGCATGTGTGAAATGTGAAGTGTAAGAGAGAGAGATAGGCCCGAACATGTGGCTCAGAGCCTCATGGCAAGGGAGAGAGAGAGAGAGAGAGCGAGGGAGGGGTGAAGGGAATTGATTATCAGAGCCTCCTGTCCTTCATGTCCAATGGATGGTGGGAGAGAGAGAGAGACAGGAAGTGTTTCTGTCTTTTATAGTGAATTGAATCCTCTCAAGCACTTCCCCTTGAGGTCTGCGAGCCACTCCCTTTAAGGTCTGCTATTCTTGATTTAGCAAGGAGGGGCTTCAGACAGGCCTTGGAGAATGAAATCACCAGGGGGTCAGAGTTAATCTCATCTTGTAAACTGTCCTATTACCTTTGGAGACTGAAGTCACCAGAGTCCAAGGCTGCATGAAATGTATGCTGACATCTCCCACACCTTTTTTATTTTTATTTATTATTTGTGCCTGGAAATGGTGGAAGCAAGCCTGTGGTACCTGTCCCAGCTGCCATTACCTGATAATAGGCAGCTTGTCTACTACCTCCTGTATTAAATACCTTGCTATGTCCAGCAAGTCCCCTGTCCTGCACAGTACTGTCTCTAGTACTGTCTCTAGTGTTCTAGAGATAAACAAGTCTCCTTATGAGTTCAAACCTCGTGTCTTAGGTAGAGCAGCCACTACTGGGGGGGGGGGGGGGGGACCCAATATGCTACCTCCGTGCTCGTCTTAGAGAGAGTGAACAGTGCATAAGGTCTGCAGGAATTTTTGAGGAGGCTAAAGCAAAAAGGTACCAGGATGCTATGAGTGAGGATAGGAAGCAATACTAGACTGCAGCTGACTCTGGTATTCAGTGTAATAGGAAATGCCAAATTAGCCAAATTAGCAGGCCAAATTAGCCTGGATGTAGGGGTGGATGCTGGAGAAGTTCAGTGTCACTACCTTAAAATGTTGTGGTTCTGTATGACATGTGCTGCAAGGATATGTACATTTGTCTCATTTTACAACACAGGAAAATTATGATAATGCATAGAAATATTTGTATAGCAGTTAAAATAATAATAGGGTGAATAAAAACATTAAAGACATGATCAGCAGTAGGTGAGTAACCAAATAACAATTCCCACACAGACACGTGAGCATCTTGTAGCAAATGTCCAACAATTTGTTGAATGTGTCCATTCTCATAAGCGATGGTGTGATTCACTTCAGTGGATGTTGTTTTAAGGTGAGCAATATAGGCATGGAGTTCTGTAAAGTTGAGCAGTTTATGTAATGTCTCTTCTCCCATGCCAAGTGGTAATGGATGCACAGCATATGAGATAAAGTCTGGAATGTCCATAGAGTCATTGGTAACCAGCAGTGTGGAATAAGTTGTCCCATTAATGGTGAGGGAGACCAGTGGTGTATGACTGCACCAGGTATTGTTTGGTAGATAGTTTGAACTGTACAACAAAGTGTTATTGGGAAGGCGAATGTCATGCATTCTGGGAGCAATCGAAAAAGAAACACTCTGGGGAAAGAACAGATGAAAACAAAAGTGTCCAGCTCCAAGGTAATACCAACTGTGTGGTTCAGGGAATATGAGAGCTTAACAGTCAGGGAGCAAGAGGAGGAATTGTTCCAGCAGGAGGTGTCAGCCTCTTTAAACTGGTGAGGTTGACACTTGAACTGAAATGTAGTCTGCTCACACAAACTAGGGTCCATCGGCTTGAATGAAGTCCAGGTGTCGTCCAGTGGCTGCACCCATGTGTGATGGTCCACAGGATACATAAGCATATTATCAAACTGCATCCCAATATTAACAGTATGATAAATAACTGTGTGTTGTCCTGACCATGGGATCAAAGTACAGATAGAGCAGCCTTGTGGTGAACAAATGGGAACACTAACTGTCCACTAATCAAGGTGAGCTATAGCAAATTCCGGTATTTTGGTACTAGCCATATGAATGAGAGATGGTGGCCAGTGTCCTAACTTAGCAGTGATCAGAATTTCCTTTAGTATAGTAATAAGCTCGATCTGTACTTGATCACAGGCAAGAGCCCAGGAAATATTCTTTCCCAATCTATATTCTGCATGTGCTAAGGTAACAATTTTCTGTTCTATAATGGGAGATATAAGAGCAAAGGTATCTACAACTACATTGGACAGTTTAGAGGAAGCTTCATTAATAACACAGGTACACTATCAAAAAACTGCCTCCAGTTTTGCAACTGATTCCTATAGATTTTGGGGTGCTGAATCCAGGAAAAATAGCCAAAATGGTCCATCACGTCACGTTTTCTTGCAAAATTAGATTTCTTACCCATATAAGGAATGTTCACATAATTTCTTTTTAGCCGACTGCAGTTTATTTTCTTGGCCCAAAATAGAGGTTGTAATGGTTAACTAACTAGAAACACTCCCTCATGATATTTTAGAGTGTTTTGTATTCATTTTATACATTAACAGGACAATTGGGAGGCGGGGGGCTAAATCCAGTACTCGCGCTGGCGCATGTTCTTTCCTGTTCGCCTCGCCTCGTTCGCTCGCTCAAACACGGTGGTTGCGACATGAACGTTCCTGTCAAATTTCAGTTTCTTGCAAGTTCATTATTACCTTTTGTTTGCTCAGTCGTAATCCAGCTTTATTCCGGAGTGGTTCACTACAGTTGTAGTTTGCAGTGCTGTGTATTTGTGATGGCTCACAGAGCCAGAGGTTGCGTCAACTCTCCGGACAGTTTTTGTTTTATTTGTGGGGAATATACCGTGAAAAAGCGGCAGAGGAACATTTCTGCATTTATTAAAAAAGTATATTTCGCCTATTTCGGTTTGAAGTTAGGCGATCAAGACAAACCGTGGGCTCCTCACAAAGTGTGCAAGACATGTGAGGAAGATCTACGCTTATGGATGAAAGGTAAAAAACAAGCATTTTGTTTCGGAATATCTATGATGTGGCGTGAACAAAGAGACCACAGCAGTGACTGCTATTTTTGCTCTTGCATTGTGAAGGGATACAACTTAAAAAATAAGAACGTAATAAGTTACCCCAACCTTCCCTCAGCAATTAGGCCTATGCCTCATAGCAACGAAGTACCTGTGCCTGAACCACCAAAATCTTTGGATCATATTTGTGTGGACGGTTCTGATCATGATGAGACTCATCAGATGGCTTTTCCCGATGAGTCCAATACTTCCGAGTTTGAAACTGAACCAGATCCGAAACCTGAACTTTTCTCTCAAGCTGAATTGAATGATTTAGTCTGGGATTTAGGACTCCCAAAAGATGCTGACAAAACTGCTAGGTTCTCGGCTTAAACAGAAAAATCTATTGTCACCAGGAAGAACTTTTTATTGGTACTGCAACCGCGAGACACAATTTTTGAAGTATTTCAGCAAAGAGGAAGATTTGGTATTTTACAACGATATATACGGAGTGATGGAAAAGTTTAAACTCAAGTATGATCCTGCTGAATGGCGGCTGTTCATTGATTCGTCAAAAGACAGCATAAAAGGTGTTCTTCTTCATAATGGCAACACATTCGCTTCAGTTCCTATTGCTCACTCTGTTATTCTCCAAGAAAAATACGAGAATTTGGCCCTGATTCTTCAGAAGATTCGTTATGATGAGCATAAGTGGATGATTTGTGGAGACTTTAAAATTCTATCCATGCTATTAGGGCAGCAATCCGGTTTCACCAAATATCCCTGCTTCCTTTGCTTGTGGGATAGCCGGGCAAGCGACCTACACTGGGGGAAAAAAGACTGGCCAATTTGGGAGTATTTGAGACCTGGTGAGAAAAATGTTCTTCAAGAGAGCTTGGTACCTCATGATAAAATTCTATTACCACCTCTCCACATTAAGTTGGGTCTCATTAAGCAATTCATCAAGTCCCTTCCAAAAGATGGTGAGTGCTTTCGGTACCTTTGCTCAAAGTTCCCCCGACTTTCTGAAGCAAAGCTAAAGGAAGGAGTGTTTGTTGGCCCTGATATAAGGAAACTCATTTCAGATGGAGCATTCGCTGAAACGATGTCTGAGAAGGAAAAAGAAGCCTGGGATTCCTTCAAGAATGTTGTTCTCAAATTCTTGGGGAACAGGCGGGATGAGAACTATAAGGATATTGTTGCCAGGATGCTCAATGCCTACAAAGAACAAGGCTGTAACATGAGCCTGAAAGTCCATTTCTTGCACTCCCATGTGAACTACTTTCCCGAAAACCTGGGGGCGTACAGTGAAGAACAAGGTGAAAGGTTTCACCAGGATATCAAGGACGCAGAGAGAAGGTACCAAGGAAGATGGAACACCACTATGATGGCTGATTTCTGCTGGTTGCTGCTGCGGGAAACCCCAGATGAAAAATACGCCAAGCAGCGCACCAAGAGAAGCATTCGGGGGAAGAAGAAACGGGCCCACCAGGAGATTGATTGACCCAAGAATGACTTTAAAATCTAAACTGTGTTGACAAATATCGTGTTTTTACTAAACTTTGAAATAAAAATTTGCTAGTTATTACCACAGTGTCGGATCTCATTTATTAGAATTTTATTTTCACACCATCGGGTGTTTGTCTTCATGTATTGCAATGGTGCGGTTTGCGTTTTCTATTCTTACATACATACCTGTACAACATTTTTTGCACATTTCTTTGCTTTGCTTTGTGTCTAACCTCGCTCTTATATGCTCAATGTTTGTGCACATGTATGTGGCTGTTTTAAGTGCAGACAATTTTGCTACCATCACAGTGTGTTTTGTTGAAATTACTCTATTCTTATGTGCTGCCTTGTTACAATTTTCTTTATTCTTATTTGAATAACTACTAAACAATTAGTATAAAGAATTCATCCAAGAAGCTTTTATCTCGATCGCACTCAATCTGAAACGTTCACCTCAAACTGCTAACCCAATGTAGCAAAAAATCTGTACGTGATGGAGCAAATTGGTTACCAGATTTGGATTCAGCGCACCAAAAAACGTAAAAATCAATAGAAACATTAGAGGCAGTTAAAAAAAATTTTTTTTAGTGTACCTGTGTAATATGTTGTGAGGTAAAACCATCAGCAGCATGCTGAGCAGTGGATCCCATTTTATTACGGAGCACCTCTATATCAATTATATTAAGGGCACCCAGTGCAGTCCCTGTGCCACCTAAAATTGTATCAATTAATTCACTCTTGTGTCGAAATGGCTTGGCTCTGGGTGTTACTGACTGCATATCAAACCAAGTATTGAGCATTTGTATGTGGTTGGCAACAAACTGAGAGCATAAGAACATAAGATATGCCATAGTGGGTCAGACCAAGGTCCATCAAGCCCAGTATTCTGTTTCCAACAGTGGCCAATCTAGGTCATACGTACCTAGCAGTTTGGATATTTGTGAGTAACTAGAAACAATTTGGGAAATAGATGCCAAGTAAGAAAATGGTATTCCACATCATATAAAACATCGTGTGGTGCATCATATTTAATCTGAAAGGGATGTCCTTCCTGAAATGGGTGGATATCAGAAAGGTAGAGTACAGGAGGAACAGAAGTGGTGGGAGAGGTGGGATGAGGGGTGGTAGGTAAACAAGATACATCCAAAAGGAATGAAGTCTCAGTGATGTGCTGTTGATCACTCACAACCCATGTATAAGTTATTTTCCAGGTACCTCTGTCCTGACAGGAAATATTGTACAAAATCAAAGCAGGAGGACCTAGAAAGTAACGTTCTGGGCGTGCCCTCAATTCTTGTGTCCTTTCTAGAGAAGTGGAAACTGGTGGCTCCCACTGTACTTGAGTGATGTTTAATGAATAGAACACCGGCTTGTCCTGTACCGAACAGAAACTCAGGATGACCAGATCCTTTCCTTCCGGGAAAGGTGGGGGTATTTCTTGGTAGCGATACACTCCACCTGTGGAATTAGCCCAGCCAATCGTGCATATTCGGATGATTGTTCCTGTAATGAGACTTGAGTAGAAGAGAGCAGATGCAAGAACAACAGGTAACCGAGACATAATAAAAGCAAACTTGTTTCACTCTACTAGGGAGTAAACAAATGCTCCCCACTTATACTATGTAACAACAAAACACAAAAAAAATAATAATAATTTCTACTACTTATTTACATAACTATTAAACACATGTACAGCAGGAGTAACTAGTTACCGTCCTCAAGCGACTTTTGTTCAGAAAGCAGCTGTCCGTGCTGTCTTCATAAAGCAGCTGTCTGTGCTGTCTTCAGGTGGTATCTGAAAACAAAGACTGATAAAACACATATTACCCATATGGTTTTAACTGGGTGATGTTTTTCCAGTACTGCTGGTTGTCAGGCATTAGGATCTGGTATAGGCTTGGGCCTAAGGTATCAGTAACTAAGTACGGTCCCTCCCACTGTGCAGTTCCAAAGGGGAGGTTTGTTCTAGGTCTCATCTCTGCAAGACACTAGTGACAGGGCTTCCTTCATGTATTCATGAAATATTGATGGGGAATCCTTCTATCCCTGTGGAAGCACAGTCCATGCACACTGTTTCGGCCAGGCTGGTGAATTGCATGTGGAAGAAATAGGTCTAATCAGACCCCTCTCCTCCAGTATCTTCACAATTTTAGTCACTGGTTCTATAGCCTGATGAGGTACTGGGTATTGCTTCTGTGGTGGAGGATCCTCACCTTCCAACAGTATTTCTGTGTGCATTTTCCCACAATCTAACTTGTCTTGAGCCCAGACTGGAATATCAGCCACTTCTGAGGGAATTGCACACAGATCATACTGTTGAGCTGCCTTAGTGCACTGAGTTGCTAACTGCATGGGAATGACTTCATGCACTAAAGCTTTAGAAGCACTTGAAGTTCCTGAATACTGCCACAATTTAAGATTAGCCATATCCACCACCAAATTTAACTGGTTGAGAACATAAATTCCAATTATTTCTTTTGGTGTGTTTACTATAGTGGAGGCAGTGGTTTCCAACATTTCCTTATTTTGTTCACTGTGCACAGGGATACCCCATTTAACTGGGATAGCCACACATTTGGAAGCTGTGTCATTAATTCCTTGAATTTCATAAATTTCCATATTTTTCTGATCTACAGTGGGAGAAGCTCTGTTAGTAAAACTAATTCCAGCCCCTGTGTCAATCAAAGCTAATTTATCCTGACCCCCTATTCTGCTGATAACATTGGGGCGTGCACAAGAGTCCAGTATCAAGGGTGTTACAAGCCTTAAATTGTGTCCTGGGCCTGTATCCATTTCATCATCCAGAGGCTCTGGAATTGAGTCCTCTGCTGAGATAAAGGAGGCAGGCTTGGCTATGAAGGCTTGAGACATTTTGATATCTGAGCCCAAGAGGTCAGGACACCCCTATGCACTAGCCTTGTGTTTGTCCTGAGCTGCTTGTAAATCCTGTTTTAATTTATCTATTTCTATCTGCAGTATATGTTTGTCTTGTTCCCATTTATTTTTTTCATTTTCTAGCCCATCTCTCTGTGCTTTGAGCTCCTGAAAAGGAATGTAACCTGAGGAGTTTCTAAAAGTACCTCTGCCATGTGCTCTCCAAGGTGTGTGTCCTCTGTCTGTGTTTCTTGTGTACTGAGAGGATCCCTCGGCTTGCCACTTAGGTGTGTGTCCTCTGTCTGTGTTTCTTATGTACTGAGAGGATTCATTGGCTTGCCACTTCCGTGCTTCTGATACTGTAATGACCTGCGAGGGCTGGGTCTTCCAAACAGACCCAATTCTGAGCATTAAAGTATCAAAAGGGGCTGCTTCAGGGTCTTCAGAAAATAACAGAAGGTGTTTTGTAATCTCAGGGGATAGCAATTCTAATAAAAATTCCTTATGCATGCTCTCCCCATAATCTTCTGCCTTGGGCCAGGACTCCTGCTCATTAAGAACTGCTTTTAAAATCCAGGCTCTATATGCAAACTGTTCCAGTGTATCATTTGGTAGAGGTGAAATAATTTTAAATACTTGCATTGGGGAACAGTGAAATAGTTTCTCAGTACCCCTTTTAAGCAACTGGTATGGGTGAGTGAGAGAGCCAACTCTATAATAGTGTGGCCCCAGAGCCAAATCCATAAGTCTATCAAAGTCTGATTGTTTTCTTCTGTATTTCCCTAGACCCCAGTGAATCAGAATATCAATCGCCCATTTAACCCACTGATTTACATTAAGAGGCATAGTGCCAATTTTCTCAACTATTTTTTCTATATCTCTATCTTTTAAATTTTCCTGCCACATTACTTTAACTGGTGCTTTGAGTTCAGTACTGGGTGCCATGTCTAAGTCATCTGAATTATCCTCCAGACAGAGATCCTGATTATTGCTCTGTTCTGGCTGAGATAAACTATCAGAATTTTGTTCCTCTGATTCAGCTGTATTCTTCCCATTCCTAAGTTGAACTATGCATACTTTAGTATTCTTTTGTTTGTCAGTAGCTTGTATGCATTGCTCATAAGGTGTGTCATAGGCATAGGGGGCTGAGGGAGTGGGTGTTGGCTTTTGTCTTACAGATGCCAATTGATCCTTAACATGCCTCAATTCAAGTTTAAGTGCTTCTAATTGCTCACTAACAGTTATAAAAGAATTTGTGGCTTGTATCACTTGAGTTCTTTGTATAGAGATGCAAATTTGTGCCTCCTCAAGGTCTTTGTTTAATTGTGTGCACTGAGAAGTCAGTTCAGAGTTTTCTTGTCTCATGCTAATGAGCCCCCTGCACATGTCTTGGATAAAAAGGCATTTTCTTTTATTTGTTTTCTTTTTGAATTCTTGATCATGGTTTAACATTTGTCTTTGAATATTATACCATAATGACTCAGGGAATTCACCTTCAAAGGGACCCCCTTTCCTCTTACAGTATGAAATTACCATTTCTTTAAGTTCTTTAAAATCAAAGGCTTCCATATTTGATACTGCAGAAAGGCTGTAATTGGACTATCTCAAATGTGTAACCTTAGAAGGAGGAATGCTCACATTTATGAAGAAGTGAGACTTAGAATTATAGTTGGAATGGTATAAATTTTATGGGTGTTCAGTAAAGAGTACTGGCACAAAGACCACACCTGAAAATTATACCTGAATAAAAAGTGCTTCTCACCTTTTTAACAGGGTGGAAGTTTAGGGTGAAGTTATAGTAAGAAGGGTGTTAGGAGATTAACAGAATTGTTGTATCAATTGCAGCCAGCTTTAAGCCTGCTCTCACTAAGATAGTTACTGACAGGAGACAGAGACATAAAAGTTAAAAGGGACAGGAGGTAATAGCTTTATCAGGAAAGATGTGTATTGTATTCAATGAGGGACTGTTTACCTGTGTACCACTTCCAAACTAAATCTGGACTATCTCTCTGTCTTTTCTTAGCAACTCAAATACTATAGAAAAATCTTCAGCAAGCCTATACATCAAAATAAGACAATTGCAAGCCACTCTGTGTGATGTCCTTAAAATTCTATATTCTTACAGAGCCTTTTGACAATAAAAATCTCACCTTGTCTAATCCACAAAACAAAATTGTAAATGGTCACATGGACTTTCGATTCTGTCTCACTCTGTCTGAAATCTACTTAATGTATTATACAAAATTATTACTTACCCAACTGGAGGTCTGCTGTGAAATCCGAGAGACGAGTCCCCATAAAGATGTAAGATTTGGTCAGTTATTCTTCTGTGGGTCCTGGGTTCATTTCACTTCACAGAGGCAGTAGGGTTTGCAACAAAACAAGCAAACAGGTGTGGCTTAGAGAAAGGTTTTTATGTAGAAATAGGCTTAATACATAGGTATTGAACAGAGGTATATAGTGATTGTTACAGAGCTGTTTCAGTGTGCATCAATGAATCTGGGTGTGCATGTGCATGTGTGAAGTGTGAAGTGTAAGAGAGAGAGATAGGCCCGAACATGTGGCTCAGAGCCTCATGGCAAGGGACAGAGAGAGAGAGAGCGGGGGAGGGGTGAAGGGAATTGATTATTAGAGCCTCCTGTCCTTCATGTCCAATGGATGGTGGGAGAGAGAGAGAGACAGGAAGTGTTTCTGTCTTTTATATTGAATTGAATCCTCTCAAGCACTTCCCCTTGAGGTCTGCGAGCCACTCCCTTTAAGGTCTGCTATTCTTGATTTAGCAAGGAGGGGCTTCAGACAGGCCTTGGAGAATGAAATCACCAGGGGGTCAGAGTTAATCTCATCTTGTAAACTGTCCTATTACCTTTGGAGACTGAAGTCACCAGAGTCTAAAGCTGCATGAAATGTATGCTGACAGGTTCTTCTTGCTAATACTAGCATAACATTACCCCTCTCCCAGAGCATGCAGCCTATCAGAATCAGGGCCTGGCCTGCATGTTCAGGCTGGTAGACCCATTTCTGATCCCGCAGGTGCGTCTAGCCCCCATGGGATCAGAATCAGGTGCTACCATTGTATGCCCCGATTCTGAGGGACCGCACAAGGGCTGGGCAGCCAGAATAGAATTGGACTCTTTGTATACTTAAAAAAATTGGTTCAATTTAAGTTACTTTTCAGACTTTTTGGTGGTTTTCTGCCTTTTCTTAAATGTTGTTATTCAGTTAAAACATTTTTAACACATGCAAACTTTCTGATACCTGGAATTGCCTTTACGTACATTCATTTGTAAGTTAAATGTAATAAATTGATTTTTGTGTACTTTTAATGCAATAATCACCGATATGCATGTTAACAAGTATACATTCCTAAAGTAGGATATTCTGATTTCTCTCTGACTCTCCTGTGTGATACTTTGTCAAATGCCATATAAAATCAAGATAAACTATGGGAATAATTTTATAAACATAAAGGTGGTAATTTTAGAAGCTCTATTTGTGATTTGGACATCTGAAAACGGGCATTCAGATGCACAAATCATAAAGATGTCCATACAGCTATTTCAGAAAGCCAGGTATATTGACACCTTTGGTATATAGGTTCCAAAGGGGCATGGTGGATGCATGCCTGGGGCGTTCCAGTACAGATACATGTGCACAACCAATTTCAGAAATGATGAGCACTTCTCAGCCCATCAGCAGTAATGTCTATGTCTATTCATGCTCTAGAAAGGAGTCCAAACAGAGCACGTTCCATTGCAAAACTACCAGAAGTACAACAGGAGCAAGGAGACCAGCATACCATCTCAAAGTGAAATAGACTTTATTAGTTACACCTCAACACCAGCAGTGTTTCGGCAACTCGTGACTTTATCAGGAGGTATATAGCTCAAAACCTCCAACACAAACAAAGATAGTAACATACATAGTAACATAGTATATGATGGCAGATAAAGACCAGCATGGTCCATCTAGTCTGCCCAGCAAGATGGCAAGAGTAGGTGTGCCTGACACTCTGTGCAGGTACCTCCCCATTCCTTTGTTTAGGGGTGCACCTATGGCTCCGTGCAGGTCACCTCTACTTGTTGAGATACTAGAGACAGTTAAGTTTATTTTGATTTTATCCTGTTCCTAGAAAGGGATCCACTGTGTCAGTCTCATGCCATTTTGAATTCAGTCACTGTATTTGCCCCCACCACTTCCATCGAGAGGGCATTCCAATCATCCACTGCCCTTTCAGTGAAAAAGTATTTCCTTTCAGTTTACCCCCTTGCAGCTTCATATTATGCCCTCTAGTATTACAGCTTCTCCGTCTTTGAAAAATGTTTGCTTATTCATTAATACTCTTCAAGAGACCTATTCCATTCAGGCCATCCAGCCCACTGTGCAGCCGATCAGAAACGGGGCGCACAGAGGTAGTCCCAGTTCTGATCCCGTGAGGGTTAGATGTGACCACGGGATGTGCAGGCTGGGCTGTAATTCTGATCAGCCTGCATGCCCAGCCACATGCCCGACTACCTCAGCCAGGCTCTTGAATGGAGCTGAAGTGCCATGGCATTATGTTGCCTGTTCCCTGTAAAATAGCTATCTCCAAGTTATAATGCCCTGTTCAATGTAATTTCAGTTTGTTCAATGTAAAACTGCCTTGATATCATGAAAGGCGGTATATAAGAAATGTTAAATAAATAAATAAATAAATAAAATACAATAAATAAATAGCACTGTGGCTCCATATAGGAGCCATGATCCCCGGCAGATCCTGACTTCACCCTTTCCCTACCGCCTGACCCCCAATTGGCCCTGCATGGCCAGGGTCGGGCAGCAGGGATCCCCCTGCACCCCTTCACCTTTGTTCACGTGCCCGGACCTCCCATCATTCTCCATCTAAGGGGACTTATTCTACCTCCGGGGTGGAATAAGTCACCCATCCAGCCTGCCAACCCTGGATGTACAGGGCCGGCCTCAGAATCGGCCCTCTATGTCTGAGGTCAGGGTGCAGCCCATTCCCCGCCCTCGCTCCTCCCCTAGCCCACCCCCTCCCACCCACAGAGCTCCCCACACAGGTACTTCTTTCAAGAACCATAACGGCCTCCTTTTCCTTTTACATTTACTTACTTTCCTAATAAAAAGGTTTGTTGCCCTTAAAATATCCCATTTCAGTTTTACCCACTGCTTTTCTACATCTTCTATTTGTTTCTATCCCACTAACGACTGCATGAGGTATTGGCCCATCTGGGAAAAATTAACTTTCCTAAAGTCTAGGACCCTCACTTTTGACTGGACATTATCAGCCCTAGTGCTAATTTTGAATCACGCCATCCGATGATCACTTGATGTGAGATGATCACTCACTATAATATCAGAAACACTCTCCCCATTCATTAGCACCAGGTCCATTATGACCCCTTCACATGTAGGTTCTGTTACCAGTTGTCAGAATAGTTCTCCTTGCAAAGAATTCAGGGTCTCCCTATTTCTAGTTGACACTGCAGTAAGGATGTCCCAATCAACATCTATGCTTGTGAATCCACAAAATTACTGGTCTGATTCAGAACGCTTAAACTACCAATAACATGTAATTGTTCATTATTAACCAAGAGAGAAGCAAAAGGCTCAAAACTTATCCAAAAATATTTTTCTTCAAAGGAGCAACTATTTACAAAGAAGGTCTAAGTAACCCTTCGGCGTTATTGTGCAGACTCTTGCCAATGCACAAAAAATACACCTAGTAACATCAATGACCTTCTTTTAGAAGCTAGTGCAACTGAACTAAGTGGGCAATTCCTATTTTAATTTGTTGTTATTGTTGTTATTATTATTTCTCAAACACATCTCCCATAAACATAAGAAGAGTGTTACTTAGCTCCACCGTTCTCAGCACACAGCTATGTTATACTTCAAATCCCGACGCCATTCCCCGGTACCGATCTTGCGTTTCACTATAGTGGTTACTTCAGGGGATCGGTCATTACAAAGTGCGTAGTGCTGAAGATAAACAAAACATAAAAATCATCACTCCCACTGTGCTAACCATTACCATCCTCTCTACAAGTAAAACTATTCATTAAAAAATGTGCGAAAAATTTAAAAATTCAATCTTACCGAAACAGCTGCCCATGTTTATTATGGCTCTAAATTCAAAACCTGTGTTTCCAAACACCACACTCTCCTCATTCGAGCCAGAAAACGCCGCGCATGCGCTTAACTACCCCAGACTCCATCTTTAAAGGTCCCCGAACCTAAAGCAGGAACCAATCAGCTCTAAAGCAACAACTACTAAACTACCCCACTTTTTTATTTGTTCCATCAGAAGCCACTTGTCTTGACGACTAACTGCCCTTAGGCAGCTAACATCCCACCAGTTTCCCCATACATGAGCCTACTAACAAATATAAATCCTAGCAAACCCTTTCCACAACAGAACAATTTCTAATAACTACCCAATAAGCCCTCACAGGGTGTTTTGACAAACAGAGCCATCATAAACATGCCACCCAATCAATAGCCGCATTTAAACCCCTTGGTTCAAGAATATTAAGATGAAAAATCCACCTCTGTTCAACAAAAATCAATGTCTCATCTACAGATTTTCCATCACGTCCCCTACTTACTCTATCAATACATAAACAATCAACATCTGGCATATTGAAATCACCTATCAGTAATACTTCCCCTTTCATAGCTATACTGTGAATGTCTTCAGTTAAATATCACTCCACTTCTTCTGCCTGTGAGCGAGGTTTGCTTATAACACTAATGCAAATGGATGCTACATTCCCTCTTTCTAGTTTAACCCACAATGCCTCCCCCTTCTCTTGTAAGCCTGGCAATTCTGTAGCTTTAATATTATCTTTTGCATATAGTATCACTCCTCCTCCATTTCTTCTACCCTGTCCTTCCTGAAAAAATTATACCCTAGTATGATTACATCCCAATCATGATTATCTGTAAACCATATCTCTGTAACTGCTACTACATGCAAGTCAGTCTCTTCCATTAAAGCTTCAATATCAGGAATCTTATTTCTCATACTACAGACATTAATACACACCACTTTCCAGATGTTGCCCTTTTTACCAATGTCTACACAGGTATTTAATATTTTACCTGCCTAAGGGCTTTCACATACCTGAGGATTTTCTTCACCCTCTTTAGTAGTTTAGCCAGTCTGCTGCGGAAGACACTTCAATCTTTCTTGGATAGGCAGACACCATTTCATCTCAGCAGCCCTTGAAAAATTATCACATGGTCCAGGAAACCAAACTGACACCTTCCGTGCAGCCATGCATTGATCTCTAGGATGAGAGCATCTTTGCATCAGTCTTTACCCTCAACGGGGAGTATTGAGGAGAACACCACCTGAGCATCTATCTGCTTTACCTTCTCTCCCAGAGCCATGATGTCACTCTTGATATGCTTGGAGGGATACCTAGCAGTATCATTTGTGCTGAAATAGATGAGCAGCATCAGCTGATAGTCAATAGGCTTGATGAGTCTTTGCAAACTCTCCATAACATCTCAGATTTTGGCACCTGGCAGATAGCGCATCTCCCAAGACATCGAGTCTGGTTAGCAGATGGATGCCTCAGTACCCCTCAGAAGAGAGTCACTGACCACCACTACCCTTTGCACTCTTGTGGTCACTGATTGTGCAACTTTGGGGTGCTCGAACTGTAGTTCTTCCCTTTCTTGGGATGCTTTTGCCTCCTCCACTTCCAGGTCTGTATACCGGTTCTTCAATTTGAGGGATGGTGGAGTTGAAGATTGGGTATCAATTCTGCAGCCTCTGGTGATTCGTGTCCAGCTCTCTTGTTTCTGTAGCATACCATCTTGACCTCTGTTGGAGGACTTGGATGGCTCAAGAAGTATCTCATCGATGTACTTCTCATTGTCAAAGATACTTATCAGCCTCGCTACCTCTTCTCTCAGTTCCTCCACTTATTTCATGAGTGATTCAGCTTGCAAGCATCATGCACATGGAACCAACCCTTCTCCTGAGGTCAGGCTATCTAGATAGAAGCAGAAGCTGTAGCATAGGCAACAGTTTTGGCAGCATGATTTTTCACAGCCATAGCTAAGTAGTTGGAGCTTTAGTACCTATTCAAGGAAATGAGAGAGTACCTAACTGTTCCTCAGCCTTCCTTTAAACAAAGTTCAGCTAGACTCTTTTATCTGGATTCTGACAACTCTACTATATCGCATGTGTAGTCCTGCTTGTTTGATAAACAGTTATTTGGATATGGAGCAGTTTCTTATTACTTTATGCTATTAAAATCTAATATATGTGTCTGAGGTATGTAGCCTAATGTGTTGCCTTTGTGAAATTATCTAATCAAAGATCCATCTAAGATATCAACTTGTTTATTGATAGCAGATATCTAAATGTGGAACTATGTACTTCCTAGATTTTGCTTTCCAACCAATAACAAAATCTATTTTCTTTATCAACAAGCTAATTGGTGAGTTGCCCTATATAGCAAGATTATTCATAAGGGGTGGATAGCAGCTGGGGTGGGAAGGGAGGGATCTAACACCTGGGAGAGTATTGTGACTTCAAGGAGCATGCCGCTCTCCTTTGAACCTGAAGGTTTGAGGAGAGAAATTAAAATAGCAGCAGAAAAAATATCATTTTCTATAATACAACTGCAATCACAAATCCGTTGACAGAACAACATAAAAAAAGTTATTAAAATGAAATTAACCCCTTTTAAGAACTCTCAGGCATAGAAGTTATATCTAGAACCCCAGATTTACAGTATCTTGCTAAGCCACAGATTTACCATGCAATACTCACACAATATTGACTGTTTGCTCAGGGCAACACAGTAAAAGTCCTGCACTAACCTCTTAGCTTGGAATGGGGCAGTGACTGGATGGACAAGTGTCAGAATGTGAGTGTTGACTGCACATGGCAGTTAGAAGTGACATCATTAGCACATGCTAACTGCGATTGTTGCCATTAGCATGGGTGCACTTACTGTCTCCTAACTGGGTTGTAATGGCAAGTGCACCTGCATTAGGTGTTCTTGCCAGTTGTCATAGTGAGGTATTGTGGAGGCCCCTGGCCCAGGCAACAGCCTATAAGCCTAGGGCTGCACTTGTTATTCCTTTAATTATAGAGTTTTCTTCCTCATCCAGCGCTGGGGCTGCTGGGATTTGTAGTTGTGTTGTTTAGAAAAAACAAGTAGTGTGGAGACCAAGGGTTTACAAGGCAAAACACAGGAATTTATGTCTTTTTCTAAAGAGCATTAAGGCTCAACACAAAACAAACAGGATTCTTTCTCCAAACAATAATCCATAGGCATTTATACCAAACCAAACAATGAAACTGCTTTATGTAGCTTTTTAACATGTGTCGCTGTTTTTCAAATCATTCAGCAATCAAACAAGGCTTCTCTTCTCTTCAAACCCAAAATAAATATCCTTTCGTCAGCAACAGGGTTCTTTAGCATTCCTGGCTAAAACACATTTCTCCCTGTTTCCACACTGCCTTCTAGGACATTCAGGTTATAGGCTTTTCCCTTCTTTTATCCAAGAACTTTTTATTCTGCCTTCTGGCACAGAGAACAATCCATTACTGAATCTTCAGATCCCTCATCAGATTCATAATAGTCTATCTGCATTTCCTCAGGACCTGTGTCCGGTAAATCTGGCTTTAAGCCAACATAAAAAACTTCAAGCTTAATATTCTCTAAAAGTTCCAGAACCTTTCTCCACTGAGGCTTTTCCCTATGCACAGGGTTTCCACCAGGAACGTGGAGATTCTTTTCTTGCATCAAATGACACAATGCCTCTAACTGGCTTACGGCACTTTTGGCTACCCTTTTATTCATGCACCTTTTTGGAAGTTGCAGCTCTTTAGCTAGTTCAGGAATGGTTGGCACTGCAGCCTGACCCTTATCAGCACTTCTCTCTGGCACAGCTCTCCTAGTTTTAAAACCAATTGCAGTTTCCTTGCAATCCTGGCTTTCTTTCTGACTAGGGCTTTCACCTCTGAGAATCCCCCGGAAGTCTCCACCGTTCTCCTCCACAGTGAACTCTCTGGGCCTTTCTCTGGTGCTTCTCTCACCACTGAATTCTCCAGCGTGCTGCTTCCCTGTCTCTCCCTTTCCAGGGTGTCTCTTCATGTGCTGCCTTCTCTCAGGCTGAGACTCTCTTCCTGTGATGTTGCCCTTCTCAGGCTGAGTCTCCCTTCCCGTGGTGCTGCCCCTCTCAGGCTGAGTCTCCCTTCCCATGGTGCTGCCCTTCTCAGGCTGAGACTGACTTCCTTCTGTTTCCCTGGGTTTATAGAGTGTCTCTGAACTACCGTGCACTGCCCTTCCCCCAGGTGTCTCTCATTAGTTTCCAAGCCTGCCCTTAGATTAGCAGAGCCTGGGTTTGTCCTGTCCTCAGTAGCTGTGTGTTTTTTTTCCTTGCCTGCACTTTGAGAGCTACTGATTCCTTGCATGTCTCTTTCTTTAAGGTAAATGTCTGATTTTCTTCCAATTCCATAGACTCAACCATACTCTCCTCATCATAGTATGTATCCCCATGGTAACTACTGGGGTCATGCTAGCACACCCCCAGCAGCACAGATCTACACCAGCTCCTGTGCTAATTCTGGGACTTGTGGTAAACTACCACAATTTACTAAACATGTTCCTATATTCCCCCAAAAAATAGAGAAGGAAAATAAGAAGACAAAAGATACTAAAAAAATAAAAAATAAAAATAAATTTACTGCAAGGTATAAGAAAAGGAAAAACAAGTAACTGCTAAAAAGTCAAATCTTTCCAATGCTAAATATATGCATATAAACCCCAAGCTCTACTCAGCTCCACCCTCAGGAATTTGTACTTTAGGATGGTAATTTTATAACAGGTCACCTAAGGGTGAAAACCATATAGGTGCCTATTTTTAGCCTCTTTTATAAAGACACATAGATACCTACAGTAATATGAAGCCATGTGTATTTATACCTGCATGGGAGCAGATGTAAACGTTAGCGCATAAAGTTCATGAGTATGTGCATGTTTTATAAAATATCAAACTTATCTGAATAAACACACATCCTGAAAAAGAGCACACTCTTCTTATAGTTCCAATGTATGAGCACATAGATTATATATAAAGTATAAGGGAACTCAATAGAGTGGCAAACTCACAGACAAAAGTCAAGCTTTTTAAGCCTTCTCATAACTCATATCACTAGGCCCACTTTAAAAATCCACAGAATGATTTTTACGTCAGTTGTTATTGCAAATGAAATCAAATGTATCTGTTCAATGCTGCTTGAGTGGAAATCACTGATTCAGATGGTGGTCATGTAGAGATCCTAACTAGAGTTTCATTGATTCTGGTCAACTGTGCCAGGGGAATATTCAGTCTTCACAATAATTTGCCTTGTTCACAACATTGAAAAACTGTTATAGCTAACAAAACCCTCTGCTCTCAGTATATGCCAGATACAGCATGACCCCAATATTTCAGCATGGCTGTCTTCAATGGGTCTACCTAATGGAAAAAAAAATTATAATGGAAACATCATGACATCGTACTCTGGTTCCTTAAATGGATCCCACATGCTGAACCCAGAAATCAAACTAAAGCAAGCACAACAATTAAAATAAAGATGCCCATTCAATCTCTTTTTTGAGCCCATTGGGATACAGAAAATTACATTAAAAATCCATTGTTGTTCTATGTATGTTTCAATTGTCTCTCACCTCCATTGCCATCCATTATATGATCAAAACATCCATTGTGCTTCTTCCCTTTAATGGCTCATAGTTTAACAATGTGTCACTAATAGTGCATTCAAAGAGCCAGCATTCAAACAAGATTGACTTTAACTTTCCTAATGGTCCTTCCCACAGAGATGAAATGACAGGGAGAAATGTTGATGTAAATTATATATGCTGATTATCAATTAGTTAATTGTTTCAATTGATAACTGTTATTGTTTCTGTGATTGTTCTATCTGTTAGTAACTATCATCTGTGCACAAAAAGCACAATTATTACAGGAACTATGACCACCAACTCTTTACCTACATCTATATTATTTTTCAGATCTGAATGTACCACCAAATCTTTGACGTTTCTGCCCCTAGCATAGGCATTGCAGGGGCCACATACAAAAAGCAAGCGTAAGGCTAGCACTTGCCAAAATCAATATATGCCCCTAGAAATAACGTTGGCTTGTTCTGAAAAATGTAATACACAAACTTGCTTTTCTAAATCAGTTTGTATGCTCTTATTCAAAAAACATCCTTGATTAGTAAAATGGGTTCATAGAAAAGTGTTTCTTGTTGAAGATCGAGGATACCTTCTTTGACATGGAACCTGATTCAGAGAGGGGGACGTCCGGACCGTCTGGACATCCCAGAGGAAGGCAGGCCAGTTAGAACCCGATTCTGGACCACAAGAACAAAACGTTCCCATGATGCACAGAATTGGGCCCATGGATGACCCAGCATGCCCCTGCCGCCTCCAGGGATATCCTTCCTGCAGGCGCTCCTGACTCCCGTAGCTTTGGTCCCCCTCTTCCCCATCGCCTGACCCATGACTGGCCTGCAGGGACCTGGATTGGGTAGCAGGGACCCCCTCTCCCCCCGCACCTTGCCCTGGCCCCGTGGGGGGATCCCCAGGCCCAATCGCCTGGATCGGTGATTGGGCCTAGGGAATATGCAGCCCCTCAACCTGTGTCCCATAATTGGGCCCTTCATCTATGTGATAACTCCCGTGCCTGTTGAAAAAACTCTTGATCTGAATAGAAAAGATGCCTGATTCTCAGGAACTGTCCAATAAGAAGAGATTATGTGAACTTCATAGGATGAGGTTCTCAAATCTTAATAAAGTATTTCTCTCCAATCATAACTAATTGGTGATCACATTTAAAAACCACAACAACTAAAAATGCTACTTGTTGAAGGGAAAAAGTCATCGTAAATTTTAAATGTAAATCAAAAGTATTGAGCCATCTCAAAAATGATTCCAATTCCTATACAGTTGATATCTAAACCTGAACGATAACCTAATAAGAGAGCCCCCAGCAAGGTGACAGAGAAAAAGAAAAAGAACTCAGTTTCCCCTTTTGTATACAGAACAAAAAAGGGTGAATAAACTGATCAGCAGAAATATCATAAACATTGGCTACATTGGCTGTCAAACATAAAATAATTCTGGCAAAAGTCTAAATGAAATAAATCCATCAAAAAGAGGTAGGGGCCCTAATTGTCAACTGTCAATGGCATCCATCTGTCCAAGAAAGGTCAACGCATCTTCGGTAGTAGACTGGCTAATCTACTGAAGAGGGCTTTAAACTAGATTCGTTGGGGATAGGTGAAGAAAGCCCCCAGGTAAGTGAAAGCCCCCAGGTAGGTGATATATTAAATAGCTTTATGGAAATGGGTAGCAGGGGTAACATATGGAAAGCAGTGTGTATAAATGCCCGTAGCATGGGAAATATGATCCCTGATGTTGAAGCTTTGGTGGGAGTGGCTGATTTGGATTTAGTGGCAGTTACAGAAACATGGTTCACAGAAAACCATGACTGGGATGTAACTATACCGGGCGCTACTTTATTCAGAAAGGACAGAGTAGGAAGAAGGGGAGGAAGAGTGGCACTATATGTAAAAACTACTATTAAAGCTTTGGAATTACAGAGCTTAAAAGGGCGAGAGGAGGCATTGTGGGTTAAACTAGAAAGAGGGAAAGAGAAATCTATTTGCATTGGTGTGATATACAGACCTCCCTCACAAGAGGAAGAGGTGGACAGAGAGTTAATTGAAGACATACGCAGCATTGCTAGGAAAGGGGAAGTGCTACTGATAGGAGATTTCAATATGCCAGATGTTGATTGGCACATTCCTGCTGCAGTATCATCTAGAAGTAAGGAGATCCTGGATTCTCTACAGGGAGAACTATTCAGGCAATTGGTAACAGACCCCACACGTGAAGGGGCCATACTGGACTTGGTGCTTACCAATACTGAAAGTGTTTCTGATGTTGTAGTGGGAGATCATTTTGCATCCAGTGATCACCAGATAGTGTGGTTCAGTGTTAGGACTAGGGCTGTTAGAATCCATTCCAAGGTGAGGATCTTAGACTTTAGGAAGACTAACTTTGCGAAGATGGGCCAATACCTCAGGGAGTCGTTAGTGGGATGGGAACAGCTGTGGGATGTAGAAAAACAGTGGGCAAAACTGAAAGGGGGTATTTTAAGGGCAACCAACCTTTTTGTTAAAATGGTAAATAAAGGCAAAAGGAAAAGGAGACTGCTATGGTTTTTGAAGGAAGTAGCTGAAAAAGTGAAGAAAAAGAGGGAGGCCTTCATGAAATACAAGAGATCACAGAGAGAGGAAGACAGGCATCTGTATTTGGAAAAACTTGGAGAAGCTAGCAAAGTAGTCAAGAAGGCAAAGATTCAAAAGGAGGAGGAAATAGCCAATGCAATAAAGTGGGGGGATAAGACATTTTTTCAGATATATTAGTGAGAAGAGGAAGGGCAAAAGTGGTATTGTCAGACTCAAGGGTGCAGGGGGGGAATATGTAGAAGCTGATAAGGATAAAGCGGAATTGCTTAACACATATTTTTGTTCTGTGTTCACAGATGAAGAACCAGGAGCAGGACCTCAGAAAACACCCACAAATAGGAACAGAAGCGAGGGACATCTTGAACAATTTTCAGAAGACTGTGTTCGTGAGAAACTAGCTCAACTTAAAGTATACAAAGCGATGGGACCGGATGGGATACACCCTAGAATACTGAGGGAACTTGGGGACGTTCTAGCAACTCCACTGACTGATCTTTTCAATGCCTCGTTGGAGTCGGGAGTGGTGCCAAAGGACTGGAGAGAGGCTCATGTGGTGGCTTTACACAAAAGCGGAAGTAAGGATGTGGTTGAAAACTACAGGCCGGTTAGTTTAACTTCGGTGGTGAGTAAATTATTGGAAACGCTGCTGAAAGAGAAAATAGCGAGGTTTCTGGAGTCCAGCGGATTACAGGATCTGAGGCATCATGGATTCACCAGAGGCAGGTCTTGTCAGACAAATCTGATTGATTTCTTTGACTGGGTGACCAGGGAGTTGGACCGAGGGAGAGCTCTAGATGTGGTGTATTAGATTTCAGTAAAGCCTTTGACACTGTTCCTCACAGGCGACTTATAAACAAACTGAGCACCCTAGGGATGGACCCTAAAGTTACTGCTTAGGTTAGAAATTGGTTGGGTGGGAGGCGACAAAGAGTACAAGTAAATGGAGCTCACTCTGAGGAGAAGGATGTTACCAGTGGTGTGCCCCAGGGATCTGTCCTTGGTCCGATTCTTTTTAACATCTTTGTTAGTGATATAGCGGAAGGGCTGTCGGGTAAGGTTTGCCTCTTTGCAGATGATACCAAAATCTGCAATAGAGTAGACACCCAGGAAGGTGTAGATAACACGAGGAGGGATCTAGCTAAGCTTGAAGAATGGTCTAGAATTTGGCAGCTGGGATTTAATGTTAAAAAATGTAAGGTCATGCATTTGGGCTGCAGCAATCCAAGGGAGCAATACAGTATAGGAGGTGAAGTACTTTTGTCCACTAAAGAAGAGCGGGACCTAGGCGTGGTTGTGTCTGATGATCTTAAAGAAGCTAAACAGGTAGAAAAGGCAACGGCAAAAGCTAGAAGAATGCTTGGGTGCATACAGAGAGGAATGGCTAGCAGAAAAAAGGAGGTGATAATGCCTCTGTATAAGTCTTTGGTGCAACCTCATTTGGAGTATAGTGTGCAATTCTGGAGACTGCACCTTCAAAAGGATGTGAACAGGATGGAGTCGGTGCAGAAGGTGGCTACTAAAATGATTAGTGGGCTTCATTATAAAGCATATGAGGACAGACTTAATATGAGGACAGGTGTAATATGTACACCTTAGAGGAAAGACGGGATAGAGGTGATATGATTGAGATGTTTAAATACCTCCGTGGCATAAATGTTCAGGGAGAGAGCCTCTTTCAATTGAAAGCAAGTTCTGCTACGAGGGGACATGGGATGAAGGTGAAGGGAGATAGATTCAGGAGTGATATGCGGAAATATTTCTTTACGGAAAGAGTAGTGGATCCATGGAATAGTCTCCCAGTGGAGGTGGTAGAGATGAGGACAGTATCTGAATTCAAAAAAGCATGGGACCAACACAGAGGATCTCTAAAGGTAAAAAGTGGACTGTTGTAGTTGTTGATATGGAAGGACAGACTAGATAGGCCATGTGGTCTTTTTCTGTCATCATGTTTCTATGTTTCAATATTCTGTCATTTAAAGTTTTTCTTATCACAAATAAAGTCCCATGTTGGTGAATATTATGCACAAAGCTTGCAGATCCTATGTGTCAAACAAAGCTAACTCTACAATTGCTGTTAAATTTATAATAAAACACACGTATGTTGCCACTCTGCCCAATTTCTACCCGAAATCCTTTCTTGAACACGCCTTCTCTAAAGTTACACAAGCTGTATTCCTAATTGCACCATGTGCACGTCTTATCATGAGGCAATTTTAAGAGGTGTTTTAGCACATATACTGATATTAACTAATGAAAAATCCTTTATAAAAATACCTTCTATACAGTATATCTAGGATTATTTTTGATGCATACTTGTACTGTATATGCGTATATGGTGTCAAATTTTGTATCATGAGCTTCCTATATGCTAAACTGGGTTTTAAGTGTAGAAGAACTATCAAAAATCATCCTCTAACTCAGAAGTGTTTTAAGCATGCATGCACATTCTCATAGTATGATTGTTTTAGCTATGTTGGTTTCTGTTGTGTTACACTAGTACTACTACTTATCATTTGTATAGAGCTATGAGGCTCACGCGGTGCTGTACAGAGACATGTAAGAGACAGTCCCTGATCATAAGAGCTTACAGTCTAGTCAAGACAGACAACACAACAACTGGGGATTAGGATATATCTAGGGGAATGGAAAGGAAGAACATAGAAGATGAACAGAAGACTGGAGTTCCCGAGGAGGGATTTAGGGAGAGATAACAGATGAAAGGTAACGAGGAGCAGACAAATGAAGGCACTAATGGGAGACAGCCAACATGGCTTTAGACAAGGAAGATCTTGTCTTACTAATCTGTTATGTTTTTTTTAAGGTGTGAATAAACAGGTGGATAAAGGTGAGTCGGTTGATATAGTGTATCTGGACTTTCAGAAAGCCTTTGACAAGGTCCCTCAACAGAGACTTCTGGCAAAACTAAAGAGTCTACTGTGGATCAGGAACTGGTTAAAAGATAGAAAGCAGAGGGTAGGGCTAAATGGCCAATTTTCCTACTGGAGAAAGGTGAATAATGGTGTACCCCAGGGATCTGTTCTGGGCCCGCTGCTTTTTGACATATTCATAAATGACCTGGAAAGTGGAATAACAAGTGAGGTTATCAGATTTGCAGATGACACAAAACTATTTAAAGTTGTTAAAACCCAAGAGGATTGTGGAAAATTGCAAGAGGATCTTGATAAATTGGAAGACTGGGCATCAAAATGGCAGATGAAATTTAATGTGGACAAGTGCAAAGTTATGCACCTAGGGAAGAACAACCCAAACTATGGTTACACGATGCAAGGTTCCACATTAGGAACCACCACCCAGGAAAAGGATTTAGGCGTCATTGTGGATAACATGTTAAAACCCTCGGCCCAGTGTGCAGTGGCGGCCAAGAGAGCAAATAGAATGCTAGGTATCATAAGGAAAGGAATGGAAAATAAAACAAAAGATATTATAATGCCTCTATATCATTCCATGGTGAGACCGCACCTTGAATATTGTGTGCAATTCTGGTCGCCGTATCTTAAAAAGGATATAGCGATATTAGAAAAGGTTCAGAGAAGAGCCACCAAAATGGTAAAGGGGATGGAAGGATACTCCTATGAAGAAAGGCTAAAAAGGTTAGGGCTCTTTAACCTGGAAAAGAGACAGCTGAGGGGAGATATGATAGAAGTCTATAAATTAATGAATGGAGTGGAATGGGTAAACGTAGATCGATTGTTTACGTTATCAGAATATAGAAAGACTAGGGGACATGCAATGAAGCTACAGGGTAAACTAAACCTAATAAAAGAAAATATTTTTTCACTCAACGTGTAATCAAACTCTGGAATTTGTTACCGGAGGATGTAGTAAAGACTGTTAGTATAGCTGGATTTAAAAAAGGTTTGGACAAGTTCCTGGAGGAAAGGTCCATAAACCATTATTAAGAAGGGACCCAGGAAATCAATGCTTGACCCAGTACAAGCATTGTGGAACCTGTGTCTTTTGGGGAAACTGCTAGGTACGTATGACCTAGATTGGCCACTGTTGGAAACAGGATACTGGGCTTGATGGACCTTGGTCTGACCCAGTATGGCATATCTTATGTTCTTATGTTCTTATGGTCAGTAGTAGAAGTATGAACTGGATGAAGAAATGGATAGGGAGCCAATGAAGTGACTTGAGAAGAGGGATGGCATGAGTATAGTCGTGCAGCTGAGTTTTTGACAGATTAATGTGGGGAGAGATGATTTAGAAGAAGACCAGCAAAGAGGAGGTTGCAATAGTCTAGATGGGAGATGACTAGAGAATGGATTAGTAGTGTGTTCAGAAAGGAAGGAACACATTTTGTCAATGTAATAGAGAAATAAGTGACAGGTTTTAGCTATCTGTTGAGGTTTTATCTATCTTGTTAGTATAGGTGACACCAAAATGATCACCGTTAAAGTCACAGTCTGAAATTAGACACACCTGTCTGAGTAGGGAGGTGTCACAAGTGAAAACAAGCAGGGCAACTCTGTGCCAGCATGGACATCAAAGTGTTTCTTGAACGTCGATGGTAACGGACTTCCCTCATTACTAGGACAATGTTTCTTGTACTTTTTACTGTGTCTGCTGATGAATTAAACTAAATACATTTTCCATTGTTTTCCTAGAAGCCTTTGTAAAGGGATAGATCGATCCTCATGAATAATCCAGTTCATGCTGTATAAACGTACTAATTTATACATTGCAGTGCTTCAGAATGAAATGTCTGCATCTTCTTTTGATGCTATTGGAGCTCATTATCATAAGAGAATGCATTACAAGTCTTAATTGATTCCACTTGCTTATGAAACTGTACTTTTGGGTTATATACACATACCTGAAATCACTCAAAAAATGCATCATCAAAACTAATGAGCATTTCTTAAGAGTCACGTTCCATTTCATCACAAATTCAGGATCTTAAACTATTTAGGTCTTTAAAAATAGAGGGATCCCATGGGATTTGTTGTTTTTAGTACCATTCAATTAATGTGCATTGATATAATTCCATCCTAATGAATTTCTTGTTAGTATTGATGACCTCATTCCACTGCACTGAAATATTGAGAAGGGTTTTGTTCTCAACATGTGAGTAATCCCGTGAACATAAGTCACTTAAATACCTTTGTAAAAATGAATACTAGAACTCCAGGGGCTTTCAGCTGTGCATACTGTATCTCTATGGTTGAATATTTCTAATCTGATACTGTGAAATGTTTAAATACAAATGAAAAACTTTTTCAAAGATGAATTAAAAGAACTAATTATGATTTAGTACAATTATTTTGGTGTAATACAGTTTAAACCAATATAGAAGATTATTCGAGAAAGGTTATGAGCTATTTAGATATGTAAAATCCTGATTTACATGTGTAATTCACCATATACGATGTAATGATTTAGAAAGAGAGGGTACTTACAGTTGTGGTCAACATTATTGGCACCCTTGCATTTTAGGTATGTTGTGTACAATATCTTGAGAAATAATTAGAAATATTCCAACTGTATGTCATAATATTTTAATAGTATGTTCAAAGGTAAACAACAAAAAATAGATGACTGTGCAATTTAAGACGTAATAATTTCTGAGAATAAAACAAAATATGATGTGGACAGGATTAATGGCACCCTTCACTAATATTTGTTTGCATAACCCTTGACAGCTTCCAAATGTTTCTTACAAAAATCTATAAGTTTCATATATCTGTCTGCTGGTAGTTTCTCTCACTCTTCAACTGTGATTTATCCAGTTTTCCTTTTACCAATAGCAGATTTCAGATCATTCCAAAGGTTCTCGATTGGATTGAGATCAGGACTCATTGATGACCAGTTTAAAACAGTCCATTGGTTCCTTTTTAACTATTCTTTTGTACTTTTACATGTATGTTTTGGGTCATTGTCCTGCTGGAGGACCCATGAGATTCAACCCAGACCTAGCTTTATGACATTAGATAGCACATTTTACTCCAGAATACCTTGTTAGTCCTCTGACTTCATGATTCCTTTAGTACATTCCAGGCCTCCAGTTCCTGAGGAAGCAAAACAGCCCCACAACGTTATGGAACCTCCACCATATTTAACTGTAGGGAGGGTGGTTTTTTTTCCTTATTTTATTTATTTATTTATTTATTTAAAGTCCTTTCTATACCGCGCTTTTCAAATTCAGCTCGGTTTACAATAAACATTAACTTTGTCCAGTCGAGAGGCCCGTACTGGACTTACAGAGAACAGGGTTGGTAAACTTGGGTTGAACTGGGTAAACTATATACAGGTTTAAGCTAGATATTTATAAGCTTCATTTCTTCACCTGTAAATGTATCACTAGTCTGCATTGCCAAAGAGCTCAAGTTTGGTTTCATCTGTCCACAGAGCATTTTCCCAGAAGGACTGTAGTTTCTCAAGGTGTGTTTAGGCAAAGATCAGGCATGTTTTTTTTATGTCTGTCTCTGAGCAGTGTTGTCCTTCTTCTCCTTTACTCATGAAGTCCTTCTTTGTTTAGTATGTGGCATATGGTGCAAGTTGAAACCACCACTCCAGATTGCTCCAGGTTAGCCTTAAGCTCCTTGAATTTTGTACGTGATGTTTTTCAAACAGTTCACACTAACCTTCAAAGACTTCTTGGATTAATTTTCCTCTTCCCACCACATCCTGAGAGGTTCTAGGCAGTTCCATGAGCAGAAAACGTCTCAATCACATTGCAAACTATAGACACAGGAATCCCAAGGTTTTTTGAGATGGCCTTGTACCTCTTTGAAGTTTGATGTTTGGTGATAATGGCTTTTCTGATGGTCTCAGGCAGCTCTCTGGTCTTCACCATTGTGAAAATGGAACAGGGAGTGAACGTGACCATTTTAAGCAGTAGAGCCATCTTTCATTGGTTGTTTCAAGTAATGTGAGTACTGACAATTGATCACAAGTGCATCTACTTTTACTGCAATTGGAATGTGGTTCTTCTGTTCAAACTGATTTGAATTGCTTGTAAGGGTGCCAATAATCATGTTCTTAATCAACCCAAAAAGCCCAAATAATGTCACCACACTAATATTCTAATCAAAAGGCAGACATACGCAAATCCCATCCACTACAATACTAAAACTCCCCATTCCCATGAACAGTGTTAACATATTTTTGTCGGATCACCTTCCATGAGAGTGGAAAAACCCTCTCTTGAGGTAGACCCTCCATTTTAATCATTAATAAGAACGGCCAAACTGACTGAGGTCTGTCTCCTGCACCTCGGTCAGTTTGTTCAATTTCAGTTTGTTCAATGTAAACCGCACTGATGCAGAATAGCGCGGTATATAAGAGAATGTAAATAAATAAATAAAAATAAATAAAATGGGATTTGAGTATGTCTGCCTTTCGATTAGAATAATCATGTCCTGGCAATGTCCCAGTTTTTATACTGTTCCCTACTATTTCCCTTTTTAATTGGTCTTGTTTTATTGGATTCTTTTATGTGTCAAATATGTGTGCATATATAGTCCAAAGCCATTTCACTGGCTACTTTTATTTTTTAGGAGAAATTGGACATTAAGGGGTTGAACTGCACGGGTGCCAATAATGTTGACCACAACTGTATAGGATGCAGCAGCATACAGAAAGTTTTAGGATAAATGATCTAATCATGGTTTGGATGGTCCTTCACAGTATAGTTGTATTCCATATTCTACAATAGCAATACATACATAGTAATTTTATAAAATGTTGCCAAGGTGGAGACCAAATGGCCACCCATGATTCTTTATAAAATTAACCAACAAATTCTGCAGTGGTAAAATGAACCTACAACCATTTACATCTGCTTGGGACCTGGGGTGTAAGTGCACATGCATGCAACACATGCAACTGCACATACTTTATAGAGAACATAGTTAAATCACAACTCTACCATGGTTCTACATAAAATCTTCCTCTGAACATGCCAACAGTAAAATCACCTAAAGATTTGCAAGTTATTGTAATCATGTGTACTTGTTTGCGGGGGGGGGGGGGGCGCAATTTTATAAGAGGCATTTTATGCAAGTATTCTGGTATATGCATGTGAAAATGCCTTACTAAACTTACCCCATAGTATGGAGAATTTCCATGTCAGCTTTTAGAGCTGTTTCTGGTAACATATAACCTCTGGTTAACTGCTAATTTGGATCTGGGGGATGCTTGAGAAGGGAATGGTGTTTACCTCTCAAGAGATTAAGGACACTTTAAAATACTGAAGATTTGAGTTTCAGAGCCTGGCCTTTAATTGTCCCCATTCCAATGTGCGGTTTTATAGAATCAGCTCTGCCACTTACGCATGTGCAGCCTTGAGTGAAACCATATTTTTTTGCATTTTCTTTTGCAAAATGGCTTTTTCTAATATGGATGTTGCCCAGCACTTCTGTTTTTTTGGTGTTGGTATATGTTTTTAAGGTTCTCTTTTCAGTGAGCCTTTTATAAAATATTAGAGGAGTTTTGAATGCATAGGGATAAACATCTCTTTTCCAGCCTATTAAAAGTTAACCGCATAGTGAATGATGGATCACTTTATACAAATAATCTGAAGATTTTTACAAAGTGTGTTCAAATAAATTTATTTTAAAAATACTTTATAGTTAGTATAAAGAGTCTGTTCACTTAACCACATTAGCTGTTAACATGGGGGATAGCCTGTGCTAGCATGCTGTGTTGACGGCTAATGCTAGCAAAATGCAGATAGTGCAGCAATTTTCTCCACTATCTGAATATTTTGCATTTTTTGCATTAGATGAGGGGAGAGATGGGATCGGGGTGGGGAGAAGGTGTGGCAACAGGAGGCAGTCAGTGAGCAAGCAATTGCAGCATAAACCATCAAATCGCTGATAGTGCAGAAGCAAGAGGTGGCATTAAGTGCTGCCAAGCTATCAGGATTGCTGCTGCACAACCACTGCCGAACAATAGCAGTGGTGGCATTGGATCCCCCTGTGCCCCCCCCTTCAGAGCCCCTCTGATTAAATAATGATGTCGGTGTTATGGATTGGGAGATATGCAGCACCCACACAGCACACCATGCCACCCCCTTCAGCAGCCCACCCACCTCAGAGAGCACTCAACCACATGAGTCTAGTTGTCCTTGCTCCCAACCAGGCAGTAATCCTCATGGATAGCCAGCTGCTCCCCCCACCTAAACTCCCCAACCCCACCTGGACCTTACCAATGCTTTCCTGGTCCAGCTTTGTTCGAAGCAGGAGCGATCCCCCTCCACTCCTGCCCCATCTTTGGAGTTGTCCAATATGGTATCAGACATGAAAGTGGAACTCACAACAATGATCATTCAAAAAAGTGCATAAAAAATTCCATACATCTCTGCTGGTTTGAGGAGAATCTTTGATAAAGCCACAGTGGGGTGGCAAAACTAGCGGCCGTGGTTGGATTTTGGATCACTGGAGAAAATGAAAGTAAACTTGTTTCACTGAATGATTACACCTTGCTTCAGCGAAAAGGATATAAACTTCAGCTGTTTTAAGTTTGTGCTCACATGGGCATGCATGAAAGTGAGTCTGTTTAAGTGATGGACACAGGTTTTAGTAGCTTAGTGACTGTGTTAGATTATGATAGTTTCATCACTGTATACATTTTAGAAATATTGTTTATGAATAATAAAGAAGTATTTTCAAGATAGTATTAAATAAATTAAAATATATAAAAAATTGTCAAATGCATATGAAAAAGAGGAGGGGGTATTTACCATACTGATTTTGTTAAGGGTTATTTAAAGTAATTTAGTGTAAGTAAAAGTTAAAATTAAAATATTTTTTGAATGATCATTGTTGTTAGAACCACTTTTATTATTGATGCTTTTATCATTATGGCATTCTATATGGATGTATAGATAATTTGTTGTCCAATATGGTACCGGTCTCACAGAACTAACTTCTAGTGATAAGATGTTGATTACTGCTGATGTGGCAAGCATGAGACATTCATTAAATAACTGCCAGGAAGTCCAGGCAGCAGGAAATTATGTAAAAAAGATTTCCTTAAATGTTTCCCACTGATGAGGTTACTAAGATGTTATTCCCTAGACTGTTTTGTTACATAAAAAAAAGAATTAAAACATTCAGTTCCCTGGTACAAAGGCCTTGAAAAATAAGAGAAGGGGCTAAATGAGTATGAGTGTGAGATAGGCCTCACATGTAAAAACCAGCATTAAAGCAAATTAAATGCAGCAGGTTTGGAGAAAGGAAGAAATATAGGTCATCTTGGAAAGAGAAGATGGAGCTTCCATCCACACAAATGTCATCTACAGACGTGCAATGCAAACAGAAAAACTGGAAAGAAATCTGACCATATACATTCAGAAGTTGAAAATGAAAGGAAAGATGATGTTGCTAGGAGATTTCAACATGACAGATGTGGATTGGGGATATCCCATCTGCAGAATCAGAAGGAAATGGAAAGATTTTGGATGCCATGCAAGACACTTTGCTCAGACAAATGGTGAAGGAGCCCACTTGAGAAGGAGCAACACTGGATCTAGTACTCACAAATGAATGGGTACGGACTTGGGCAACAGTGGTTATCACATGGTATTGTTTGATACACGGGTTAAAGCAGAGTCCAAACACACAAAACTCAAAGTCCTGGATTTCAAACACATTGATTTTAGTAATGGGGAAGAACTTAAAGAAAGAGTTGGCAAGATGGGAGGAGATAAGGGAAGCAGAATGGCAGTGCACCAAACCAAACAAAGCTATAAATATGACAGTTGATCATTATGGAAGAAAAGTCAATAAAACCAAGAGGAGAAGGTAATTGATATTGTTCTCCAAAGAATTGGCTAACAACATAAAGGCAACAAATATAACGTTCACAAAATACAGGAGATTAGAAGAAGAGGAACACACATAACAATACTGGACAAAGATCAACGAGAAATCAGAATGGCAAAAGCATGGGCAGAAAAAAGAAAATGGCTGCAGATATAAGGTGAGGTGACAATACTTTTTTTTAAGATAGAGAGAGGAGGAAGGCCAGAAGTAGAACTGTAGGACTAAAAGATGCTGAGAACTGCTGTGTGGAGCATGATGAAGAAAAAGTATACTTAGGATACCCAGGGAGCTCAGAGATATTCTAGTGGCTCTGCTTAATGATGTGTTTAATAGATTCTTAGACATGGGATAGGTTCCTTGGGATTGGAGAAAGGCTGATGTGGTCCTTCTTCACAAAAGTGGCAACAGGAAGAAGTGGGAAACAACACATTGACAAACCTTACTTACATTGCTGGAAAAATAATTGAGGTGCTACTAAAGGAAAGAATAGTGAACTTTCTTCAATCCAGTGGATCGTAAAACCTTAGGCAACATGGTATCACCAAAGGCAGATCATGCTAATTGAATCTGACTGATTTTTTTGACTATGTGACCAGAAAACTTTGATAAAGGACATGTGCTGGACATGATCTACTTGGATCTCAGCATACTCATAAATAAACGGAGCAGCCTGAAATTAGGATCCAAGCTAGTGAACTGGATTAGAAATTTGTTGACTGACAGAAGACAGAAGGTGATGGCAAATGCAGTTCACTCAGAAGAAAGAAAGATGAATTGTGGGATACCTTTCAAAGCAATGTCAAAGTGGTTCATAGTAAAATAAGAATATCAGAAAAGAACACCGTTCTTGATAGAAGAGCAGAGAAATTGAACAACAGGAGAGAGAGGCTCACAGCAAGGTACAAATAAATCTCCGCCTTTACCCGTATGAACATCAGGCTTGTCTCCCGAATGCAGAGTGAAAAAGATGTGTTTTAAGGGTAGTATGGAAGGTTTTATATGCAGCTTTAGCATGCCATTGTGAAGGAAGAAAATTCCATAACATGGAGGAGTGAAGAAAAATCCCAATGACCTTGTATACTCAAGCAGTGGCATCCCCATCCCCCTTGGCACCTGGAGCGGGTGACACTCCCCTCCCCCTCTGTGCTGTCAGTGCTTCCCCAGCATGGCGCTGTGCTGCATGCTGCAATGCAATCCCCCCTCCCCCTCAGCCAGGCCCATGGAGGTAGCACAGCAAACTTACCATAAAGCTGGCTTGCCACAGTGCCTCACGGTCCAAGCCCAGCTGCTCTTCTTTCCTGGCCGAAGTCTCGTGATTCACGAAACTTCGGCCAGGAGAGAAGAGTGGCAGACTCTGACGCATGTGACACCACAGCATGCCAGCTTTAGGTAAGTTTACCATGCTGTTTCCGTGGGTCTAGTGGGGTTGCATCCCCCTCCCGGCCAACATCCAGGATGGCCCACACCCACCACCCCACCCTTGGTATGCCACTGGACTCGTCCAAACACTAAAAGCCCAATAGGATGAATCCTAGGTAAACTGGCCAGCCAAACAACTCAGCTAACAAAAAGAGGTAACCAGAGCAGAAACAAAAGTTACAAAAAATTAATAACTATATGACTCAATGATACTTTTTTGACAGACTCTTTGTACATAGGGAAATTAACCTCTTCGATACAAATTTTTAATTTTAAGGAGTGGAGGAGTGGCCTAGTGGTTGGGGCAAGGTACTTCAAGTCAGAAGATCAGGGATTCAAATCCCACTAGAGGACAGCAACCTTGGGCTGGAAGGACTGGTGTTTCTAGTCCCACAGGTGCTCCTTGTGGTCTTGGACAAGCCACTTAACTTTCCATAGCCCATGTTCCCTGTAAAATAGTTATCTCCAAGTTATAATGCCCTGTTCAATGTAATTTCAGTTTGTTCAATGTAAACCACACTGATGCAGAATAGCATGGTATATAAGAGAATATAAATAAAATAAAATAAATCATTAGAAAACCACAAAGATGGAAAAGAATGCACTTACTGATATGATGAATGGCAATCACTGCTGCAGGCAAACATGAATTTTATTAATTTACATTCTCTTATATACCGCGCTATTCTGCATCAGGCAAACATGAATATTTATTTATTTATTTAGACCGATTTGTATCCCATTTTATCCTACAATCAAAGTGGTCACATTACAAATGGAAGGTTTCAAATAACATAGGGTAAATAAGACATTATACGTAACACAAAACAAAACTACGATGAGTTAATATAATAAAATGGACCTATTGGTAAAAACTATTGATTATATACCAAATCATAAGTTTCAGCAAACAGCAGGGTCTTCAAGGCCTTGCGAAAATCTTTAATATCAGTCATAATCCTGAGGTCCATTGGAAGAGAGTTCCAAAGTCTGGAAGCTAGTAAAGAAGGAGCTCTTTTTGAAGTTGCTTGTTTAGTCTTACAGTATCCAGCAGGAGTACCAATTCTGTTGTCATTATTGGAGTTGGAATATGAATGAAAAACCTGATATATATATATAGTTCAGGGATGCTGTAGCGACTGAATCAAGCATTCAAACTTATCTTCAATTGTTCTTCGATGAAGTCTAACAAGAAATACAGGAGGAATACAGAGATGATTTTCCTGAGCTGAACACAAATAGCCCAATTCTGTCCCAGACGTCAAAGCCTTCTGTACGTCCAGTCTGAACCAGATGTACAGAGGGCGTTGCGGTTGTGATCCCATGGGGCATGTATAGCCCTGCAGGATCAGAATCAAGAACAGTCCTGTACATGCAGGCTGGGGCTGCGATTCAGCCCGGCCTGCATGTGCAGGACATGCCCGACTAACTTAGTCAATGCTTTTAAATGGAGCCGTGGTGCCATAGCATCCGGTTGCCATGGCACTATGGCTCCATTTAAAAGTCGTGATCCTAGCCACTGACTCCTGCAGCTAATTCCCCACAGCCCAACCCATGATCTGGCCACCTACGGGGGATGTCCTTGCCCCCCCCCCTGCCCCATCCGCGCCCCATCCCACGATCCACTATATCCAGGGATATCTCTCATAGGTGGAATAACTTCCCTGTACAAGTCACTGACCCTTGACGTACAGGGCTGACATTAGAATCAGGCCTGTACACCCAGGGCTGGCAACCATCCACTGCCTGATCCTGCGGGAGCTGGACGGCCCCATGGGAGAAGAATTGGGGCTTAGGGTCCTCAACTAGCCCAGCCAGGCTCCTGCGTGGAGCTGCAGTGCACTGGCATCCCGTCGCCATGGAACCGCCGCTCCATGCCCTGTACATCCGGGGTCAGGGTCACGTCTCTGGCCTTCCATTGCTCCTCCCTAAGCCCGCCCCCTCCCGCCCTCATACTGAGCTTCCCACATATCTCTGTTGTACGTGCAGGGAGCTTTTTTGCCGGCATAGTACCCAGGCATTTAGAGGGGAATGTACATCTGCCCTGGATGTATATCCTAGCTAAACGCGGGTCAGAATGACCCCCATTAGGTTTAACTGTATTGGTTCAAGTATCCCTATTACCCTAGCAACTTTAAAAAGCTGCACAAATTTAAAGAGTTAAAAGAAATCTTTAAATATAAGATGCAGACAAGATGCAGACCGCAGTCCAGCAGTGAGAAGAGGCATATCCAATCTTTTGCACTTGGTATTACATTGCATGTATGATTTTCTCCCTGTTGGTGAGAGGTCTTATGTACGCATTAGGTGCAAAGAGCTCTTTGCTCTCAAGGAAGAAGTCCTATCTCAGTAGGCTAGAGTAGCATATTTGGAGGAGCTGAGGCAGACAAAGAGATATATAAATAAGACCTACAGGGATATAGGAGAGAAGTCCCACCTCCAGTCTGTAAGCCTCTCTGATTCTATGGAGGAAAGAGGTCACGTGAAAGGAGAACATTATCTTGGAGTGGCAGGAAGTGATCCTGTAGCTAGGACCTGTCCTCTAAGTGATGTAATACCCTTACACATGAGGATGTCTCCAGGGCCATGTGCCCATGAGAGAAGAGGTAGGATGGCTGTTATAGTTGGCAATTTCATCATTAGGCATGTAGATAACTGGGTGGCTGGTGGATATGAGGATCACCTGATAACCTTCTTTCCTGGTGTGCCACCTAGATAAGGTTTTAGATAGTGCTGGGAAGGAGTCTGCTGTCTTGGTATTTGTTGGTACCAATGTCATAGGAAAGTGTGAGAGGGAGGTTCTGAAAGTCAAATGTGGACTTTTAAGTAGAAAGTTGAAATCCAGAAATTCTAGGGTATCATTCTCAGAAATGTTTCCCATTCTACGCTCAGGACCCAAGAGGCAAGCAGAGCTCCAGTGTCTCAATGTGTGGATCAGATGATTGTGCAAGGAAGAGGGGTTTGGATTGTTCAGGGTCTGGGCAACATCCTAAGGAAGAGAAGGGGGCTTTTCTGAAAGGATGGGCTCCATCTTAACAGGGTGGAACCAGGCTTCTGGCATTAACCTTTGAAAAGGAAATAATGGAGGAAAGTCAACAGTCACCTAAAAGCACATGGTTCAGAATGATGTATCTTTGAAAGATACTAACAAAACAGGGAAATTAGGTGCCTTTAAGTAAATTAAACAGAGTTGAAAGGTTCCAAATTACTACTTCTACTACTACTGGACATTTGTATAGTGTTATAAGATGTATGCAATGCTGCACAGACACATGTAAAAGACAGTCCCTGCCAATCAGAGCTTACAATCTAGTCAAGACAGGCAATGCAGTAGCTATAGACATGGGATATATCTAGGGTGAATAGTAATGAAACACAAAGAAGACCACGATAGTGAAGATCCAAAGGTGGCAGCGAAGAGGTAAGTTTTTAGCCTGGATTTGAAAAGGGCCAGAGAAGGCGCCTGATGTATAGATTCAGGTAGTTTGTTCCAGGCATAAGGAGCAGCAAGGTGAAAGGAGCAAAGTCTGGAGTTAGCAATAGGAGATAAGGGCACAGATAGAAGCAATTTGTCAGAAGAGTGGTGTTCCTGAGGAGGGGTGTAGGGAGAAAAGAGAAAAGGTAGTGAGGAGCTGCAGGATGAATGCACCTATAGGTCAGTAGGAGAAGTTTGAACTGGTGAGGCTGGTGGAAGATTAGCCGCGTAGAAGAGTATTTAACAGATTGAAGGGAAGATAGATGATTCAGAGGGAGACCAGCAAGGAGTAGGTTACAATAGTCAAGAGGGGAGGTGACTAAAGAATGGATAAGTGTCTTAGTAGTGTGCTCAGAAAGGAATAGGCAAATTTTGTTGAAGTTATAGATAAAGAAACACAGGTTTTATCTATCAGATGGGTTTTATCTATCAGATGGATGTGTGTAGAGAAGGAGAAAGAGGCGTCAAAGATGACCCCAAAGTTGTGAGCTGAGGAAACAGGGACGAGTAGAGATTTATCCACAAAGACTGAGGAAGGGGAGAAGAGGGTTTAGGGGGAAAATAAGCAGCTCAGTTTTGGCCATGTTTAATTTCAATAGGCGGTGAGACATCCAAGTGGCAATGTCAGAAAGCCAGGCAGAGATCAGGGCCTGGATTGCTGGGGAGATTTCAGCTGTAGAGAGGTATAGATCTGTGAGTCATCAATGTAAAGAAGATATTGAAAGCCATGGGAAGAGATGAGTGCAACAAAGGAGTGGTTATAGAGAGCGAAATGGAGTAGACCCAAGACAGATCCTTGGTGTACACTAACTGAGAGTGGGATAGCTGCAGAAGAGGATCCACCAGAATAAACATTGAAAGAGTAATGGTGTGGCAGGCTATGGCCTAGCATGGTCTGCTACTATGAGAGGCCTGTAAGTTAGGCCTGGATCCTAACCTCCGTTATTGCTAGAAAAGAACCAAAAATTTGTGGAAAATAAGAAAACTGTTTCAAACTGCTTAATAAGACGTTTTACAAGAATTCATACGTCTTCCATTATTCTCTTGTGTGTGAAAGAAAGAAATGTTACAAAACATGCATTCCTGATGCTAGGGATAACCTTGCAGTAGAGAAGTAACAAAATCAAGAACTGCACCATTGTTAGAACAATCCTAAGGGAGGGGGCTGGTTGCTAGGCCCCGGAGGGATTTCTCATTGGACAGGTACAGGGGGTGTTGGAACCAATAGGAAGGTTGCATGCATCAAGTTAGAACCAATAGAAAGTTCTCATGTATCAAACTGAAAAAGAGGTATAAATGGTTATGTCTCTGTGAAAAGCGGTCTCAGTTCCTTTTGAAGCTTTGACTGACTGAGCCTGTGCACAATAAACTGGCTTGGATCTTTGAACAGACTCCTGGTTTTATTTATTGCATGCTTATCAGTGCTGCTACATATTCTTGGTGCGTTGGCCGGGAATGTGCGAGTGGGGGATGGTATGCAAGTAAATATACCACGATTTCTCGCCTCAAAGGTTTGGTCCGGTTGGAACCATGTCTGTCCGACCGCAGGGGAACTTCTCAGGCGCTGCCGATCCCTTTGTATCGGAGAGGGTTCCGCCTTGCCTCAGCAGGCCACTGGGTCCAGCTGGCCAACACCTTCCGAACCCGAGGGGAGTCAAAGGGTCCAACCTAAGAACTGGTTTGGTATCAGGAACTGGATCCGGTGAGTAGACATTTTTGTGATTTAAAAGTCAGTGCAGCCTGGGGAAAAAGTCTTGCATAAGTATGCGCAAGACTGATTTGGAATAGACTAACTGGGAAATCTCGCATGAGTAGGCGCGAGACAAGGGAGCCTGATCACCTCCCATAAGGGCGGTCCTAGTAAGCTCTGCGTAAGAGAAAGCGGCAGCCGAAGCCATCGATCCTTCTTGTTTGGAATAGTCAGTTAGTCAGAAAACCTGGGCACTTGAAAAATGATTTTTATTGAAATATGATTGCTTGTGTGAGTGAGAGGCCTTGAAATACAGACCGAGCGAGAGTGGACTCCTAAGTAGCGCAGTTCCTGGCCAGGCGACTGCGCCCAGGTCGCGAAAAGGAGGAAGCGTTTGGTGTATTGTCTGTCTTTACTGTGTATCTTATTTTTGTTATCTGTTAAAACCGCGAGTTTCCCTTCTGGTATAAATGTGAGATTATTCTGTTGAGTAATTTGTGGAACAGTTTACCGATTAAGAAATAGTATTAAGAAGGCAGGAATCACGTTTAAATCAAGAAGCTGTTTCATTCATTCTAGTTTTTTGTTCCTTCAGCACAGCATGAAACTGGCTAGTGGAGAAAGAAGGGGCGTGTCTGTACAAAGGAATGTTCAGTATCTGTTAACCCTGTGAAGGCTTAATTTCAGCGTTCTGTAGCTGGGTTAATTTGTGCTTATTTCAGGAAAATTGTACCTGTTTTATTTAATGTGTTTTAATAGTGATGTTCCTTCTGCTATGGTCATGTATTATATATCATTTAATAAGAATGTTTAGTCAGGATTGTGTGTCCCGATAGTTTTGGGCTTAGCCTGGAGAGGGTTAAGTTCTTATTAACCCCTTTCGAGTTCCTGTACTTGTAGGGACCAAGTGAGAAGAATTTTTGTAGGGCTATAGGTATAATGCATTTGTGGGCTTAGCTTTGTTTTGTGTTATTTATGTTCAAACCTTCAGTAAGTACTGTAATGGTTTAAATAGGAAATGATAGAAAAATTCAGGAAACTGCTTTTGTTTTCCCTTTGTCCTACGAAGTAGAGGTTAAGAACCCTGACAGGACTATAAAGCATTCCGAGTCAGTAGTACCAGATTGCGACTTGAAAGTGATTTAAATCCTGAGTGAATAAGGAGTTCATCGTGTTTAAATTCCATTTCCTGATATACTGCGGCAAGCACCTCATAGAAGACATACTTATTATTAATAAAAATAAAATAGGAAGAAAAAAAGTGTATATGTATTCTAGATATCCACCCACTTCATGGCAAAAGTATTCGGAATGTCTTTTGAATATCTGCTTCCTAAAACTGTAAGATTTAAAGTAATTTTTTCTTGCAGAGACATGCTGATTACGGCTGGCAGTTAGTTTTCATGCCAAGTAATTTTATTCCAGTCATACGTAACAGATATGTGGCCGTCATGTTAGAAGCTATAGTTCTTTCTGTTGGGATTGTTGTTATAACATGTTGCAAAATAATAGTTTTATATTTTAAGGACTTTATCTAAATTGTTCTTATTTAGAATGAGCACACACATCCATTATGCTTAGTGCACAGGGAAATGCAGCCCGCCCCCTCTGTCTGTAGACAAGCACATGTGGGGGAGGGGGCCAATTTTGTTGAAATGTATGCCTAGGAATTTTAGCAAGGACTTTGCTGAAGACTACAGACATAAGCTGTCTCTGTCCCTATTAGAAATGCTCTGTGAAAGGGAGTGACTAGTGTTAGTTACTTCATGGCCCCGTAGTTTCCCGTGTTTATTAGATTGTACAGAGAATGTTCCCTGATCAGTTCCCCTACATAGGATTCCTGGTTAAATCTTTAAAAAAAACCAAAAACCTGCCCATTTATTATCTTTATAGGCCAGTTCCCTCAGCTCTTCCACCACCCCGAGCAGAGCCTGGGGCGGGGGGGGGGGGGGAATACCTCCCTGCAAATGTCACCAGCCACCTCCGCAGCAGAAGGACGTACACCCCCTCTTGACCGAAAGCCCCGGCACAGTTTGAAGTACTCAGAGTAGGCCACAGTCCACCGATGATTCATTTGCCAGTTCAGGGTCACTCACAGCTAACGCCCAAGAACATGAAGTGGAACCCAGACAGTCCCGATTTCCGTATGCCTTCAGAAGTACAACTACCAGTAAAAGGGGAGGGTCACGTTATCCCATTGCACTAGGTCCAGGGCCAGCTTTGTTTCTGCCACTGATTTACTGAACTGAAAGCTGCATTATGCCTCCTACACTGGGAAACCATAGGATTTGATTGAGCTAATGAACAGTATTATGCAGACCCATCAGCCTTGATGGCCCCAAGTGGGATCCAAATAGCGCAGGCAGCCCTCACTATATACCCCATGCGATCCAGCAGCCCAGGAGAATTTGCATTTTTTGTCAGTCAGTCCCAGAGAGATATAAAACAGAAATTGCAGAAACTGGATGGATTTGCTGGCATGAATACAGCACAGTTAATGGAAGTTGTTCAGAAAGTTTGTGAATTGTGGGAATAAATGTGACGGAGAAAGTGAATTTTATTTATTTATTTATTTATTTTATTTATTTATTTTACATTTCTTATATACCGCACTATTTGACATCAGCGCAGTTTACATTGAACACAAAAATTCAGCACAAAAACAAGTGTCTGAGTTACATTAAACAGGGTCAATAAACTTGGCTAACAAGGTAATTATGAATCACAGGAAGGTAAACTTGGATTGCAAAGTAAACTATTTACATCTTTAAATTATAGGACAAATGGATGTAAGATAAGGAAGAAAACAGATCTTCTTTCTGATACTTTAGTTGAATTTGAATGATGTGGAGGAGGTTTTCCTAATCGAAGGAGCAGAGGAAGTGAAAAGGGGTCGTGAAAATGATTGGCCCCCACTGGGTGCGAATTCGTGCACCCATTGCAGAGAAGAAGGACATTAGAGAAGTGAATGCCCGTATCTTGACTCCACCCCCAGGAGGGGAGGAGGAAGTACTTGATTTTAGAAAGAATAAACCAAGCACAATGTTCCAGCAAGAGAGGGAAGCAGCTATAGAGTGAGTGGCAGCCGAAGAGGGCTACAGCATGGATGAAGACTAGGCCAGACCGGATTCCAAGTTTCCCTGGGTCCCCAGGAGCCTATGGTCAGTCTGAAAATAGGGGACCAATATATGGAATTTATGGGGCATACAGGAGCAGAATACTAAAGCCAGTAGCCCCTTTGTTTTCTCGATGCATCACCATTGTCAGAGCTACTGGGGCTAAGGCCACAAAGCCTTTCCTGCAGAACCGCATGTGTGAACTAGGGGGACAGAAAATAACGCACCAGTTCCTGTATATGCCTGAGTGCCCTATTCCACTTTTGGGCCGAGATCTGCTTGCAAAGCTCCAGGCACAGATATCCTTTGCTGAAGGGGGAGAAATGCAAATGACTGTGAACCCAAAGCCTGCTGGATTGATGGTGCTGACTGTTCCCTGAGAAGAAGAGTAGCGGTTCTATAGTGCATCTCCAATCAATCCAGCTAGTTCCTGTATACCCACCAACCTTATAGCCCCACCTGGAGTATGGGCAGAAGATAATCCACCTGGCCTAGCGAAGAACATAGCCCCTGTCATTGTCACCCTCAAGCCAGGAGCGGAACCAGTGCATGTGAAGCAGTATCCTTTCCCCCGACCAGCTAATGAAACTATTGAAGTATGGACTTCTCAAGGGGTGCCAGTCACCTTGCCAGTCAAGAAACCTGGGACAGGGAATTACCGCCCAGTACAAAATCTGAGGTGAGTGAATGATGCAGCTGAAACTATTCACCCAGTGGTACCAAATCCTTAAATTCTCTTGGGACTGATCCCCGCTGAGGCTACTCATTTTACCGTCCTGGACCTGAAAGATGCCTTTTTCTGCATACGCTTAGCCCCCCACCAGTCAACTCTTGTTTGTTTTTGAATGGCAAAGACCCCACAACAGGAAGGCGGGGCCAACTCACCTGGACTCGATTACCCCAAGGATTCAAGAATTCACCTACTTTCTTCAGTGTTGCCCTGAATCAGGATCTTTCAAGCTACTATGTGAACCCAGGAGGAAGGGTTCTTCTCCAGTATGTGGACAACTTGCTCATAACCACCAACTCAGAAAGTGAATGTCTACAAGCCACCAGTGAACTCTTGCACCTTTTTAATGAGGCTGGATACAAAGTCTCAAGAGCCAAGGTGCAATTATGTCAAACAAGTTAAATACCTAGGATTCCAGTTGTCCAGTGGAATTCGACGCCTGGAACCAGAACGCAAAGAAGCTGTATGCAGTATCCCTACTCCAACCACCAGGAGGCAAGTGAGAGCCTTCTTGGGTGCCACAGAGTACTGTCGTATATGGATCCCCAATTTTGCGCTGCTAGCAAAACCATTGTATCAAGCTACCAGAGGAATGGAAAAGTCTCCATTGGAATGGGGACTTGAACAGGACGCAGCCTTTTGATCTTTGAAAACCGCTCTGATGTTATCACCAGCTCTGGGTCTACCAGATGTCCAGAAAACCTTTCAGTCTCTATGTTTATGAGTCACAAGGAAATGTTCTAGGAGTGTTGACTCAATCTCATTGGATCTTGGCAATGACCAGTAGCCTATTTGTCAAAACAATCAGATGTAATTGCAAAAGGCTGGCCCCCTTGTTTGAGAGCCGTTGCAGCTACAGCCCTCCTAGTAAGCAATCTTCAAGTTACTGTACCACACTCTGTTCTAACCATAATGAAACACAAAGGAAACTTCTAGCTAATTCACGAATGTTGAGGTATCAGAGTATGATGTGTGAAAACCCCCAGATACAATTGAAGGTCAGTCAAACTCTGAATCCTGCTACGTTGTTACCAGTTGGTCTTGACCCCCCTGATCATGACTGTTTAGAAACTATGGACACTATATTCTCAAGTCACCCTGATTTGATTGATGTTCCTTTGGAGAACCCTGGATGGACTCTCTTTGTAGATGGAAGCAGTCTTGTCATCATCAATGGACATTGTTGTGCCGGATATGCAGTGGTGACCTTTGATCTGGTAGTTAAGTCCTCAGCTCTGGCCCCAAGAACTTCAGCACAGAGAGCTGAACTAATAGCTCTTACTAGAGCACTGACAATAGCAAAAGGGGCTCTGTCTAAATGTGTACCCAGATTCCAAGTATGCCCTTACAACCTTGCATGCATATGGGGCCCTGTACAAAGAATGAGGGTGGATAACCTTAGGAAGCAAGTCCATTAAGTATGGCCCCGAGATATTGACATTATCAGATGTATACTGCCTACAGATTTCAGAATTTAGGAAAAGTAGAATGTATGAATAGAACCCTGAAATCTCAGTTGTCCAAACTTTGCCAAGAGGTTTACCTGAAGTGGCCCCAGGTTCTTCCTATAGCCCTTCTTAGGATACACTTAGCCCCTGCTAAGTCTTTCAGAGTTTCCCCTTTTGAGATTCTGTATGGGCGACCCCTGCCTATTGTATGGAAAATAAAGGGAGATATGAGACAGATAGGATCTGAAATTACTAGACAAGAACTATTGGTTTTAAGTTCTGTTTTGCAGAGTCTTCATACGTGGATACAAGACCAGCTGCTCATCCATCTAACAGAACCCCTGCATCCTCTCAAGCCTGGAGTCTTGGTGTGGATCAAAGAGTGGAGAAAGACACCGTTGGCACCGCATTGGAAAGGACCTTATGTTGTCATCTTATTAACCCCAACAGTGGTTAAGGTTGCAGAACTCGAACCCTGGATTCATCACAGTCAAGTAAAGTCAGCAGCCCTTGATAGCACTGTAGAACGGAAGGCAGCTATGAAAAGTTTTAGCTATGTGGCAATATTACCCTATACCCCAAAATGATGTTTTTGCACAAGTATAATATGTGATTTAATTCTCACCCTTTCTCACTTGTGGGTGAGAATAATCAAAGGGGGGAATGTGACAGGCTATGGCCTAGCATGGTCTGCTACTATGAGAGGCCTGTAAGTTAGGCCTGGATCCTAACCACCATACTTTGAAATGCCTGTATTCAAATTCTAAAAGTCTAAAAAATAAGATGGGAGAGTTAGAATATATAGCACTGAATAAAAGGTTAGATATAATTGGCATCTCATAGATCTGTTGGAAGGAGGATAACCAATAGGACACTGTGATTCCAGACTACAAACTATATTGCAATGATAGGGTACATTACATTAGTGGAGAGGTGGCTAAGCATGTTAAAGATAGCATTGAGTCAAACATGATAAAGGTTTTGCAGAAAACAAAATACACTATAGAAAGGGGAAGGCATAGACTTCCACAAGGCCCTTAAAACCCTGCTCTTTACAGAAGCCTATGAGCAAACAGACAACAGTCTCCACCAGAATGGTAATGCAACTATCTCCGCCAACTCAATACCCACTCATCCCAACTAGACATACGAGTTCATTGTATAATGTTGTTAAGTACCTTCATGTTAAATGTAACCCTCCAGTTGTGCTGTATAAATGTTGTTAAGTACCCTCATGTTAAATGTAACCCTCCAATTGTGATGTAACCCTCCAAATGTGATGTGACCACTTTGATTGTAGGATAAGGTGGTATACAAATCTGTCTAAATAAAATACATAAATGGCATTGGAGATGTACTTCCATCTGCCTTTCCAGAATGAACAAATAGATGATGAAATGCTAATAGAAATTAGGGAAATGAGCCAAGTTTGCAACATAATAATACTGAGAGATTTCAGTTACCCTGGCACTGACTGGGTCAATGTCACATCAAGACATGCTAGGGAGATGAAGTTTCTAGATGAAATAAGTGACTGCTTCAGGAGCAGCTGGTTCAGGAACTGACACAAGGGGAAGCGATTTTAGACCTAGTCCTTAGTGGATCACAGGATCTAGTGCGAGAGGTAATGGTTTTGGGGCCATTTGGCAATAGCTCTCATAACATGATCACATTTGATTTAATAAATGGAGAGAGGGTAGCAAAGAAATTCACTGTATTAGCTCTGTATTAGCTCTGATGAGCAGGGATTGTCTCTTACATGTCTGTACAGCACTGCGTACGACTAGTAGCGCTATAGAAATGCTCAATAGTAGTAGTAGTAATAGTAGCATTTAACTTTGATAAAATGCAAACAGGAAGTCAACATCAGGTGGTCCGAGGGGGCAGAGGTTTTATGGTGTGCACCATGGTGCTGTTAGCGGCCATTGCTGCTGCTGCAGGTCCTATAAAGGGGCAGCAGTGGCAGCCATGGATCACCTCTGAACCATTGATGTTCTAGGTGGCTGTCTAGTTTGCTTAATGGTCCTGCCGGCCCTGCCCTCAGCCATTCCCTAGCAGGCTGTCTCTCCTTCTAGCTAGTTCCTGCTATCAGTGTTTCTCCTTCCCCTTACCCATTGATTCTGCACTGAATAGAGGATTGAAAATAAATAGCAATGGCAATTTTTCTCATTTTACCTTTCCTTTTCTCCATATTAGGTGACTTTTGGAGTCAGAAAACAGAAATATAACAAATATAGTAGGTGAAAAGTGGTCAGGTGTTGCATTGCATGACACCATTTTCACCAGGACTATGGGGCATGTTTATAAATCCCTCATGCCAGTAACACATGAGTAGGTCGCATTACTAGTATGGGGCTTCAGGCTAACTGCAGGGAAGCAGGTACATACGTACCCCTGCAGTTTCTGCACTTCAATGAAGCAAACCAGCCATGGGAGCAACTAACAATACCCATTGAAGTGACATTAGTTGTACCCTCACTACTGTACTTGCAGAGTGGCAGAAATGCCCCCTGTCCTGCACAGTCACTGCTATGCTGTTCACTACACAGGTTTTTGATGTGTGGGGGGGAGGGAGGGAGGTCCTGTGCTGCTTTCCAATGCCATGCCAAAATCACATGCTAACCCCATGCTACCCTTTAGTAAACATGTTCCTTTATGAATCAATTTAACCACTGTGATTTAACTTTGGAGCAATCTAACTTATTGTAGGCTTTGTCAAGGCAATTTTTGAAAATGGAACTAATTTGGTTTTGCTGTGATAAAGGTTGTATAGTCAATGCAATCACAATGTTTTGATCTCTTATTCCTAATAACTTTTAAAATATTTCCATAATTGTTCTTTCATGTTAAAAGAGTAGGCTACATTAAGTAAATCACTGATAGTCAAAACATAAATTGAAATAGAACCAGGGGCTGTTGCATCTGTGACAGGACTCAGACTTGAACTTCTAATAGACTGGAGTAAGAGCACATATGTTTGTACCTATACCAGATAAAAGGGTATATATGGTTTCTTGAATGGACATTTTGAGACTGTACTATAGGTAGCCTGAAGGGTGATTTTAAAACAGTTGCCTAGGTAGGGAGGCCAAGAAGATGCCTATTTTGGACCTGTTTTAGAAAGATGCATGTGAGCCTGTGGAGGTCATTTTGGAAGCTTTTCCACATGTAAATAGCATCACTTACATATAGGTCACATACATGTGTAAAATGGCAATGTCAAAAAGATGCATTTACACATTGAGATCCCTGGGATGCAGAGATTTCAAGATAACATAGTATGGGGCTATTTTGGGCCAGCTAAACATTTATATTTGCATTCCCCTCAGAAACATGCATAGATTCCTAAAAAGTGCCTGTTTCAGCCCAAGCTATATATAAAGTATTAAAGGAGTAAATCTCCTCAATCCCCTGGTTTTCATTTCCACTTTCAAATTAAAAATAAAAGTTGTCCCACTAATTAACTGACAGCATTTATACATGTGAAGTGGCATTTTAGAAAGTGGCATTTTAGAAAATCAAATTGGTAACATCCAGGGCAGAAAATAGCAAAAAGTGATAGGGACTTCTATGTCTCCACCCAATTTTAGTAACACATAAGAACATAAGAACATAAGAAATGCCATACTGGGTCAGACCGAGGTCCATCAAGCCCAGTATCCTGTTTCCAACAGTGGCCAATCTAGGTCATACGTACCTAGCAGTTTCCCCAAAAGACACAGGTTCTGCAGTGCTTGTACTAGGCCAAGCATTGATATCCTGGGTCCCTTTTTAATAGTGGTTTATGGACCTTTCCTCCAGGAACTTGTCCAAACCTTTTTTAAACCCAGCTATACTAACAGCCCTTACTACATCCTCCGGTAACAGATTCCAGAGTTTGATTACACGTTGAGAGAAGAAATATTTTCTCCTATTTGTCTTAAATAGTTTACCCTGTAGCTTCATTACATGCCCCCTAGTCCTTCTATATTCTGATAGCGTAAACAATTTATCCACGTTTATCCGTTCCACTCCATTCATTAATTTATACACCTCTATCATATCTCCCCTCAGCCGCCTCTTTTCTAGGTTAAAGAGCCCTAACCTTTTTAGCCTCTCTTCATAGGAGTAGCCTTCCATCCCCTTCACCAATTTGGTGGCTCTTCTCTGTACTTTTTCTAATAACTCTATGTCCTTTTTAAGATACGGTGACCAGAATTGCACACAATATTCAAGGTGCGGTCGTACCATGGAGCGATACAGAGGCATTATAATATCCTTTGTTTTATTCTCCATCCCTTTCCTTATGATACCTAGCATTCTATTTGCTTTCTTGGCCGCCGCTGCACACTGGGCGGAGGGTTTTAACATGTTATCCACGATGACTCCTAAATCTTTTTCCTGGGTGGTGGTTTCTAATGTGGAGCCTTGCATCTTGTAACTATAGTGTGGGTTGTTCTTTCCTAGGTGCATAACTTTGCACTTGTCCACATTAAATTTCATCTGCCATTTGGATGCCCAGTCTTCCAATTTATCCAGATCCTCCTGCAGTTTTCCACAATCCTCTTGGGTTTTAACAACTTTAAACAGCTTTGTGTCATCTGCAAATTTGATTACCTCACTAGTTATTCCCTTTTCCAGGTCATTTATGAATATGTCAAAAAGTAGCGGACCCAGTACAGATCCCTGGGGTACTCCACTATTCACCTTTTTCCATTGGGAATATTGGCCATTTAGCCCTACCCTCTGCTTTCTATCTTTTAACCAGTTCCCGATCCACAATAGTACACTGCCTCCTATCCCATGACTTTTTAGCTTCGCCAAAAGTCTCTGATGGGGGACCTTGTCAAAAGCTTTCTGAAAGTCCAGATACACTATATCAACCGACTCACCTTTGTCTACCTGTTTATGCACACCTTCAAAAAAACATATCAGATTAGTAAGACAAGATCTTCCTTGTCTAAAGCCATGTTGGCTGTCTCCCATTAGGCCATGACTATCTACATGCTGTGTAATTTTGTTCTTTATGATGGCTTCTACCATTTTCCCTGGTACTGACGTCAGGCTCACCGGTCTGTAATTTCCCGGGTCACCCCTGGAACCCTTTTTAAAAATTGGTGTTACGTTGGCGACCCTCCAATCTTCAGGTATTACAGATGATTTTAATGAAAGTTCACAGATTACCAATAACAGGTCTGCAATCTCATATTTCAGTTCTTTCAACACTCTGGGATGTATACCATCCGGTCCAGGTGATTTGCTACTATTCAGTTTATCAGTTTATCAAATAGTTGATCGGAACGTTCATTCTGGTGGCCTCATAGGCGTTGCCCTTAGCAAAGCATGGGGTGAGGACGTCCATCTCATGCAAACTAGCATAAGAGGATGTTCAGCAGGGCACCCATTCAAAAGCACGAGCCCTCATTCCCTATCAGTGTTTGTTATCAACATGGAAAATATAGGGGACATGAAGGGATCTTTTTTTCCACACCATCCATATGTCTGTGCGCAACAGAAAACCTTTTTGGTTGGAGGATCCAAAAATATTAATCTCCAGCCATGTTCCCAAGCTCTCAGGCTGTTGATGCAGTTTTCGGCAAAATATAGGTGGGCCTAACAAGCCACTAATTAGGTAACTTCCCAGAGCGAATTATCTGTTATATTTTCAGGTTCCGCGCTCCAATGTTATCTACAAGATTGTGATATTATATCAATGACTTATGATAGTCACTTAACCAAAATTTGGGATAATAATTACTGTAATTGAAAGCAACAAGGTCTCAGACTTATGTGTGTGCTTTTATTCAGACTAACATATCTGATAAGTATGCACCCTTTTTGCATCAGTGACCTCTAGACACGTCGCTTAATGTTATATTATAGCTTGTAACTTCTCAATCCACCTTAACCAAACAGATTTCTTGAGCAAACTGTTGTGCTATGCCAAAATACATAACAGTGCTTAGCTTATTTTGTGTAATCCCCAACGCCAAAACTCAGCGCCTTCTCTGCGTTTCACTGCTATCCAGTTTCTTCAGGGGGTTCTTTTAAAAGCACTAGTAATAAAATGAAATGACACTTCCTGTTTGCTGAGTTGATAAAGGACGCAGAACCGCCGGACTTAAATTTTTATGACGTTGCCACACACAACGGATGACTTTTTCTTCTAATCCTGGGATACTATTTAGAACATTAGTGTGTTTTTTCAAAATTTGCTATATTTGGGAACTGTACGGAGAATACTTTGTAACTAAGTTGACATTATAACTGGATGTCACAGTTTTCTTCCGTGGGCGTAACAAAAGATCCCGATCATTAAACAATGCTCTGGTATATGCTTGACTTATTACTTGTTTGGGGTAATCTCTATTTTGAAAGTTATGCTTCAGAATTTTTGATTGGTTTTTAAAATCCCGATCTTCAGAGCAATTCCTTCGATATCTAACAAACTCAGCAAACAGGAAATGTCAATTGACATAGAAAATGCGGGGACTGCAGAATTTGCGATATTACCAGGGAAGCAACTGATTTTCAATATCACGGTATCACATATCATCTTAAAAATAAAACCTCTTGTGTTTCTAGTTATGTCGTTTATTGCATTCAATGTCCATGCCAATTAATATACGTAGGTAAAACTATTTGAGCCTTTAAAGAAAGAATGAATGAACATCGTAGTAGACTCTCGTGTAAAACAAGAGGAGCGCCGATTGTGGATCACTGCTTAGACTACAACCATAAGTTGGAAGAACTACATTGTTTCTGCATTGATCAAATTATTGCAGGATACAATGGGAAGTCGAAGGAACAAACTTTATTGATCCGTGAACAAAGATGGATCTATACCTTGCGATCAATCACACCAGAGGGCTTAAACGCTCAAATAGATTGGAGTGTGTATGTATAGGAGTGAGATATACGTGTGCTCCACACAGATGAATGCCATGATGTGATCAACATTATCTATAAATAGCTAGTCCGCATGCGCGGAGTTTCTTTGAGAAGCCGGTAGGCTCATGGAATACAAAGCTTACAACTACATAGAGGATATACACAACAGAGGTACAGAATTGTAATAACGATGTATTTATGGAGTATGAACTTAGTCTGATGAGATATGTAAGATTGTGAGTAATTAATATGACTTCTCTTCATTTCATTTTATTACTAGTACTTTTAAAAGAACCCCCTGAAGAAACTGGATAGCAGTGAAACGCAGAGAAGGCGCTGAGTTTTGGCATTGGGGATTACGCATAATAAGCTAAGCACTGTTACGTATTTTGGCGTAGTGCAACAGTTTGCTCAAGAAATCTGTTTGGTTAAGGTGGATTGAGAAGTTACAAGTTATAATATAACATTAAGCGACGTGTCTAGAAGTCACTGATGCAAAAAGGGTGCATACTTATCAGATATGTTAAAGTCTGAATAAAAGCAACCACATAAGAACATAAGAACATAAGATATGCCATACTAGGTCAGACCAAGGTCCATCAAGCCCAGTATCCTGTTTCCAACAGTGGCTAATCTAGGTAATACATATATAGCAGTTTGCCCAAAAGACACAGGTTCAGCAATGCTTGTACTGGGTCAAGCATTGATATCCTGGGTCCCTTCTTAATAATGGTTTATAGACCTTTCCTCCAGGAACTTGTCCAAACCATTTTTTAAACCCAGCTGCACTAACAGCCTTTACTACATCCTCCGGTAACAAATTCCAGAGTTTGATTACACGTTGAGTGAAAAAATATTTTCTTTTATTAGTCTTAAATAGTTTACCCTGTAGCTTCATTGCATGTCCCCTAGTCTTTCTATATTCTGATAACATAAACAATCGATCTACGTTTACTCGTTCCACTCCGTTCATTAATTTATAGACTTCTATCATATCTCACCTCAGCTGTCTCTTTTCCAGGTTAAAGAGCCCTAACCTTTTTAGCCTTTCTTCATAGGAGTATCCTTCCATCCCCTTTACCATTTTGGTGGCTCTTCTCTGAACCTTTTCTAATAACTCTATATCCTTTTTAAGATACAGCGACCAGAATTGCACACAATATTCAAGGTGCGGTCTCACCATGGAACGATATAGAGGCATTATAATATCTTTTGTTTTATTTTCCATTCCTTTCCTTATGATACCTAGCATTCTATTTGCTCTCTTGGCTGCCGCTGCACACTGGGCCGAGGGTTTTAACATGTTATCCACAAAGACGCCTAATTCTTTTTCCTGGGTGATGGTTCCTAATGTAAAACCTTGCATTGTGTAACCATAGTTTGGGTTGTTCTTCCCTAGGTGCATAAATTTGCACTTGTCCACATTAAATTTCATCTGCCATTTTGATGCCCAGTCTTCTAATTTATCAAGATCCTCTTGCAATTTTCCACAATCCTCTTGGGTTTTAACAACTTTAAATAGTTTTGTGTCATCTGCAAATTTGATAATCTCACTCGTTATTCCACTTTCCAGATCATTTATGAATATGTCAAAAAGCAGCGGACCCAGCACAGATCCCTGGGGTACACCACTATTCACCTCTCTCCATTGGGAAAATTGGCCATTTAGCCCAACCCTCTGCTTTCTATCTTTTAACCAGTTCTTGATCCACAGTAGTACACTACCTCCTATCCCATGACTCTTTAGTTTTGCCAAAAGTCTCTCATGAGGGACCTGGTCAAAGTCTTTCTGAAAGTCCAGATACACTATATCAACCGACTCACCTTTGTCCACCTGTTTATTCACACTTTCAAAAAAACATGTCTAAAGCCAAGTTGGCTCTCTCCCATTAGGCCATGACTATCTACATGCTGAGTAATTTTATTCTTTATGATTTTTTCTACCATTTTTCCCGGTACTGATGTGAGGCTCACCGGTCTGTAGTTTCCCGGATCACCCCTGGAACCTTTTTTAAAAATAGGCGTTACATTGGCGATACTCTAATCTTCAGGTATTAGAGATGATTTTAATGAAAGTTTACAGATTACTAATAGCAGGTCTGCAATCTCATATTTCAGTTCTTTCAACACCCTTGGATGTATACCATCCGGCCCAGGTGATTTGCTACTCTTCAGTTTATCTAATAGTTGTAATACATCTTCCCAATATATCAATATTTCCTTCAATTCTTCCGCACCTTTAAATACCACTTCAGTCATGGGTAACATCCCTACTTCTTTCTCAGTAAAGACCGAAGCAAAGAATTCATTCAGTCTCTCTGCTATCGCCTTGTCGCCTCTTAGTGTCCCTTTAACTCCTCTATCATCTAATGGACCAACTGACTCTCTCACAGGCTTTTTGCTACGAATGTCCTTGAAAAAATCTTTATTTCACGTTTTTGCTTCCACAGCAAGCTTCTTCTCAAATTCTCCCTTTGCCTGCTTTATCAATGCCTTGCATTTGACTTGCCAGTGCTTGTACTGTTTCCAGGTTTCGTCGTTTGGCTCTTTTTTCCATTTCCTGAATGATGCTTTTTTGGCAACAACAGCCTCTCTGACTTCACCTTTAAACCATGCTGGCAGTTTTTTGGACTTCCTTCCACTTTTCATAAAGCGTGGAATACAGCTGGTCTGAGCTGCCAAGATAGTATTTTTCAACAACACCCAAGCTTGATGTAAGTCTTTAACCTTTGCAACTGCTCCTTTTAGTTTTTTCTTAACTATTTTCCTCATTTTATCATAGTCTCCCTTTCGAAAGTTAAAAGGTAGTACTGTGGATTTCCGTACTATCCCTCCTCCACTAATTAAATCAAAGGTGATCATGCTATGATCACTATTGCCAAGTGGCTCCAACACCCTTATCTCTTGCACTAGATCTGGTGTTCCACTAAGGACTAGGTCTAATATGGTTTCCCCTCTGGTTGGTTCATGAACCAGCTGCTCCAAGAAGCAGTCATTTATTTTATCTGGGAACTTTATCTCCCTAGCATGTCCTGCCGTGACACTGACCCAGTCGATACCGGGGTAATTGAAATCTCCCATTATTATTACCATGCTGTAACTTTTGTTAGCTTCCTTGATTTCTTTGAGCATTTCATCATCCATTTGTTCATTCTGGCCTGGTGGTCGATAGTACACCCCCACTGCCATCGCCTTCCCCTTTTTACATGGAATTTCAATCCATAGAGATTCTACAGCAAATTTTGTTTCCTGCAAAACTTTAATCTTTTCTGACTCAATGCCCTCTCTAACATAGAGCGCAACCCCTCCACCAATTTGATCAGCTCTATCATTACGATATAGTTTGTACCCAGGTATCACAGTGTCCCACTGGTTGTCCTCCTTCCACCCTGTCTCTGATATTCCAATCATATCTAACCTCTCATTTAGCGCTATATATTCTAACTCTCCCATCTTATTTTTTAGACTTCTAGCATTTGCATACAAGCATTTTAGAGACTGTATTTTATTCATATTAATTTGGCTATTGGTAGACATGGGTAATTTGGGATCTTTAAGTTCTGTCTGCTCCATATTCGAGGGCATTTGGGCTACTTTATTCTTTTTTGGAATCTCTCTGCTTTTGGTAGTATCCTTCAAGGATACATTCTTCCGAACCATCCACTCTTGGGCGACTGTCGGCTTTCCCCTATTATCTAGTTTAAAAGCTGCTCTATCTCCTTTTTAAAGGTTAATGCCAGCAGCCTGGTTCCATCCCGGTTAAGGTGAAGCCCATCCCTTCGGAAGAGCCCCTCCTTTCCCCAGAATGTTCCCCAGTTCCTAACAAATCCAAACGCATTGAGACTCCGGAGCTCTGCCTGCCTTTTGGGTCCTGCACGTGGAATGGGAAGCATTTTGGAGAACGCTACCCTGGAAGTTCTGGATTTCAACTTCCTAAATAAAAGCCTAAATTTAGCCTCCAGAACCTCCCTACCACATTTTCCTATGTCATTGGTACCGACATGTACCAAGACAGCAGACTCCTCCCAGCACTATCTAAGACCTTATCTAGGTAGCGCGTGAGGTCTGCTACCTTCGCACCAGGCAGGCATGTTACCAGGCAATCCTCACATCCACCAGCCACCCAGCTATCTACATGCCTAATGATCAAATCACCAACTATAACGGCTGTCCTAACCCTTCCCTCATGGGCACATGGCCCTGGAGAAACTTCCTCGGTGCGAGAGGGTTTTACATCACCTGGAGGACAGGTCCTAGTTACAGGATCACTTCCTGACACACCAGGGTGATGCTCTCCTGTCACGTGACCTCTCTCTTCCATGGCAACAGGGATGCTGCCAGACTGGAGGTAGGACTTCAAAACTATATCCCTGTAGGTCTCGTCTATGTACCTCTCTGTCTGTCTTATGTTTTCCAAGACTGCTACTCTAGCCTCTAGAGAATGGACTCGTTTCCTGAGAGCAAAGAGCTCCTTGCACCTAGTGCACACGTAAGACCTCTCACCAATTGGGAGAAAATCATACATGTGACACTCAATGCAAAAGACTGGAAAGCCCCCATCTCACTGCTGGACTGCATCTTAGTTTTAAGTTTTTGTTTAGATCTTTAAGTTCTTTACTTACTAAGGGTTGCCAATAAAACTGTACCTAATACGTTTAATACACCTTGTTCACCTGAAGCTTAATTAATCTCAGGTCCTTAGTGTATGACTGATTTGGGTAATGAGCTTCATCTGAGAGCACTTCCTGTCTGTTAAAATGTGTAAGTACCTATAAAGCTACGATTATCCCAGGGGTGGGTGGGTGTGGGGAGGGAGGGAGGGAAATAACACTTATTAAAAGAGGGCTGCTACACAGTACCCTGTCCTGTGCTGCTGAGGTAAGCTATATTCTTATTTGATTTAAATTATAGCTCTTCGCTGCTGCTAGGCTCTAACTTATTATGAAATTTAAACTACAAGCTCTCTGCTGGGTTCTAAATTTAACCAGAAAGCTCTCTTCTGTGTTTTAAATTTAAACTAAAAGTACTTTGCTGATGCTAGGCCCTGAATGACTATTAAATTTAAACTACAAGCTCTCTGCTGGCTATGAAATGTAACCAGAAAGCTCTCTTCTGTGTTTTAAATGTAAACTTAAACTGCTGCTACTAGGCCCTGACTGATTTAACAAACAATAGTGGGTTCACAGCTTTAATAAAAAGAATTCCTTTCAGAAAATTCCCAGAAGTATATACTCACAATTGCAGATCTCTTTCCAGAAGGAACAGTCCCCTTTTCTAGTCTTTCTAGTATTTCAATAAGTCTGGGACCTTCTTGCTTTCAATTACAGTAATTATTATCACAAATTTTGGTTAAGTGACTATCATAAGTCATTGATATAATATCTCAATCTTGTAGATAACATAGGAGCGCAGAACCTGATATAGGTGGGGCCATCACCCCTGTGACCCACCCTACTCTGCTGCCTATACTGATGCCTATTTGTGCCTTAAGCAAATATAAGCTTGAATGTGGCTTGGGACGTCCCTGGGTGTTTCTGAAATCAGGCAAGGATGTTCAAGTTCTGGGAACACCCCGGACAAGCCTACTTTATGCCCCCCCCCCCTTCAGACTTGGATGTCCTCGCCCCAGGTGCATCCATAGAGTCGGCTTCTAAAATGGCTCTGGGGATATCTTCAAGTTTTGGATGTCTCCATGCCCATTTTCAGACATCCAAAGCACCAAAAGGGCTTGTAAAATAACCCCCTTAGAGCAATCTTATAATGGAGCACCCAGTTAAAGCCCATTTTAAGACTACTATATTAACCATAGTTTATAAAGACAAGTAGGTCCATGTTGTTGTTGTTAAGTGCCTTTGAGTCGGAGTCGACTCATGGCGACCCTCTGGATAGCTATCCTAAATTGTGTTCGGTCTTCAGTCAGGCGGCTCATTGTTGACAGACTGGTACCCGTAGCTGCTGTTATTGTATCGATCCATCTCATTGCTGGCCTTCCTCTTTTGCACTGACCTTCTATCTTGCCAAGCATGATGTCTTTCTCTAATGATCTCTCTCTTCGCATGATGTGTCCAAAGTTTAAAGTCGAAGTCTTGTCATCTGAGCTTCTAAAGAAAGCTTAGGTTTGATCACCTCTAGTACCGACTGGTTTGTTCTTCGGGCAGTCCATGGTATACACAGTATTCGCCGCCAGCACCATAATTCAAAGGCATCAATTTTCTTCCTGTCTATCTTTTTCACTGTCCAGCTTTCACATCCATATGATGTTCTTGAAAATGCCATGGCTTGAACAAGTTGAATCTTTGTATGGAGAGAGACATCTCTGCTCTTGAGAATCTTATCTAGGTCTTTCATAGCCATTCTGCCAAGAGCAATGTGCAGTCTGATTTCTTGACTGCTTGTTGCTTCTTTATTGATAGTTGATCCAAGTAGGTTCATACTTGTCTTTATAAAATCCTAGCATAAGTGGTATAATGCACACATACGTTTCAGGTACCTATATTTTTTTCGAGTGTATTACAGTAGTTTATAATCTGCATGTGTACTAGTGCTTGGGCAGACAGTGGGTAGAGCACACTTGTGCTGTTTAGTGTTTTATAAGTGGTTATTTATGCATATGTGGCCACATACACATGAGGATGACTTTAGAAACAATAACTCCTATGGGTATAAGTGCCAGAAATTTTAGATGGAATTTGTTGAGTCGATGAGGTTTGGTTTGTGCTCATCTCTATTTGCAAAATGGATGCTTCTGCTGTATGTGTTGGAAAATACATGTGCACTCCTGCAAGCTCTTATATATATTTTACAAAAGGCTCTGCATTCATAAGAGCTTTTGCTGAAATATTGCAGTACCTGTGAATGTCCTGACTTGGTTGTTCAATTCTTACCTCAGCATGCTATGCAAAGTGGGCCTTTGCATGTCTTTATAAAATATCAGCACAAAATCTACAGAAAGTGTGGTAAGCATGAATCCACATACAATACATTTACACCTGCTTGAGAGTAAGTGTAAGCTTGCATGTGTCTTAAGTGGCCAATATTTAATGCCATGATGATTAGCCGTGGCACTTAAATACTGGTGTATATTTAATAGCAGTATTCAGATTGGAGCTGCCACTGAACATCCAGCCTGTGTATTGCCACCTGGACAAGTGCCGGCATTTATCCAGTTAGTCCAATATTCTGCAGGGATTTCTATGGATAGCCACTACTACTACTGCTACTACTAATCATTTATATAGTGCTACCAGTCATATATGATGCTGTATACATGCACATACAAAAGTCCCTACTCCAGCAAGCTTACAATCAGACAGACAGAACAACAGGAGGCTAAGGAATTCTTAAGAGAAATGATAAAAAAAATACACATGGGTATAAACAGGGGAATAAAAGGGTCAGGATCCAAAAGCAGCTTCAAAGAGGTGAGTTTTTAGCATGGCTTTGAGTAGGAACAAAGATGGAATGACATCATCAGTCCTAACTGAGTATCGGGCTAATCAGATTGGTTCCGGCACTATGCCGACACATTTCTCTCCATCCACAGATTGCCTCTGTTTTAACCAGATTGTGCCAGCATGGTCTGTGGGGATAGTCAGGGGCATTATCCAGATAAGGGGCTCTGGCTGCCTTCCCCAAGTGAATTGGGAGCGGGGCAAATAACTGGCTTAGCACAAGCCATCCGTTCACTCGGGGGTAGGGGTTGAGTAGAAGTGTAGGAAGGGGGGAAGAAAGTGGAGAGTGCACAGACTCACTTGCAGATGGTCTTGGCAGGCGAGGCATTCCATTGGTGTGCTGGATGTGGAGTAGCGGCATCTGAAGTGCCCTCCCTTCCCTCTCCGGGTTTGTGTGCTCCAGGAATGGATGGTATGGTAGGTTTTGTTCATGGTGTGATGGGAGTACTTAATGGGGAGGGTCAAGGGTTGGATTTGGTTGGGTTTGGGTGGGATTTAGTGGTGGTGTCTGCTTTGTCATGGCTTTTGCAGTGTTTAAAGTTGATGATCTCCCCCATATGGTTAATCTGATCCCCAGAAGGATGGGGAGGGAGACAGGGGATGGGAGTACTGGGGCATCCCGCAGCATGGGCATCACTGCCATGTGCGGTACCAGTCACAGTGAAAACTCCACAGTTGGTTATAGGACTGAGTCTGGCATCACTGGAGGCTGAGGAGGGCAGGGGAGGGGGTGAATATACAATGTACAGTAGCCTAATGGTTAGAGCACTGGCTTTCCTACTAGCACTCCTTGTGGCCTTGGGCAAGTCACTTAACCCTCCATTGCCTCAAAAGAATCCAAGTTATCAATGTACATTACCAAGTTCAATTTACAATGTAAACTGCTTTGACTAAAATGATAAAGCAGTATAAAAAAGAACAGCTAAATAAAATGGTGCACAGTGCTGGACTAGGATGTCACCATCTAGCTGGACTGTGATGTAATTTGCTGAGATATGTTATTTTCATGCCTTATGGTTGATTTGAATTAAAGCTGCAGCCAATGTTTTGCCAAGGTGCTTTGCACTGTGTGTTCATTTATGTTATAGATAAGGTGAATGGATGTGACGGTGTGAATGCCATTATTATTGATGCTGAATATCTTGATCGGCACCCTTAACCAGCTGACATCCCACTGATCGACCGGCTAAGGGTTCTGTGTATTGACTCCAGTGCATATCATTTGTGACTCTGAACAATCCACCCAAAATATGATCCCAATCCTGCCAACAACCTCATGTAGATAAAAGTGCATGCATTCTTGTCATCATGCATTCTTTTATGTGGAGTAATTTATAGAGGCATTTTGCGTGCATATATCAGTATAAAAGCATGAAAATGCATTCATAAAATTACACCCAAAGTGTCTGCAATGGTTCATTCTTCTGTACACCCTAAATATATTATTTTAAGCTCAATCCACATATCTAGTTAATGCCAATTATTTCTTAACTTTCTCTGCTATGATGCAGTAAAATCTAAATATTTCCTTTCATTTGGCCCTCAAAAGTCAAAATGAATTTAAGTGAATTAAGCCCTTTCTGAATAGTAACATTATTCAAAAGACAAAAAAGAAAAACTCTTTTCATGTGATGTCGTTTCATCCTCCTGTTAACAGCTGACAGCACAAATGGACCTTGTTAAAGTTAGACAAATATATATTTTGTTGGTATGACATTCTCACCATCAAGTCAATGTGCTGTTACAAGGCAAGTACCAACAATGACTCCTTTAATGTCTGTGATTTTTCTTTCAAAGGTTAAATCCATCAATATAAACTTAAACAATTGATTTTTTTTGTCTGCTGCTGTACAAATCAAATATGTCTTCTCAGCTCCTTTGGAATTACATTTTTATTCACTGTAAAAGATGAAAGAAAAAGCACTTTGAAAAAGAAGAAGAAAATACAGATATTTGTATTTGAAATTGATTTATTTATTTTAAAAAATTTAGTATATCGTCAAGGTATGGCTATTGTTATTTCTGTTGTCATTCTTGAAGATTGGGGGGGGGGGGGTTTCCCTTAAATGTTAAAATTGCAAATTAAAAGCACCCATGTGCACAAAGTAGGTAAGTAACATGCAAATTGCTGTCATCACCATACTGTTTACTAAGAGGCAATGTTCAAAACCCCTCCTCCCACTAAGTGCAAAGTCTGCATGATTAACCCTTTGAATACAGTATTATTGGTGGGGATGAAATTTCAATGTAAAATAAGGTGTGCAGATTTTAAAATACATTCTACACATATTATTTTACTCCCCTGACCTAAACGAGTCTCTGGAAATGTATTCTTACAGACTGCCTAAAATTCATGCTTTGTGAAATGTTGCACCTCTGTTACGCCAAACTGAGGGTACACAATTGTGATCCAGTTTATCTAGGTAAAACCTTGTTTATCTGGGTAAATGGCTTTGAACATTTCCCTCTAACAATCAAATTTTAATGTGGCCTATTGCTGACATATTGGAAGCACCCTCATACAAACAGGAATCCAATCTAATCTAACACATGCTTATCATGAGGGAGGAGTGTCCTAGTGGTTGGGGCAAGTTACTTTATGCCAGAAGGTCAGGGGTTCAAATCCCACTAGAGGACAACAATCTTGGGCTGGAAGGACTGGGGTTTCTAGTCCCACAGGTGCTCCTTGTGGCCTTGGGCAAGTCACTTAATCCTCCATTGCCCATGTTCCCTGTAAGCATTAGTGTATCTGTCTCATATCCCCTCATGTTAAATGTTTCCCCCAATTGTGTTGTGACCACTTTGATTGAAGGATAAGGTGGTATACAAAACTGTCTAAATAAAAATTAATATACTGCTACACTCCCAGACCCATTGGTTCTGTGCAGTTAACAAAAAAATAAAAAAATCATGAAAAATGTCATGAGAAATACAAATTACAACCCACAGTAAACAAGGGCAAATTTTGCTTAGTGTACGAGTAGACTGAAATGAGTTATTATTAAACAACTAAGATTCTAAGCTTTTATGAAACTTGCATTGGAGGGGGTGGAAGTGACAGGTTACAGAAAGCAGGAAGAGCAATGCAGTACTGGAGAATTTAAGTAAGTGCTGCATTGACGTTTAAATGGCATTACCGCCACTGCAGATTCTAGAGAGCGGCAATCGGGGAGGGGCTGGAAATGGAGGGGGATGGACTATCAACGACTGCCAAGAAAGACTGCTACTGCAGGGAAGAAATCTGCACTTCTTCTAGGAAATTCTCTAAATCTTGGGGAAAAGGAAATTCTTTGGTTAAAGCTGATAGAATCTGTATATTTTAAAATTCAGTCTTTTTGTTAGGTCATTTAGGGCATACTAAAACAATCCAGCGTTCATTGAAATTAAAGACAGTTAGAGCATTCTAAAACAAGCCAGTTTTCAATAAGTGCCTTTCCTTCCTACTCACACTGGCTCCCACCCACCCCAGGTATAATCCTTAATAGCCTCCTAAACCAGTTAAAGGGAGGGGTGTGAATTCGCTCACTTTCAGATTTAACTGATTATTTTGATAAGCAATTTATTAGGCCTTACAATTAAATTAATAAAGTCCTTGCAGTTCACCTTGAGGTATAATTGTATTAGTTTAAGTAACGCTATTCTCCTAGCAACTTTAAACAACTGAACAACTTTAAATAGTGAAAGTAAATCTTTAAATCTAAGTTGTACATAGCAGTCTAGCAGCAAGATGGGGACTATCCAGTCTTTTGCACTGAGTGTTACATGTATGATTTTTTCCAGTTGGTGAGAGGTCTTCTGTGTGTACTAAGTGCAAAGAGTTCTTTGCTCTCAGGGAATGAGTCCAATCTCAGGAGGCTAGAATAGCACACTTGGAGGAGATGAGGTAGGCGGAGAGATATATAGACAACACCTTTAAGGATATAGGAGAAAAATCCCACCTCCACTCTGGCAGCCTCTCTGCTGCCATGGAGGAGGAGGTCACATGACAGAAGATCATCGCCTTGGTGTCGCAGGAAGCGATCCTGTAGCTAGGACCTGTCCTCTAGATGATGTAATACCCTCTCACATTGGGATGTATCTCCAGGGTCATGTGCTCATGAGGGAAGGGTTAGGACAGCCGTTATAGCTGATGATTCCAAATTAGGCATGCAGATAGCTAGGTGGCTGGTGGACGTGAAGACTGCCTGGTAACATGCCTACCTGGTACAAAGGTAGCTGACCTTATGCACCACATAGATAAGGTTTTAGATAATGCTGGGGAGGAGCCTGCTATTTTGGTACATGTTGGTACTAATGACATAGGAAAGTGTGAGAGGGAGGTTCTGGAAGAAAAAATTAGGCTTTTAGGTAGGAAGTTGAAATCCAGAACTGCCAGGGTAGCATGCAAGACCCAAAAGGCAGGTGGTCCTCCTGAGTTTCAATGTGTGGAAGAGATGATGGTGCAAGGAAGAGGGTTTTGGATTTATTAGGAACTAGGCAATATTCTGGGGAAGTGTGTGTGTGGGGGGGGGGGGCTTTTCCAAAAGGATGGACTCCACCTTAACCATGGTGGAACCAGGCTGCTAGCATTAACATTTAAAAAGGAGATAGAACAGCTTTTAAACTAGATAATAGGGGAAAGCAGAGAGTCACCCAAGAGGGCATGGTTTGGAAGGATGTATTCTTGAAGGATGCTAGAAAAAGGGGGAAGTTAGGGCACCCAGATACAGAGGTTCCAGTAAAGGTAAAAGTAACCCAGAGGCCTTTAAGTAAAAATCAGGCAGAGTTGAAAGGTTCCAAATTCACCCTTTTCTCAAATAGCCAGGTTGTTAATATTAGCAAAAAACAAACTCTAAGATGCCTGTATGCAAATGCTAGAAGTCTAAAAATTAAGATGGGAGAGTTAGAAAATATAGCAATGAATGAAAGGGTAGATATAATTGGCATCTCAGAGACCTGGTGGAAGAGGACAACGAAAAGCTTAAAAGGTTAAGACTGTTCAACTTAAAAAAGAAACGGCTGAGGGGAAATATGATAGAAGTCTATAAACTAATGAATGGAGCAGAATGGGTAAACATAGATAGGTTGTTTACTCCATCAAAAAATAGAAAGACCTGGGGGACACGCAATGAAGTTAGAATGTAACCGATTTAAGAGTAGTAAGAGAAAATATGTTGTCACTCAGTGTGTAATCAAACTGGAATTCTTTACCAGAAGGTGTAGCAAAAGCTGTTAGAAACATAGAAACATAGAAACATGATGACAGAAAAAGACCACAAGGCCCATCTAGTCTGTCCTTCCATAACAACTACAACAGTTCACTTTTTACCTTTAGAGATCCTCTGTGTTGGTCCCATGCTTTTTTGAATTCAGTTACTGTCCTCATCTCTACCACCTCCACTGGGAGACTATTCCACGGATCCACTACTCTTTCCGTAAAGAAATATTTCCGTAAAGAAATATTTATGTTAGTGCAATTGGGTTTAAAAAAGGTTTGGACAAGTTCCTGGAGGAAAGGTCCATAAACCATTATTAAAGAGAACCTGAAAAATCTACTGCTTACCAGGGGACAAGCATAGTGGAACCTATGTACCTTTTTTGGAAACTGCCAGATACTTGTGACCTGGATTAGCCACTGTTGGAAACAGGATACTAGGCTTGATGGACCTTGGTCTGACCCAGTAAGGCTTTTATACCCTTATGTTATCTTCTTATTTTCTTATCCTGTTTCTAACAGTGGCAAATCCAGGTCACAAGTACCTGACAGGTTCCCAAAAAAGGTACACAGATTCTACGATGCTTATCCTGAGGTAAGCAGTAGATTTTGCTGGTCCTCCTCAATAATGGTTTACGGACTTTTCCTCCAGGAACCTGTCCCAACCTTTTATAAACCCAACTATACTAACTGCTTTTAAGACATCCTCCAGTAACAAATTCCCAAGATTGATTAGGCATTAAGTAAAAAAATATTTTCACTTATTATTCTTAAATGGGCCACATTGTAGCTTCATTCCGTGAACCCTAGTACTTCTCCTTTCTGAAGGAGTAAACAACCTATCAACATTTACCCGTTCTACTCCATTAATTTATAGACCTCTATCATTTCCCCCCAGTTGTCTCTTTTCCAAGTTGAAGAGCCTCAATCTTTTAAGCCTCTCCTCATAGGGGTATCCTTCCATCCCCTTTACCATATTTGTCGCTCTTCTGTGTACCTTGACTAAACCTGCTATACACTTTTTAAGATATGGTGACCAGAACTGCAGACAATATTCAAGGTGCGGTTGCACCATGGAATGATACAGAGGCATTATAATAGCCTTGGTTTTATTCTCCATTCCTTTCCTTATGATTCCTAGCATTATATTTGCTTTCTTGGCCACTGCTGCACAATGGATATTATCCACAATGATGCCAAAATATTTTTCCTGGGTGGTGGTTCCTAATGTGGAACCTTGCATCGTGTAACCATAGTTTGGGTTGTTCTTTCCTAGATGCACAACTTTCTACTTGTCCACATTACATTTTATTTGGACGCCCATTCTCCCAATGTATCAAGGTCCTCTTGCAATTTTTCACACTCCTCTTGTGTTTTAACAATTTTGAATATTTTTGTCTCATCTGCAAATTTGAGATTCCCATTTCCAAGTCATTTATAAATATGCAAAAAATCAACAGTCGCAGCAAGGATCCTGGTGTACTCCACCTTTTTTCATTTAGAAAATTGTCCATTTAACCCTACTCTGTTTTCTATCTTTTAACCAGTTCCTAATACACATAAAGCGGCATTTTCAAAGGCATTTACATGGGTAACTGCCCTAGTTAACTGTGCAAATGCCTTATCCAGGATTTTCCAAAGGCACTTATATGGGTAGTGCCTTTGGAAAATCCCAGATAAGTCTCTAACGTGCTCAGATTCTATGGGGTCTATTCTGTACCGCGAATAGCAGGAATGGATGTCCATCCCCACTATTCTCCCCCTTCCATCCCTGGCAAAAGACTCCCTGTATGAATAAGGAGTTGTATTTTATTTATTTATTATACCATGCTCTTTAGAATCAGTGTGGTTTACATGTATACTAACAGGTACTTTTTATTCCCTTGTCCCTGAAGGGCTCACAGTCTAAGTGTACCTGGGGCTATGGAAGGTTAAGTGGCTTGTCCAAGGCCACAAGGAGTGGCCATGGGACTAGAGGCCCCCAGTCCCTCTGGCCTGGGGTAACCTGTCCCAACCACTGAGCCACTCCTGGCTTGGACTGGGGGGGGGAGGGGGCACTGTGGTGGTGAAGTGAGAGCAGGCAGTGGGAGGTCTGAGGCCCTGGATGTATAGGGCCAATTCTGAAGTTGGCCCTGTATGTCTGGGGCCTTGGATCTAGATGGGGAACTTATTCCACTTCAGAGAATTGTTTATGCTAATAGTCCATATATGCAATGCAATGTGTGCCTTTGAGTCAGTCCTGACTCCTGGTGATCCAGAAGCTCTTGGGTTTTCTTGACAGTGTCACTGGAAGTAGACTGCCAGGCCTTTCTTCCAAGGCAATGGAGGGTTAAGTGACTTGCCCAAGGCCACAAGGAGTGCTAGTGGGACTTGAACCCTGGTTGCTTGGTTACCAAGCCAGTGTTCTAACCACTAGGCTACTCCTCCACAGTCCATATATATTACAGTAAAATTTACTCCAGATTCATTGATTCTGTTGGCTTTTCTGAAGTGTGATTATCCAGATAGCGGCAATATTCAGCACTGCTAATAGATAGCTGCTTGGGACAGTCTTTTGCTAAATGTTACCACTCTACCCATGGACTGTCCCATCACTATACAGAGTACTTATTTATGTATTTAACTGTATTTATATCCCGCTTTTCACTGGGTCAAAGCGGTGTAACATAAAAGTGGAGGGTGGACAATAATCAACTTCTGGGGTTGGGGCCATCACCAGGTGGCCAACATTAACGATTTTAACAGATATTTGGGACATAGACATAGGCAGCGTGTTACAGTCTCTTAGAACATATGTTTTAGGGGGATGGAATAGAGGGGTTGGAGGTAGTCAGTGGTGGGCGCTTGTTTCTGATCCGAGGTATTCCTGGAATAGGCTGGTTTTTAGTTGTTTCCTGAATGATAAGGGGTCTCCGTTGCTTCTGATGTGACTTGGTAGAGAGTTCCAGAGGGTTGGCGCATACAGTTCGAAGGCTCTGTTGCAGGTCCTTTGATTGCATTTGGTTCGTTTGTGGGGGATGGTGAGGGAGTTGTTGGTGGTTTGTCTGGTTGTTCTGTTGTGGGCTGGCCGGGGCAGTAGTGTGCAGAGCTGGGAAGTTTGAGTTTGGTAGAGAGCTTTGTGAGTAAGTAGGGCGGCTTTGTATTTGATTCTTGCTTCAAGGGGGAGTATGTGTAGCTCCCTCAGGACGGGGGTGATGCTGTCTCGTTTTCTTGCTTTCTGGATAATCCTTACTGTGGTATTTAAGGCAGTTCAGAGTGGGTTGGTGTGGGTGGCTGTAAGTCCGTGGTAGATTATATTGCAGTAGTCCAGGTGGGGGAGTGTCATAGCTTGCATCACTGTTCGGACGTCCTGTGGTTCTAGGAGAGGTCTGAGGCGCTGTACTGTTTTAGCCTTGTGGAATATTGTTCCGGTGTTTTTTTTTATTTGTTGCTGGAGTGTGAGTGCTTGATCTAGGATGATCAAGCACTCACACTCCAGCAACAAATCACTCCAGCAAACTCAACGCCAGCAAACACTCCAGCAATCTCAACTTAGGTGGTCTATAAGAATATTTCAAGGCACTCTATGGATAATTCCACAGAATATTGTGATTAGTGACACTTATCCAGAGAGCAAGTACTGCTAGATGGATAAGTGTTGCTGAGTATCAGTCCCTCGATACCTCATCCAAAAATATATTTTTAAGAGGAGGTCAGCCCCCTCCTCAGTGCTCCCCCAGAGGCCAGTGACTAACCAGTGGGCTTTGCCAGACAGTGGAGATTGGGCAGAGTGAAAAAGAGATAAGGAAGTGGAAAAAGAAGCATATGTTAATACTTTAAAAATAAATCTGCTGTGTTTGAATATCTGAGATGGACTTCTAGTCACTGCATTGGCTTTTGGTTAAATATTAGGATTTGATTTAAAATTCTTTGGGTTTTTTTAGGATAGTCAGGGGGACAGACAGATAGGGAACTCACCTTTTTAATGGCATTTAGATGGAACCTTTCAAGGTGCCATATTTTCGGGAGGTGGGCAAAGTACATTTGCTTTCCCAGACTTTTTTCAATGGTAGGTCCAATGCTATGGAATATCTTCCCTATGGATATTAGGACTGAAGACAATTACTTGACCTTTAGGAAGAACTTGAAGGTGTGTCTGTTTCCAGATGCTTAAAGTGTACCTTTGAAGGGTAAATGATTGAGTGGCAGGTAATGGATTTTATATTCAGAAAATTATTCATACTCCAGTAGCAGAAACAGACTATGGGATTTTTTTTATTGTGCTCAGAAATATTAATGTATTTGAACAACAATTTGAAAATTACATGAGTTTTTTGTGTAAAACTAACCTTCTTCCATCTTTGGGATGGCTCCATTTGCTTCCTTCTATTGTAAATTAGCCTATTGCACAATTACCACATGGAAAGTGTCCCACTTGCTGATCACTGTCATCATGTGAGGACATATCAAAGGATGAATGCATTTCAAAACATGAAGTAGATGGACTGATTATTAGAATGATGAAAATAATTAAGCACATCCAATGATTGCACATACTGAGATTTCCAAAATTATAATAGTCCAATTGGGCCCTGACCACATGAGCCAGCAGCACAGAGAAATTTAAACGCAGCCAGGCACTTAAACAGAAGGACTCCAGCAACCCCTGATCAGCATTGGGGTGAAAGGCAGGATCCTGCAACTGCCCCTGCCTCCCACTGCAAGGCCAATCGGGCCTCGACCACGTGAGCCAGCAGCACAGACAAATTCAAGCGCAGCCAGGCAAAACCGCACCTGTAGGGCCGCACCAAAGGGCCCTTTGGCGGGGACCAGAGGAGGAAGTGCAATCAAACTGTTCAACTCTCCCAAAGCCAAACATTGCAAACAGACAGGACTCTCACAAACAGCAGGGATAAATCTATCCGGATCTCCAACAGAGCTGAACATCATGAAAACGCCTGGACAGCCTCTACCCCTACCATGACAAGACGAAAAGAAGTCTGACTAAAGCTCTACAAGGGCCCCTCCTCCAGCCCCTTCCCTCAGCCCTCTCTCTACAAATCCACTACAGGAACAACAACTTCACAGGCCTACAAGGAAGACTTCAAAAAGTAAGTGTGCACATTAATCATGTTGCACACTGACATAGATAGCGCACCAATACCTCTCCAGGCCACTGCAAAGAAGCACAGGCCCATCCCAAATCAACAGTAGCACAACATTCCTACCACCAATAAAATGTGAGTCCTCCTCATCATTCTTAGTGTACTATACCAACCCACTAAAGCTACCTATATCACTGCTATATCCACACAGCCCTTCAAGCTCCTCCACTATACATACCGTTCCACCCACTAATATGTCAATCCACTTATAGGCAACTAATCAGGAAAACTTCCAGACTAATAAGAATTCAACCATCTCTACATGCTGCATTTCATCATATCCGATCCATGCTAAGCTCCCCTGTCAACATAGGTCTTATTAACATTCGTTACATTTGGAATAAGATAAACATAAGTATAGACCACATGCATTTCCACCAATCTGACATTCTATGCATCACAGAATCGTGGCTTAAGAGCACAGACCAAGTAATTCTGAATCAAATTATTCCATCCACGCACACAGCATATAACTGTCCTCGCACCCACAAGAGAGAAGGAGGAGTACTAATCCTAGCCCAAACTGACCTCAAATTTAAGACCTCCAGGTCCTCAAGCTCCAAGAACTGTGATATAATCACTATCAAAAACAAACATGTAGCTATCTGTCTAACATACAGATCCCCCAGCGCGGTGGCTGAATAAACATCCATCATACTTGAATCAATATGTGCAGCCAATTTTCCCCACAGGCCACTGATTTTACTAGGGGATCTAAATCTCAGCATCCAGCATCCAGCAAGGATGAAACAGCTTTCCACCAAGCTATACAAACTCTTCAACTCCACCTAATACCAACACAACCTAAGCACCACTCAAGATCCACCCCAGACCTTGTATTTGCCACTAAAAGCCTCTTAGAACAAGATAGCATAACCCCTCCTCTAGTCATGCCAATACCCTGGTCAGACCACCATGGCATACATTTTAAGATCCATCTCCCACCCATACGTGAACCAAAGAAGACACCCAGCCCAAGAAGAAGATACAAAGGATTTGACAGAGACCAATTCCTCATTGACGCCCTACACAACCTCCCCCAGGACTGCAATGATCTTGACGAGACAATCAACATATGGAACACCACCATCAGCATAGCCGCTAGAGCATCTGGCTGAGACATCCCAAAACAAAAGAATCCCAGAACAAATTCAGCCCCATGATACTCCGAAGCAGTAAGAGTCACTAAAAGAAAATTACAACAGAAGGAGTGGCAATGGAGAGGTGACCTCTCAGAAAACACATTAAAAGGGGGTGGAGCCTAACTTCGGGCAAGATGGACATGTGAGAGCTTTGCTCCGGAGGGGTAGTTTAAGAATCCTGGCTCCTGCTGCTTTTATTAGAGCGGAACCCATCTATCTTGGAAGCAGTCAATTCCGGATATGTCTGGCCCAAACTGACGCGTCTGGATTATCAAGGAACACAAAGTGCCAGTGCTAAGCAATCTAAAATGGAGCCTCTCTCACCTCACAAAATGGAGACCATCCGAGATTACCCCGAGGCCTTGCAGGAGCTTCTGTCTGAGATCCATGCTGTTAAAGACATGGTTAAATCAAATGGAGACTCACTGACCGCAATGCAAGAAGATATTTCTGCCTTAAAAACAGTCTGGAATTGATCACAGTGAGACTGGAGAAGGTGGAGAACGTGGTTACAACACACGTGGAGTGTTTCAGGGCCATTGACAAGCAGGCAAAGCTGATCTGGTCATTGTAGAGGGACCTGGAAGATGGTAACAATCGCGCTCGTAGAAACAATAGCAGGATCCTGGGAGTCCCCGAAGGATCTGAAGGGACAGATATGATGGCTTTCTTGCAGTCAATGATCCCGAGTGTGCTCAAAGTCAAATTTGTTATGCCATTTGAGATCGAATGTGCCCATCAGATGCCTACTCAGTCTATGGTCTCGGGCAAGCATCCACGTCCAATCATACTAAACGTTCTATGATTTCAACAAGTCACGCAAATCATGGAAGCAGCCAGATTGCACTCTCTATTGGAATATCAAGGGCATAAACTCCTCTTCTTCCCGGACTTTGCGAAAGCAACTGTAGACCGGAGGAAAGGTTTTTTTGGCACTACGTCTATGACTGCTGCAGTTGCAGGCCTGTTTTGGTCTGCTTTATCCTGCCCGTATGAGAGTCACGCTGCACAACCAAACCAGGACATTCAACGATCCAGGGGAGTTGCACGCTTTCTTGGAAGACAAAGAACTGGTGTTGATGTGGTGAAAACTCTGCCTTACACTCAGCAGTGGATATAAGCTTGCAGAGTACCTTAATCTTCCTTATGTGGGAGCCATAACTGGTTACAGGATCGTGAAGTCATGATTTGAATTATAACGGAGTCGACATTTATTCTGACCCTTTAGGGGCAACTCCAGAATATTGCTCTGGTCATACTGTTCTTTTCTTTTTTTTTTCTTTCATCTGTGGCATTTGGGCTGGATCAGAAGGCATTGGGGCATTGAAAGATAGGATATCCCTCATATATTTATATATATCTTTTTGTGATGATGCAATGCTTTGGGAGGGGCTGTTCTGCTCTTGTGTTCTAGAGCCTCAGCGTTTTGGGAAGATTTACTAGTTGTGGGTAATTGTTAAATCAAGGAGTTTTACTTGGCAGATTAGAAGAAGTGAATCATTTGGTCATACCCTCCATGCCTGTCTTGTCCTTTTGGGCTTACCCGCTAAGTTTAGAGTTCGGTATAGCCCCCCAGGGTTTTGGCGGCCTTTGGTATTTAGAATCATGTTCTTTTTTTGGGCGATCTTTTATAAGGGCTATGGTCAAGGTGTAGTATTTCTGCTTGTGCTTTTTCCTCTGGGATATTAATCCTGCTTCAATTCTGGGTGCTTCAGTGATGCGGATTAACAATGTAAAATTTTATGTTACAACCTGCTATGTTTCTGTAACAATTGTACATTATTGTGTGCTATATTGTCTCTATGTCTTCCTTTAAGATAGTCTCACTGAATGTTAAGGGCATTAACAATCCCATTAAGAGAATAAAGATATTTTTATATGAGCGCAAGGAATGTGCTGACATCCTATTCTGCAAGAAACACATTTGAATGCAAGGGAGTCTTTTTAAATTAGATATGAAACTCTTTACACGTAGAGCTTTCTCTGCTGCAAATCATAAGAAAAATATCAAGATAGGACTCACTGAACTGGCCTTCATCAATATTTATGCCCCAAATTTAGATTGCCCTACTTTCTTTAGTTCCATAGCGGGTCTGGCGCAAGAGGTATCCAGATATCCAATTATTATGGGGGGAGACTTCAACCTCACGTTAGACCCCTTGTTGGACAGGAGACCGGTGAGAACTAGCAAGGTCCCCAAAGCACACCCTGTTCTTTTGTCACTCATGCAAGAGTTAGGCTTAGTAGGTATATGGCTGTTGCAGTATCCTGTTGATAAGGAATACACTTTTTTATCTCCTCCTCATAACTCAGTATCACACATAGATTTTTTTCTATTCTCCAAGGGATTGTGTCCTAGAATCAGTGAATCCATTATTCACGCTGCTCATATATCTGATCATGCTGCAATCTCATTGTCCCTATTAGACTCTTTGAGCTGCTCATCCCATACAAGATGGCATTTTGACAGAACTCTTTTTAGCAATCAGGAGTTCCGTGAAACCATTCTAGTGGCCACAGAGGAGTATTTTAAGTTTAACTCACCCCAGGACACTTCAGGATGGGCGTGGTGGGAGGATTTCAAAGCTAACATACGGGCCACCATAACCAGCTTTGCTATATTCCATGCCAAACAACTAAAAGCAGAACTAGAAGCTTTGGATAGGCAGATTAAAGTGAGGGAACGCATCCTAGGTCGGAAAACTGATACTAATATTCAGATATGTTTACAATGCCTTAGATTCAGATATAACACAATCCTAACTACTGAAGCTTCACAGAATATTCAGGTGTAGAAAGGGTGGTATTACTTGGAAGGCAATAGGGCTGGATGGTTACTAGCTAACTCGCTAAAAGGTCACAGAGAAGCTTCTCGCATTGCTGCTTTAAGAGACTCCCAGGTACAACAATTAATTGTTGCGGACACTGAAATCAGAGATACCTTCTGTCATTTTTATGCTCAGTTGTATTCTCCAGAGATAGAATTCTCTGAGGAAGCTTTTGAGAGATTACTGGCCAATGTTCAGAGGCCTATTTTGTATCAGGAAAAAGCTGCAATTCTGGATAGGCAGATCACGGTCATGGAAATTATCCAGGCCATTGATTCTATGCAAATGGGCAAGGCTGCTGGACCAGATGGCCTTCCAGCTGAATTTTATAAAACCTTTTCTAAAGTGTTAAGTCCATATCTTCAGCAATACTATCAGCTCCTCTTGGAAATGGGTGCCCAGACCGGAGCGTTCGCCTCTGCAAACATTGTGGTTCTTGAAAAACCTGGGAGGGACCCTCAGCTGGTCAGTAATTATTGCCCAATTTTGTTACTAAACACAGACTATAAAATATTTGCTGCCATCTTGGCTGGTTGTCTTTCCAAATTAATTCCATTTTTGATCCACCCAGATCAATGTGGCTTCACAGAGGATCGGTCTACAGCTGATAATGCCAGAGTGTTTTTCCATGTGTTGGAAGGGGCGGAAGGACTGGAGGGCCCGCTGGGGGGGTTGTCGCTGGATGCAGAGAAAACATTTGATCGACTGGAATGGCCTTTCATATTTGCTGTTTTGAGGTGGTTTGGTTTCGGTGAAGGTTTCCTTATACTAATTAAACTTATGTATGTGAGACCAAGTGCTAATATTTTTGTGAATGCAACTCAATCCAGGAATTTTCTCTTAGGATGCGGCATCCGGCAGGGTTGCCCCCTTTCACCTATCCTATTCAATCTTGCCTTAGAACCCTTGACTCTGCTGTTGAAACAGAGCTCTGCGGTTAAAGCTGTGCCTGTTGCTGGTATGGAAATTAAGCTTTCTTCCTATGCTGACGATTTATTGCTGTTCACTACGCCCAGTTCAATTCTGGCTGTTCTAGAGTTGATAGACCAATACTCAGGGTTATCAGGATATAAAATTAATTGGACAAAGTCTGTAGTGTTCCCTATAAATTCAAGAGTTTGTAGTGCAGACTTGACTGACCACCCTTGTGTTTGGGAACCCAAAATGGTAAAATATTTAGGAGTTCATTATTGCCATCCACTTATTGAAACTGTAATATAATGAAGAGACTCTCCTTAGTACTGTACAAAATATGACTGTGAAATGGTCGCCGGTCTATCTATCTTGGTGGGGATGTCTTGAAGCAATAAAGATGACTATCACTCCTAAGGTGAATCATGTTTTAGAAATGCTGCCGGTTTTCCTTTCAGACAAAACATACCAGCAAGAGGAAAGGACTCTAGTCCAGTTTCTATGAAAATATAAGCCACTGAGAATTGCTCTTAGGAAGCTTAAGTCTAAAAAAGAGGAGGGGGTTGTGAACTTTCCTAATTTTCAGGCCTATCACTGCTCTTTTCTGTTAAAACAGGGGTCAAGATGGGTTGAGAAGCCTAAGGGTCAATGCCCAGTGTGGCTTGATTTGGAAGAGAGAGTCTCCTCCCTGGCATGGTGTCTTTAGAGAGGTTGAAGTTCCACAGGGTTATAATGGACACCTAGAGGGAGGAGTGGCCTAGTGGTTGGGGCAAGGTACCATAGGCCAGAAGGTCAGTGGTTCAAATCCCACTAGAGGACAGCAACCTTGGGTCAGAAGGACTGAGGTTTCTAGTCCCACAGGTGCTCCTTGTGGTCTTGGGCAAGCCACTTAACCCTACATTGCCCATGTTCCCTGTAAGTATTAGTGTATGTGTCTCAAATCCTCTCATGTTAAATGTATCCCCCAACCACTTTGACCCAGTGAAAAGCAGGATATAAATGCAGATAAATAAATGAAAGGGCTTTCCAGCAGTTAGCAAGTATAATTCTTCAGGAAAAATGCTTGTCAAGGTTTATTCCCATTTGGTATCATCCTTTTTTAAAAATTCACCAAAATCCGTTCGCCTGAAGCAATGGTTTAGCAGGGGTATTTGATCCATAGGGCAGCTGATATCTGATGGTAAGTGGAAGCCTTTTGTATGTCTGCAACGTGTATTTGACTTGCCTAGATCCTTATACTTTCAGTGGATTCAATTGAGACACTGTATAGGGAAATCCCTCATCGATATCAGATCTTTACCTGAGGAATGGGGGTTACTTAACATAATTGGAAAAGCCCAACAGGCCTCAGGGATAGCTTCTTATTATTATCAGCAGTTGGTAGCCCATCGTCCCTCTTCACATTCTACTGGCATTTAGCAAATATGGGAACATGACACTGGGGACACTCTTTCTCTGGATTCGTGGGGAAATTTTGGGGTAAACTAATTAGAATTTCTCAATCTGCCTCTATTTCCCAGGCTCTATACTTCTTTGCGCACAGAGCGCATTTTATCCCGATAAAGGTATCTAAGTGGGATAAGTCAATTGGCAATGTGTGTTGCCCTAATGTTCAGTCCTACTGGATTTCAATTTGGAACCAAATCCAAGATGTTTTGGGATTCAGTGCCACTCTCTCTTGGTCTATTATTGTTTTCCATTCAGTAACTGACATCTCGTCGTTACAGAGGGAATGTAATTTCCTGTTTGACTTTATGATGGGAGTGGCACTGCACCTCGTAATTGCCAATTGGAAACACACAGTAGATCTTAGTTGGCACACATGGTAGAATTGATTCTGTTTATGTTGTAAATATGAGCAGATACCACATTATGGTTCAACTCCTGTGCCTTCTATCTTGCTTAAATGGAAACCCCTACATGATTATATATCGAAAGCACAATATGCTGTGACTTAGAGGTAATCAATCAATCATGTCTGCACATGGGTAGTTTCTGTGATATAGCATAGTCCTTGCAAGCCTTTTTCTTTTTTTCTTCTAGTCCCTTTCTAGAATGGTCGACTGAAGGGGCGGGGTTGGTGTTGGGGTGGGCTGTTAAGGGGGGGGGTTCTTATGTTTGAAGGGATGTATTATTTGAACTGTATCCTTGTTTTTTCTGTTGTAACTTTCTATGAAAACTTAAAAAATTTAAAAAAAAGAAAACACATTAAATGAATACCAAATAATGCAACATAACTACAACAGCCTTATCAACAGCCACAAACAGAAATACCATACCAACCTCATCTTAAAGGCCAACAACAAGCCTAGAGAACTCTTTGAGGTAGTCTGGTCCCTTACAAAAGATCCAACACAAAAGGAAGAAGTCAAGATCCACCCTCAAGCATTTGCTGATTTCCTTCTTGCCAAGAGCAACTAGGGTTGCCAACTTTTTCACCGAGAAAAACCCGACACCTGTGGCTCGCCATGCTCCACCCATTCTCCACCCCTAGTCCCACCCCTGCCCCGCCCCCAGCCCCACCCACAAAAATTACCGAGGATACGTGTAGGCTAACTTCCTTGGTCAGATAATAATTAAACTGGGAACCCCAAAATCCAAACATGAAATGTACAACACTGGAGAAATAAAACTATAAAGTAATTTCCTCTTGCACTAAACAAAAACGCAAAGATGTTAGCAATACACACTTCCCAGACCAGACATATTCCAGTTAATAAATTCAAAATAAAAAGTATTTTTCTACCTTCTGTTTGGGCGTTTTATTTTTCAGTTGCAATTGCTCCAGTCACTTTCTTCTGGTTTCTTCGTGTCTTCTGCAAGCTATCCATTTGTCCTTTCTTCTCTTTTAGATGTTTTCCATTCTCTCTCTATTTCTGCTTTAACATACTGATTGTTTCCCTTTTGCTCTTTCCCCCAATTCTTTCCTTATTCCTTTATCATCCGTTTAAATTTTACCCTTCCATTCTCAAGCCCCTCTTACTCTCCCAATACCGGCCCATCATAGACTTTTCTTCCACACAAAATATTTTTTCCCCTCTCCATTCTCATTCCCCATCCATTCTAGTCCTCCCCCCAAATCAATTCCCTTATAGTTCTAGGCCCACCCAGCATCCACTCCCTTCTAGTCCCATTCTCCCATGCCCCCCATCAGCCCATTTCCAGTCCTATTCCAGCTCTTCATCAGCCCATTTCCAGTGCTAGCCCTCACATCACAGGCCATTTCCAGTCCTAGCTCCCCCCCCAATCACAGCCCATTTCCAGTCCAAGTCCCCCATCACAGCCTATTTCCAGTCCTAGCCCCCCCCCACCATCACAGCCCATTTGCAGTCCGAGTCCCCCCGCACCATCACAGCCCATTTGCAGTCCGAGTCCCCCCGCACCATCACAGCCCATTTGCAGTCCTAGCCCCCCTAATCACAGCCTATTTCCAGTCCAAGATCCCCCTTCCTCCACCATAGCCCATTTCCAGTCCAAGTTCCCCCCCCCATAGCCCTTTTCCAGTCCAGGTCCCCTCCACCCCCATCACAACCCATTTCCAGCCCATGTCCCCCCCCCCCATCACAGCCTATTTCCAGTCCAAGTTTCCCTCCCCCCCCCATAGCCCTTTTCTGGTCCAGGTCCCCTCCACCCCCATCACAACCCATTTCCAGTCCATGTCCCCCCCCCATAACCCTTTTACAGTCCAGGTCCCCCCCCATCACAGCCTATTTCCAGTCCAAGTCCCCCCCTTAGCCCTTTTCCAGTCCAGGTTCTCCCCCCCCCTTAGCCCTTTTCCCGTCCAAGTCCCCCCCCTTTAGCCCTTTTCCCGTCCAAGTCCCCCCCCCCCCCTTAGCCCTTTTCCAGTCCAAGTCCCCCCCTTTAGCCCATTTCCCGTCCACGTCCCCCCCCCTTAGCCCTTTTCCAGTCCAGGTCCCACCCATCACAGCCAATGCAGTCCTTGCCCCCCCCCCCCCGACCAGCATCGTGGCTGTCTGAGGCTTCAGAGGGAGCCGGGGAAGCCGCGCGAGGCCCCGGCTCCTTCTGAACAGCCACCAGCGTGAAAAGCCTTTTCCTTCACACTGGCGGCTGTTCCTGTGAAGCTGCGAATGCTGGGAAAGGTTAAAGGGCAACCTTTAACCTTTCCCAGCATTCGCGGCTTCACAGGAACAGCCGCCAGCGTGAAGGTAAAGGCTCTTCACGCTGGTGGCTGTTCAGAGGGAGCCGGGGCCTCGCGCGGGCTTCCCCGGCTCCCTCTGAAGCGGAGAAAAGCCGGTTGTTTTGCTCTGGCCGCTCCCGATCTTGCGGCCAGAGCAAAAAAAACGGCTTTTAAAGGGCCGGTTTTGCCTCTGCGCCGGCAGCCGGCCTGGCCGTGGAAAAACCGGCCAGGCCGGCTGAAAATCGGCCAGTTGGCAACCCTAAGAGCAACCCCTCCCCCCCCTTTGAGAACCATAGATCCCACTAACACTGCACTCCTTCACTGAACACAAGACCTATCTCCTCAAACAGCTACCCCCACTACCCCCACATGCCCAACCAAAACTGCCTTAATCCCCTGCCTACAACACCACTCTAATCACCACTTCCTCTGATACCCGACCCAGCCTACACAACGATTTGCCAGCCAAAATTTCCTTGCTGTATGTTCTGTACATATTGATGAGATGCATGCAGAATCTCGCCTACCTACTTGTAAATAGTTTTTTACCTGTTAACCCTGTTCAAGCACCCTGTTTATTGTAAGTTCATTGTTCAAGCACCCTGTTTATTGTAAGTGCATTGTAGTCCTCTACACTGCACAAATATGTTCCCTGTGAATCGTGCTGATGGTGAATAGTGCGGTATAGAAAAAACAATAAATAAATAAATAAAACAGGTGGAGTGAATTCTATATCACCACAACTGAGTGAGTTACCCGCACAATCACTGAGCTAAACTCCAGCAGAGCTCCATCAGACCCCTGCCTGGTGGCATGGATTAAATCAACAAAGGACAAACTGATCAAATGTATCCACAAGATAATAAGTACCTCCCTAGCCCAAGGCTACATGCCCACTGCATTCAAAGAAGCCACTATCCGACTGATCCTGAAAACCACATCACCGGACCCTACAGACCCCTCAGCCTACAGACCTATCTCCAGCCTTCCTTTTCTAACCAAAGTTATTGAGAAGACAGTACAAAGACAGCTCCAGGACCACTTGGATACACATGCACCTCTGTATCCTCAACAGCATGGCTTTCACCCTAACCACAGTGTCGAGACTCTACTCATTTACCTAGTTGACACCCTACTCAGAGGAATCGACTACATTAAGACTGGTTTCCTGCTAGTGTTCATCAACATCTCCTCTGCTTTTGACACAGTATCCCACAGCATCCTCTTGAAAAGACTAGCAGACATTGGCCTATACAACACCATACATAAATGGTTTCAATCTTACCTCAACGACAGACAACACCTCTGCTCCATTTAATACAACACAGGGGGTCCCCCAAAGATCTTCCCTGTCTGCCCTTCTCTTTAACATATACATACAGCCAGTTTGCAATATCTTCAAAAAGCACAAGATACAATATGCTATTTATGCAGACGACATCATGGCGTACACCCCAATCCACCTAGACGCTCCAAACTATACTATCATGTCCAGTTGTCTCCAGGAGATAACCATCTGAATTTACAACAACATATATAAACATGAACAAATCAGAGGCACTAATCATCACATGGAATACCTCCTCCATCCTCCCTACTTCAATGTGGCAGACGCTGCCATCCCAATAAAGGATGAAATTCGATACCTTGGAGTAACCCTTGACCGCCACCTAAGCTTACAACCACACATCAACAGAACCACTAGAATACATTATACAAGCTTGCCACCATTAAAAGACTCAAACCCCTCCTCAACCAAGACCATTTCCAATCAGTCTGTCAAGCCATTATAACGCCTATACTGGACTACTACAACTCCCTTTATCAAGGACTACCAAAGCAAGCTACAAGACCTTTACAACTGGTCCAAAATACTGCCACTTGAATCATCACTGGATCAAGTAAGCAAGATCATACAACACTCCTCTTACACAAGCTCCATTGGCTTCCAATCACTGCCCATGCTAGATACAAATCTGCTCGGACCATTTTCAAAATTAGAAATACCGTGTCAGCTGGAGTTCTAGAGGAAATGTTTTGCACCAAACCCAATAACAGACCAAGGAGACAGAGCACTATTGATACCATTCCAATACCCTGCTCATACATAAAAAAACAAATCTACTACAAGGAGAGCACACTCTCTTGCCGCAACTGCCATTTGGAACTCTGTCCCTGAGAAATTAAGGTCCACCACTGACATGAAAGACTTCTGAAAGCAACTAAAAACCTCCCTCTTCATTAATCATTTCAATGAAAACACTTGAAATCATAAACGCTGGACTTTCACCACCAGGGCTGGCCTGTCCATTGAGCAAGAACATGTTTCAGGGGGCCCCATGCAAAAAACATTCTACATCAGCCCAAATAGATTTAAAAAAAGCAAACCGGCTGCTGCTGCCGCTGCCGCCATGGCAGCGGCAGAATCAAGCTTCCCACCATGGGGACCCCTGCCTGGCAAAGCCTCCCTGCAGCATCAGCTCCAGAGTCCCAAAGCACGGGCTTTCAGAGCCGCAAAAGGAGAGCTTCTCTGACCTCTCGCGGCTCTGTTAAGCCCACCAGGGCTGATGGGAAATCCCATCAGCCCCGTAGGAATTAACAGAGCCGTGCGAGAAAGGGAAACTCTCGCGGCTCTGAAAGCCCGCTCTTTGGGTCTCCATCCGGAGATGATGCTGCAGGGAGGCTTTGCCGGGCAGGGGGGGCCCATGGCGGGACGCTTGATTCTGCCGCAGCAGCAGCAGCAGCCGGTTTGCTTTTTTTATCTATTTGGGCTGATGGGGGGAGGGGGGTTAGAACTGGTAATGGGCTATGGGGGGATTAAGACTGGAAGTGGGCTGATGGGGGGGTTAGGACTAGTAATGGGTTATGGGGGGGCTAGGACTTTAAATGGGCTGATGGGGGGTAGAACTGGTAATGGGCTGATGGAGGGGCTAAGACTAGAAATGGGCTGATGGGGTTAGGACTGGAAATGGGCTGGGAAATGGGCGGGAAATGGGCTGGAAATGGGCTGATGGGGGGCTAGGACTGGAAATGAGCTGATGGGGGGGTTAGGACGTAATGGGCTATGTGGGGGCTAAGACTGGAAATGGGCTGATGGGGCGGTTAGGACTAGTAATGGGCTATGGAGGAGTAATGGGCAGGGAGGAGTGGTCTAGTGGTTAGGACAAGGTACTTCAGGCCGGAGGGCCGGGAGTTCAAGTCCCACCTGGGGACAGCAATCTCAGGCCGGAGGGACTGGTATTTCTAGTCCTATAGGCACCCCTTGTGGTCTTGGGCAAGCCACTTAACCCTCCATTGCCCATGTTCCCTGTAAGTATTAGTGTATGTGTCTCATATCCCCACGTGTTAAATGTATCCCCCAATTGACGGCTTTGACCCGGTGAAAAGCGGGATATAAATACAGCTAAATAAATACAGCTAATTAAATAAATATGGGTGGGCTAGAACTGGAAATGGCAGATGGGGGGTTAGGACTGGTAATGGACTATGGGGGGGCTAAGAATAAAAATGGGCTGATGGGGGGGTTAGGACTGGAAGTGGGTTGATGGGGTGTTAGGACTAGTAATGGGCTATGGGGGGCTAGGACTGGAAATGGGCTGATGGGGGGGTTAGGACTGGAAATGGGATATGGGGAGGCTAAGACTGAAAATGGGCTGATGGGGGGGTTAGGACTAGAAATGGGCTTTTGGGGGTTGCTAAGACTGGAAATAGGCTGTGGTGGGGGCTTGGATTGAAATGGACTCATCAAAGTGCTAGAACAGGAAGTAGGCTCATGGGGGGCTTGGATTGAAAATGGTTTGAGTGGAGGGGAGCTAGGATTTGACATGGGCTGATGGTGGGGCTAGGAAAGGACTAGAAATGGGATGATGGGGGCTGGGATTGGAAATGAGCTGATGGAGGGACTCGGATAGGACTGGAAATGGATGGGAGAGCTAGGACTGGAAATGGGCTGATGGTGGGGCTTTGATAGGATTATAAATAGGCTTATGGGGGGCTGGGACTGGAAATGGGCTTATGCGGGGCTAGGACTGGAAATGGGCTGATGCGGGGACTAGAAGGGAACGGATGCTAGGTGGGGCTGGAACTAGAAGGGAGCTGATGTTGGGGGAGGATTAGAATGGGATGGAGCTGGGAGAGTGAAATGGAGAGGGGAAAAATATTTTGTGTGGGAGGGAAGACAAATCTACAATTGGCCGGATATTGGGAGAGTAAGTGGGGATTGAGGATGGAGGGGTAAAATTTGAGTGGATGAAATAGGAATAAGGAAAGAGCAAAATGAGAAAGATTTGTATGTTAAAGCAGATGTAGAGAGAGAAGGAAAAAAAAAACTAGAAGAGAGAAGAAAGGACAAATGGACAGCAGACGATGGAGAGTTAGCAGAAGACACAAAGAAACCAGAAGAAAGTGACTGGAGCAATTGTAACTGAAAAAAAAATGCACAAAAGGTAGAAAATATCTCTTTATTTTGAATTTATTAACTGGAATATGTCAGCTCTGGGAAATGTGCATCATTAACGTCTGTGCTTTGTTTAGTACAAGAGGAAATTAATTTATAGTTTTATTTCTACAGTGTTGTTGTACATTCCAATTTTGGCTTTTGGGGTTCCCAGTTTAATTATTGTCTTCCTATTTCTAAATTGTTATTCCTTGTTTGGTGATGGTCTATGTTCTGCATGTGTACATTTGAGCTGAGGTATTCTGTTTATGTAATTCCTATTTGACATTGCCACTTGTTCTCTTTCCCCAGTAGGTCATGTATTGTTATTCTCTGAAATGTATTGGTTTAATATTTGCAGTATTTCCTTTTGATAGGTAGGGTATGGTGCTTTGTGAGTCCTGGTAGTGCTGTTAGGATACGGCGGGTTTGCTATGGGTTCGAAATGGGCAGTGTTTGTAGTAGTTCCTAATGTGCCTGGCGGTTGGCACTGGATTATAGTAATGTAGAAATCTTTTAGTCTTTCTTTATCCATACACTCATTAAGAGGCATGTTTACTAAAAGTTAGTGTATGATTTATGCAAATGAGACCCCTTATGCAAATGAGGCCTCGCACCGAGTCTCCGCACATGGCCCCGCACCCCCCTTAGGCCGCCCCTGTTCACCACATTATATCTGTACATATGACCCTCTGTGAATAAGTTATGCTTCAGACCATCCCCTGCATGACACCCCTCCCCGAGTTCCATAATGTTATCTGTAATTTTGTGAGTTTTAATGCAAATCGCTTTGATTTTATGAAAAAGCGGTATATAAAAATAGTTAAATAAATAAATAAATAAATAAACAACCATAGTGAGGCTGGACTATTTGAGTTTGCTCTGATATTTTTCAGTTCTCATTTGAGATCATTGGTGTTTTACACTAAAAGGTGGAGAGGTGAGCATCATCAGAGGTTAATGTCCTTCATAGTCAGAGCATCCAGATTCCTTTGTCTCCCCCTTGGATGCTACCTACTTTCTCCAGCTATATTCTTTCATACCACTCTTTGAATATCCTTATGTACAAGATAGATTATTAACATGCAATTATATACATTTTCTGTTCTGGAAATTTCCACTCTTCTTGATCTCCTTACCTGTCATAAACTGGCCTTCCCACTTCATCTTTCTACATTGACAGCAATTTCTAGGAGCTAGACTTACTTTTTTGGCTCTTAAAAATAAGCAAATAAATTCAAGAGGAAAATAGATTAGGGCCTACTCAGGTTAGATTACACAACTTGTTTCCCATACTTTTGCTAAATAGCATGATCATGATATTAATTAGCTATCAAAGTGGAAGAGTTGCCTAGTGTTTAGGACATCAGCCTAAAACCAAAAAGACCAGGGTTTGAATCCCACTGAAACACTCTGTGGCCTTGGGCAAGCCACTTAACTCTCCATTTCCTCAAGTATAAACTTAGATTGTACCAAAATATAACTTGCCCTGAACTAATAGTGGAAATACATGAGCTAAATGCTAATACATTTTAGGGTTTTCATGTATGAGAATTTCATAAAAATACTACTGTGACAATTTTACGATCAGCATGACAAATTATTTTGCTTCATTTGCTAAGTGTATTTTTTTACCTGCTTGCTACATTTTGGTCCATGCTAGAATTTGGTTTGCATGAGTTTTATTGAAGATCCCCTAAGGATCAATATATTATGTTTTAGGCACAAAGTCTGCAAAACACATTTAAGACAATCACTTTATTGCATATTATAGTGCTAATAGAATTGATTTTTGAGGAATGACAATGGAGTGGAGGAGTGGCCTAATGATTAGGGCAAGGTACCTCAGGCTGGAAGGTCAGGGGTTCAAATCCAACTAGAGGACAGCAACCTTGGGTCAGAAGGGCTGGGGTTTCTAGTCCCACAGGTGCTCCTTGTGGTCTTGGGCAAGCCACTTAACCCTCCATAGCCCATGTTCCCTGTAAAATAGTTATCTCCAAGTTATAATGCCCTGTTCAATGTAATTTCAGTTTGTTCAATGTAAACCACACTGATGCAGAATAGCATGGTATATAAGAGAATGAAAATAAATAAAATATAATCCCTGGTACTTTTATGTCCATAAAAGGTATATATTTGGATCTACAGTTGCTGCTTACACACACATTTTCATTAGTATTTATTTATTTATTTATACTCTCTTATATACCGCACTATTCAGCATCAGCGCGGTTCACATAGAACAAAAATCTCAGTACATTCAACATACATGAGTTTACAGATAACAAGGGAAAGGAACTTGGATAAACAAGGGAAACTATTTACAACCTATTTACAGGGATAATTCTACTGCATATGTACATGTTACTAGGAACAGTTAAGAAAGTATTCAGACCTATAGAGAGTCAGTAATTTATATATAATTTCTGTTTTTTGATATACATATGAATATGTTAAAAAGCAGCAAACCCAGCACAGATCCTTGGGGTACTCCACTATTTACTTTTCTCTATTGAGAAAATTGGCCATTTAGCCCTATTCTCTACCTTCTATCTTTTAATCAGTTTCTGATCCACAATACTACCCTGCCTGCAATCCCTTGACTTTTTAATTTTGCCGTGTGTCTCTCATGAGGGATCTTGTCAAAGGCTTTCTGAAAATCCAGATACACTATACCAACTGGCTCACCTTTTTCTGCCTTCACAAAATATAACAGAATAGTAAAACAAAACTCGTCTTGGCTAAATCCATGTTGGTTTTCTCCCATTAAACCATGACTATGACTATGATCAGTAATTTTATTCTTTACAATGGTTCTACCATTTTGTCCAGTACTGATGTCAGACTCACAGATCTGTAATTTCCCTGATCACCCCTAAAACCCTTTTTAAATTTTGACAATACAATGGCCATTTTTCACTCTTCAGATACTACAGTTGATTTTAATGATAGTTCACAGATTACTAATAGTAGGTCTGCAATCTCATATTTCAGTTCTTTCAATACCTTTGGATATATACCATCCGGTCCAGTTTATCAAATAGTTGTAATACACTTCCTGGTTTATCAATATTTCTTTCAATTCTTCTGATACATCACCTGTATACACCATTTCAGGCATGATTGAATTCCCTACATCTCCTTCAGTAAAGCCCAACGCAAAGAATTCATTCAGTCTCTCCACTACGCCCCTTTTACTCGTCTATCATCTAATGGCCCAACTGATTGTCTCACAGGTTTTTTGTCACCAATGTACTTGAAAATAAATGTATTATGCATTTTTGCTCCCACGGCAAGCTTTTTTCAAATTCTCTCTTTGCCTGCCTTATCAATGCCTTGCATCTAACTTGGCAATGCTTATGTTGTTTCCCGTTTTCGTCATTTGGTTCCTTTTTCCATTTCCTGAAAGATGTTTTTTTGGCAACAACAGCCTCTCTGACTTCACCTTTAAACCATGCTGGCAGTTTTTTGGCCTTCCTTCCACTTTTCTTAAAGCATTTAATACACCCATTTTGGGTTTCCAAGATAATATTTTTAAACAATGCCTACACTTTATGCAAATCTTTAGCCTTTGCAACTGCTCCTTTTATTTTTTTCTTAACTATTTTCCTCATTTTATCATAGTCTCCCTTTCGAAAGTTAAAAGATAGTACTGTGGATTTCCTTATCATCCCTCCTCCACTAATTAAATCAAACGTGATCATGCTATGATCACTATTACCAAGTGGCCCCAACACCCTTATCTCTTGCACCAGATCTGGTGTTCCACTAAAGACTAGGTCTAATATGGCTTCCCTTCTTGTCGGTTCAGAAAACAGCTGTTCCACAAAACAGTCATTTATTTCATCTAGAAACTTTATCTCCTTAGCATGTCCTGCTGTGACACTGACCCATTTGATACCCGGGTAATTGAAATCACCCATTATTACTGGGTTGTAACTTTTGTTAGCTTCTTTGATTTCTTTCAGTATTTCATTATCCATCTCTTCATTCTGGCCAAGCGGTCGGTAGTATACCCCCACTGCCGTTGCCTTCCCCTTTTTACATGGAATTTCTATCCATAGAGATTCTACAACACATTTTGTTTCCTGCAAAACTTTAATCCTATGTGATTCAATGTCCTCTCTAACATAGAGTGAAATCCTTCCACCAATTTGATCTACTCTATCATTGGGATATAGCTTGTACCCAGGTATCATAGTGTCCCATTGGTTGTCCTCCTTTCACTAGGTCTCTGAGATACCAATCATATCTAACCTCTCATTTAGAGCAATATATTCTAACTCTCCTATCTTATATGTTAGACGTCTAGCATTTGCATACAGGCATTTTGGAATTTGCATTTCAATCATATTAATCTGGCTATCAGTTGGATAGGGGTAGCATTCCACATTGAGGCCACAAACGTTCTCCATCCGTGTCAGTCTGGCTTCCATGCAGGCCACAGCACGGAATCCGTTCTTCTTGCCCCGTTGAATGAGTTACATGTTGCACACGATCGAGGGAATATCACTTTGGTTGTTTCACTAGATCTCTCCTCCGCCTTCGACTTAGTAGATCACCGTACTTTGCTCTCTCACCTTCATGACTCTGGGATTCGGGGTACTGTGATGCAGTAGTTTAGCTCCTTCCTCACCTCTCGTAGTTTTTCTGTTCTCTTAAATGACGTGTCCTCCCCATCATTCCCTTTAATATGCGGAGTACCTCAAGGCTCTGTGCTCTCCCTATTACTCTTTAACATTTTTCTTGCCCCTCTGCCTCTCCTCATTCAGCAGTATCCGGTGTCCACATATCTATGCTGATGATATATTTCTTCTTTACCACACATCCCTAGTTGCTATTGATCTTTCACCTCTTAATGAACATCTTACCCACATTGCCACTTGGATCTCTAACAACTTTCTCCATCTCAATCCATTCAAGTCTATGGTCATGTGGGTTTCCCTAAGCACCCCCTGTCTAAACATTGCCCCACAGTTAAGTTCCACTGCTATCCCCCTGCTCTTCTCATTCCATTATTTGGGTGTTACATTGGATTCTTCACTCTCCTTTCAAGAGCATGTATCCATCTTCGTCCGCCGGTCTTTTTGTGCACTTCGCCAGATCCGAGCAGTCCGACCGTTGTTAGCGCCCTCTTCACTTACTACATACTCTCTTGTTGGCCCTAGCGATGAGTAGGATGAACTACTGTAATGTGGCCCTTGTTAGCCTACCCCTGTATCAACTTCAGCATTTACAATTACTACAAAATACAGCAGCCCGCCTCATTACCCATGCTAGGTGCTCTGATCATATTACCCCTTTGTTGATACGTCTTCACTGATTGCCCCTCCGCTACAGGATTCAATATAAGTTCTTGATATTGACACTGTCAACTTTGTTCTCTTCATGCAAATCGGCTTGTTCTCCCATCCCCATCTCAGGCTCATCTAGAGCCAATGCGTCATGCTGTGTTTTTCTTCCTCAGTCCTTCACTCTAGAATGCTTTACCATCCTTGCTCCACCTTGAAGCTTCCTACCTGAAATTTAAAACACTTCTCAAAACACATTTATTTTAACAGGCTTATAACATTCCTGTCACCGACCCTCATTAGTCTCCTTCCCTCTTGCTTCCTCCTATCTCTGTTGGCTGCCACTGTATCTCCTATCACTTTCCTATCACATAAATGGTGTTATTTTCCTGTTCTTCAGGCAACATTAATGTTTTGTTATAAATCGCTCTAATGCCTTGGCCTGGGTGGTATATCAAGTGCAAAATCAAGATAAAGATAATTTGGACTCTTTCAGCTCTGTACTTAAGGACATTTGGGTAAATTTTATCTTTATTGGAATCTCTCTGTTTATTTATTTATTATATACTGCCTTTTATGATATCAAGGTGGTTTACAGTGAACAAACTGAAATTACATTGAACAGGGCATTATAACTTGGAGATAACTATTTTACAGGGAACATGGGCTATGGAGGGTTAAGTGGCTTGCCCAAGGTCACAAGGAGCACCTGTGGGACTAGAAACCCCAGTCCTTCCAGCCCAAGGTTGCTGTCCTCCCCAAGGTTGCTGTCCTCTAGTGGGATTTGAGCCCCTGACCCTCTGACTTTGCCCCAACCACTAGGCCACTCCTCCCCTATGATGGATGTCCTAACTTCCCAGTTTTGTTAGTATCCTTCAAGGATACATTCTTCCAAATCATATGCTCTTGGGTCTGTTTTCCCCTATTATCTAAAAAGCTGCCCTATCTCCTTTTTAAATGTTAATGCCAGCAGGCTGGTTCCATCCTGATTAAAATGCTAACTTCAATATCTTCTCCATGTCTACAATCTCCCCCTAACCCAAGAATTAGCACATAGTAGCTGTCATAGCAGTGCAGTAAGTGTTATTGAAGCCGCCGTGCTCGCAGTTACCGCACACTAAAATGGGTTGAAAGGGGAAATGGTTTTAGCATGTGTCTGAAAAATGTAAAAGTATTTTTTCTATACTATTCTGAAATGGAAAAGTAAGAAGTTGTATATGCTTAAGTAATAATTATAAAGCGGATTGTGGTATCTGCAAGCTGGTTAGGTTTGATTTCATGAAAAAAAACATGGTAAGATTCTAAAACTTCTGAATGCCTGACAGAGACATCAAAATGTCCCCTGACCAAACAAATCCTAAACATGGGATGTTCAAATAGTTTTATTTTCTTCTGAAAGTCTACTGTATGAACATTTCCCCTTTGATAGCCTTCACATTGATATCAAATCTGTCATTTAAGAAAAACAAACTGTCAATAAAATGTTGGCAGTTAAGCATGCAGATTTGCTGCAAGGCAAAAGGTCTGCAGTATGAATTAATGATGCAGTGATGAATAAAACGCCTTGCATCTCTGATAAAGTAATGTAACTGAAATATTAAAAGGAATTTGAAAAGCAGAGAGTTACCTAGAAACAAAAGAGCATTGTAGCTTGAAATAAACTGACAATATTGCAAACCCATGAAGAATAAAAACTTTCATTTGAAGTAGAACAATTGAATAGAGAAAGTGAATGTGTGTGTGAATAACAGAAAATGAAAGTAGATAATATGGTATTACTGACACTGTGTGCATGCAGGGCTAGGAATGAATAACCTTTTGTTAGGGAAACATTATATTCAGGACTGGTGCTACCATCCGGCAATCTAGGCGGTTGCCTGGAGTGTCAGTATTCCAGAGGCACTTAATTGCTGCTTCTGCCATCCCTCTCTGGAGCCTGCAGTGGTGGCAATGGCATTGAAACTCTCTATTGCTGCATCGCGGTTCCTGCCTTCTATCACCTGCTGCTTCTGCTCCCCATCAGACTGGAAATCTGCATTGGAGGAGGTGGAAGTGGCTGGTCATAAAAACAGGAGCTGCGATACAGCGCCGGAGAGTTTCGGTAAGCCTTGTATCATGGTTTCAATACCATTGATTCCACCACAGGTCCTGGAGAGGGGCGGCAGCAGGGAGTGGCAAGATGGAGAGCCTACCTAGAGCACCTCTAATCCTTGCACTGGCCCTGACTACAGTTAAATTATTTTATTAGTTAGAATATACATAATACATGTTAGGTATCCAGCAAGAACAAGGTAACACAATGACATAGAGCTTACTGTGAAAGAAGGCTCAGGTAAGACAGATTAGGGGGTATGTTTACTAAAGAGCATTAAGTGAGGAAGTGTCCCATTAACTCCTGTTATCAGAACCCTTGTGCCCTTAACACTACGATAACGCTGCATTAGTGAATGTTAAAGGCTCCCGCAGCATTAAGGGAACAGGAGGAGGAGAGTGGATGTTGATAATGGATGCTCCTTTAAAGCCTCTTGCGTTAGCGCCCTTTAATGGCAAATAAAACTTTCGCTTACAGTACCAGCATGTGCAACCCCCAATGAATCGGCTAGCAAGGGTACAAACCCCCATCGGCCACACAGACAGGCTGCACTATCCACAGCTGATAGCACCGGCACACTGAGTGGGCAGACTGATAGCACCGGCACACTGAGTGGGAGTTAACAACGGGTATAAATGTCAGAGCCGCTATTAGTGCCTGCATAATGTGCATATATTAACATTTCTTGAGCTGATATGGAGACCAAAGTGGCAGGCAGGACACCAATCATCCCCACTTTTCCACAGAACAGCAATGTGAGAGTGTGTCGGTGTGTGTGTGTATGTGTGCATGTCTCTCCAGAGTTCTGTGGCCTTCTGCACTGCATTGTGCCTCATATTGCCTAGGCTGTTCCCAACGTTTGTCTGCAAATGTGCATGATGAGGAGCAGAGGATTATGGGTATGGCCTGAAACAGAGTGGTTTGCCCAGGATGTGTCTGCATCAGAGGTAGGGTCAATGGCTGAGACTTCGTAGTGCCTGTTAGCCACGTGCGTGACCTGGATGGCCAGAGAAGTTCACACTGCGAGGGCACTCTCACTCTGACCAAGCTGTGACCATGGTATCCACATAGTACTATATAGTGTCCAGTTCTAATGATATGGGTTCTGTCCCTGTCCTAGGATCCCAATCACTGTGGCAAATGCTGAGTGACCATGCTGTTTGTCCCAAGCCAGGGCATACATCAGAGCTACTCAAATCCGGTCCTGGAGGTCTGCAACCCTGCAGGTTTTTGGGATATCCCTAATGAATATGCATGAGATATATATGCATTAGAGATAGTCTGCCAATCTGACTGGTTTGTGGCCCTCCAGGGCTGGATTTGGAGACCCCTGCCTTACACCTCTGTCATTTAAGATTGTGAGTGGGCAAGGTGCAGATGTCCAAGACATCAAAAAGGTTAGATAGAATGTATCACATTCCTCCTCGATTCTCACCACCACCAAAAAGTTGTCTAATCTTAAATGACAGAGGTGTAAGGCAGAGGTCTCCAAATCCATCCCTGGAGGGCCATAAACCAGTCAGGTTGGCAGGCTATCTCTAATGCATATATATCTCAAGCATATTCATTAGGGATATCCCGAAAACCTGCAGGGTTGCGGACCTCCAGGACCAGATTTGAGTAGCTCTGGCATACATGGTTGCTCTGTGCACATGCATTCTGTGCTGACCAGCCAGAGTTAGTATGTGCATAGCTTGAAACAGCCCTATGATGGGAAGCAGGTGCAGCATAGTAGTGATGGATTGGTAATCTCAGACGGTTGGGAGAACAGTTGTTCCTGGCCTGGTCAATGTGGTCCTGGCAGAACGATAGCAGCAGGCCTAGAAGCCCCAACTGCATTTGGCGTCCATGACATTAGCTGCAGCAACACCGGGCACTGACATGCACTGATCTAGGAAGGTCACTGTCCAACAGGAACAGAATAAAGGGCCCAGATGTGAAAGGTGCCTATGGCATACTGCAATTGTGCAAGAAACAAGGTGACTGGCATAACACACTGCAGACAATATCTGCTGCATACTGGCAGTGATGTGGATCTGTGGCATGGCTAGCAGAGACCATTGCTTACGGTGCAAGATCTGGGGACCAGGTGCTGTGCAGCCATCCTCACCCTCATGGTGACCACTGAAACTGCTCAGTGCATGATTTGTAGCTGTTTTGTGCTTGTAGCACACACTGTGAGTGTGTCTTACTGAGCTGTTGTGATGGATCAGTGCATTCTCTATTTGATGATCAGCTGCAAACTGCTGATCCATATGTGCAGTGCCTCATGGGTACTGGAGGGGCTAACTTATACCGGCACACACAGCAGACATTTTAGGCAATGACCCACAGTCTCTTTGAATCCAGACATTGCTGTGCAGAGAGGTGTGGAGGTGTATTCTACTGATTAGTGCAATACCTCCATAAGGTTGGGACAAGGGTTAAATTCCTACTTGTTCATTTTGGCCCTGTGGGCTATTCAGGTCATTTCCCTTCCTGTAATAATCCAGGCTCTGCTGTGACTTGCAGACACAGATTCTTCTACTTTGTTATGCGTTCTGGCCACACTTTGGGTCAGCAAATATGCTATTCCCCATCATGCCCTTTTAAGAACATGGTTTTATTGGTTCTGCTGCAGCCCATTGCAGGTGGTCAGACATGTTTACCCTGCAGATGTCAGGTGCCTGCTTGGAGGCATGGTATAATGGTCATGGCAATGGCTGGGAGAACAATATACCAGAGTTTGAGGCCCACTGGCATATGTAACATTTCAGAATGTGTTACTGTCACATTTTATGTCTGCCACAACCTTCATGGACTGACAACTCCTCCTTGTGACCTTGAGCAAGTCATTTAACCCACCAATGGCTCAGCTGACTGCAGGTCCATACCGTCCCTGGTTATCATCAGACATTACCAATTCATCGGTAAGATGTACCCCAATGTGACTGCACTGATACAGCGGTATACTAACAGGCAGTTACATGCATACAGCTGTAACCTACATGTGAGACATGAGCCATGTATGACATCATGACTGTGACTGTACAGCTTTGGCTCCATCACATTTCTGCACTACATGCGGACAAATCCTACCCCTCGGATAGCCACATGCAGATACCACCTCATGTCCGTGCGTGTCCCATTTGCCCAGTTTGGATGACACCTGTCCAATTGTTATCTGCACATTTGTCTGGGGTGTTTTATGGTGGTTGTCTGGCTGGGACAGGTGTGAGACCCGCATGTCTGGTTCCTACAAAGTACATATATGTTGGGGATGGCACATCGGCACTGCCAGCCCATACCATCATCTCCTCTGCTGCCATCCTTCCTTCAGTCCATCCATCCACCTCTGTCAGCTGTGTGCAGTCATGTCTTCTCATGCAAGTTGCTACATCATGGCCTACACAGATACTCTTTCCCGCATTTTGGCTCTTCACACGTGCCTCTCCTGTGCCTGATCTGCATGTCACCACTCCTGCTCCAACCTTCTTTCGCTGCACACATCCTGCCACTTCTGACTCCACTGGGGGACACACTAACATTGCGCCATTTTACATTGGCACCCCCATCGGTACAGCTACCTCCCACATACTCATCCAAATTACTGGCTGCCATGTAGGGTACCCACGAATATGCAGGGGCGGCTCAAGGGGTGTGTGGGGCCATGTGCAGAGACTCGGTGCGGACCCTCATTTGCATAAGGGGTCTCATTTGCATACATATTTGCATAATGTTACCATACACTAACTTTTAGTAAACATGCCTCTTAATGAGTTTATGGATAAAGAAAGACTAAAAGATTTCTGCATTACTATAATCCAGTGCCAACCGCCAGGCACATTAGGAACTACTACAAACACTGCCCATTTAGAACCCATAGCAAACCCGCCGTATCATAACAGCACTACCAGGACTCACAAAGCACCAGACCCTACCTATCAAAAGGCAACCCTGCAAATATTAAGCCAATACATTTCAGAGAATAACAATACATGACCTACTGGGGAAAGAGAACAAGTGGCAATGTCAAATAGGAATTACATAAACAGAATACCTCAGCTCAGTTGTACATGCAGAACATAGACCATCACCAAATAAGGAATCACAATTTAGAAACAGGAAGACAATAATTAAACTGTGAACCCCAAAAGCCAAACTTGGAATGTACAACACTGTAGAAATAAAACTATAAATTAATTTCCTCTTGAACTAACCAAAGCACAGACGTTAATGATGCACATTTCCCAGAGCTGACATATTCCAGTTAATACATTCAAAATAAAGAGATATCTTTCTACCTTTTGTGCATTTTTTTTCAGTTGCTATTGCTCCAGCCACTTTCTTCTGGCTTCTTTGTGTCTTCTGCTAGCTCTCCATTGTCTGCTGTCCATTTGTCCTTTCTTCTCTCTTCTAGTTTTTTTCCATTCTCTCTCTACATCTGCTTTAACATACTAATCTTTCTCCTTTTGACCTTTCCTCATTCCTCTTTCATCCACTCAAATTTTACCCCTCCATCCTCAATCCCCACTTACTCTCCCAATACCCGGCCAATTGTAGATTTTTCTTCCCTCCCACACAAAATATTTGTCCCCTCTTCATTTCGCTCTCCCAGCCCCATCCCAATCCTCTCCCAACATTAGCTCCCTTCTAGTTCTAGCCCCACCCAGCCTCTGCTCCCTTATAGTCCCCGCATCAGCCCATTTCAAGTCCTAGCCCCCCATCAGCCCATTTCCAGTCCTAGCTCCCCATCCATTTTGTCCTATCCGAGTCCCTCCATCCCCTCATTTCCAATCCCAGCCCCCCATCAGCCCATTTCTAGTCCTTTCCTAGCCCCACCATCAGCCCATGTCAAATCCTAGCTCCTCTCCACTCAGCCCATTTCCAATCCAAGCCCTCCATGAGCCTACTTCCAGTTCTAGCCCCTCCATGAGTACATTTCAATCCAAACCCCCACCACTGCCCATTTCCAATCTTAGCTCCCCCAAACAGCCCATTTCCAGTCCTATCCTAGCCCCTCCATCAGCCCATTTCCTTTCCTAGCTCCCCCCCCCACTCAGCCCATTTCCAGTCCTAGATCCCTCCCCTCACAGCCCATTTCCAGTCCTAGCCCACCTCCCCATCAGCTATTTGCAGTTCAAGCCTCCCCTTCCACTCAGCCCATTACCAGTCCTAGCCCTCCATAGCCCATTACCAGTCCTAGCCTCCCATAGCCCTTTACCAGTCCTAAGCCCACCAATCAGCTCACTTCCAGTCCTAACTCCCCCATCACCCCATTTTTAGTCTTAGCTCCCCCATAGCCCATTACCAGTCCTAACCCCCATCAGCCCACTTCCAGTCCTAACCAAATCAGCCTATTTCCAGTTTTAATACCCCCATAGCCCATTATCAGTCCTAACCTCCCATCACCCCATTTCCAGACTTAGCCCCCCCATAGCCCATTACCAGTCCTAACACCCTATCATCCCACAGCCCATTACCAGTTCTAACCCCATCAGCCCACCTCGTCCTACCCCCCATCAGCCCATTTCCAGACTTAGCCCCCCCCCCATAGCCCATTACCAGTCCTAACATCACTCTCCTCCATCAGCCCAGGGAAAATTTAAAATATAAAAAAAAGCTGGCTGCTGCTACCGCAGCAGCGGCAGAATCAAGTGTCCTGTGCCCTCCCCTGCCCAGCAGAGCCCTCCCTCCCTGCTTCAGTCCCTCTCCACGCCGTTTTCAGAGCCGCGAAGGGAGAGGGGCTGAGGCAGGGAGGGAGGGCTCTGCCGGGCAGGGGGGGGTGGGGCGTGGGACACTCGATTCTGCTGCTGCCGCAGCAGCAGCCAGCTTTTTATTTTAAATTTTAAAATGTACTTTTAATGCAGAATGTTCTTTGCGCTGGGCCCCCTGAAACGCGGGGCCCTGTGCAAAAAACATTCTCGCTCAATGGACCTGCTGGCCCTGTGGATCTGTCAGGTCCATCAGCTCCCACCTGTCATTCTATCCATCACCTTTACATTGACTTTCATTGGTACTCCCTTATTCAGCATTAGGGTGACAGCCATTTTCGGATGATAAGGTGCATGCTTGATACCTTAACGCCTGATATCCTGTTAATGCACATTAACTGCTCCATTGCGCTCTTACTACCGGAATGCTTCCTACCTGCCCAGAGCCTTTTTCACTTGTAAAACCCTTTATCACTGCCTTAACACTTGCTACCTTAACACCATTTGATGAGGCCCTTAGGTGGGGACATAAGCGGCACCACAACAAGAGCACCCCCTCCTCCAGCAATTTAGACATGGCGTCTCCCCAACAATAACCCGTCCACCTTTCACCCTACAACAAGCTGCCCAGACTGAGTCACCACCTAGCCACCCTGACGGGTAAGCAGCTCAAGACATCCTGCACAGCATAGCCTACTGGACCCTCTGCCGCCTCACTGCCATCTCAATTGTTACTGCTCACTACTTGTGGGGTAACATTTGCTGATTTGCCAGGACAATCCATTGCTGTCTCATTGCTCGTAGGGTAACATTTGCTGCTTTGCCAGGACAATCCATTGCTGTCTCATTGCTTGTAGGGTAACATTTGCTGCTTTGCCTGGACAATCCATTGCTGCATCATTGCTTGTAGGTTAACATTTGCTGCTTTACCTGGACATTAAACTTCTTACCCAATGCTCACATTGAACTTGCTTTCCTTTGCTTGCATTGAACTTGCTACCCATTGCTTACATTGAACTTTGCTGCCCTCCCTTTCTGCCCAAACCCTAGCAGACTACTTCCATGACAAAATCGACAAGATTACCCTCCAATTCCCCACGACCTCATCTACCTCCCCCCTCCCAATTCTCCCCCCCCCATCCATACTTCCTCTGCTACCCTCTCCTCCTTCCCTACGATCTCCAAATAGGAAACCACACTCCTTTCCTCCAGTTCAGCAGACCGGAGGTTTCCAGGTGCAGCATCCTTGGGCAGAGGTGATGTGTGCGGGTTTATATCACACTGATGGTGTGAACCTCTCTCCAGTGGGACAACATTTGTTGTTAAATGATTGGCAGGAGACACTGGAGGGGTTTGTTGGTCGCAGCTTTGTTGGTGGGGGTGGCACAAGGATAGGTAGGCTACCTTGTGCCGGTGGCAGTCTATAAAGCTAGCACTCGCCAAGGTGGCGGGGCTTAAACAGATGAAGGCGCATTGGGGGGAGCGAAGTGCTCCCCAGGGTGGGGCGAGACATCGCAGTTGGGGGTCTCTGCCCCGTCTAGGGTAGTGGAGCCAGCCTTTGTTACTAACATGGCAAGGCAGGCAGCCGTGTTGGGGGGAGGATGATGCACCACTTTGCTAATAATATGGCTGGTTGGGGGCATTGTCCAGAATCGGGGTGGGGTTATGTTTGATATGTTTAAAATGTTTGGCCCAGGTTGTGGGCCGGTGTTTAAATCTGGTTAATAAAGCTGCAACCAAAAGTTCCAGAATTTGTGTACGTGTGTTTTGTTATGCCAATGGGGTGGGGGCATAGCGGTAAACTTGCAGGGGGTGTGTAAGTGTGACACAGGGTGAGGAGAAGGGCCTCTGGGATACCCTGGTTATTGGTGTTTTTATTCTTCTTGTATATGTGGTTGTACATTTGTTTGAAAATAATAAACAGAAAAAAATGTCCCTAAATTTCTTGTGAAAATAAAAATCTGAGAATAGCCTTACATGGGTTGAAATTGCGCAAAAGTCTTGGTGCAGTGAACTATTCTGATTACCATGTATACCTTATGTCCGTAAATGAAAATGAGAATAATTTGCTCCTAGTCTTTTATAGCCAGAAATTTATTGGTTTTCAATGCAGGATGAAGTCAAAGAGGAATGCAATATTGGGTCAAAGGTGAACAAAACAAATATGAAAGCTGGTGAATTGCTATGTACTTCGGAGGGAGAGGGAATATTTTTCCTCCATATGTCTTGCTGAGTATCTTCATGTAGTGAGCCTATTGAATAAATCAATACCAAATCTGAGCAAGGTAATATTACAGAAAATATCTGGTAGGAAGGAAAAAGAAAAGTGCATACTGGCTCCTCACCATCCAGTATAAAAAGCTGACCACCTGTTGCTTATGCACTAAGGCTAAAGATGATGGTAGTAAGAGGGCAAAACCTTTAGAGATAATATTCCTGATGCAGACATAGATCATGGTTGACTTGTTTGTGGACCCACTGCAGCAAGAGATAAAACACAGAAACTAATGAAAACGTTAAGTGGGGTAAACACTATTAAGTGGACTCCTGAAGATAAAAAGGAGATAATGTACTGTTACTATTACACCACAAATCCCATACTTGATTACAGAGGATACACAAAGAGACCTCACCAAAATATGAAAGGAAAAGCTGTGAAAGGCAACTGATGCAAATCTAAGATCTCTGGAGAAATTAAAGAAAAGTACCTGAGTAAGGATGTTTTAAAACAGTGCAGAAAGAGAGAAAGAGAGAGAAAACTTTCAGAAAGGAATGCAGAAAAAGAGGTGCCACAACAGCCAGAACACTTACACGGAACATAAGGGAGGTATCTGTGTGAGATGAGGAAGGAGAGAATGATATGGGGCAAAGTGAGAAGAGATATGGCCCCAGCATTGAATATCCCGGTTTTAAGTTCAGCGCCAGTGGCTAGCCACTTTAGCAGCACCAGCTGCAGGTGCCGAATATCGAACCCCATTTTTTTTACCATGATAAACTTGACTTCTTTGGAGTTCATCAAGTATTATCTCCTCAGAGATAATATATTGCAGCATTTCTTGCTAGAAGATTGTTTTATTTTCCTGTTATTTAAACATGCAGATCATGTTTATTGCAAAAAGGTTTAGCTATGCCATCTTTACTGCATAATGTAGAACACTATTTATTTGGAATTATTTAGGTGCTTTATTGTATTTACAAGCATTCTTCAATTAGGAGTTTTTAGTGAACACAGCAGTGAAACTAATGATAACAATGGTATTACTTATGTCATGTATTGCGCATGTCACAATAGTACCTTTTTATTTGGGTGGGATATCCACTCCTTCCTTCAGTGGTCTCCCTTTTGAATTGGAATTAACTATTATTTGGGTACAACATCATGGAACTTAGTTTCACAGCTTACTTGGTTTTTCAAACTTAATTTTCTTAAAATCGTCTCCCTTCTAGCCTAGCAATCATAGTGGCAGTTCTCAGCCATGGATCAAGATTGTTACTTCCCACAAAACCTGATCACTAGATCTCTGTCTCATGTGTTTGCTAATACTCCCTATATCCACAGAATTGCTATATTTCAGTTTGAAGAGAAGATATTGAGCTTTGAAATCAAAGTGAAGTCTTTCCAACAGAAGCAGAGTACTGCCATTAATTCATTGAACCAACTTTTCAATGGTGATCTTGTTCATGAGGAGATTCTTGCCTTCTTTTTTTTTTTTGCTTTCTACAAAATTTTGATATTTAGTTGGTCAATTTTCAGCAGCAGCAGTGATTATATTTTTTAAACATCAGCCATGACATTTAGAAAAATATGTATATACGGTGCCATTATACATTTAGACAGCAGCACTAAATCTATATAGAATGTGGTCCTCTTCATTGGCTATAAGGCATATTTTAGAAAGACTGTCCAGACGATGGTGTGGACATGCAAATCAGAACATGTAGACCACAATGGCAATATTGGAAAAGGTACCATGTACATGCATGGACCTTCTAAAATCAGCACCTCCTCATCTCCTAATATACACATCCTTGGCTATGGAGTTTGCATGTGCATGCAACAGAACATGAAGTGCCACACATGTGTAGAATCCTCATAGAGAACAACAGCTGCAGAGATGTTCAAGCGCAGTGTAAAATATAGACGGACAATGTGCATGTGCACATCAGATCATATGTGGACACATGTGCCCCAAGAACACTTGTCTATGCTCTGTGCACAAAGCACATCAAGATTGCAACCAGGCAACCTAACCTTTCAATGGCTGAAACTCTGATTTTATGCTACCTTTTGCTAGAGGCACAGGCCACCCTATGCTGTAGCGAGGAGTGCCTGGGGGAGAATCCATATGGCTTTAGTAAGTTGAGTCACCCATAGATACACCAAACAGTGGGACATGTCAGAACAATAAAAGATATCAGCATAGCCACAGAAACACAATCAGAAGCACAATCTGAATCTCCCAGGGAGAGGTATACAAACAGAGCATTGACAAGAGAAAATGAGAAGGACACGGTTAGTACATGTGTAGTTTGCTGGGATGTGCAGCTGGTGGCACATGGACATGTTTTCAAATGCTATGGCCCATGGTCATGGAGAGACAAGGCCACTTATGCAGGCATGAATGAGGCACTGCAATACCCCAACTTCCAGGTCAGGGCACCTGCAGAGCACAATGGGCACATGGGTGCAGACAGTGCTGTTACACAGAGACACAACAGAAGGAAAGCAGCCACATTGGGGACAGACTGGACAACCAAAGATGACAGTCTTCAGCAATTTGAGATAGTAACATAATAGATGATGGCAGATAAAGAGCAGTATAGTCCATTTAGTTTGCTCAGTATGTTGACCAGACAGGTTGTACCTGCCTGTCAAGCAGATTACCCCCTCTATTTGGTGAAGTATAAAAGATATGCAGTTTTCTTTTGTTTCCATCCTATTGCTATATAGGTGTCCTTTGTGTCTCTCCCTGTTTTTGTCCCTACCACCTCCATAGGGAGGGCATTCCAGGCATCCACCATCCTTTCAGTGAAAAGTATTTTCTGATGTTGCTTTTAAGTTTATCGCCTTGCAGCTTCATCCCATGCCCTCTAGGTTAACACTTCCCCTTCTTGTTTGTTCATTAATACTCTAAGCATTTAAAGATTTGTGTCATATCTCCTCTGTCCCTTTTCTTCTCTAAGGTATACACATTTAGGTTTTCAAGTCTCTTTTCATACATCTTCTGGTGCAGACTCCAAACCATTTTGGTTGTCTTCCTCTGAACTGTTTCAAGTTTTTTTATACTCTTTGAGTATCCTGCAGAGAACCAGGATATAAGAAGGAAGCGGTGGAAAATGTGACCTGCACTCAGTACCAGCATGCCCCCCAATGACCACAAGGCACAGTCTGTGTATATCTGGACAGGACAGACCATCAATCCAAAGGCAACAGAATGAGAAGGTCAGGTGGGTCACCGAGGAAGAACTGTTGAAATGTGTGTATGACGCTGTCACTTATCTCTGATAGCCACTTCTGCATCCTTCGAGACCTGGAATCCTTGATGGTCAGATTCAGGGCCATGTGGATACCCGGATCCTATTGCTACAATGCCTCTTGCTGGATCTATAGTGACAGCAAGGTAAATCACATAGCACATTTGGCATATATGTAACATTAGGGTGATCCACAAACCAATGCAAAAAGTTAATGTTTGTAGAATCATTTCTCCACAAGGCTTTTTTGTCCATTAGGGATAGCTTGCTTACCTGTGAAATTTCAGCCTGAATGCAAAACAACCATTACTATATTTATTTTATTTATTTATTTATATTATTTCTATACCACGCTTTTTAAAATCAGCGCGGTTTACAGGTAACAATAACTTGTACAGAGCCACAGAACAGTGCGGTGTACATTACAGATAACAGGTTTTTACAACTTGGGTTTAACATGGGTAACTACAACTATGTACATCATCCACGGGTTAGCATGGGTAACTATATACAACTATATACATCATCGCTATTCGTTGGCTGGTATGCCACAGATGTTGCCATGGAGTACACAGCACTCTCGGCCTAATTACATTTTAAGTAGATACATGTTTGGGCAGTCATTTTCAGACTGTGGGTATGTGTCATGACCTGGGTATAACTGTGGTGTCATTGAGGTGGGTGGGGGTTAGGCTTGGCCGTGTTGTTCCGCAGGTTAGTGAGTAATATTGGAGGAATAAATGGTGCTTCAGTGCCTTTCAAAATTGGGCGAGGTCAGTTATTGCCCGGATGGGGGTTGGGAGGGCATTCCAGAGCGTAGGTGCGTAATACACAAATGCTCTGTTCCTTGCTGACTGGGAGCACTATACTAGTCTGCACATTATTCAGAAAGGACAGGATAGGAAAAAAGGGAGGAGTAGTGGCACTATATGTAAAAAATAATCTTGAAGTTATGGAAATACAGGGCTTAAAAGGCAGAGAGGAGGCACTGTGGGTTAAACTAGAAAAAGGGAAAATGAAATCCATTTCCATTGCCGTTACATACAGACCTCCATCACAGGGAGAAGACTTGGACGGAGATTTAATAGAAGACATGCGCAGCATTGCCTGGAAATGGGACGTGCTACTGATAGGGGATTTCAACATGCCAGATGTTGATTGGCGCATTCCTGCTGTGGTATCATCTAGCAGCAAGAAGATGCTGGATTCTCTACAGGAAGAACTATTCGGGCAACAGGTAACATGACCCACATGTGAAGGGGCCATACTGGTCTTAGTGCTTATCAATGGGGAAAGGTTTCTGATGTAATAGTAGGAGATCATCTCAAATCCAGTGATCACCAGATGGTGTAGTTCAGTAGGACTAGGGCTAATAAAATCTGGAATAACTCCTTGAGGTATTGCCAAAATGGCCCAATACCTCAAGGAGTTGTTAGGGGGATGGGAACAGCTGGGAGATGTAGAAAAACTGTGGGCAAAACTGAAAGGAGATATTTTAAGGACAACCTGTTTAATGTACACCGCACTGATGTGAATAGCGTGGTATAAAGGAGACGTTAAATAAATAAATAAATAAAACCTTTTTATTAGAATGGTAAATAAAGTTAAAGGCTGCTATAGTTCTCAAAAGAGGTAGCTGAAAGTGTGAAGAAAACGAGGGAGGCCTTCATGAAATGCAAGAAATCACAGAGAGAAGAAGAAAGGCATCTATATTTGGAAAAACAAATATTTCTGTTCTGTGTTCACAGATGTAGGACTGGGAACAGGACCTCAGGTAACACCACAAACAGGAACAAAAGTGAGGATGAACTGGATCAGAAATTGGTTGACTGACAGATGACAGATGAACTCACTTGGATGAAAGGAAGGTGATTAGCAGTGCTCCCCAGGATTTGGTCCTGAGGCCGGTACTATTCAATGTATTTGTGAGTGATATTGCTGAAGGACTGAATGGAAAAGTCTGTCTTTTTGCAGATGACACAAAAATTTGCAACAGAGTAGACTCCCCTGAGGGAGTGGATAATATGAGGAAAAGCTGGAAGTCTAATGTTTGGCAGTTAAGATTTAATGTGAAGAAGTGCAGTGTCATGCACTTGGGAAGCAGAAACCCAAGGGAACTGTATGCAATAGGGGATGAGAGGTTGGTGTGCATAAACCAGGAGAAGGACCTTGGAGTCATTGTTTCTGAGGATCTCAAGGAGGCAAAACAGTGTGACAAGGCAGTGTCAAAAGCCAGAAGGATGCTGGGTTGCATGCAAAGAGGAATTACCAGCAGAAAGGAAGAGGTACTAATGCCACTGTACAAGTTGCTGGCGAGGCCTCACTTGGAATATTATGTTCAGTTTTGGAGACCATATCTCACAAAAGATATAAAAAGACTAGAAACGGTTCAGAGGAAGGCCACCAAAATGATTTGGAGCCTGCTTGAAAAGACGTATGAAGACCTAAATATGTACACTCTGGAGGAGAGGACGGAAAGGGAAGATATGATTCAGACCTTCAAATACTTAAAGAGTATTAATGAACAAACACACCTCATCTAAAGGTAAAACTAGAAGGCATAACATGAAGTAAACAAGGGGATATAAACTGAAAGGCAATGTCAGGATATACTTTTTCACTGAAAGGGTGGTGGATGCTTGGAATGCCCTCCTGATCAAAATGGCATGGGACAGACCCAAAATAAACATAACTATATCTCAACAAATAGTGATGACCTACATGGAATGTTGGGTACACCCTTAAACAAAGGCATGGGAACGGGTGATCTGCACGGAGCGGAAGGTGCACCTGCTCTTGCTGCCTTGCTGGGCAGACTAGATGGGTCATATTGGTCTTTATCTGCTGTCATATACTGTGTTACTATGTAAATGATTTTCAGAAGACTGTGTTCATGAGGAACTAGCTAAAGTAAAAGTGGACAAAGTGATGGGACCTGATGGGATATATCCAATGGGATATATCCAATAATACTGAAGGAACTTGAGGATGTTCTAGCAGCTCCACTGATTGACCTTTTAAATGCCTCTTTATTTATTTATTTATTTATTTATCTATTTTCTTTTATACCGCCCCTTCCAAAGATCAAGGGCGGTTTACATGGAACAATTTAACATTCTTGTACACTTCTGTATACATTTACATTGAACAGTAGAATTCAACTATGTACAGGTGATAATGCAAATAACTGTCAAACTATTTACATTGGCTATTTACAGAGGCTGTTTATAGTGTGTTACAGAGTTGGATAGTTATTGGGCATGTGTGGGTATTGGAATTAATTTCCTTTTTGGAGTCAGGGGTGGTGCCAGAGGACTGGAGAGAGGCACATGTGGACCCTTTACACAAAAGTGGAAGTAAGAATGTGGTTGAAATCTACAGGCTGGTTAGTTTAACCTAGGTAGAGAGTAAATTATTGGAAACGCTGCTGAAAGAGAAAATAGTGAGGTTTCTGGAGTCCAATGGATTACTGGATCTGAAACAGCATGGATTCACCAGGGGCAGGTCTTGTCAGACAAAGCTAATTGATTTCTTTGACTGGGTAACCAGGGAGTTGGACCGAGGGAGAGCCCTAGATGGGGTATATTTAGATTTCAATAAAGCATTTGACGCTGTTCCACACAGGCGATTTATAAACAAACTGAGCACCCTAGCGATGGATCCTAAAGTTACTGCTTGGGTTAGAAATTGGTTGAGTGGGATGCGACAAAGGGTATAGGTAGATGGAGTTCACTCTGAGGAGGAGGTAACCAGTGGAGTGCCACAGGGATCTGTCCTTGATTCAATTTTTTTTAACATCTTTGTTAATGATATTGCAGAAGGGCTGTATGGCTCTTTGTGGATGATACCAAAATCTGCAACAGATTAAACACCCAGGAAGGTGTAAGATAACATGAGGAGGGATCTGGCTAAGCTTGAATAATGGTCTAGAATTTGGCAGATGAAATTTAATGTTAATAAATGTAGTCATGCATTTGTGCTGCAACAATTTAAGGGAGCAGTACAGTATAGGGGATGATGTACTTCTGTCCACGAAAGAAGAATGGGTCCCAGGCATGATTGTGTCTGATGATCTCAAAGTAGCTAAACAAGTAGAAAACACAGATCTGCAAAACAAATTTTTTCAAGAGCTGTTTTGGTTATTCCACGTAATCTTTATGTTTTTTGGTGCGCTGAATCCGAAAATGACCTCCATTTTGTCATAGGACATCACATTTCCTGACAATTTAGGTAACTATGTTAAATAAGGCAATACCTCAAAATAGATGGAAATAGACTTATAAAATTAAAGTTTTATTACAATATTTTCATGAAAATCCTTTTTTGAACTGAAATGAGCTCACCTACAGACACTAAACTCGATTCTTCTTCATTGTGAGGCTCCTCTTGGTGAATTTACGCTTGTGAGTAGCATCTGGAATGTCTCTCTGAAGCATCCAACAGTAGTCTGCCATCATTGTAATGCTCCATTTTCCCTGGTATCTCCTTTCCATCTCTTTAATGTCTTGGTGGAATCGTTCACCTTGTTCCTCACTCACAGCTCCAAAATTTTCAGGAAAGTAGTCAAGGTGGGACTGGAGGAAATGCACTTTCAAACTCATCAGGCAACCTAAAGCTTGAAATGCTTTCAGCATTCGTCCGATGATCTTTTTGTAGTGAGGATCTTTGTTATTGCCTAAAAATTTCTGTATGACTTCCTTAAATGCAATCCACCCTTCTTTTTGAGGATCCGTCATGGTATTGACAAACTCTTGATCAACTATAAGCCTTCTAATGTCTGGTCCGACGAACACACCTTCCTTCAATTTTGCCTCCAACAGGCCTGGAAACTTGGTGACCAAGTATTTGAAGCATTCTCCATCTCTTGGAAGTAATTTTACGAATTGCTTCGTCAATCCCAATTTTATGTGGAGAGTTGGTAGAAGAACTTTATGGGAAGGTACCAAAGTTTCTCAGAGGACATTTTTTTTACCGACTGTTAGCACCCTCGGCTGCCAACTCTTCTTGGTCCAGTGATTTTGTCGGTCTCGACTGTCCCATAGACACAGAAAACAAGGATATTTGGTATACCCAGCTTGTTGCCCGAGCAGCATGCACAAGACCTTCAAGTCCCCACACACTTGTCAACCATGGTCTTCATATTTAAGTTTACGAAGAACCAATTCCAAGTTCTCGTAGGTTTCCTTCAAATGTACGGAATGACCTACAGGTATGGAAGCATAAAAAACGTTGTGGAGTAAAACTGCTTTGAGACTTCTTTTTGAAGAATCTATAAAAAGACGCCATTGCTCTGAATCATATTGGATTTTAAATTGACCCATCAGACCTTCAACATCGATGCAATAAACCAACTTGTCTTCCTGGGCGAAGTAAGGAACGGACTCCTTTTCACGATGTCTGAACCATGAAGATGACACTCCTGGCAACAATAAATTCCTGCTTTTCAGCCTTGATCCAAGTAACTGAATGGCATCTTTGGGAAGATTCAAGTCTCTTACCAAATCATTCATCTCCTCCTGAAAAAACAATTTTGGTCTTGTATCATCTTCAAAGTCAGAACTTGATTCGTCATCTGGTTCAGGTATGATTTCACCTTAATCGGAGCTAGGTATCTCTTCCAAGGTAGCAGGAGGCTTGGGTATTGGTATATCTGTGCCATGGGGGATGGGACAAATTGCCGAGGGAAGAATGGGGTATGAAATGGAATGCTTCCATTTGGAAATAAACCCTTTCACATCGCATGAACAAAAGTAACAGTCGTCACTATGGTTCTTTTGCTCTTGCCATACCATAAGAATCCCATAACGGAAAGATTTTTTCTTACCCTTGAACCAGTTTCGGAGGTCCTCAACACACCGTTTACACACTTTATGAGGCACCCAGACTTTATCTTGATCTCCAATTTTTAGTCCAAAGTATGCAAAGTATACTTTTTTCACAAAGTCTTTAATATTCTGCTGTTGCTTCAACACTGTATATTCACCACAGATGAAACAGAAACTGTCTGGCGAATTAATACACTTTCACGGAGCTATAACATAACGGTTGAAGAATGACGAGCTAACACGAATTGCGATGAAAAAGTGTGAGCAGCCTAGAACCAATAACCTGATGATGATTCGTGCACAAGTGTGGCATGCAGGAGAGAGCGGCTCTGTCTGTACACGAGACGTCACAGTGCTGGCCACGCCCCCCTGCACTGACCGGAGCTGCTGCTATCTGCCCTGTCTCTCCCTCCCACTGGATTCTTCAGGAAAGATTAACCCCTTCTACCATTAGAAGCATAGACTTAAAACTTGCTTAGCTTATGTATATATTGCTGACCATCAGATTTACAGTGCTATATATTTTTTTACATAACTCAGACAACCCCTTTAAGGTTTTTTTTGCATTTTATATCTTAAATGCACTTATGTCAATTAATTAATAGTAATTTGAATTAATTAATAGTAATTTGAAAAAAAATGATACATTTGAAGACAATTTTGCATGTTGTGGCAAATCATGACGTCTAGGAGTTTTTCAATATTTTATTTGTTTTCAGCACACCAAAATACATGGAAATTAGATGAAAATAATCAAACAGCTTTTTAGTCGCAGACCTGTGAAATGTGACGGTGAAAGCTAGAAGAGTGCTTGGATGCACAGGAAGAGGAATGGTCAGTAGAAGGAAGGAGGTGATAATGCCTCTGTATAAGTCTTTGGTGCAACCTCATTTGGAATATTTGGAATATTGTGTGCAATTCTGGAGACCACACCTTCAAAAGGATATAAACAGGTTGGAGTCAATGCAGACGGTGGCTACTAAAATGGTTAGTGGTCTTTATTACAAAGCATATGAGGACCAACTTAAGAACTTTAATATGTATACTTTAGAGGAAAGACGTGACAGAGGTGATATGATTGAGACATTTAAATCCTCCGTGGCATAAATGCACAGGAGAGCCTCTTTCGATTGAAAGCAAGCTCTGCTATGAGGGGACATAGGATGAGGGTGAAAGGGGATAGACTCAGGAGTAATATGCAGAAATATTTCTTTATGGAAAGAGTAGTAGATGCATTGAATAGTCTCTTAGTGGAGGTGGTAGAGATGAGGACAGTATCTAAATTCAAAAATGTGCTGGACAAACACAGAGGCTCTCTAAAGGAAAAAAGGGGATTCTTGTAGTGGTTGATATGGAAGGGCAGATTGGACAGTCCATGTGGTCTTTTTTCTGCCATCATGTTTCTATTTAGAGAGCGCCCCATTCGGAACATGTTATGAATGTGGTAAAGACACTTATATATTGAAAATATTCCTTTTTAAGGCCCAGGTCAGGTTGCTACATGTGAGTCCAAGAATATCACAGATTTGGTTCTGTCAGTTTTATTTTCGTCAGACAATGGAATTAAGCACCATTTGGAATCCAAGCTTCTCTCAATGACATCAAATTTTTATCAGTTCTTAAGACTTACTTATACTAGGCTGTTGCATTTTCAAGGCACTTCTGGTTTTGGCCTGAACATTTGGCAGGCTTAGCCCTTTTTGATGACAGAGTCTCAGCAGAAACAAAGAAAAAGATGGTGCAGAACCTTTAGCGGCCACCATTACCAGACATTCCATTTGTCTGCTGTTTAGTTCAGATGACATAAAAACTGCCAAATGGGTGACCTCTAAATGTTGTTTATTTTCATTAAAATGTTGTGTTTGTTATAAATACGATAAAAAAAAAACAGCCTTGTGGAGAATTTAAATCTGTAAGCTTTTTTGGACCACCTTAATGTGACATGTAGGGAGGGGACCCCAGATCATCATTAGCAATCCGCAAGGTCAGGAGATGCATGTCAAGGCTTGCATTCACAACATGGATTGTTACACTGGAGCATCGACTAATGCTGCAGAAGTCAGGGCATAGGCCAGAATAGTGTAATGCACCAGAGAGTCCTGTATAGCTGCTGACATTTGATGCAGGAAGGACCCAAGGTATGTCCAAGCAGGACAAGAAATCCATAAACACTTGGAGTCTCAGCAAAGGGACCAGAAGGAAGGATCATAGACCCACAGTATGGGCCATATAGACAGAGAGAGAGAGGCAGTGTATTGGATCCATCCAGGTCAGAATGCCCATAAGTGGTGGATGGTGAAGTCATGAGAAGGTAGAAAATAGTTTAACCAGATTTTAAAAAATGAAATAAATACATGCCTGCGAGTTCCCTGAGTGATAAAAGCATAATGCAGGCTTTCGAATGTGGAAAAAAAATGGTGTTTTACAGCTCTGGGAAGCAGTTAGCAGGCAGAAGCAGCCAAATGATTTGTGTTTTGAAAATGAAACCAGAGCTACAATGGAGGTTTTTTTTTTATCTGTCTGAGGCTTCAGAAATGCTCCGGGGGTTATATAGGCTTCTGAGAGGCAGCAGGAATAAAAAAAATGGTTGCAGGAGAAATTGGAGAGCAGGGTGCAATGTCAGGGCTGTCTCTGATCCAAATTGGTAGCTGCTATGAGACATTTTGAGTTTTGTGACAATTCTGGTAGCTGCCTGATGCTTTTGTGTCCAGAGACTGTGCAAAGCTTTGAGTGAGGCTTCAAAATGGCTGTCACCAGTGAAGGGACTGGGGTTTAAAGAGGCAGTACATGTTTAAATTATTAAAAACTTGGCAATATTAAAAGTTAAAATTTCAATGTTTTAACTATCATAAAGGGTTGAGGGGACGTTGAGGAGCCAAAATATATAATTTTTATTGATGAAATTTGCTTTGTTTGGCTCAAATTTGACCTATTTTTGAGCAGGTAAGGGGTAGCTCCAACAAAATTAGAAGTTGCCAATTCTCTAATTTGATGGTTGGGATCAAGTGCAGGAGGTCAGGGGACCTTGAAATATGTGTTTTTATAATTTTTGGAAGTCCAGTTTAGCTATAATTTACTCCATTTTCCCAAAAGTGTGGGGAACATTTATAAATGCTAGTACATCACTTTTGGGCTTTTAAAAATGTAATTTTAAGTGTAAAAATATAGTTTTAATAATCCATATGCCAGGATATAAAAGGCTAGAGAGAGGGATATTCCTGGAGGGATTATGGTAATGAGGTCCAGGCGGGAATGACAGTTAAGTGTGATGCAGATAGCTATTTTAATCTTGCACTGCTTAGTTTTTAAAGAAACGGCTCTAAAATATTAATATTAGGAAGTTTCAGTAATTGCTTGGTTTCTTACAAAGTGATTAACAAAGGTGTCAGTGAATCTCATCTGGGACCTTTTTAATGACATCAAGTGTAAGAGTACTTTTATTTATTTAAAATGTGGTTTTGTACTGCTTTTTACAATTCAAAGTGGTTTAAAATTAACAAATGGGTAACAGGGGCCTTTTCAGTACATTGTTTTACAGTGAAAGTTTGGAACCTTAGGAGATTTGAGTAATGTGACAGCTGAGGAATTGTGTGTGGAGCTGAAAGGATCTATGACTGATAGGGTGAGTGAAGAGGCCTCTTGGAGTGTTGAGTGCTGTTATGAATAAGTTTGACTGGTTTTGAATGGAGCTGAATGATGTGAGAGAAATATGTAGGAATGGGTGAAGTTTTTTTGTTTTTGTTTTTGATTTTAATAAAAGGGTGTTAAGTTTAGTCAAGGACTGATGATCTCTTGAGTTTTAGTGACTGGAAAAAAATGGTCCTGTCAAATAAAAATGTATTTTCAATGGGATTAAAAAGCCGAACTGTGGAAGGTGAGGTTTTAGCTGAAAATAGGTTTTATTTAGGAGGTTTATTAGAGTTCTGAGGTAAGAGAAATTGTAAAATGCTTTATGGCTATATGGGTTAATACCATTGGATAAGTTTAAGAAGAATCCTTCTGTCTGATTTGTGTGTGTGGGGGGGGGGGGGGGGGAGTATTCCTTCCAGAATTTAGTGTTTTCTCTTCCCGCTCTCTGAGAGACTACAATTCGAGGTACTGTAGCAGCAGATAAGCATGCAATAAATAAAACCAGGAGTCTTTTCAAGGATCCAAGCCAGTTTAATGTGCACATGGCTCAAGCAATAAGCAATTTCAAAATGGCTGAGCAATGGTTTCTAGCAAAACAACAGCTTTTATAGCGTTCTTCTCCATTCTAGACATAGGCAAACTTTTCATTGGTCCCAGGTAGCCCCCTCTACCCCATCTATTGGTCCTGGTACTGATATGGCTACCCAATCGGGACTCTGGTCTGGGCTCAGCACCTGGTTGCCCCCCTTCTAGTCCCAATTACAATGGTCAGTGTCTCTAACTTGTTACATCTCTCCTCCAAGGTCGCTTAGCTTGTTAAAACATATGGGAAGCAGGGCACTGTAACCTTGCTTTTTGCAGAGTTAATTAATTCCATAGAAGCATAGCACACCTTATCAGTACCAATTAAACTTGTTTTTCTATATTTTCTAAGTTTCGTTTCTGCTTAGCTATGTTCAGTTAAACTGAGTTAAGTTTCAATTCTATGGTGTCATCATTCAGGGGGGTTTTCATTCCTCTGGGCCTAACTACAGGCTTCAGTTACAGGTCAAGCTGCTTAGGCCTGTCTGCTTAGTTCAATTAGCATGGATCATAGGCCGTCGCCTACCACATTCCCCCCTTTGATTATTCTCACCCGCATGTTAATAAGGTGTGAGAATCAAATCACATAATACTAGGTAAAGGTATCACTCTGTGGTATAGGGTAGTAAATTCACATAGCTAGTATCTTTGTAGCTGCCTTATGCTCTACAGTGTTATTAATAACTGAAGTTATCATTCGCAAGCAAAGTGGCAAGAAACAAGGGAGCAACAGGCAGATGGTCAAAGTCCATAGTTTGGCAAGAGTGGGAAAAAGAACTAAAGGATTAGAAGGTTCAGTTGCATCTTTGTTGTGCTGTCGTAAAGCTTCTGATTTAGACAGACCAGCTGTCCATCCTTCATAGTAGATTGTGGTCCAGTCCAAACAAAACACAAACTGTCAACAATGGGGTGGGCCAATACCCACTCACTAGTAGTATTATGTAAATCAGTCTGATTGTATAGGATAGAATAGTTCAGTTCTTGCGTCTCCCAGGGCCACTGATCTCCCATTTTAGTTCCTCCACAATAGAAACAGTCAGAAGTGTGGAGACTAGATGCTATTGCTCCAGCAAGTTCAAGAAACAAGTTCTGGTGGTGGTATGAGGAATTGCAATGGTGGCTTGCATAGCCTTGTAGAAAGTCAAGATCTAGAACAACTTTTGGATTGGAGAGTATACCAATGCAAGTATAGGAAGAATGATAAAACAAGGTCTGAGTGACCTTCGGTCCAGTTCATGTTGTACTTATAGAGGCTGCCCAGGGAGATAAGGCTAAAGTCATTTCAAAGCACTCCAAAACTGTTGCCAGAATAAAGCAATAATAATAATAATTCATAATGGGCATAGTCTCTGGAAAATTGGAGGAACTGTCGGATTTCACAAAGGTAGAGTTGATTGTAGATCCTCAAGCTTCTGCCGTACGTAGACCTACCAACTTTTTGGCAGGAGTAGGGCTGTAGATTCCAAAGTATCACTGTCCTCTGGGATGTCTCAATTTCTTAAAATATCATAGCATAGTCTCTTAGGCTATTATTGCTTCCTTAGAGCAGTTCACTCTTTAGGAGATCAAAACAGTCTTTTTTCAGAGTATTTAAACACAGTCTCTTAGAAGATTCAATTTCTTAACACAACACAGTCTCTTTCTGATGATTGCAGTTTTTTCCAGATGCGAGGCTTACCTTCAGATAAACAAACAGTCTTGAAATAGTGCAGTTTCTGAGGGACCAATAAGTCTTAGGTCCGTGGTTGTTGTCGTAGGGTGAGGTGCAATGGAGTCTCAGGATGCTGTACAGTAGTCCAGTGATCAGGTTCAAGAGCAGCTGCTGGCTTCACTTGATTATGATGGGTCCAAGGTTCAAATTCTGCGACTTTTACTGCAGTTGGAGTTGACAGGATGACAACATAGGGTCCCCTCCAATGCAGGGCTAACAGTATCTTTCTCCACTCTTTGATCCACACCGAGACTCCAGGCTTGAAAGGATGCAGGGGTTCAGGCAAATTGATGAGTAATCGATTTTGTACTCAGGTATGAAGACTCCTGCAAAACAGAACTTAAAACCAATAGTTCATATCTAATAATTTCAGATCCTATCTGTCTCATATCTCCTTTTATTTCCTATACAATAGGCAGGGGTTGCCTATACAGAATCTCAAAAGGGGAAACTCCTAAAGACTTAGCAGGGGCTAAGTATATCCTAAGAAGGGCTATGGGAAGAACCTGGGGCCACTTCAGATAAGCCTCTTGGCAAAGTTTGGACAACTGAGATTTCAGGGTTCTATTCATACATTCTACTTTTCCTAAATTCTGAGATCTATAGGCAGTATGTATCTGTTAATATCAATATCTTGGGGCTATACTTAATGGACTTGCTTCCTAAGGTTATCCACCCTCATTCTTTGTACAGGGTCCCATGTGCATGCAAGGTTGTAAGGGCATACTTGAAATCTGGGTACACATTTAGACAGGGCTCTTTTCCTATTGTTAGTGCTCTGGTGAGGACTATCAGTTCAGCTTTCTGTGGTGAAGTTTCTAGGGCCAGGGCTGGGGACTCAACTACCAAATCAGGGGTCACCACTGCATATCTAGCACAACAATGTCCATTGATGATGAAACTGCCTTCAGCCACAAAGAAAGTCTGTTCAGGGTTCTCCATAGGGACATCAGTCAAATCCAGGTGGCTTGAGAATACAGTGTCCATAATTTCTAAACAGTCATGATCAGGGGATCAAGACCAACTGATAACAACATAGCAGGATTGAAAGCTTGACTGACCCTTCAGTTGTATCTGGGGTTTTCACACAACATACTCTAATACTTCAACATTCATAGATTTGTTAGCTAGTAATTTCCTTTGTATTTCATATTGGTTAGAACAGAGTGTGGTACAGTAACTTGAAGATTCTGTCTCAAAGGGATTTTTCTTTTAGTTTTTGCTTACTAGGAAGGCTGTAGCTGTAACAGCTTCTCAAATAAGGTCCAAGAGATTGAGTCAACACTCCTAGAACATTTCCTTGCGACTCATGAACATAGAGACTGTAAGGTTTTCTGGACATCTGGTAGACCCAGAGCTGGTGATAACATCAGAGCGGTTTTCAAAGATCAAAAGACTGCATTCCTATTCAAGTCCCCATTCCAATGGAGACTTTTTCATTCCTTTGGTAGCTTGATACAATGTGATACAATGGTTTTGCTAGCAGCGCAAAATTGGGGATCCATATACAACAGTACCCTGTGGCACCCAAGAAGGCTCTCACTTGCCTCCTGGTGGTTGGAGTAGGAATACTGCATACAGCTGCTTTGCGTTCTGGTAAGGGTTCAAGGCATCGAATTCCGCTGGACAACTGGAATCCTAGGTATTTAACTTGTTTGACATAATTATGCTTTGGCTCTTGAGACTTTGTATCCAGCCTCATTAAAAAGGTGCAAGAGTTCACTGGTGGCTTGTGGACATTCACTTTCTGAGTTGGTGGCTATAAGCAAGTTGTCCACATATTGCAGTAGAATTCTTTCTCCTGGAATTACTGGATAACTTGTCAAATCTTTTTGCTGAGTAAGGCGAGTTCTTGAATTCTTGAGGTAATCTTGTCTAGGTGAGTTGGCCCTACCTCCTTGTAGTGGGGTCTTGGGCTAAGCGTATACAGAAAAAGGCATCTTTTTAAGTCCAGAATGATGAAATATATAGCTTCAGCAGAGATCAGTTCCAAGAGAATATAAGGATTTTGGTACCACTGGTTGTATAGTTTCAGCTGCATCATTCATTCTTCTTAGATCCTGCACTGGGCTGTAATCACCTGTCCCAGGCTTCTTGACTGGCTTGAGGGTGACAATGGCAGGGGCTATGTTCTTCGCTAGGCCAGGTGGATTATCTTCTGCCCATCCTCCAGGTGGGGCTATGAGGTTGGTAGGTATACAGGAACTAGCTGGCTTGATTGGATATGCACTATAGAACTGCTACTCTTCTTCTCGGGGAACAGTCAGCACCATCAATCCAGCAGGCTCTGGGTTCACAGTCATTTGCATTCCTCTCTCTTCAGCAAAGGATATCTGTGCTTGAAGCTTTGCAAGCAGGTCTCGGCCCAAAAATGGAATAGGGCATTCAGGCATATACAGGAACTGGTACATTATTATTATTTTTTTTTTAGTTCACACATGCGGTTCTGCAAAAAAGGCTTTGTGGCCTTAGCCCCAGTAGCTCTGATAATGGTGATGCATCTAGAAAAACACAGGGGCTACTGGCTTTAGTATTCTGCTCCTGTATCCCCCATAAAAGTCCATATATTGGTCCCCTATTTTTCAGACTGACTCCTGGGGACCCAGGGAAACTGGAGAGTCCGGTCTGGGCTAGTCTTCATCCATGCTGTAGCCCTCTTCGGCTGCCACTCACGCTATAGCTACTTCACTCTCATGCTGAAACACTGTGCTTGGTTTATTGTTTTATGACTTTGCAATCAAGTACTCCCTCCTCCCCTCCTGGGGAGGAGTCAAGATACGGGCATTCACTTCTCTAATGTCCTTCTTTTTCTATAATGGGCGCACTCACAACCAGTTTTCACATCCGCTGCTCCTTCGATTAGGAAAACCTCCACATCATCCAACTAAAATATCTGTTCTCTTTTTCCATCTTACAATTTTTACATTCTCTGTCCTTCTTCAACAATCCACATACTTTCTGATAAACTTTCATTTAACCATTATGCCCGCAAATTCATCCAGTTCTCTGCAATTTCCGTTCATTAGTTCAATCAAGTCCTAAAACTTCTCAGTGCAGTTTTTTTCTTCCCAGTTCTAAACAAGTCTGGTCAGCTGACTTTCACTCCTGGGCTCTGTTTCTCCTAGCAACGCTCTATCTGGGAGGTTTCTTTTTTTTTTTTTTCATTCACTTCTCTCTTTGACTGACTGACAAAAACGCAAATTCTCCTGGGCTGCTAGATTGCATGGGGTATATAGTGAAGGCTGCCTGCGCTATTTGGATTGGGTTTGCATAATACTGTTCATGGCTAGTGCAAAGCTGGCCCTGGACCTAGTGCAATGGGATTAGGATTACGTGACCCTCTCTCTTACTGGTGCAATGTACATCTGAAGGCATACGGCAATCAGGCTGAACTAGCAAATAAATCTCTATTTGTAGTGCCATCGGTACTTTAAACTGTGCCAGGGCTGCGGAGGTGGCTAGTGACGTTTAGTGACGTTTGCAGGGAGGTATCCCCCCTCCCCCCCTTGTTCCAGGCTCTGCCCGGGATGATGGCAGAGCTGAGGGAAATAAACAGGCAGGATTTTTTTTTTTTTTTTAAACATTTAACCAAGAATCCTATGTAGGGGAACTATTCTCTGTACAATCTAATAAACACGGGAAACTACGGGGCCATGAAGTAACTAACACTGGAATCTGCATGGACTCTGACCCCCCTTCCTCCCCCCATGGTGACGTAGTTAACAACAGACAGAGGGCGGTCAGTCAGGCTGCATTTTCCTGTGACTAGGCATAATAGATGTGTGCTCATTCTAAATAAGTACAATTTAGATAAATTCCTTCAAATATAAAACTATTATTTTGCAACATGTTATAACAACAATCCCAACAGAGAGAACTATTACGTATGGCTGGAAGAAACTAACTGCCAGCCGTACTCCGCACTTAAGGTGAATAGCGTCTCTGCAAAAGATTACAGTTTAGGAAGGAGATATTCAAAAGACATTCCGGATACTTTTTCAATAAAGTGGGTGGATATCTAGAATACATATACACTTTTTTCTTCCTATTTTATTTTTATTAACAATAAGTATGTCTTCTATGAGGTGCTTGCCGTAGTCAGTTTTCTTAATTTCTCTATCATGTCTGTCTGGACCATGAGATCTGTCTATCTGATCGATATAAAGTATTTATTTTAAAGTTATATGCCGTAACATGCAATACTAGCTTTACAAAATCCTCCACACTTGGTCCGTAACCACAAAGCAGGGCTTGAAATATTAGAACAGCTAAGGAGCTGGAAAGGGGTTTATAAGAACTTAGCCTTTCCTAGGCTAAGCCCAAAACTACCGGGATTCAAAATTCCGACCAAACACCCCCACCAAATGATACACAACACACGACCACAACGGAAGGAACACCACTCATTAGAACATATTGAACAAAACAGGCACAAGTTTCCTAGAACAATCACAGATCAGCTCAGCTTCAGAACGCTGGAAACAAGCCCTCACAGGGTTAAAAAGACACTGTACATTCTTTCCTTCAGACACGCCCCTTGTCAGTTTCACACTGTCTGTGCTCTAGGAAAACAGAATGAGGGAGAGAAGTCCTTGATTTTAAAGTAGCGTTTTACATCTTCTTTCTTCGTTTCTTAATACAATTTCTTAATCAGTGAACGGTCACAAATTACTCAACAGAATAATCTCACATTTATAACAGAAGGGGAACTCGCAGTTTCAACAGATAACAAAAATCAAATACACAGGACGGACAATACACCAAACGCTTTCTCCGTTTCGTGACCTAGACGCAGTCACCCGGCTAGGAACTGCGCTAGTCCAGAGTCCACTCTGCTTGGTCCGTGCTGCCAGACCTCTCATTCACACTTCATTCACACAATCATGCTAGCAACGTATCTCAGAATGCATTCCTTTCTATCTATTCTGACTAGTCTTTTTCCCAATTACAAAAAGGATGAGGGTTTCACCCGGCGAATTCCCATGCGGGGTTACTCGGCCCTTCCTTGAGAGGTGATCATGCTCTCTTACCAATTCCCAATATCTCAAGATTACAAATTCCAAGTTCCTGTCTGTTCTGACTAGGCTAAATCATGATTTATTTATTTTTTTTAACAGCTGTACCTCGCGAATACTCATGCAAGGATTTTCAAACAAAGACTTAAGTCTTACCAAAGAAAAAGGACGATAGCTTCGCCTTGCGCATATACCAAAGTTTCAAACTGCAGTTCTAACTCATCTGTCTAGACAGGTTTTCAAAACTATACTTACCAGATCTGGTTCCCAAGCTTCTGAGTTGGATCCTGGACTCCCCCCGGGTCGGAAGTGTTGGCCAGCTGGACTCAGTGCCTGCCGAGGCCAGGCAGAACTCCCTCCGATACAAGAGGATCGGTGGGCCCAGGGAAATTCCCCTGCGTCGGATTGGCATGGTTCCAACTGGACCAAACCTCAAGGCGAATTACGTGGATTTATTCACTTGAACACCATCCACCACTCGCACTTCCCGGCCAACGCACCAAGAAATGTAGCAGCAGATAAGCATGCAATAAATAAAACCAGGAGTCTTTTCAAGGATCCAAGCCAGTTTAATGTGCACATGGCTCAAGCAATAAGCAATTTCAAAATGGCTGAGCAATGGTTTCTAGCAAAACAACAGCTTTTATAGCGTTCTTCTCCATTCTAGACATAGGCAAACTTTTCATTGGTCCCAGGTAGCCCCCTCTACCCCATCTATTGGTCCTGGTACTGATATGGCTACCCAATCGGGACTCTGGTCTGGGCTCAGCACCTGGTTGCCCCCCTTCTAGTCCCAATTACAATGGTCAGTGTCTCTAACTTGTTACATCTCTCCTCCAAGGTCGCTTAGCTTGTTAAAACATATGGGAAGCAGGGCACTGTAACCTTGCTTTTTGCAGAGTTAATTAATTCCATAGAAGCATAGCACACCTTATCAGTACCAATTAAACTTGTTTTTCTATATTTTCTAAGTTTCGTTTCTGCTTAGCTATGTTCAGTTAAACTGAGTTAAGTTTCAATTCTATGGTGTCATCATTCAGGGGGGTTTTCATTCCTCTGGGCCTAACTACAGGCTTCAGTTACAGGTCAAGCTGCTTAGGCCTGTCTGCTTAGTTCAATTAGCATGGATCATAGGCCGTCGCCTACCACAGTACCATCTTGACTATCCACTGTGGCATACATTTTAACAGGGGAATAGTAGAGTTGACAGTCTCTGGAGACAGTAGTGACAATAGGAAGATTGTTCAGGTGCCACTGTCAGCACCCAGGCACATGTAAAGGCCACAGTCGAATGCAGGATGGTGATACAGAAGATATGAGCTCCTATATCCCAGGTACTCAGTGACTTGAGTCCCTACTGTGTACAAGCCATGGAAGGATCGCTGACCTAGCAGGTGGTTGCCATGGTGATATGATATGAATGAGCTTGGCATGGTAGAAAAGTATAGCAGCAACCAGGAAGTAATGATGTGTACATAAGGACAACAGGTTCACTTCGATTGTGAGCCCTTCGGGGACAAGGGAATAAAAAAAGTACCTGTTAGTATACATGTAAACCGCACTGATTCTAAAGAGTGCGGTATAAAAAATACATAAATAAATAAATAAAAAACAGACTAACGTGGATGTAGCACTCAGTGAGGCCCTACAATGATTGACTGAGTGGTGTCTCTGGCACCTTCCCTATTATATGTCAAGTAACAGAGGACTGATATCTCTGCAACATGTTGCATCTGCCATGGTAGTGAAGAGGGATAGCAAGGGCAGGGATGTAATGTGTCAATACCTGTGACAAGTCTGCAAGCAATATTAACCTAAGCAAGAACTCTTGCTTTTGCAATTGTAATGACAGCTATCGATGTGGCATCACCTTCACAACTACCAGAAAATCAGTCATTATTACCACCACTGCCCACAGGAACTCTTCCACCAGCATCACCACCACCCATAGCAACCAAAATGATAAAGGGGATGGAAAGATACCCCTCTGAGAAAAGACTTACATAATAACACAGAAACATGGTATATGAGGGAGGAGTGGCTCAGTGGTTGGGCCAGGTTACCTCAGGCCAGAAGGCCAGGGGTTCAATTCCCACATGGGGACAAGCAACTTCAGGCTGGAGGGACTGGGGTCTCTAGTCCCATGGCCACTCCTTGTGGCCTTGGGCAAACCACTTAACCCTCCATTGCCTCAGGTACACTTAGATTGTGAGCCCTTCAGGGACAAGGGAATAAAAAAGTACCTGTTAGTATACATGTAAACTGCACTGATTCTAAAGAGTGCAGTATAAATAAATAAAATTATGGCAGATAAAGACCAGTATTGTCCATCTAGTCTGCCCAGTAAGATTGCTAGACTGGTTGTAACTGCTACTCCATGCAGGTCACCCCTCTATTTCTGTGTTTAGGGTTATATCTGCCACTCCATGCAGGTCAGCCCCCCCCCCCCCCCTGTTTATTGAAGTATAAAAGATATTTAAGCTTGCTTTGATTTCATTCTCTTGTTATAAAGCTCTGCTACGTAGGATCCACTGTGTCTGCCCCATGCCATTTTGAATTCCATCACTGTATTTTCCCTCACCACCTCCATCGGGAGGGCATTCCATGCATCCACTACCATTTCAGAGAAAGTATTTCCTGATGTTGCTTTTATGTTTACCACCTTGCAGCTTCATTGCTTGCCCTCTAGTTTTACAGCTTCCCCTTCCTTGATAAGGCTTTCTTCATTAATACACATTTAAAAGTCTGTATCATATCTCCCCTTTCCCTCCTCTCCTCGTATTTAAGTCTTCAAGCCTCTTCTCCTATGTCTTCTGGTGCAGGCTCCACGTTATTTTGGTTGCCTTCCTCTGAACCATTTCAAGTCTTTTTATATTTTTTGTGAGATATGGTTCTTCTGGCTTTGGCTACTACCTTGTTGCATTATTTCGCCACTTTGAGATCCTCATACACTAGAACTGAGATTCCTCTCCTGGTCTTTGCACACCTTTCATCCCCTATGGCATACAATTCCTTTGGATTTCTGCATCCCAAGTGCATGACTCTAAACTTGTTTGCATTAAATCTTAATTGCCAGGCATTAGACCTTTCTTCTAGTGTTTGTAGATCTTTCCTCATGTTGTCCATGCCGTCAGAAGTGTCCGCTCTTGCAAATTTTCATGCCATCTGCAAAAAGGCCAATTTTTCCCTTCAATTCTTCAGCAATATCACTTACAAATACATTGAACAGTATTGGTCCCAAGACTGCTCCCTAAAGCATGCCACTATGCACCTTCCTTTCTTCTGAGTGAGTTCCATTTACCACCACCTTCTGTTATCTGTCCGTCAACCAATTTCTGAGCCAGTTCACCACCTTGGAACTTATCCCCAGACTGATCAGTTTATTGATAAGCCACCTATGAGGAACAGGATCAAAGGCTTAAAAGGTTAGGGCTCTTCAACTTGGAACAAAGAGGGCTGAGGGGAGATATGATAGAGGTTTACAAAATAGTGAATGGAGTGATAAACGTAGATTAGTTGTTTACTCCTTCATAAAGTAGGACTAGAGGACACTGAATGAAGCTACAATTTAGCATATTTAAGACTAAGGGGCATGTTTACTAAAAACCGCTAATTTGCGTGCCGCAAAATAGCGCACTAAAAGCGGTACTTAAGAGCACTTAAATGGCCCGTAAACGTGCGGGTCACCACCGCACGCGTGCGCGTCACACGAACGCGCCCCGCACAAGTACGGGCCCGCAAATGTCCGATAGAGGCGTGGAAAGGCTAACGGAGGGCGGAGGAAGGCTCCGGAGGGGCGGAGAGATGGGGCTTATGGGCAGGGAAGGGGAGGGGAGAGGCGCCCCGCACATTATCGGGGCTGAATTCGCAAGTAAAAAATAGCGCGAGTGAAACACTCGCGGTAGAGGCCATGTAAAGGGAAGGGAAACCATTTTCGTCAGCAATGTACACCTAAACCGGGGAAACCTTCAAAACGTGAGCAGTGTGATACATGTGCACAGCACAAAAGTGCAATTACAAATATCAAATGACCACCACAGAAATAGTACAAAGAGGAGGTCAGCTGGGGAACAGTGATAGTAAAGGGCAAAACCAAAAAACACACCCAGTAAAGCCCCAAAAATATAAATGAATTATGGAAGGGTCTACGGAACGGAGACCTTTCCCAACACACATTTCCTTGTTACGTACGTTCCCTGTGAGTGGTGTTTATGGTTGCCCATCAATAGCAAGGTTGCCCAGTTTGTTTATATATAAAACCCCGTCTGCGGTGGTCAGTTCCGGGGTTTATTTGCACGTTTGTCACCAGACAGGGTGAATGAGCCCACAGTAAAAATGTGCAGAGCAGGGTTTGCGACTCCATCCTGCCAGGTTAACTATCTCCAGGGACTGCACTGTCTCTGTGGACACACTGTGGTGCAGCGGACAGAGCCAGTACCTCTAGGACCATAAGGCATAGGATCAAATCCCAGCTGGGGCTCATGCCAGCCCAGTTCCTATGTTTTACCCACCACTAAACAAAGATAGCACAGACACCCCTGTATTGCAGGGAACATAAGCATGGTGCAAACACCCATATTTTGCCCTACCCCGCACACACCCCATAACAATGGGCATTACCCACAGCCCAGTCCCCCACATCCGGTCCCGGAGTGCCACAATGCAATCAGGGCATATGCATTCCCTGAGAGTAGGAATGCCATCATGTTGGCGGACGAGTACAGGTGGTGGAGGGGGCAGTGGCTGCTAGCCACAGAAGACAGTGGCCTAGCCATGTGCAGGCTGGCACCGTCCACTGCAACAGACAGGCCCTGTTGGATGTACAGTCATGGACTGCCCAGGGAATCAAGCACATCTGTGGCAACACAGTGGCGCACTGCACACAGACAGTGTGTGCAAGAACAGAAGGTCACAGATTCAAAGCCCTGCCAATCCTGTCCACATATCTTTACCCACAACTAATCCGTGATAGTAAGGACAAACCATTATTGCTGGGGACATACGCATTGCTCATACGCCAATTTTAGACCCCACTGATCACAGACACCATGACGAGGGGCATTACCTAGAGCAGAGTCTCACAAATGCAGTCCCAGAGGACCACACACCATTCAGGTTCAATGCTGCCGCCCATACAAATGCCAGTGCTGTATATCTCTGCACCACCCCCATGGCATGTAGATGTAGCTAATGCATATTCATGAGGGACAGCAGGAAAACGCGAACAGTGTGTTGCAACCCTGGGCTGGATTTGGGAACCTCAGCCGTAAAGCAGCAGCCAACAGGGGCAGACACACCCACACCCACACCCACAGGCCCCAATGGCCAATGCCCCCTGGAGAGGCAGGACATCGGGCCTTGTGTGCATCTCACAATACTAGCATGTGAATACCTTAGCAATGTCACTCTACACCTGGGTATACGGTACACAGCTTCCAAACACTTGCTCTGAGTACTGGCAGATAGATATCCCTACGTCACGCACATTCTGCTCCTTGAGCTCCATCATGACAATCTGTCTGTTGACTGCAGTGGGTGCATCAGGTCTGGTCTCTGACAGCGTTTACCACCCTGGGGAGTGACTCAAAACAGTATTGCTACCATATCCATGCCTGTACTGTGCCCAGGACTGGTGTGGTGGCTAATGCTGACAAACGCCTCTACAGTAGCACAATGCTGGCATACGTGTGGGAGTGTGTGTCTGTCTATACAGTGTGTGTTGGCTGCAAACACCTTCCACAGCCCACACTGCCAGCACTGTTGCCAGTATTGGCCTGCCAATGTGCATAATGAGCATCAAGGTACCATGGGTATAGCTCTGACAGGGCGGGTTGGCCAGGATGCATCTGCACAGGGCAGAGGGCACTGACTGAGATAGTGTAGTGGTTGCCTACCACCTACACATACATGGTGGCCTCTGTATGTGCTGCTGGGGTTGCACTCCACCCTGACTGTGCAGTGAAGACAACATGGCTAGGCACCCCCATAGTGAATGATAGTATGTCTCCCATGTGATATATATGGGTTTTGTGTCGGGGCCCAGTCAATGACTTAACTGCTGGTGTGCACTGCCATCCCAGTTCTGGGTGCATGCATTTCCAACAGGACTAACTAGCAGACATATGTCAGCTGGTGTGTGTCCTGATGGAGCGCCGTGCAGTGGCTGATGGCTTGCTGTAGGCGAAGATCAGATAGTGGTGGGGTGCAACTTAGCATATCAAGGCCTAATGTCTGTCAGATATTGTGTTATGGATGTGTATGGAGTTGCTGTGACAGCGCTGTAGGGTGTCTCTCCCACAGCAGGACTGGGGTTGATGGTCCACCGTACTGCTACCATTGCAGGGAGGTAGCATGATGATAAGAGACCCTGCTTTCTAACCTGAGGGGGAGAAATGGTGGTAAAGAGCCCACCTAGGTGTCACATAAGGGGTGCCCCTGACTCTGCCCGACAGAGATATCCAAGGTGTCTCTGCAGAAACAACCTATCTCACAGAGTAATAGTGCTGTGAAGCTCTGGCATGGCCTCATTCTGCCACGGAGGTTGTGGTGGACCTGGTCCTGGGTGCCTCCACGCACACTCAGGGTGAGCACAGTACCCGCACAATGTGACGGTGTGTAGCTACTCTGTGCCAGTACAACACCCACTCAGTACACCCTACCAGCCGAGGTGCTGTGTGGGTGCACATGGACACTCCCTCCTACCAAGCTGTGGAGATGCCGGGGTGCATTCCCGATCCTGTGTCTATCTGTGGACAGTTGATTTGCATGTGCAGTGCATCATGGGTATGAGTGGACTAACCCTATCCTGGCTACCACAACAGACTGTCTGTGTGGTGACATGCAGGCTCTCTGCAGCCAGCCAGGGGCTTGCTGGCAGCTATAGAGCTGTAGGCCAATGGGTACCTCATTGCCTGTGAAGTCAGAGGTCATGGGTTCAAACCCACAGTGGTGTAATTTTGTAGGGCGGTGCATAGGTATTTAACATTTAATGTGCAGATGTTGCTGGCAGCAAATCAACCCACAGCGTACTATACCCACATGGTGCCCTTGAGTGTGGTTGATAGGGCACACAATAGGCCATCTTTTAGTTTAGGTCCATATGAGGTGCACTAGTCTCTATCCGGAGACACAACATATATGGTGCCCTATAGGGGACATGCAAGGGTGCCTTGGCGGACAGTGCACTCTAACATGTGCCTCATGAGCTGCCTCATGTCAACAAGATGTGCGAGTGCGTTTGGTAGCTGTGCTAAATAAAGGAAAACTAAAAGCCACCCTACAGCACTACTCACCAAAAACATACTGCCTCAGCCAGCCCTGTGCACTGAGCACTGTGAGGGATCGAACCCCTGATCCGTGCACCATTGGTCAGTGTACCCACCATTGTGCTGTGTCCCTGTTACTGTGCTGACACATCAGTACGCCGCCTCATGGCCATCTGCGCGCGGCCCTAAGCTGCTCAAAATGAACAGTTTGCCGCACACTGCCGCCCCAAAAAACAGTGCGCCGCTTCATGCCGTCAAGAATGAATAGTGCGCCGCCTGCTGCTGCTCAAAATTAACACTGCTCCGCCCTATGCCGTGCAAAAGTAAGATGCCCCCTAAAACACTTCTACCTATTAAAGGTGATGCCTCAGTCAGGCGTTTACGTTGTGCACAAAGAGGGTTTGAACACATGGCCCCTGCACCATTGGTCGGTGTCCCCACCATTGTACCACAGCTCTGTTGATATTGTGGTAGGCGACGGCCTATGATCCATGCTAATTGAACTAAGCAGACAGGCCTAAGCAGCTTGACCTGTAACTGAAGCCTGTAGTTAGGCCCAGAGGAATGAAAACCCCCCTGAATGATGACACCATAGAATTGAAACTTAACTCAGTTTAACTGAACATAGCTAAGCAGAAACGAAACTTAGAAAATATAGAAAAACAAGTTTAATTGGTACTGATAAGGTGTGCTATGCTTCTATGGAATTAATTAACTCTGCAAAAAGCAAGGTTACAGTGCCCTGCTTCCCATATGTTTTAACAAGCTAAGCGACCTTGGAGGAGAGATGTAACAAGTTAGAGACACTGACCATTGTAATTGGGACTAGAAGGGGGGCAACCAGGTGCTGAGCCCAGACCAGGGTCCAGATTGGGTAGCCATATCAGTACCGGGACCAATAGATGGGTGAGAGGGGTTACTGGGACCAATGAAAGGTTTGCCTATGTCTAGAATGGAGAAGAACGCTATAAAAGTTGTTGTTTTGCTAGAAACCATTGCGCAGCCATTTTGAAATTGCTTATTGCTTGAGCCATGTGCACATTAAACTGGCTTGGATCCTTGAAACGACTCCTGGTTTTATTTATTGCATGCTTATCTGCTGCTACATTTCGTGTGTGTCCAACAGCGCGCCACGTGGCCTTCCGGGCCGCAAATGTGGACCCCGGCCATTAGCGCCTGGCGCACCAGTCAGGTCGCATTCGACCCCATGTTTTATTTCCACGGCCTGAACCCCACACTCCGTATATGGCACAGGCACACCAACGCGGCCCCGCACAATCTCAGGGTGCACTAAACATACTCCATTGGTGCCATGTGTGACTGCTGAGATCAATGCACATACATATCTCCAACACCCTAACCCTTGGGTGTGCAAGTTGCGTGCATTTCCAATGTATAACATAACATCCACGCAGCCATGAGGAACGCAATAGCAACACAATGTCTGGAGCGCAGCCATGCGGAGTGCATGTGCACGAGCCTCAATGCGCAAATGCGGAGGTTGCGTCGTCAGCGTCGTCACGTCCAGAAGGGCAGAAAACAAAATGGCTGCCAGAATGCGCAAACCTGCATTCAGCCACTGCGAACTTTGCCACCTGGCCGCATTGGTTGGGCCAAAGATGGAGAAGCTGTTCCCAGGGGCCGCCAGGGGAAAAGACACAGAAAAGGTCCAGAGGGCCTGGGAGAGAATCAAAAGGCGTTTCAATCGTGTGGCAGACAACCAAAGGGAGGTGAGTGCATTGCCACAGGTCATAATTACCATAGACACAGACAGGGTTGTTTGCAGCTGTCAATGGTGCTGTGTGTAGGTATTCCAGATCAGTAAAGTGTAGCTGGGGGACCCACATGCCAAGGTCTATATGTAATGAAAACAACTAAACCTTCTAAATTGAGCTTATACTAAATAGTGAAACCACCAAACATTCAAAAGAAAGGTCTATATGTAGCACATATGAGTGTTTTGCCATCTACCCAGGTGTTTAGGGACGTAGTCACAAAGGGCATGATGCCATCCTGGAGTCCTTGCTGCTGCTGTGCTACAAAACACTGTAACACACCTAGCCCATAGATCTGCCTGGGATGGGTCCAGAGACATCATGTGCAACTGGCCATGTCCTGCATCCTCAGGGCTGCACACATTGGCCACCCTCAGGGGTTGTGAAACGTGCATCACATGGTCTGGCAGCCACCCTGGAGCTATGGGGTGTGTGCCAATGTTGGTCAGGGCAAAACCCCTATCACCAGGACCCTTGAGAGCCCATCAGAGTGGGTCCACCATCACCCTGCAGATATGGGGATGTCTACTAATGTTGTTTATCCCATCATCCCTGTCCCCAGGAGTACAGAGAACCCTTCAAAGTACACTCTCACCCACCCTGGAGATATGGGGATGTCTACTAATGTTGTTTAACCCATCATCCCTGTCCCCAGGAGTACAGAGAACCCTTCAAAGTACACTCTCACCCAACCTGGAGATATGGGGATGTCTACTAATGTTGTTTAACCCATCATCCCTGTCCCCAGGAGTACAGAGAACCCTTCAAAGTGGGCCCTCTGTCATCCTGGAGATATGGGGATGTCTACTAATGTTGTTTAACCCATCATCCCTATCCCCAGGAGTACAGAGAACCCTTCAAAGTGGGCCCTCTGTCATCCTGGAGATATGGGGATGTCTACTAATGTTGTTTAACCCACCATCCCTATCCCGAGGAGTACAGAGAACCCTTCAAAGTACACTCTCACCCACCCTGGAGATATGGGGATGTCTACTAATGTTGTTTAACCCATCATCCCTGTCCCCAGGAGTACAGAGAACCCTTCAAAGTGGGCCCTCTGTCATCCTGGAGATATGGGGATGTCTACTAATGTTGTTTAACCCATCATCCCTGTCCCCAGGGGTACAGAGAACCCTTCAAAGTACACTCTCACCCACCCTGGAGATATGGGGATGTCTACTAATGTTGTTTAACCCATCATCCCTGTCCCCAGGGGTACAGAGAACCCTTCAAAGTACACTCTCACCCACCCTGGAGATATGGGGATGTCTACTAATGTTGTTTAACCCATCATCCCTGTCCCCAGGAGTACAGAGAACCCTTCAAAGTGGGCCCTCTGTCATCCTGGAGATATGGGGATGTCTACTAATGTTGTTTAACCCATCATCCCTGTCCCCAGGGGTACAGAGAAGCCTTCAAAGTACACTCTCACCCACCCTGGAGATATGGGGATGTCTACTAATGTTGTTTAACCCATCATCCCTGTCCCCAGGAGTACAGAGAACCCTTCAAAGTGGGCCCTCTGTCATCCTGGAGATATGGGGATGTCTACTAATGTTGTTTAACCCATCATCCCTGTCCCCAGGAGTACAGAGAACCCTTCAAACTACACTCTCACCCACCCTGGAGATATGGGGATGTCTACTAATGTTGTTTAACCCATCATCCCTGTCCCCAGGAGTACAGAGAACCCTTCAAAGTGGGTCCTCTGTCATCCTGGAGATATGGGGATGTCTACTAATGTTGTTTAACCCATCATCCCTATCCCCAGGGGTACAGAGAACCCTTCAAAGTGGGCCCTCTATCACCCTGTGGATATGGGGCTGTTTGCCAATGTGGTTTAAACCATCCCCCCTATCACCAGGTGTACACGGAGCCCAGCTGGGTCGGGCAGCAAGCACCATGGGGATATGGTGCAGTATGCCTATGCTGTTGGAACCTGTCCCTCCATCACCAGGGGACCTGATAGCTGCCTAATCATTCCTGGGCAACACCCTGTTCTCAGTTTGTATCTTGCTGATGTGGTGCTGTAGGACACACCAGACCTAGGGGGGTGGGAAAGCAGACTGTGACGGAGGGTATGTCAGTCGGATATGTTTCTAGGCTATGGTGGGTAGGTTGCACATCTCACACAGTCCTTGGGGTGCACGACAGTCGGCCTGTGAGAACGACAGCTGACGAGCACTCACATAGTGATGATCTCACACCTCCCACAGCCATTTCCACTCATGTGGAGACACACACAGGGGTGCAATATTTGATCAGGCGCAGTCCAACAGGTATCCCATCCATACCGGACTCTGAATCGCACTGCACTGTGTTGACCAGGGAACCATGGATGGTCAAATAACACCTCCACAGGGCCCACACACAATGGGATCATCTCCCATGCTCGCACAACTAGGGTGCCCCCACCAGTGGGGACCATGTTCCACACCTCCATGTCCAACACATACCTACATACCTGTATCAGCTGATAACCCTGAAAATAAGGGATTTGTCAACACATACACAACATTGCCCCCAGGGGATGTGACACCCTCGCACACACTCCCTGTCCCTCTCACACTCTCCCACCCCCTATACCCCACCCCTTTGTCTCCCTCTCTCCCCCCCACCATTGCAAACATGACGTGCCTAGGGTGATGATATGGGGTGGGGGGTGGGGAAGCCTGTAGGTGCTGGGCAATGCTGCTGGCTGGTGTCCCATATGATGATGCCTGCAGACCCCCGACAGGCTCCGTGGGTCCCGCCCTCACACACATAGGCAGGCCTATGCACACATTTCCCAGGGATCACCTGTCACAAGTGTGTGACTGTGCAGGAAATACAGAACACACAGCAGGGCACAGGGAGCAGGGTGACAGTGGCCAACCATGAATATGGGTATGTTAACTATCCACCTGTGCAGAAGGGTAGGTAATGACCCCAAACAATGTTTGTTTATCAACAGGTGGAGGATCTGAGGAAGAAGGCGCGTGAACTACGGCAGTTCCATGGAGACTTCCTGGCGCGCTATAGCAGGGGGTCACAGACACCCAATGATGGTGAGACTGGACAGGCATGACTCTCAGTTTATAATGTCACATTGGCCCACCAACGTGTGTGTTTAATGCATCTGTAGATGTGTAACGTAACACTCATGTACGTTTTGATATGTCTGTTAACTTTCACAGGGGGAGAGGAAAGCAGCGGCGAGGGCCACACATCGGCCTACTCACTCCGGCGGCCCACCACCCACCGTGCAAGGGAGGTGGAGGTGGTGGTGGTGGAAAGCGAGACGGAGGTGGAAGAGGGATCCCAGATCGAGCTGGCGGAGGAGGAGACGGAGGAGGAGCAGCAGATGGGGGAGGGGGGGAGGAGGAGAGGGAGGAGGAGCAATTGACGGTGGTGGGGGGTGACGAGATGGGAGAGGAGGAGAGGCCCCCACAGGCACACCCAGAGGGTGATGCTGCTGGAAGGAGGGCGGCTGCGGGTGAGGGGGGCAATGTGCAACCTGTGTGTGGGGGGTGCTGGGTTGGGCAGAGAGGGTGGCTGAGAGTGTTTTGGGGAGAGGACAGGGTTGGGGGGGGGGTGCGGGGGAACACAGCACAGCACAGGGCTACGTGGGCCCCCGTCAGACACTGCAGGTGGAAGCTGGGGATAGGCGTCGTCGCACAAACATGTCATCCACGGCCCACGGCATATTGCATGCACATGCCAGCACACAGACCACGGGCACCATTTGCCTATGTGCTGGCAGGTGCATGCATGATGTGCTGGGGGCAATTGATGATGTGCGGCGCGACGTACGCCTAGTCTTTCATGCACTGCAGTGTCTGACGGGGGCTGTCCGGCAGGTGTCCGCCGATGTTGCGCAGCTGCAATGTCGGCGGGCATCTGCCGAAGGGCGTCACAGGCACCTCTGAGAACACCTGTGATGTGCACATGTGCCCTGTGCTGTGCTGTGTTCCACGCACAAAATGGGGATGTTTGTGTGGTGGCATGTTGCCAATGTTTAAATGTTCTATAATAAACATTTGTTTTTGTTATGTGGAAACATGGTCATGTGTCTCCCTCAACCACCCACCATGGATGAATGCCTGGGATATGTCTGTGCATCTGGACAGGCTGTGGAGGCTGACATGGCTGGCAGACATGGACTGCTTACACATGCCGTCATGGGGCGTAAACGTGTGCAGTGGCTAAGGGCCAGGGAAGCCGCATGGGATGTTGAAGTGTGAGGGGGATCCCAGAAACAGCCATGCTGTTGGGTGGATTGGACTGCTAACAAATGTGTCAGCGGAGGGAGGAAGCCAACATAAGCATGCTACGCATGTCTGCCTGTGCCACATGCATACCTTGGGGGGGGGGGCCAGACATGTTCCCACTGTTGTCTTTGATATAGGCTATGACCACAAATATGGAACCAGGTATGCTGGCAGAGGGGGGGAGGGGGGTGATGCCGCTGACGACAGACCATGAGGTATGGGAACAGTACACCTGAGACAACATGGGTCAGTGTGTGTGAGGAGGACCCCTACAGCCAAGGGGCTGTGACTATGGACTGTGTAGGTGACACATAGCATGTCGTGCCGTCTGTTCTGCAACACCTGGTGGAGCAGCTAATGCGACAGCAAGGGTCTGCTGATCAGCGACACGACATGCATGTGGACACCACATAGGGGACCAAAGGGACACAAATTGCAATGACACGTATCATGTATGTTGTTCAAAACATTTATTTACACACCTAGGAACCACGGCGTGGCCTGCCCTTTCTGGCACGTCGCAAAACCCTACCCCCTTGTGCTGCACCCTCCCCCTCATCTTGTGCTTGTGGAGGTGGTGGCGGTGGTGGTGGCGGTGGTTGTGCATAACTCTGCAGTATGGCACGTATCCCCTCCAGGGCCACACACATTCTTTCAAGTGGCATGTCCCTGATATCCTGCCGCAAGTGGCAAATCTCCAGCGTGTTGGCATCGATAGACTGGCGCACAGCTGCCAATTCACGACAGATGCCTGTAGGGGGGAAGCAAGGGTGGTGTGTGATATACCTCCCAAGAAACACACAACAAGATGACTCATATAACACATGATTGTCATTGTGAATGTACAAACTATAGTATGCACGCGGATATGGTTATGAACACGCAATGTCAGAAAGGTGTATGTCAATGCCACACACAGCACATGGTTGATCTATGTGATGTGGGTGGCACACACAGGGATACACAGGTTGCCCACACACCCCCACGTGCTGCAGATATTGGAATAGGCCTGTGGACACATAGCACACACATGTCCATTGTGCAGTGTGGCGGAGCGTGTTCGATGGACAGCAAACACACCTGTGGATACGTCGTGATGCAGAGAGATAGAATGTGCACAGCCAACCCATGTGGGACCACATTTGGGGGGATACACACAGCATGGACAGGGTACAGGTGTAGCGCCATTGACTATGAGGGATGGGGTTGGCGCAGCAGGATCACATCCCGTACATGGGCAGGTCCACCAATGCCACATGTGTCTGACGGCAGAGGGGTCCACATACACCCAGTGGTTAAGGACCTGGGGTCAGATAACAGTGCATGTACACCTTGGTACACATGTGGAGGCTGCACAACGAGCATGGAGAGGACCAGATGGTGCAGCACAGGGTGACACAACGCAAAATGGCGACTACAGGGTCATGCTGAGCATGCAACAGCATGTGGTGAGCCCTCGGGAGGAGTGAGTCACAGAGATAGGGGGGGCCCTCCCTTAATGTGTTTGGCAGCAGGGGTGCCACCTGTGAGCTGTCTAGTCCATCAGGACCCAGCATGGGGCACCAGATAACCTGTGTGATCCGGGGGGTTCGTCACAAACCATGCATTGTGCACCTCAGTGTCACATATACATGAACGGGACATGTTGCGAGCCCTGTCTGTATGTCCACCAGCCTAACGTAATTGTGGACATACATGCTGCCTCCAGGGACCTGTAAGCCTCCCAAACCATGGGTACAGGATCCTAGACCGTGTCCTGTCTGTACATCGTGCTATATGTGTGTCTGATGTCATTCCAACTGAAAATGTCATGTGGTAGGAGTGGTCTACACCTGGTGATGCAGACCGTAGGGGATGGGGTCTGTGTGACGGTGCATGACATACATGTATGTTTATTTACTTTTTGTTTTTAATTATTTTAAAACGTTTATATACCGCGCTATTTGTTATCAGTGCGGTTTACATACAACAAGGGTGCACAGTCAGAAGCCTGTTCTGTGCTTACATTGTAACAGGAGTTTAAACTTGGAACATACATTGTAACAGGAGCATAAACCTGGAGCAACAGGGGAACTATAAACATATGTACAAAATATAATTAGATTTGGATTGTATATACAGGAGGTCTAAGGCGGGTTCAAGATACTTGTGACAGGGTGCGGTTTGTAGACATTGGCAGGTGGGTGAGATGAGGTGGGGTGGATGCATGAGCAAAGTGAAGTAGGAAGATGTGGTGTTTAATTGCCTTACGGAACTGCATAAGGCCTTTGATGGATCTAATTTCAGGTGGAAGTTCGTACCAACATTTTGGGGCATAGAAGGCGAATGTTCTTTTCTTGGGTCTAGGTATGTCATCTCTGATTCCCCATGGCCCATGTGACAGTTAACATGAGTAGTTACTGGGCCACGGCTGGGCTACAGTGATGAAGCTCAGTTGTGCAAGTGCTATGCTATTCGTGGGGTATTGTCACACAACATGATGCAGCTGAAACTGCATACCTAGTAGGTCTGCATCCGTAGGTGTACACTCACCCTAGGCTCAATGTTCCCTCTAATTGTCTGTAGGCTGTGTGCGCATAACATATCAGCTGTGCAGCTTTTGAAGCAAGGTTCAATTTTTGTGCGCCACATAACGACACTCGGAGTTATATACTTTAAGATTTGACTACACGTCAGAATACAGTATGTACACCACATTGATTTTAATTAAATGAAATGAAAATGGACAATTACTAAATGAAGCGGAATATGTCTAGTAATTACAATCACAACTTTTAAATTTTAAGACGACTATGTTGTTTTCTATCAGAATCAGAACCATAATTTTTGTGCGCTCTGCTGTAAAGTATGTGCGCTCACTCGGCGAGGTGTGTGCGCGCGCACACGCGCACAGCTTAGAGGGAACAGTGCCTAGGCTGTTATGGTGTGTGTCACATTAACATCCGCTAACATACGTCGTAACATTGCTTGTTGGGCAAATGTATCCCGTCTACTGGAGACACACATGTGACAGCTTTGGACGGTATTTTGTCACATCCAGCACAGACACACCCCACACAGAGAGTAGTGGGTTGTGCGTTGTGCCTGTCACGTTCCGTTTTTACCAGTGGTCCCTCTCAGCTGTGCACATGTGTGTGCGCACACGACTTGCCAAGCAATCACACTACTGTATGACATAGCCCACGGAGAGAAGGTATGTGAGTCAGCTCAACATCAACAACTACGTGCTCAGATGTATAGATGTGTGTGTAGGTATGGTTTGCACAGGTTCTACCATAGTTTGTACTGCATGCAATGTGCTGCACATACTGCATCCGGACATGTACTCCACAGGTAGGTTGTGTACACCCCATTGCCTCTCTGTGGTGTGTAACACATTAACATTAATGCCATGGGATGCACAGCTGATATCTAATGGGCACACAGCATACAGAACATTGGGGGTGACATTGCTTCTCACCCACCTTCTGCATCCTGCCGTGAGGATGTTGCATGGGCTCTGAGCTCCCCCATGAGGTCATCCTCGACCACATCATCCTGCTGTGGTGGTAGGCCGGTACCTGTTCGACTAGACACCATTGGTGGGTAGGTGCTCATCTGTGGCTGCAGGGGACTCTCCCCGGAACATGGCCGTGCCACCGACATTACAGGCTCCGCCTCCTCCTCCTCCCCCTCCAGGATGTGAGGGACGGCCACATCATCCCCCTCCTCCGCACCCTCCTCGTCCACCGCACCCTCCTCCGCATGTGTCAGCATGGTGCTGTAGTCACCTGTATTGTGGGCAAACACAGATAGCACACATATGTTTACGCACTACAGCTATGTACACGTGTGTGCTGCAGACAACACATACCTGATGGTGTGGGGACCCAGCATGTGTGCTGCATACAGGGCCCCCTACACACCCCCATACCTGTCTGTAGCCAACATGTACCTGCCCCAGGGGAACAGGTGTGTGTTTTAGGTCCGCACACCTAGTTTGTTTCCCATGCCTCAGCTACAGCTATAATTGTGCAGTGATCCCCCATGCCGTCTGTCACCCCATCTGGCCAACATCTGTCCACTCACGGCTGCTCCTTTCTCACACTTCCACCTGTATTTTCTACCCCCTGTTTGATTGTGCATGCCATTGAGCAGGCCATATGTCCCTGGGACATACTGTGAGCATACTGCTACATGTGTCTGGCAGTGACCTACTGTGCATCGAGCAGCTAATGTAAAGCATCTTGTGCCCATTGACAGGCACATGTATCAATGTGCGTATGGTATGTCACATAAACATGCACCCCTCACAGGCCAATGCTATATTACAGGGGATGAGGAGCACTGTTGGGGGGGGGTAGGTAAGGGCCTGGTACACGTGGAGATGTTTGTGACAGGTCAGGGGACTGAGGGGATGAGGGACACATGTTGAATGTGTCCCTGCAGCATGGCAGGCAAACAGTGTGACGCCAGACAATACAAAGACGTGTGGAGCTCTGAGGGACAGACACATATTATCTTTAGAGACATATGTCATTGTCCCAACACAGGCCATGTTTCCGTGACTTCCACAGGGGCAGAGGGTCGACAACACATCTGCCGTTATCGCATCCGCAACCGTGTATTCCTACACCTTGCCAATGCATTGTCATATGCCGGCGACAGGGAAGGTCCCCATACAGTATGCTGTTCTTGGGGGACTGCTGTAATGCCAGGCGTACATACAATGCTGTGGAGACCGCTTTTACCGTCATTCACTGTGCTATCCACATCCTTTACAACAACGTCACATATGTCCACATCTTTTCTACCTTGCTCAGATGTACGTGTGCGGTGAAGGAGGGTGATAGCACAGTTATAGATTTAACGCATTTTGTGATCTGCATTGCCTCTACGCCTGCCATATCTGCAGTCTCCAACTGCTCCATGATGTAGGTGAACCGTTCCGTTCGACCGCTGTTAAAGGTTTGTGGCCAGGGTGTAGGTGTACATGTATGAATGAGGTGGAGGAGCACTTGTCAGGGGCACGTACTGCCCCTGCGGCTGCCAGCACAACCAAGCATATGTTGGGTACGTGGCATTTGTGTTTGCCACAACTATGTATTTGTCCTACAGGTCTCCCGGAGTCTTTGTATTGGCTTGATGTTACCTTTGGGGTGCGCGTGTGTGTTTGTGTTGGACAGGAGTGTGCAGGGGTACAGCACAGACCTCTGACACCAGCATGGGTACATGATGGGGCTTGGTAGAGATTTATGGGGGTGCATGTGCAAATGTCTGCCATCTACACAATGGCTATTTCACCAAGGTATGGAGAGGTGAAATATATGCGTAGCATACGTACCTGCATGCGGATCTGCTGTATCCAGGGCCACAGGAAGGCCATATGTGTATATTGGCCCAAGCCTGTCTGCAAGCTGCTGCTCTAGGGGCGTGAGCATGGATGGTAGGGGGCCCCCTCCACCTGTGCCACTGGCATGCTGTCGTTCTGCACACAGGTGCTGGCGCACCCCTCTTTTGATATCAGAATACCTCTTCTTTAGACAGTCAATGTCTCGCAGAGGGCCCCCTACCTCGGCAACTGCTCTGCGTATCTCCTCCCACACCGCATTACGGCCTGCTGTACTTGTGCGGCTGCTCTGCCTCCCAAACAGAGCCTCATAGTTCTCGAGGACCGTAGCGAGGAGGTTGTGGTTCTCAGAATCTGAGAACCGTGTGGCCCTCCTCCTCTGGGTCTCAGGTACAGGGGCCCTTTTCCTCTTCCCAGTGTGGCGGCTGGGTGCAGCCTGGCCCTGTGTTGATGGCCCTGCTTCTGGCTCAGCCGCCATAGCCCCTGCCTCCTGCGCAACTGGTTGCCGCACCTCCTGCACACCCTCACCCTCCCTTTCCCTCATCCTTTCTCTGTCACTCTCTCTATCACTCCCTCTATCCCTCTCTCTCTCCCTCTCTCTCTCCCTCTCTCCCACCCTCCCTCTATCCCTCTCAATGTCCCTCTCTCTCTCCCTCACTCTCACCCTCACCGTGCCACTTCCACTCTCCCTATGGCTCTCACTCTCCCCCTGCCGCTCCATCGCCCTCCTCTCCCCACTCCCCTGGCCACACGCAACCTCACCTCACCTCACCCCTTCTCCCTCTCCTACGCCACACACGTCACAGACAAAACAGATATGAGCACAATACTACAAACACAACACAATAAACTGAACAGTACACACCACAATACAGAGACAATTGACGACAATCCACTACACTGACACCTGCTCCAATACCTCCTGCTCTCACACTTCGCTATCCTACCTCTCACTCCTCACTCATCCCTCAACGTGCAACAGGCGCGCAGGGTGATTTATACGTTTTAGACGGTTACCTACATTGCGCATGTGCAACTGTGCGACGGCGATGCTTGTGCGCGGCGCGTATGTGACATTGCGCATGGGCGTGCGTTGGTGGATGTGTGTGTGCGCGATACGCATGTGCAGCTGTTAGCGCATGTGCGTTTGAGTGCGTGTGACGTCACGCACAGGTGACGCATACGCACAGGCGACGCATACGCCCATGCGTAACGAGTTGCACATGCGCGCCGCCCACAGACAGACGCCCATGCGTAAGGGGTTGCACATGCGCGCAACACACACACAGACGCAAATTAGGGCATTGCTGCACATGCGCGCCGCGCACGGCCATAACCGCGCATGCGCAAGGTACGTACAACATAACCTGGATAAATATGATTGCAGATTGGGTCCACATTGAGGGTTGTTTCGTAGGCGCGGTGTATGTTGGTTGTGAGTTACAGGGAGAGAAAGGCAGCTGTAGTGTATTGGATTCTGTGTGTCTGTATGGTATTGTTCTGTATTTCTCCGTTTACTGTGCTGTATTGTGTGGATCTAGTCTTGTGTGGTGTCTGCTGTAGTTGTGCTGTACGTTGCATTGTATTGTGCTGTTTTGTGTGTCTCCTTTCATGTGTGGGTTGTAAGGTGTCCAGTGTTTAGGCAGGTGTGGGTGTGTTTTTGTGTGTGTGTTTGTGTGTGTCTGTAGTTCATGGCGGCTGTTTATGTTGCTGCATGTGCCCTGAGACGTGGGCGGATGCTGCGGTTGCAGGACAGGGGAGATGGTGCCCATGGGGCTGAGGCACAGGGCATGGGTGTAGACCCGCAGCAACTCAGACCTGCAGCTGTGGGGGTGGTCCACACAGGTGCGGTGCGTGGACGACGCAGACGGCGTGCTGAGGTGCAGGCTCGGCAGCCTCGCCTCTACAGGCCCAGAGCCCAGCTCCAGGGCATGCGTGAGGACCTGGTCATCTCCCTGTACCGACTGAGCACAAGGGCTATTCGGGAGCTCTATGAGGATCTGCGACCTGACCTCGAGCCCCTGACTGATCGGTCACATGCCATACCAGGTTTAGTCAAGCTCCTTGCTGCCTTACATTTCTTTGCCTCTGGCTGTTTCCAGTCATCTGTGGCTGCAGTGGGTGGCATGAGCCGCCCCACCTTCTCACGCTGTCTCCACCAAGTACTGCGTGCCATGGTCAGCCGGGTGGGGAATTACATAGCCGTTCCTCACATTGGGCAACAGTGGGGGACCCTGAACCAGGCCTTTGAGGCGTTAGCTGGGATACCACACGTGATGGGAGCTATTGATTGCACACATGTTGCCCTGGTCCCGCCTAGAGACAGGGAGGTGGTGTTCCGCAACCGCAAACACTACCATTCCCTGAATGTTCAGGTTGTATGTGATGCTAATCTGCATATTCTGAATGTGGTCCCGCGGTTTGCAGGGTCCACCCATGACTCCTATATCCTGCATCACTCAGCACTGTTCAGGCAATTTGAGGAGGGACAATATGGGGACTGTATATTGCTGGGTGAGTATTTCCATCTAACCTATTATGTGCTGCATATATGTATTGGTTTATGTAACATCTGTTATATAGGGCGCTGTTTGCCAGCTTTGCATTTGAAAACGTACCTCACGTTCAAAAGACATATGACTGTTATGTGTTTACATTGTTACAGGAGTGTATATGTGGATTAACAGGGGACCTAATTTGAATTGAGACATCAGGATTGTGATACGGTTTGATCATACCCTGCTCATGTTGTTCTGGAAACTAAGCTCAGGTGCAGATGTGTGTCCTGTTGGTGGATTGGTACTAGTGTGTGTGTGTGACATCTGCCCACATGAGGGGGGGGGGAAGGTTGCTGCCCATCACACACACCTGTGATGGCGGCTCATTTTCTGGTCCTTTTGTTATTTCATGTAACGTTTATGTTCTGGACAATCCATACACCTAACCCTTGTCATGTGTGTGTGAGGTCCACACACTCACTCAGTACTGGGTTGTCACCCCGGAGGTCGCGTATATACTGGGGGGGGGGGCTACATATGATGGGTTTCCCTGACCTTAGCAACTGCGAGTACAGTTTTGCATATGGATGGTCATGCATTTGGCCTGTTTCACCGCAGGAGAGATACCTTTGGCCACTGCAGATGTGTGGGACATAGGCGACGTTGTATGTGCTGATCCTAATGTTGTTGAGCATTGTGGACAGGTGACAGCAGGGGCAAGGGACTACATGGGTGAATACAGAGAGGTATTGGTCGCACATACCCAGGTAGGTACTCTGCCTCTGTCCATGTGATTGGTGCAAGCTCATGTGGGCTACGGTGTGCACTTCTGTGGTCCACAGTTTAAAAAGGCTCTGAACATGATGGAGACAGTGCAGAGGGTGGCTACTGAAAGGATAGGTGATTAGCAGGAACCAGCATATGGAGTCAATATGCTCATTTTTGAGATGTGGACCTTGGAGGACAGGGGGTATAGCGGTGATATGGTTGTGACCTTGTCAGACCTCCCTGGCATACATGGTCTGGGTGCGAGGCTCCATCGGATTACATCACAGTTTTGGGTTGTGTACATTGCTGACATATACTTTGAACAGGTGATATGTGTATTGGTGGTATAGTCTAACGTTGGAGGTGGTCGAGATGAGGACAGGAACTGCAGTACAATACGCATGTGCCACACATAGAGGATTTCTATAGGTACAACTGGGACTGGTTTTTTTATGGCAGTATGTACAGGCTCCATAGGCCATGTTTACCATTTATATCAACATATGTATATGTTTCACAAATGCATAGTTGGTGTGTCATATATGTCTGTCAGGATGTGTTCTGCATTTGTTTCGCACGTCCATACCTGTGTAAATGAGAGGTAACATGCACTCATGCATTGACATGCAACATTTCTTTCTGCAGGTGATGCAGGGTATGGGTGTCGCCCCTGGCTGCTGACCCCTGTGCGTCATCCACGGACACATGCAGAGCGGAGGTACAATGAGGCCCACGCCTCCAGCCGCTCTGTCATAGAGCGCACCTTTGGCGTGTTGAAAAGTCGCTTCAGGTGTCTGGATAGGACAGGCGGGGCCTTACAATATAGACCTATGACTGTGGCAGAGATTATCATTGCCTGTTGCATCCTGCACAACATTGCTCTCAGGCACAATATTCCTGCAGAGATTAATGAGGATCTGGATGATGATCCACCATGCCCCCCTGTACGTGCCAGTGGTGACACACAAGAGGGCACAGCGGTCAGGCGGAGGTTGATTGCAGAGATCTTCTCTGGTACGTATTGCATATATTCCCACATAAATGTGCTGTTCTGTGTGTGTGATGGTCATAAAGGTTTTTGTGTCGGAACATATCACCTTCAGGTGCAACACTGCATTGTCATTCAACTTAACATCCCACGGTCACATATAGCCATGCGTGTGTGACCAACAATGTGGCCGCGGCACAACAGCAGCTGTTGGTGTATTATGTGTGTGGGTGTTGCTACACCTTTCAGATACTTTGTGGGTCACATTCCCAGTTAGTTGGTGGTGGTGATAGCAGTTGCTGTGAAAAGAAGAGTTCGTTGGTTTCATGGTCGGGATGGAGCACGGTGGCAGGCATATGTTGCGGTAGTCACAGTGGGAGGGATGACCCTGTTTGTGGACAGTTCCCCTGCGGGGTATTTGTTTATTGTACACCTTTTGTCCACTTGTGTGGGTGTTATGCTTGTGTGAGCTGGCTATGTGTGTATGTTGGCTAGGTGTGGTGACACATGTCATACATAGCACAGAGCACATGCTTATGACTGCTTTCCAATGATGTTATTAATTATGTGCGACGGTTGTTAATGCAACCCCACAGTGTGCCCTGATGTATACCTTATCACGTAGCCTTGACATGGATGTGTGGCAGGAGGGGGACCTGCGCTGTGTGCAGCCAGGAGGCCATATCATTGATAGAAGCTGTATTGTGGAGTGGCCAGTCAGTGCATTGTTGCATATGTACACACATACAGAGGTGATGGACGTCAGATCAGCAAAGGGTGGGTTACAGTAGCCAAGTGGTACGCTGCATGTGTGTGTGTATATTCAGTTTAGAGGTTGTCCATGAGGAACATGGCATGTGTAGCCGATGCTATCTCAACATATGCCACATTGCTGGATGTGTCATCAGACTCTGGGATTTGTATGCAGAGGATGTGGTAAGGGCTGTTATTGTAGCTGACTTTGAATGGAGGTTTGGACATGTTCCTGCAGGACAGGTTAATAGACCACTATAGAAGAAGGTACCCCGGATAATCGGTGCTTGACACAGTACAGGTATTGTGGGACCTGTGTCTTTTGGGGATACAGCTAGGTACGTATGACCTAGATTGGCCACTGTTGGATACAGGATACTGTGATGTCTGCTGCTCGGAAAAACCCAGTATGACGTATGGCATATCTTACATGCTGTGGATGTGTGTAGGGCAGGAAAGCACAGTCCACATCAGCAAGTACCTTACGGACCTTGCAAGGGATGTTACGTCCACATACACACAGACACCTAGATGACAGTTATTTGGTTATGGTGCACATATAGGCCATCCATGGTTTGACATTCGCACTCTCACACAGTGGGATGACATGCAGCCATTATGGTCAGGTCACAGGCAGACATGGGGGTGTGGTTTTACAGACGTGGCGCTGACATTGCCATCTATTTGAGCGCATCATCAGCACACAGCTGTCAATAATATTTGGGGTGTGCGAGGTACACTGCAGGATATGTCTTTGGCCAATGGATACAGGAGGTGTTACTGCATATCTCCATGTGTTACAGCAATGTACAGTGGGGTAACATAGAACAGTGGAAGGGCAGTACACACGGAGAGGGGGTATTGGTGGCAACATGGGGGAGACAGCCTGATATTGTGACCTTGGGATGGGCCATAGACATGGGGGAGCAAACACCTATCTTGACCAGTGTGTACAACAACAGAGTGGTAAGGGAGATGACAGGGGGATTGGGGTTACCTTTATATAGCAACGGACACTTCCGTGCTGCCTCTCCCATGTCACAGTTCCGTACAGTGTGATAGTGCACAGCCAGTCCATAGGTCATGTTGTGGGGTGTGACAGCTGGGGGACAGAGAGGTGCAGTGTGTGTTTCACACCTTGGACATGAAATATGTTTGTTTCTCTTGTGTTTTCCACTGCACAGGACATACTTTGTGAGGAAGCTGTTTCTGTGGTGCAGTGCCACCTGACTGGACAGCAGCCACGATGCTGCGGTCCGGGGTAGTTGGATCTACAGCTACATTGTGCCTGCAGTCATGGGCCCAACATGTCGTATGGTATGTGTCATACTGTGCAGATGTTGTGGTGGTTTTATTTCCTTAGGCCTCCCTTACCCATATATCTTGCTGTTGTCAGACATATCCCTATGTGTTTGTGTACAGTATGTCTTCTGCAAAACTGTTTATGGCATTTGTACGACATAGCTACATGTGTATGTGTTTTCGTCTGACTTACAGGAAAATGCACTTGCTGCCTCCCCAACACTGTTATCTCAGCCATCACCGGGGTATCAGGGCAGGTCACTGCGCCTTTATGTCCACAAGTTGCCAGTTGTGCACATACATGCCATGTATCACAGCTGTCCCGCAGACCGACGCATACTGTGTGGGTGCATGTTTATGCGTTGACTGTGTGCTGATGCAGTGTCCAGTCATGGTACATTATCATGTGCTGTGAGGGGTGGGAGCACCTGGGGGGCAGTGGTGACTGTGCTACCTCTACCGTAGTGCTGTTTACATTGTCAACATTCTCAACATGTGGTGTGCGTTGTGAGCATAACTGTGTATTGTGTTCTGAGGGACCACTGTTGAGCAACCTTTTTTTATTTCAGGTATCGGCATGATGTGGACATGCATCAACAGTGACTTGACATGGTGATTCTACCTGTTTGGCTGACATTGTCTCCCTTCACTGTGACCTGATGTGGCTGTGGAGTCGCTCAAGGGATCGATGACGTACACATAATGCACACACAGGGTATGTTGGACCTTTGTTATTTGGGGGTACATGTGGCTGTACCTGTTGATGAGTTACTGTTTGTCTCATGTACATGTCATGGTGCCTGTCTATGCACACGAACAGATGCATATAGTGTGTAGCAGTGTGACATGGATATGGACATGCCCATATCCATGTGACACCCATTCTGCATTGACATTTGATGTGTCAACAATATGCATATTATTTCATGTTCATATTATGTCATGTTTGCCTTTTCATCCGTTTCATCTGTATTTTCACAGGTGCGACTCTCTGCAATTTGTGTTGTTTGTACAAGGTGTCCAACACGACCATACGTATCCTCTCCTGACACAGGACAGAAGGCATCCCGGACACATTTCCTACAGTGCATCTGGCGTCGCCATCACACACCTTTTGGGGAACAGACCACCATGGAATTGTTTCTGGGGAATGGTGCCATTGGATGTTTGACTTATGCGAGTGGAACACATGCCTGTGATGGACAGTATTGCTTTTGGACCGCTGCTTTGGCCATGACGGACCTGTACACCACACTGTTTCTGCCATTCTGGGGCTGGGGGTCCTGCGCATTGCAGGGGACACAGATGAACTTTCACGGACTGTGGCATATTGGAATGTGACACTTGGCTATGCAAGCCCAGGGTTGCATGGAGACGTTTGACCTCACCTGTTGGATTACAGATACACCTTGCTTTTTGGACGCTGGGTGTAGCAGGGACTGACATTGTCAGTGTATGTTGTACATTCCTCCCCAGTTGTGTAGTTGTTGTGGGTTGGCCATGTGTGTGACATGGCACCCAGGATACGGTCATCTGTTAGTTTCAACACGAGCATACAGCCATGTTAGTGGCATGGGGGTGACGATGGAGCGGTCATATTATCTATGTCCACCTGCCCTCCACCTGAACATGATACCGTTTTTCCCACAACAACCCTTTCATGCCCAACAACATCATTGATTGATGTTTGCAATGGGCAAGGGTGTTTACATGTATGAGTGGCATCACTGTATCATGTTGGTATACGGATGGTGCTTGTGGTTCTGACTGCTTATGTTTGTGAACCACAGCATGTGGACCTATGGCTTTTGTGTAGTTCACTGTAGGATGTTTGGCCATCATGTCCATCTTAACATGCTGGTCATTGTGTTTGCTTACTGCACAGACGTGACACTCTGCATGTATGTACACACCTTACATTGCACATCTGTACGGTCCTGTTTATCCGCCGCGGTAATGACACTCTCATTGCGCCATTATATTTGGTGTGTGGCAGTGTGGGTGTCCATTGCCCTCCTTCAATTGTGCATTCCATGTACCGTGTTATATGTGTCCACACACTGTCTAACCAACAAACACTGGAAGGGGCACTCCTGCATGGTGTTATCTCTGGAGCTTTCTGCAGGTTGTTTTGTTTGTATTCGCTCTGGGTTCATGTGCCTCTGCGACCTGTTAGCATATGCTCATTGTGCTGGTGATGATTGCTGTGATCTACATTATCGCATTTCTGATTCCTAGATCAGGCATTAGGTGAGAGGTTGCACATTACGTTCAGGAGTTATTTTCACTTGACAACATATGATGTTTTCATTTGTGAGCCTCCTGTGTTGCCTGATGGCTATGTTGCGAGGGACAGGTGATGTGTTTTGGGTCCTCATCCAGCAACGCCTACGGTTTTCATGCACTCATATGTGCGTGACACATTTGAGGGATGCAGCAGCAGGTGGGGGGTGGGGACCTGATGGCCAGTGCATAGCGTGCACCTGTTGCACATTATATCTCGTGCCCTTCACTTACAGTCAATGAAGTGACCTTTCTGTGGGATGTGGGTTGGTGCCATGCTAAATGTGTTTCTGTCTCTCACCAGGGCTGCACTCACCTTGATATTATGATAACACGGTCTACAGTGTCTGTGAGGGGTGACCCAAATAAAGATATGTATTTGACACACATCTGTCTCTTTTGCTCCTTGATCATGGTGACACACATGCAATGCAATGTGTGCCTTCGAGTCGGTCCTGACCTGACTCCCTGTGACCGTGAAACTCCAGGGTGTTCTGGTCAATGTCAGTTTTCTGGTCATTCGTCCACGGTAATGGGGGGTTACGTGACATGCCCAAGGCCACAAGGAGTGCTAGTGTGAATCGGGCCCTGGTTACTTGATGTCCACAACAGGTTTATGACCAGTAGGCTACTCCTCCACTCTTTGAGCACATGTGCACTTCTATAGACTGGTTGCTGGTCATGTCCATGGCCCACCTGTGCTCACATCCTTGTAGAGTGACAGGTGTGTATATGTCACCCATTTGCAACATCAGTGGGTTTGACAGGTTCCCACATAGACCCTCCCTTTGGACTATTTGTTCTGCCTTGTGCTCAGTGTGCTGTTTGTGGTAGTGGTTAGAGGCATGTGTTTTAACACAGTAGTGTGCAGGTTTGATCCCCACATGTGGTTGTTCTGTTGTTTTTCTGTTGTGCTACCTGGACCATTTGGTACCAGCAGGTTCATCAACTCTACACACACCCTTCCCTCTCTTCACTGTACAGCAAGGTGTGCACTCTGTGCTGTTTAGCCATCAGATGTTATCAGTCACATATGTCTCTTTCTTTATGGTGTTTACATGGCAGTGCACCTGGGGGTTTGGCTGTGGTTCAGCTGGTGTGTGGTACACCTGTTTTCATGTTGTGTTCTCTCCTGTCCTGTCCCAGATTGGTACCCATCTCCAGCGAGCATCCTCTGATGCCCTCAGGATTTGGTTTCCTTCCTCTTTCGCATGCTGTATGCACTGCATAACATTTCATTGTGTGTGTGTGCATGTGTCCCTGGTCCCACATACAGACTAGGTTCTGATCTGTACTCAGATGACCTGCATGTCCATTTGGTCATGATTACTGTTGGGGGTTTGCCTGTCCTGGCAGCCAGCATGCGTCTTGTGTGATGGGCTTCAGTATTTCTGTATGCAGCCTCTGCTAATGCACTGATGTTGGTGGTGTGGCCTACCAGTTGTTGCCTTGGCATTTGTGGTGGTGGTCATAGGTTTGATTCCTCTCTGTTCTCTTTGATGTGTATGCTTGTCCTGCATAGGTGGTTTCGATTTGTATGACAGTCATATATGTGCAGATTTGTGCTGCGAGAACATTGTACCCTCATCTGAGATGGGAATCATCCTTCTGCCCATCTTATGTCTCCCAGCTTTTTGGCCATCGTATCCTGACGTGCATGCTGCTACACCACGTCCTGCACTCCTACACATTCCTGCATTTCATCTCTCCCTGGTTGCCTCTCGTGTGTGTGCTCTGCATAACACTGCTACTCCACTGTCATCCTGACATTTCATCTATCCTGCCATTTCAGCCTCCTTCGCTGCACACATCTTCCCATCCTCTGTCAAACACTGACATTATAGCATGGTACATTACCATCACTCTGTGCATAGCTACAGATGGCCCCGATCACATAACCAAACAGTCACAGCACATATTTAACCACAGCTGTCTCCTTCTTACTAGCATCCTTGCTAATTTGTGTAAATAGTTTGGGTATGTTATCTTGTTCACCAATCATATATTCCATGTACATAGTTTTCCCATGTTATTCCAGGTATATGTATGTTCCTGTTATATGTAACAACAACCAGCCTGTTGTTCAGGTCTTTCTTTTGTTCTCTGTAAACCACGCTCCTACCACATAGTGACATGGACATAAATAAACATAACTAAATAACTGGATATATATGTGTGTCCATTTCTCTAGCAGCCACATGGCCTGGGGCTGAGTTGTGTAGTACAGCAGCTTTGATCTACATCCTTCTATTACCTCTGCATTGTCTTTCCTTTCAGCTCTGTGCAGTGTTTGGGTTACATGTGCGTTTGGCACATACCTCTGTTGCCCCTCACATTGTGGGATGTTACTGCTCCTAGCAAATGTTTTTGGGTTCACCTATACATCCTTGGGGCATCTTATGTCACACCTTCGTTTCAGGCAGCTTATGAGATACCAACTATGGTGCCCTGGGAGTTGCCACCCTTTCCACATGGCCGCTGGGTAACATTATAACTCGCCTTTGCTGACATGGTTGTTTCTGATGTTCGTTCTGTTGCCACCGTGGAGGGTGCATTAATGTATGGCACTAGGATGGCCTTCTTTTTAGATGGAAACACAGATTGCTGTTCAGTTGCATGCAGGGAACATACGTACCTCAGCCAACCTTATTCACTGCTGATGTTAACCCATGACCCCTGCACCATCAGTCAATCTCCTGACCATTGTGCTGCACTGCTGTTCCTTTCTTGCATGTGTGCACACCTACGTAGGATTTCCATGCGTTACAATGCACAGTGCTGCCAGCACAAACAGTGCTCGTACCTTGCCCTGCCTCATACGGCACCCTATAAAGCGGCCTATAGGCACCATTGTTTAGGGTTGCCTTGGTGGACAGTGCACTTTATAATGGACCCTCTAGGGTACCGTTGTAGGGCCACCTTATGCCCAGCACCTTATATTACCAGTGCTTTTTGAGAGTGCATTTGCTAACAGCAGTCACTACAATAAAAGCTTAACAATGCCCCTTACCTTCAGCTATATTCATCATGACAGATAATGGCTCAGCAAGCCTTACTCATTGGACACTGTGGGGATCGAACCCCTGATGCATGCATCATTGGTGAGTGGTCTTCCCCATTGTTGCTGTGCATCTGGTCACATACTTCCCCACATCAGCGCGCCGCCTTAGCATCACACGATGCAAGTGCCTCGTAAGACATTAGCGAGCCGCCTGAGACTATGCCTGCATATTTCTATCCTACTAAAATTATGCTCAGTGAGGCTGGTTAAACCTGGGGGCACTGCTGGGGGATCGAACCCCTGATGCATGCACTTGGTGATGTGTCTTCCCCATTGGGACTGTGTGGCCTCTGTGCTATGACTTCCACTATCAGCGCGACGCCTTAGCCTCACACTATGCAAGTGGCCCGTGAGGACTTAGCGCGAGCTATTGCGCCCATTATTTCTCTGCCTCCTAAAAATTATGCCTTCCGTGAGGCTGGTGGTTAACTGGGCACTGTGGGGGGGGATCGAACCCCTGATGCATGCATCATGGTGAGGTGTATTCCCCATTGTGGTGTGGCTCTGTTCAAATGCTTACAATCTAAGCGCGGCAGCCTTAGCCTCCACTATTCAAGTGCCTCCGTAAGACATTAGGGCGCGCATCTTGCTGCCCCTTTTTCTATGGCCTCCTAAAATTATGCCTCAGTGAGGATGGTTAATGGGCACTGTGGGGTTATCGAACCCATGATGCATGCATCATTGGTGAGTGTCCTTAAAAATTCTGCTGGGCATATGTTCACATACTTACAATCAGCGCGCCGCCTTAGCCTCACACTTATTTCATGCTCGAAGGAAATTAGCGAGCCGCCTTAGTGATGCCCCCGTATTCAGCCTCCTAAAAGCATGCTCAGTGAGGCTGGTTAACTGGAGCACTGCTGGGGGATCGAACCCCTGAGGCATGCATCCATGGGATGTGTCTTCCCCATTGGGCTGTGGCTTGTTCCTATGATCCACTATCAGCGGCCGCCTTAGCATCCACACTATTCAAGTGCCGCGTGAGGACAGTAGCGCGCGCCTATTGCGCCCATTATTTCTATGCCTCCTAAAATTATGCCAGTGAGGCTGTAGTTAACTGGGCACTGTGGGGGGGGACGACCCATGATGCATGCCATCATTGGTGAGGTGTCTTCCCCATTGTGCTGTGGCTCTGTTCAAATGCTTCCAATCTAGCGCGCCGTCCTAGCCTCCACTATTCAAGTGCCTCCGTAAGACATTAGCGCGCGCATAGTGCTGCCCTTATTTCTATGCCTCCTAAAATATGCTCAGGGAGCTGGGTAACGGGGCACTGTGGGGGATCGAACCCTGATGCATGCACATTGGTGAGTTCCTTCACCATTCTGCTGTGGCTCTCCTTCCTGTGTTTGTCTTTGGCGAACTGCCTTCGGTACTTCCACAATTTGCAGCGCACTCGCCTTCTGCCGGGCTCAAAAAAGCAAAAGGACTTAACAGCACATCGGCCTAATGCACACAATTTGGCAGTCGCAAAGGGCATTTCTGTAAAGCCGTCAAATATTAACAGTGGCGGCGAACGTGCTGCCGCCCAAGATATGAACAGTTGTGCCGCATGTTAGCTGTCAAAAGGTTAGCTAGGGTTTCCCCTTTCTGCTGTAGGCAGGATTCATGTTGCCGTTCTAAGTGCAGCCTATTAACAATTTAAAGTTATGGTCCTCAATGCTGGTGTTTTTGGAGTGACACAATGGGGGATTGAAAGCTCAGGGCCGCCGGCACCAGTGGTTTAGGATCTTCACGCGGTGTGCTACAGCACTGATAATAATGTGCCCAGGTCAGTCGCCCCAGTCTTAGCCTTCGCCACAAGCGCTAATGTGGACCGCGACAAATGTGCGCGACCGGCGCACAAGGTACGGTCGTTTTTTTATTCCTTTTTTATGCCTGACACGCCCAACTCCTTATATGGCAGAAAGAAAGGGGGGGCATGTGCACATCTGACACGGGGCACCCGCACAATTCGGTGTTTCGTAAACATGCCTCCTTAGATTGGCCTGCATGTGTTTTGGGCAATGTGGCAACACACTGGTATACTATATTCTAGTATGGCATCAACATTATGTATCATCAATATTCATGTGTAGTTTGCATCACTGTCAGTGAGGATGAACAGCTTAGGGTGGGAAGGGAGTTGCTCGTTTTAGCAGGGGGGTCATGGCCATTTGGAGGTATTTTGTGGACGATGCGGCAGGATTGAAAATGTTCAGCTTTTCATAATACGGTGAGCACTTCGGGATGTATAAGCGCGTTTGCTGTGAATAGCCATGTCTCGTATGCTTCATATTGCTTTTTGCCGTGCCGAAAATGTCTATGTCCGCTAAATATTTTTATCCGCCGAAACCGCGGTGAGAAATCTATCCCTGCGGTTCTAGAATCATGTTTAAAGTTTGGGTCCATTTTCAAATTTGATTGTGCCTGGCGGGGCGCGGAACATTCATGTTCTGGAATTGGGCTCCCTAACTTAGCTTTAGTAACTACGCCCCCATAGTTGGGAAAATCTGATATATGGCTGCTATATGGTGCTGCTATTTGCTCTCTACAGTGGCCGAACAGCTAACTTTGGCTACTTAATTATGTTTTGCAGTGAAAACACTCTTTCAGTATGTGAAATGCATGGCACTGCAGTTTGGCAAAAGAAAATGCAAAGTATGAAAAAAACAGACATATTTCAAAGCATTACTGAGGGCGAGTCCATATTATCCAGGCAGTAAAGGCGAGCTATCTCAATATTGCGCTTGAAAAGTGGCCGAGGCGCAGTATTGCTTTCTGTGTCAGTGTATGCTGGATTGATAGACTATTGTTGCTTATCCGCAAGTAGCATTTGTTTCCGGCTTCTGCATGGCTAGAGTCATAAATATGTCTTAAACATATTCTGAAATGTGCAGCGAACTCAGAATCTTATTACCCTAAATTCCTGTGCGAGCTTTCTGCATCCAGTGTGTGACCGTTTGGGCTGGCTGTCACCATTCATCTTACAAAACAACGATATACTACCTTTTAGAAGCTATGTGACGTGCACATTAGCTCAATAAAGCAATTTCATTTGGTAGTAAAGAGTAAATGAGAGAGAGAGGATTTAAGGCTTTCCTCTATTTAATTTATAAGCATATTGATCCGGAAAAGCCAGTCAAAGAAATGTCAAACTTAAAAAGACTGCTCAGAAGTAATGAGGAGATAGCCTGAGAAATCACATGATATAAAGTAATTGCACCAATTTAGATGAGTCAAAAATGGAAGCGCCTTTCCATGTAGCAAGGTGCTATGTTTATCTTTGGACCTAGGATTTTTAATTACTGCCCCCCTTATAGAGTGTTAAAGTGTGCATGTGCTTTATAACTGTTTTGAGCAGATTTCAAGGGGGAAAAAAAAAAAAAAAATAAGGGAAAAAGATGGGTTAGGGGAGGCAAGTATGCAAAACGTGTCTCGCTGTAAGACATACATTTAATCATGCACGTAGCATCAGATCATATGGGGGGGGGGGGGAAAAAAACAGCATTTACGGATGGTCACCTCATTAAATGATAGGATTAACTATATTCTTTTAACATTACATTACTCTGGCAGGTCTATCCATTGGATCAGCTGGATTCCACAGCTTGCCATCACATTTTATTAGTATCAGTGACCCAGCTTCAGTCTAAGCTGTTCTGGCACCTCCTAATAAAATTTGCATGAATATTCCTGTAGATTGGTCTTTGCGAGGTCAAGGCAACGCATGTTGTGTCATGGTCTCCCCATTGAATTTTAAAATGAATATTACATAAACCAGTTTTGTATTGAAGTTAAAACTTGACTCTATTTGTCAAGCATTTGAATCTTACTTAAATGGTTGGGTCTGTGATATATCATGATTATTCAACTGGATCTGTTCTGTTGGCATTTTCTTTTTCTGTTTTATTATTATTGATTATGCTGGTTTTATAATTTCTTTTCTTATGTAACCTCTCTTGCTGTTGTTGAACGACAGTAATCAATAAGAGCATAAATCTCAACCAAAATCTAAACTTGAAAAAATATCTATACAAAAAAAGGCAGGTCGGGCCAAATTGTAAAGGTGCTTATCAAAAGAAGACTCCACTCCCAAGTGCACTCCCTGGATGCAAACGCTTGCTGGGATTTACAGAAATATCAGCCATTTTGATATATACATTTCTTAATTGTTTAAAACATTCTTTGCTGGCTTCACTCTTTCGGGCATGAGTGAAATTGCTTGCAATTTGCTGGCATGACAGTGACCTAGATACTGTAAAGGAGAGGCTACACAAAGTCATCTTATTCACGGTTACAGCATAAATAACCTTGGTCACGGTGAAAGGTTTTCGCGCAGTTAGTTTATAGGGATTTAAGATAAGTTTAGTTCACATTCGCTCGAATCTCTGTAATGGACATTAGGAAGGATATTAATGTTATTAAGTTCATCTCTGAGAGAGTGTTAGGCACTTGCATTGGAATGAAAAAACGGTATACTTGGCTGGTACTTCTTCTCACTCATTAGGCCTTAGCTTCTCTCTCTTGCAAGGGTTTTATCGGGATTTCTTTTAGTTCATGATCGTCCTGTTGCCCTAGTATTCTACACTTTATTCCCATACACCTTATTCTGCTTATTCTATGGGTAGCGTTGTGAGAAATGGTCATTATGTTGGGCCTAAGTTTAAGATCAAATAGAGATTAAGAATGGGCTCATCATACTTAGATACAGGTCCTAAAGATGGAACAAAAGGCATACGAATATAACATATGCCCATACTGGGTCAGCCGCAAGGGTCCATCAAGCCCAGTATCCTGTTACTAAGGCAGTGGGCCAGTCTAGTTCAGCAAGTCCCTGTCAGGTTCTCAAAAAGATTCCATGCTGCTTATCCCAAGGGTGAAGCAGTGGATTCGCATGGTACTTCTTAATAATGTCTTATTGACTATTTCCGCTCCAGGAACGTTGTCGGCTAAATCCGGCTCCGCTCTTTTAAGAAACAAGGCTAGCCAGAACATTTTATACTATATCCTTCTGGTAACGAATTTCAGAGTTTGGTTATTAGGCAATTGAGTAAAAAAAACTCTTTCGCTGAATTAGTTTTGAAATTTGCATCAGCTGTAGCTTCATTTTATGTCCCAAAGTATTTCTACTTTTTGAAGTTGTAAACAATGCATTTTATGTATGCCCCTTTCACTCCATTCATTATTTTATAGATCCTCTATCATATCTCGCAGCTCAGGCATGTTTTTTCCCAGATGAAGAGCCCTATCTTTTCAAGCCTTTCTTTCGCGCTTTATCATTTTGGTAGTTGTTTCTCTGGCTAAATCCTTTTTAAGACACTGGCGACCAACATTGGCACACATGATTGCAAGACTCGGGTCACATCATGGAGGAACACAGAGACATTATAATATCATTGGTTTGTATTCTCGAATTAAAATTCTGTCCTTATGATTGCCTAGGGCATTCTATTTGCTTTCTTGGCGCTCTGCTGCACACTGGGCAGAGTTTCAATATATTATCCATGGTGATGCTCAGATCCTTTTCCTGGGTGGTGGTTCTTAATGTGGAACCTTGCATTGTGTAACCATACTTGGGGTTGTTCTTTCCTAGGTGGCTACCTTTGCACTTGTCGCACATTAAAGTTGCATCTGCCATTTGGACATCCAGTCTCCGCAAGTTATCAAGGGTCCGCGCTTATAATTTTTCACAATCCTCTTGTGTTTTAACAAACTTGAATAATTTTGTACCATCTGCAAATTTGATCACCTCACTCGTTATTCCCATTTCCGGTCTTATTAAGACTAATAATGATTAATTAAGACTAATAAGAGAAAATCTTTTTCACTCAATGTGTAATCAAAGCTGCTGAGACTTCAGTTACTGGAGGATAATGTGGAAACCTGTTAGTGTAGATGGGTTTAAAATAAGGTTTGGACATAGTTCGCTAGAAGTAAAGGTGCTATACACCATTATTAAAGGGTACTTGGGAAATCCACTGGGCTTGCCCCGGGACAAGCATTGTGGAACCTTTGTGCCTTGTGGAGGAACCTGCTAGGGTAGTCCGGCGACCTGGATTGGGCCACTGTTGGAAACAGGATACTAGGCTTGATGGACCTTGGTCTGACCCAATATGGGCATATCTTATGTTCTTATGTCATTTGTGAATAAGTTAAAAAGCAGAGGGCCTAGAACACATCCCTTGGGTACTCCACTATTTACCTTTCTCCATTGAGAAAATTGGCCATTTAGCCCTATTCTCTGTTTTCTATCTTTTAACCTGTTCTTAATCCACAATAGTACACTGCCTCCTATCCCATGACTTTTTAATTTCCTCTAGAACTTCTTATGGGGGAACTTGTCAAAGACTTTCTGAAAATGCAGATACACTATATCAACCAGCTCACTTTTTTCTACCTGTTTATTCACACCTTCAAAAAAATATAACAGATTAGTGAGGCAAAACTTTCCTGAGCTAAATCTATGTTGGCTTTCTCCCATTTAAAACCATGTTCAGTAATTTTGCCTAGTACTGACACCAGGCTCACTGTTCTGTAGTTTCTTGTATCACCCCTGGAACTCTTTTTGAAAACTGGCATTGCATAAGCCACTCTCCAATCTTCAGGTATTACACTGAGGGGGCTTTTCAAAGGAATATCCCACTGCAGTGAACGTTAGGCGCTTGAAAGGCTTGCCTAACCTTCACTGCTATAGCTAACTGGGCAGCAGCTGAATATTGCTGATATGGCCCCAGCATTGAATATCTAGGTTCAAAGCTCAGCAGCGACGGCTAGCTTCTTTATCAAACGCTAGCTGCTACCACTGAATATTGCCCCCATTGTGTTCATCTTAATGCTTAGTTGATGGTTAATGAAACATTAGTAACTTATGGCAGTTTAGAAGATACATCCTAAATTTAGAATGCACAAAAGAAACAGTGGATGGAGAGTGAGAGACTGCTATTGATTCAGATTTTATCTGGGTGTTCTAATTACCCCATTTTGTCAATATTCTTTGAAGTTACCTCTGTTCAGAAAATGTGCTCTTGAGTGTGACTGTTGGCTTTCTGCCATGACATAATCTATAAGCTGCTCATCTCCTTTTCTAAATGTTAGTGCAAGCAGCCTGTTTGCACCCTGGATAAGGTGGAGCCCACCTTGTTGGAAAAGGCTCCCTCTTCCCCAAAATGTTTTCCAGTTTTTTACATTTGTAATATCTTCTTCCAAACACCATTGCCTTATTTATGCATTGAGATTCTGGAGCTCAGCTGACCTGTGGGACCATGTGGAACAGGAAGCATTTCTGAAAATGTTACCCTGAAGGTTCTAGATTTCAATTTTCTACCTAAAAATCCTACATTTGGCTTCTTGAGCCTTCCTACTAGTACTTGTATGTGCCTCTGGTACCCAGATGTACCATAAAAGCAGGCTATTCCTCAGCACACTATAAAGTTCAGTTTCGGTGAGCATTTCTCAAGCCATTCCTGGAGTACTCCTTAACCAGGCTGAAAATCTCGTTCATGCATATTCATTGTTTAAATTCTGAAAGACAGACTGGCCAGGAATAGTTTGGCAAATACTGATTTATTTGAGGCAGAAGGTCTGCATCTTAGTACTGGCAGACAAATTGCCAAGTATTCCTCTCACCTACCAGCCACCTAACCATCTACATTCCTAATGATTCAGTCACAAAGTATAGTGACAGTCCTAACACTATCATCCAGGGAACATACTTGAGAAGACATATTCTTGATGTAAGAAGGTACATCCTAGCTAGAGGATTACTTCCTGACACATCAAGGTGATATTCTGCTTTCAGGTGACCTGCTCCTTCAAAGCAGTACAGGCGCTACTAGATTAGAGGTGAGCATGCTTTACTATATCAGTGATGGTCTCTTCTCTTTATATCTTGGCCTCATCTCCTTCTAGTCTCCTATTCTAGCCTTCAGAGATTTATTTTTTTATTATTCTTATATAACGCATTTCCGTGGATCATTGCAGTTTACAGTGAACAAAGGTCAATATTACATGGAACAGATGTACAAGGAACGGTTAACTCTTATAAATGGAACAGGCGGATAACACTATTTATAACACAGAACTGTAACTATATACAATTAGAGAGTTTCTTACGTCTCTGAATGACTATGTACAGGTAGAAGGTTGCTTACATCTAAGAGTATATTAGGGATAGATAGTTAAGAGGGGGTTATGTTATTCCATTAAAATGTTCCTTGACATTCTTTTATAGCCAGGAGCTCTTTGCACTGGATACACACATACAACTTCTTATCAACTAATTATGTATGACACTCAATGTAAATGACTGGCAAGCACCCCATCTCACTACTGGACTGCTCGATATGGGGGTCATTCTGAACCACGAATAGTGAAGATGGACGTCTGGTTGTGCGGGGAAGTTAGTCAGGCAGGGAAGGGGCTGCCCGGGGGTAGAGAGTGGGCGGGCAGTGGGCGGTCGCCGGCCCTGGACATATAGGGCCAATTCTAATGTTGGCCCTGTATGTCCAGGGCCAGCAAAATGGCCAGGGAAGTTATTCCATCTCTGAAGTGTAATAACTCCCCTGGACATTTATTTTTTACATTCGGGGCGCTGAAGGGGCTGGGGGGTGCCAGGGGACATTCCCCACAGCCCGACCCTGGCCTTCGGAGGCTGGATCGAGGGTCGGGCTGCGGGGAATTTGCAGTTTTGGTCAGAGGCCAGCATCACGGCTTTTAAATGGAGCCACAGTGCCATGGCAGCATGACGCCATGGCGCTGCGGTGCCATTTAAATGCCCTTATTTAGTCAGCCAGGTGCAGTCCATCCTACTCACCCACTAAGCCATCCACCAAACACAGAACACACAGCTCTGCACCCTGCTGTCTCATCCAGCCCATGGAAAAACCACCAGACTGGCCTCCAGCAACTCCCTCACCGTCCCTCACAAAAGAACCAAATGCTCTCAACGGACATGCAATCGAGCCTTTGAACTTTATGCTCCATCCCTATGGAATTCTCTATCAAGCCACCTCAGAAACAACAACGATCTAATGTCCTTCAGAAAACAGCTAAAAACCATCCTATTCCAAGAATGCTTCGAAGCAATCCCCACCAGAA